>CM064900.1:26919611-28119611 GCA_030347415.2 Decapterus maruadsi
GTGGGCGTTTATGTATATGAGTCGAGCTAATGTGTGTGGGTGATGCTGGGAACGGGGGGGTTCACTAGTATTTATTGTGTGTGACTTTGTGTTGTGTTTCTGTGCAGTGATATTCAGCAGTCAAGTGCAAGATCCTGATTAATGTGAAGCCTCTGGGAATAGGAGGAGAAACCAGAGGAGGCTTAGGTGCAATCGCTCCTAAACCTATATAAGTTTTATATATATATATGTATATGTGGTGCAGAAAGTATCACTCGTATCGCTCCTGTTACCTTGAAGATGTGAGCCTTGAGGATGTGGTGTCCCAGTTCCATGGTCTGCTGCCGGTTCAGTTTGCCCTCCTGTCTGGAGAACATGAAGGCCAGCAGGGCGTGGCCGCTCCTGATGCAGAACATGCCAGATATTACATCACAACAGAACAGAATAGAACAGGCACCGACGCATCAATCAGATATTATGGAGTATCTGACAAAGTAGCTCATTACAAGCAAAGCAAAGCAATGATACAAAATGGTACGTTGTATTAAAGGGGACATACTATGGAAATATAACTTTTTAAAGGGATAGTTCACTCAAAATTGAAATTTCTCACTCATTGTCTACTCACCCTCATGTCGACTAAGGGCTGGGAGAAGTTTCAGAGTTATCCGTGGCTTCTTTGAGTTGCAGAGCGTAGCAGTGCATGTCCATGTAACGGTTGCAAATGGATACCATAACCAAAAAACACATCAAAAAACATCCAAATACCTCCATGCTGCTCGTATGTAATGTCTGTCTTGTCTTGTATTGAAGCCCCGAAATGCGAAATTGTTCCGAAAAAAATTAAATAAGTCCATATTTCAAGCTTGTTTTGTAGCGGAAGCTCCTCTTCCTGGTCCATCCAAATCTCGTGAGATTTGCGCCGGTGTCAGTGTGATTACTGACACCGACACAAATTGTTACGTCAACCGTTTCATGGACATGCACTGCTACGCTGAGACCCCCTGTAACTCAGAGAAGCCACGGAGGACTCTGAAACTTCTCCCAGCCCTTAGTCGACATGAGGGTGAGTAGATAATGAGTGTAATTTCAATTTTGGGTGAACTTTTCTTTTAATATTTTTTTGGGTGTTTGCCTTTCGGCCCAAGAAACGTGGTAATTGATGAAAAAATCTGTAATGTGCAGGCTACCGAGGTTAAAATGCATGTGGTTTTACAAAGCTGTTTCCTCAGTTGTCTGGCAATGATGTAACTATTTTTCAAATTTGTATAGCCCCCACTAAATGGGCGTGGCCAACCGTCCCCCCACCTGGTTCTGTGAACGTGTGTGTGGATTTATACAATTTGTAGGTAGATGAAAGTGAGATATTTCTATTTTCTTATGATAACATTAAAGCAGTACAGAAAAGAATTGAAAAATTGAATTTGAGCCCACTCTGGGTCATAAAATTATCAGACGATGTAGGCCAAACTTTGTTCAAAATGACTTTTTTTTTGCTTTAAAAATCCTTACATGGGCAGATATTGTAAGCCCCCCTCTCAACGTTAAAACCAAAGTTACGCCCTTGGTGGGGCGTCTTTCTGTGACCTCACCTCGGGTCACAGAGGAAGTCGGTGCTCTCTCCATCCGCTCTCCAGACCAGCCACTCCCTGAAGGAGGGATGACACAGCATCCGAGTGCCGTCCCTGCGTCTCACCTGCAGAGACACAGGATGCAGATCAGTTATTTCATTAGCAGACACAGACAGACAGACCCAATGTCCCTGATGATGCTGTAATTCTTTTAAGGACCGACTTCTAAATCTGTATACGTGCAAATTATTTACCCGGGAGCAAATCAAAGGCGACGTTCAAACAGAAGCCTGAGTCATTATGTACCTTCCACGCCGGCGTATCAGGAGTCTTACCATGAATCCAGCCAGGCTGTCTAATCTCTGCTGGAAGTCCTTCCACTCCAGCTCCCCCCTCACGCTGCCTGCATTCAGCGCCCTGAACATTTGTTCGTCAGTCAGTGGGTGCAGAGACGCCAGAGCCACATTTAGCACCGGAAGGATCCGTTCAAAGAGCTCTTTATCCGGGAAGCTCACACGGCACATCAGCAGGTACACCTGATGGAGAGTCCACAGGTGAGGCCGGCTTAGCACGAGATGCTAATAGTTCGAGTTTCACATTAGAATTACAATTTAACATGAAAATAAAATGAATAATTTCTAAATATTAAGATCTGCTAAGTCTGTTGGTGCTTATTGGAGCTTATTGATTTCATTTTACGGTAACAAAAACAGACAGCAGCAGCTTCCGATTTCCTGCCATCGATATGTCACTTCCTATAAACTCAGATTTATGCGTCCTGAATTTTCATTGTGTTAACATCATTTAATCTTTTACTTGTATTTTAGGTTACACTTGAATTTACTGGCCGTTAATTATGTGATAATGTCAAGAAATAGCCAAGAAATAACAATTAATTGTGTCGTAATGTCAAGAAATAGTCTAGAAATAATGCTCAATTTCATAGTAATGTTGAGAAATATAGCCAAGAGATAACAATTGATTGCGTAGTAGTAGCCCAGAAATAAATGATTGTAATTGACAATTGCTAGTGGTTGCTAGGCAAGCATGAAAAGCATGTGTAATCTTTTGCCTTTATAAAATTGACTGTTATTTCTGGGCTATTTCTTGACATTATTACGTAATTAGTGGCCTGTAAATTAAAGGGTTACCCTGATTTATTTGTTTATTTATAGCTCATTTGGATTCTATTGCACTTTACTTGTGTGTTTTATAGTATTTTAATAATGGTATGTTTTTAATTGATCTGTAAAGCGCTTTCGCTTTATAAATAAAGTTTGAGTTGAGTTGAGTAATTACAGAAACTATTTATTTTTGATGGTCACTTCTTGCACCTACAGATATTTAACATAACTTTACTGCATCTGCAGAAACATGATGCATGAAAAGTAAATATCTGAATTACACATGCGCACGTGTTTTATTTCCTTTTTATTATTATCATTATTTGTTAATATGTAGTTATTAATATGGTTTCAGGTGGTAAACGTTTGTAGCTGTCCGTGCAGACTGACCTAGATTATTCAGAAAAGTTGTTTATCTGCAATAACTTTGATCATAAATAACACAAACACACAGACATGGAGCAGCTCGCAGGTTCATGCTGTTAAAATCCACATGAATTAACACGACTCCGAGTCTGAAGAACGACTCCGGCTCCCAACTGGGGAAATGGGACAATCCGAGCCGCACGTGAACGCAGCATAACACATTCCCATCTGTTGTCCTACTTCATACTGATGATGATTATGTAACGTTTAAATACATCTGTCATTTGCTTTAGTCACTCACTGTGGATTTTTCTTTTGTTTTTTTAACGGGTACTTTATATAAAAATACTTTTTTCTTATTTTAAATCGTTTATTGATCTGAGCAGAATGAGAGTGTAAGTGTGTGAGTTTTTTTCTTCAGGAAACAACATGTCTGAACGGTAGCTGCCGTCTGTGTAGCCGACTACTTTTGTGTGTGTGTGTGAGGACAGTGATTGCTTCAGCTACACGTGAGATGCCATTTCACGGCAGACAGCTCACCAGGATGACTGACAAGTGTTAAGTGTGAGACCGTGAACTTGACCAGATGAGGAGGAGGAGGAGGAGGAGGAGGAGGAGGAAGGTGGGTCCAAAAATACACTTGAGGCAAAAATGTGTCTTTTAAACTCTGGGTGATTCACAATAGTTTACACAGTGATCATTATATAAATTACTGGATATTTATAATCTATTGTTTTAATAAACTTACCACTACCAACCACTTTTATTTGTTGCTCTGTTGGTATTACCTTCAGTTTGTCTTTGTATGTATTTGTATATGTCTTTATATGCCTATATAGTAGAAAGATACAGATTAGTAATAATATATTAGAATAAATCCATATATGTATATATATACTGTATATATACATTAGAGAGATACTGATTAGTGATAATATATTAGAATAAATCCAGCTAGATACATTTATAAATTAACTTATTGTATAGATTATAATGATAAGGAGGCTAGATAGCTAATTTATGAATAGACTGATGAAAAATTTGTGTGGTGTGTAAATTTTGTTTTACTTCTTCCCACTTTTGGATAATATAAAAAAATCCAATATGTATATATATATACTGTATATATACATTAGAGAGATACAGATTAGTGATAATATATTAGAATAAATTAACTTATTGTATAGATTATAATGATAAGGAGGCTAGATAGCTAATTTATGAATAGGGGGTGGGAGTAAATAAGTTTTACTTCTTCCCACTCCTTTTCGGATATGAAAAAAAAAAATCAAATTTTTTCAATTATTATTTTTTCATGTGTTGTTTTTGTAAAGTATTTATTTGTTATGTCTGTCCATTACTGTATAATTTCTATTTTATTTTAACATGTCTGAAATAAACTGAAACTAACTAACTAATAAAGAGTTTTTAAACAATAATAATAATTTATTGTAATGCATGTCTGACCTCTGACAGTGAGACAGGCACCACCAGGTAGTTTCCCCCCTTCAGAGCCAGGTGGCCTTTGTGGAACAGATCCAAGGTCAGCTGAAGGTAGAGGACGGAGCCGTGGCTGCGTGTTGACAAATGGCTGCTGAACTTGCTGAGAAGCAGCTGATCGGGGGCAGAGCCCGTCGGCGTGGTGACGTTAGCGGCGACCTGAGCGCTGCCGCTGACCCGGTGATGGATGTAGTCGCTCAGGTCGGCTCCCAGGTCGCTGCTGTCCGGCAGGATGTCCAGAGAGATGCCGGAGAACGGGAGGAGGGTGGTGATTTCCTGCAGAAAAAAGGAAAAGAAGACGAGAAACTATTTGTGCACCAGGCAACACAACACAGTATTTAAAGAGTTGTAGGTAGCATGTCTCTTTTGGTGCATTCGCAAAGGACGAATTAAAACAGCACCAAAAATCAGGAGCCATTCCTCAGACGCTGTTGCCTCTGACTCACACAGAGCCATGGGATACAGTACAGTAAATGGTGTGACAATGACTCAAGCTCCAACATTGCTCACAGGCATCTCTCAGATTCACATTTCATCTCCTCTCTTTGCCGTCCTCGACTGCTCAACACCGGCCAAAACCAGCTATGACTGATCAAAAAAAAAGGAAGAAAGAAGAAAAGAAAGAAGACTCCATGTTGTTGCAGCTCAGTTTCTCATTAACAAAGAAGCACACAAGCAAATTGGCCTGTGGTGGTCGTGAACTGTGCTCCACTTATCCAGGTTGTTATAGAGGAGTTATGACACCTGCTGTGAACGAGATGAGGGACCGTCCAACCAGGAAGCAAAGCAGCGGTGGGAAGATAAATGTGGTCTTCTTCTTTAAGTTTAAGGGGTAGGGGGGGGGTTAATGTTTGTTTAAAAAGCATCATAAAAAAACGGCCCCAAATGTGTTTTGCGTATTCCCAAACACTAATCCAATTATGTAACTGGCTGGCTGGCTGTCAAGCTCCAGACTCCCAGTCGTATTACCATCCATTCAGGGCGTAATCCACGCAGCATTTGGAGACTTGGCTTTGGCGTTGGACAGATGCGTCTGCTGTTTGGTGGGATTACCAACCAGATTGAGAAAATACATCAGACTAGGGAGCTCAGCGGGCGCCAGAAAGAGCCACGACATCTATAGTAGCTATAGCAATGGCAGTAAAAAAAAAAAAGAAAAAAGCACAACATTAATCTTCTACACAGAGTGAGCTGCTGCTGCTGCAGCTGCTGCTGAGGAAACCTCTGTGATTCAGGCCGTGAGACGCAGAGTGACACTTTATAAAAATCCTGTTCTCTCACTTTTACCTCTGGTGGGTTTTTGGGAAACTCGCCCACATCTAATTAAGTGTGCACGGCTCATCTGGCATTAAAAGTTTTTCTAGGCACTTGTGCAAAAAAAAAAAAAAAAGTCAGAAAGAAAGAAGAACTTCAGCTCACAGGAGTCCACGTCCCAGTACAATAGAGATGAAAAGAGTTTCATCTGATGCTGTAAAAGCATTTAAAAATCACATGTAAATAATTCAAGCAAACATCTTTTAGAGAGAAACAGCATCTCTTAATAATCCTCAGACCTCGTTGTCAACAGCTTCCACAGGCAAAACAAAGTCGTTCTAGAGAAACTGTTGAGGATAAAACTGATGTAACAAAGACGTTATGTTGAGAAATGACTCGTGTATGTGTCTATTTCCATTTTATTCTTTTATTCTCATTATTTATTATAGGGTTATGGCAATAAACTGAACTGAGCTGAACAATTAGTTTAATTAAGCTTAATCTTTAATGGTCATTAGGGTCCTGTCACCTACCACCTCTTTTTTTTTAATAATCAGATTTTACTTACATTATAATAATGTATAATAATGAACTCGGGAGGATAAGAAGATAAGAAAAGAATAAAATGAGATAAAAATCAACAATCAAAAAAAAATTAAACAGAAAGAAAGATATGAACAGATGAAGTCACATGTGTCCTTGCACATTTCTTATCATCCGTCTAGACCGACTAAGGCCAGTATATTATAACCTTCCCCCCGTGGATGATTTCACTTAGATCCCTCTGCCATATGGCCAGGAAAATGTTGTCATTGCCCTTTAACTTGGAACTTAGTCTCTCCACAGGAAAAACTCTCTCTCTCTGTGGGAGGTTTTTCTCACTGATCCAATTAAATGAGATACATTTTCTAGCCAAAAATAAAAGATTGTCCAGTCGTCTTGATCTCGTACGAGTGCGAGGGCGACTGCACCTGTTCTTCATATTGATAACACACTGGATGCAGCGTGAACAGTCGGTCCTGCTGCTTTGGGTTCAAACCTAAGTCCTTGTCCCACCAAAACAGTTTTATTCCTCTATAAACCACAATTATAAAAGGAATGTCAATACAATTCAAAAAAACTCAGTTATTACTGTTTGCATTATTCAAATTTAAACCACAAAGGTTTTTTAAAAATGTTTTGCATGTCTAAAGAACTGTATTTTTTGTTTGCATGACACAATGTCGCCCTTTAATTCAAATGAATGAGTATGTCTAGCCTGGGTTTACCCATGCTGCCTTGCACGAGAATTTATTCGCTCTGCAAGTCAGCCTGGAAACCATGGACCCAATTTTCCAATTTTTCCCGCCAATCACAGAACGGGGGAGGAGCCAGCAAGACGATGACGACACACTGAAGCAACTTTGTTGATAGCTTGTCGATCCAACATGGCGGCTGACGCTTTACCTTTCGATGCAGCATTAGAAAATGTTTTAAGTAGTTTAGACCGCAAGTTTATTTTGAAAAAATAGCAACATTTGGCTTTTTGTCCTCATCGGATTTCTGTCGCTCTACATACGTCATCAGGTATGATTGATACAATTGGTCATAAACTACGTACAGACACATCGGATAGACATTCGTAGCGCCCAATAAACAGCTCTGGGTTTTCGTAAAGCACGCCTCAAATACAAAAAAATGAACGGGTGGTTTCCAGACTGAATTTCAATCTACATTGAGATGAGGTCTGGTGTCAGCCAGGCTAGAGTGTGTCCTCTTTCCTGTCACATTCTTTCAGTGCATCCATTAGTGCTGCCGGTCTGTCACAGGGCTAACACATATAAATAGGTAACCATTCACACACACACACACAGTTGTGAGGTCACCAATCAATCCAACCTGCAGATGTTTGGACACTGGGATGGAACCGACCGGCCGATCGATCGATCGATCGATCGATGATGTGAGGACCACAAATGAAACTCCATCGGCCTCCACCGCAGGATCGATGTGTGTGGCCAAGACGGTAAATGAGAAAATGTCTTCATTAAAAAAAAAAAAAAAAAATCAGACTCACCACCAGGCCGGTCCGGACCGTGACCACCAACTTCAGCCAGGGAGGAAACTTGGGGATGATCTTGGTGATGAAGGTGGCGATGGTGTCTCCGTAGTCCGGTTTGTGGAACTCAGCCTCGTTAAGGCTATCGACCAAGATGATGTAGTCTTCCTCAGGTAGCCGCCGCTCTGAGAGAGGCAAACAAACCAACAATGTAACAGAGGCTGAAGCTCATAAAAGCACCAGATATACTGAAAATCACATTAACCATATGTAGCACCCTCTAGACGTCAGGTCTATTTACTGAGGTGTGCTCCCCAAGTTCCTTTTAGTTAAGAAATCGCTTTCTTTTTAGGTTAACTAATGCAGGTAGGTAATTACACGATAATACCTTATTTATGAACTGTTCGATTTATTCTCTGACTGTAACTACTGTTATTTAACCTCAAGTGTGTTTTTCTACTGTTTTTAGCTTGTATTTATCACTACTGCAAATAAATGAACTAACAATGAAATATGTTTTTCTTACCCCTAGGTACCCTTTAAGTTTTTGGAGAGTCCCTGCAAAGCACTCTCATAAACCCACAGGCAATATGCACAATAGACAAATGAAAAGGCAATAGTCAATATTAATGATTTACTTCAGTAAATATTAATTAACAATGAATAAATGAAAAATAAAAAAATACAAAAAATATTCACATTCAATCCTTTGTTTCAACTGTAATTTCAGTCAATAAATGTCCCAAAATAAACGTTACTGTGACTTTCAAAGTCAACGAGTCAACTCCAGCTCCAGGTGTCCTGCTCCAAGTGTTGTCTGTGCTAGACACACACCCGCACGGCATCTCCTGCGCTCCGTTACTGTTGCGATAGACTACTCACACTGTAAATAATCTATCCTGTACGACAGACCGGATACCAACACTGTAACTTGTAGCTCTCTGTAGCTCCGCTACTTTTTATTTCCCCGTCTCTCTGGCAACAGTAACCATGGACATACATTGTAACATTCTACTCCGTTAGTGGAGTTTCAGAATAAAAGCATAGCATGGAACATCATGGAATATTACATCTCCCTTCAACAGAAAAAATTAGCTGTGCTTATGCAAGTCACAAATAATAAAATACTTTGACAGTCCGTCTAGACATCAAATAACACAGTATGCTGATAATGGTAGTGTTCCATAGCGTAAACCTTTTTTTTTTTTTCAAATAAGTTAAGTTTAAAATAATTAATACTCTCCTGTTGATTTAGCACATATATGTAAATATTTTTAAACATGGCAGTAAAACATTTGCAAATAATTGTGTCTTATTATAGGATTCTTTTTTTTTTTTTTCAAAACACAAGTTAAAATTTCATTCATTTACATTCAAAATGCAATACTTATTTTCACAGCAACATGACAATTCTTTTTTTTTTTTTTTTTTAGAGTTTATAAGTCAAGGGCTTTCCTTGGCTTAATCAGACGGCCATATCTGGTACGATAAGGCCCAGAGTGATCTGGCTCACTCACAGACACAGGTTGTTGCTGTTCATTTTCTGTGTCTCGTCCAGCGTCGTCCTCACTGATCTCTGGCTGCTGTATGACAGGTGTGTGGTTGCTGATCAGATGACGTCGGTTACGTCTGAAAGTCTGTCCATCGCCAGTTCTGATGTGGTAGCTGCGTGGTGTTTCAGCTGGTTGGATGACTGTTGCTGGTTTCCATGTGCCATCTCCTTGCTGGAAACGGATGGGTGCCCCGGCATGTAGTGGTGATAGGGGTTTTGTAGATCTGCTGTAGTGCTCTTTTTGGCGCTGTTGGCAGCTCTCTCTCCTTGCTCGTACAGTGTCCTGGGGGTTACCTGAGGTCGTAGTTGTTGAGTTGTGTTGGGCAGGATGGAGCGTAGCCTGCGACTCATCAGGATTTGAGCTTGATTTGAGTCCATCAACTGGAGTGTTTCTGTACTCCAGCAGGCTGAGGTACGGGTCTCTCTTGTCCTCCTTGGCCTTGGTGAAGATCCTCTTTGCAGTCTGAACAGTCTTTTCTGCAAGGCCGTTGCTCTGCGGATAGTGTGGGCTTGAGGTGACATGCTGGAAACCCCATGAGTCTGCAAACTGTTTAAACTCATGTGAGCGGTAGCATGGCCCGTTGTCACTGATCACTTTTTTTGGGATGCCATGCCTTGCAAATACTGCTTTCATTCTGTGAATGACAGCATTGGTGGTGATGTGTGTTAGGCGTTCCACCTCAAAGTACCTGCTGAGGTAGTCGCAGATCACAATATAGTTCTCTGAGTTCCATGAGAATAGGTCTGTTCCTACAGTCTCCCACGGGTTCTCTGGAATCTCATGTGAGAGCATGGGCTCCTTTGTGTTGGCGCTGCGGTGTGTTTGGCAGATGTCACATTGTTTAACCATTTCTTCTATCTGCTGACTCATGCCTGGCCAAAACATAACGTCCCGTGCTCTGTGCTTGCTTTTCTCCACTCCAAAGTGTCCAGTGTGTATGCAGCGTAACATGTGAGGTCTGAGGCTGTGTGGAATGATGATCTTCTCACCTTTTAGAAGGATGCCATCAGCCTCTGTGATTTCATCACGGTGGTTCCAGTACTCACTGACATTTGGGTGGCACTTTTTCCTTGTCTCCGGCCAGCCTGACCAGATGACCTGTTTGAGAGTGGACAGTTGCTTGTCTTGAGCAGTCTCTGTCCTGATGTCACTCATCCTGTCTGCGCTTTTGCTGCACTGATGACTGTGTGTATCTGAGTCTCCATAGCTTCAGATAGTGAGCTGTCCTCATCATCCATGGACTTCCTGGACAATGTGTCGGCCACCGGGATTTCCTTGCCCGGCTTGTGGATGAGAGTGATGCTGTATTTCTGCAGTGCCAGCATCATGCGCTGCAAACGTGGTGGTGCAAGGGCTAAGGTTTTCGGAGTATGGCCTCCAGTGGTTTGTGGTCCGACTCCACAGTTACATTTCGCCCATAGAGGTACTCATGAAACCTCCTGCACCCAAACAAAACTGCATATAGTTCCTTCTCTATTTGGGCGTAATTCTGCTCAGTTTTATTAAGCAGCTTTGATGCATATGTAACTGGCCTGCCTTCCTGCATGATGGTTGCGCCCAGGCCATTTTTTGATGCATCTACTTGCAGTGTCACTTCTTTTTCAGGATCGAAGTAGGCCAACACCGGCCCTGGCTCCGCTGTGATGATCTCCTTCATCCGCTGGAATGCACTCTCATGTGTGTTGTTCCACTTGAAGTCTGTGTCCTTCTTCAGTAGCTGTCTTAGTGGTGCTGTTACCTCAGATAGATTGGGAGCAAACCTAGCTAGGTAAGTCACCATACCAAGAACAGTGTCCAACTCTGCCTCACTTTTGGGCGGTGACATCTCTCTGATTGCTTTCACCTTAAGTGGGTCTGGTCTTAGGCCGTCTGCTGTCAGCCTATGTCCAAAGTAGCTCACTTCAGGAACGCAGATGCGACACTTCTCAGGATTCAGCCTCATCCCTCGCTCTCTGGTCCTGCTGAGCATGGCTCTGAGGTTGCGGTCGTGCTCCTCCTTTGTTTTTCCAAAAACAACGATGTCATCGACGATCCCAGCCACGCCCCTAAGGCCCTCATATGTCTCATCTACTCTCCTCTGAAACTCATCTTGGGCTGATACAATGCCAAAGGGCAGTCTGAGAAAGCGATATCTACCAACTGTAGTGTTAAATGTGGTGAGCAGCGATGACTCCTCGCTTAACTTAATAGCCCAATAGCCTGATCTTGCGTCTAAGATGCTGAAAAACTTTGCCCCTGCTAACTTGGATGTTACATCCTCAAGTGTGGGTAGGGGGTAGTGTGGCCTCATTATTGCCTTATTTAAAGGTCTTGGGTCCAGGCATATTCTAAGCTTGCCTGTCTTTGGTTTCTCACACACTACTAAGGCATTAACCCATTGTGTAGGTTCAGTTACTTTGCAGATTATGCCTTCTCTCTCCATGTTGTCTAACTCTGTTTTTAGACGATCTTTTAGAGCAAATGGTACTCTGCGTGGTGGACAAACCACTGGTGCTACCTCTGGGTCAATAGTGAAACTACATTCACCTGGGAATGTGCCGATGCCTTTAAAAACATCTGCATACTCACTCAAAATGTTGTCTGACTGAGTGGTTCTCTCTTTCTCACTGCTCACTGCATATACTACTTTAATAAGCCCTAGCGCTTTACATGCTCTGAAGCCTAGGATGGGGGGGCCATTACAGTTCACTACATAGAACTTCTGAATGGTTGATTTCTCTTTATACCTCCCTTCTATGTTGCAGTAGCCTTTCACTTCAAGTGAGTGTCCCCCATAGCCTGTTAACCTATGATCTGGGGCTTTTAACTGCGTTTTGGGCATGAGTGTGGCAAAGGCAGTGGCTGGGATTATGCTGGCTTGAGCTCCAGTGTCCAGCTTGAACTTCAGCTGTCGGTTCTGTGGTCCCAGTCCGATGTCTGCATATGCGCTTTCCTCATCCTCTTCCTCTGCAGTGACAGTGTCCACATACAGCTCAGAATCATAGTCCTCGTCGACCTCTTCCACGGTGTGAACATCCCTGTATCTTCCTCTATTCTGAGTTTGGGGCTTTGATTTACACACTCTTGCATAGTGGTTGAATTTCTTGCACTTCATGCATTGCTTGCCTTTTGCAGGGCATTCTGCTGTGTAGCTGTGGTTTCCTCCACACATACTACAGGCTCTCTCCTGGTTCTTCTGGTGGTCACTTGGCTTGTGAATAGCACCTCTCCTGGCGCCTGGCTTTACCATCTTGTGGTGGACTGCATGCACTTCACATTCATTTGCCATAGCCTTTAACTGTGCTTGTGATAGTTCATGGGAGCGCGCTATGTCTATTGCTTTCTCCAGCGTCAGCTCCGGTCCGTTGCTAAGCAACTTCTCTCGCACTCTAGGTGAGTTGGTGGCGAACACTATACGGTCCCGGACCATTTCATCACTGTTTGTGTAGCCACAGTCCTTCACAAGCAACTTCAGTTCAGTCACAAAATGTTCAAAAGACTCACTGCTTCCTTGTGTCTTTTCATGGAACTTGTATCTGGCAAAGATGGGGTTTGCTTTTGGGGTTAGGTACTCCGTGAATCTGTCGTAGTACGTCTTTAACGTCTTCGCCTCGTCAGCCGTTAGTGTCCAAGTGTTACTTATGTCGCGTCCTTTATCACCGATCCACAGCAGAAGAAAGCTACATTTCTCCTCTTCTGACTTTGCTTTAAGTGGTCCGGTGAACATGAGCTCGACGTGTTGTCGAAATCTCCGCCATCCATCCGGTAAATTGGTCGAGTCCCAATCCATTTTGGGAGTAGGAACACCGAAGGCTTCCATTTCTTCTTACCGTTGGTTTTTTTTCTTTTCAGCGACGCACTTTCACCGGCACTTTTACCGTCTTCCTTTCTCTCTTTTTTTTTTTTCTGCGCGGCGGGTCCGTAGTCTAGCGACTAATCTCTGACACCATGTTGCGATAGACTACTCACACTGTAAATAATCTATCCTGTACGACAGACCGGATACCAACACTGTAACTTGTAGCTCTCTGTAGCTCCGCTACTTTTTATTTCCCCGTCTCTCTGGCAACAGTAACCATGGACATACATTGTAACGTTCTACTCCGTTAGTGGAGTTTCAGAATAAAAGCATAGCATGGAACATCATGGAATATTACAGTTACCACGGCGGCAAAACGTCTTCACCGATGGGATGCTGGGTTAGCTTCTCTGTGGCGAACGTGCTTCAGGCTAGTTAGCATGGGCTAGGCTAACATTAGCTGTGCTGCTCGACGACCTTTCCCTCCGGAGTCCGTCTCATTTCAACTCTCGACACAGGTTAAACTCACTGCACACTCACTCCGAGATGCTCTGTCCGATATCTCTGTGGTGCATCTTCATTAACCATAGTCTTTTTCACCGTGTTTTCTGGCCGTCGCTCCGCTCCGCCATGCAGCCTCTGCTTTTCTCTGCTCGCTCCACGTTGTGCTCTCGTTCCTCCTTCTCTTCCGGTCTAGACCTCTTCCGAATCCGGTCGACCTGTAACCTCTATCACTGATTGGATTTCTCCCCCACGGTAAGTAAACTCAACAAAAAATATATTTTCACTTTGAAATATTATTTTTTACATTCTTTACAACAAAAATATATCTTTATTACATGAAATACGAAAATAACACAGAAATAAAAAATAAATAAAATGAGTGCTTTTTCTTTCAGATTATTTATCTCTTTCTATTTTTTCCACAGTGTTACACATATAATAAAGAAAGATGTAGGGAAGTCTAATCAGGGCTTTCAAGGCTAAAAGACAGTTGCATCTTTGATTTCCAGCAATAGAAACACTGAGAAAAACACACCGTCTCCTGATATTGATTATATCCTGCAGAGAGAGGCCAGAGGCCGTCGGTGTTTATTATCTGGAAACAGGACGTATCCATCATGTTTCACATCATCTGAGCTGTCGCTGCATCCCTGCTGGCCTCTGTGAGGACTCACACACTCAGGCACAAGGGCTCTCCAGTTTTCTTTTTTTTTTTTTTTTTTTACTAACCTGCTTAATAGAGATGGAGTAGACAAAACACTCCTGTGCTGCTGTAGCCTACTCAGACTGTGGAGGGGCCACGGCCGTTATAATAATAATGATAACACATCGATCTGGGCTGACTAAACTGTATCATGAGCAAGCGAGCCGGCTAATACGCCCCAGAAGAATCGCAGCTAGCCGCCATCTCTCTCCAGAGAATTAGTGTGTGTGACCTTGAAATCCAGTGAGGTTGCTGATGATTCACTCATGAATAAGGGGGGCAAAAAATAACACTCATCATTTCCTATGTAAATGGCCTAACATCTGTTTCGCACCGTGCAGCGTTTCAAACCGCTGACCTTAAACTGTGCAGGGAGAATTAATCTATGAGCCCGTCGTCATTAACGAGCTATTCCACACAGGAGATGGGAGAAGGCCGCCTAATTGCGTTGTGAGGGGAGCAGACAGTTTTCCTCCTTAAAACTGATACTATTTTAAACTTTTAAAGGGTCTTTAAATTTAAATATCACATTAGCACATTTGTCTTTAAAGGGATAGTCCAACATTTTGGCAAATTGGCCCATCACCATAATCCCTATAGTCATAGCAATAGGTTTGTTACCATTAATTGTCGATGCAACCTATTTTTAGAACGGTGGAGCAGAGCCGTGAGCTGCTCAGAGCTATGCTACGGAGGCTCATGGGATTTCTTGGTTTCCCTCATCAAACTCATCAAATACACAATCCAACCACTCCAAAACGCTCAGGTGGACAAGTTGTGACCTGCACATTCACCACGCTATGAGATAATAACACAACGTTACCACACAGAGTTTTTTTAGAGGGAAATTCATGCAAAACAGCTGATGCACGTTGCCATCTGGGGCAGTTTTCCGGCAAGCAGTCTCTGCATTTACCTCTAAAACAACTCTGTCTGGTAACGTTGTGTTATTATCTCATAGCGTGGTGAATGTGCAGGTCACAACTCGTCCACCAGAGCGTTTTGGAGTTGTTGGATTGTGTATTTGATGAGTTTGATGAGGGAAACCAAGAAATCCCATGAGCCTCCAGAGCTTAGCTCTGAGCAGCTCACGACTCTGCTCCACCGTTCTAAAAACAGCTTGCACCGACAAATAAAGGTAACAAACCTACTGCTATGACTATAAGGATTATGGCAATGGGCTAATTTGCCAAAATGTTGAACTATCCCTTCAAGTTTGTGTGTGTGTGTGTGTGTGTTTGTGTGAGAGAGCTTCATTACCCTTGCGCAGGCTGGCTATCGGCTCTAAGACGCCCTTCCTGAAGGCAGCGATGGGGTCCTGGACGCAGGATCTCAGGCTCAGTGTGTTCTGGAGCTGAGGCTCCTGCACCAGCAGCTCCCTGTACGGCGCCAGCTGTGGAGCTCTGGCCAGCAGGGCGGCGACGCTATGCACAAACTCGGGTACGAGGCAGGTGTAGGTGTTGTCGGCTTGACAGAAATGGTACGCAACCACCTGGTAGAGAGAGAGAGAGGCAGGTTTAATTCACTGCTACTGAATGTTATTGAAGAAAATCAGAAAAATCAGGTCAAAAACGTGTTAAAACATCAGTTGTAATGTAATAAAGGATCTACCTCAGCGATATCAGTAATGAAACCTATTTTAAATACCCTGTTTCTTCAAAAGTAAACATGTAGAGGGGGTATGATGTGTGACGTCGTCACGTGCAACATGATTGGCTCTCTGATTAGTTCAGGTTTGGATCTGGGATTTGCAGATGTCGATCAAAGTCACGTCTGCTGCTGGAAGCCAGACTACATTTTTGCACAAAATAATAATAAATATTCTTATTTTTTTGTCTTTTGGAGTCAAAAGGACCAAGTCCAAGTGAAGTAGAGATGCACCGATCCTATGTTAAGATCAGATATCGACCCAGATATTATAAATATCTAACTAGATTGTGTCGGATAATGGGGTCGATCCATGACACCAATCAATTCTATCACGTGTCTGACAACAAACACAGAGTAAGAGAAAGTGATGTTAAAGTCAAGCCTGATGCCTTCACTGTCTTCCTCATGGTACGGTGTACAGTTTATTAATTCAACAGTGGTATCAGTAGCAGCATTGGGACTGAAAAAGCAGAATCGGTGCATTCAACTCATTAGCGCTCAAGTCAAAGTTGAGTCCAAGTCTTTCTTGATTCAAGTCTGAATTTTCAAAGTTTGTGTCTCAGGTCCGCACGTCTGCAAAAAAATTTGTATTCAGGTTCAGATAAAACCCTGGTAACTGTTGGTCAGGGTGGAAGCCAGAGCTGCAGAGGCCAAAAGTTTTCAGTCAGTAAAAACTGGAGGTTGTGAATCTAATGGGAGGAGAAAAAAACAGACAAATGTGAAGCTGAAAAAAAAAATTGAAAAAAAAGTCCTCAGGTTGCTGGTTTCCATCATCACAGACTTAAACTAAAACTAATGCACTGAATATAAAGCTTACAACTATTTACACGTGTGTGCTTTCAGCCTGAACGCACACCAACAACAACAACCACCTGGTTTGACATTCAAGAAAAAAACCTAAATCTGAATCTGAGCCACAGTTTGAATCTATAAGGAGCCAGGTTTTCACAGTGATTACATGATGCACATTGGAAATCCTGTCATCACTGTAAATAGTGAGGTCAGCTGATTGTAGCATTGTGTGCGTGCGTGTGTGATGTGGTGTTTGTGCAGGAGCAGCAGCAGGAGGAGGAGAACAAATATTACTGCCTGAATTGAGCTGCTGTTCAGAGGGAATTATGTTTTTATACCCGTCCCCAAAAAAAAACAGAAGAACAATCCTGAGACTAATGTCACAGAATATCAGAGACATCACAATGAAATAACCCTAAAACCAGCTGATGCATCAACATATCACTGCAAAAACATACAGCAAATATATGGTTTATTCAGGCAATATATCGACTAATAATAATCTGGATTTCTGCAACGAAGGAGCCTCAGCCGTTCAGTGGTCCACGTAGGCAGCGAACATTATCAATGATTTTACTTGGGTGAACATCACAAGTAGTCTGACTTGTTCCCATGGAAACTCTTATTGAGGCCATGTTAGTAAATTTAGAAGCTTCCATGTCATCTTACGACGTGATGCAATCAGCAGCAGCAGCAGCAGCAGCAGCAGCAGCAGCAGCAGCAGCAGCATGTCGGACATGTGCTCACAGAGACACGGGGGGAGATAAAAAAAAAGAATCTGACATTAAAAACCTCGTGGTGCAAACAAGGCAGCCGGTGTAGCTGTGTATGAAATAAATAAATAAATGAACGAAATGAAATGTTGAGGTGTGTTTATTACTTTGAAGCGATCCCTCCCTCGTCTGTAACAGCTCATAGCTCCCCACAGCACTGTTTGGGCTGATGGATTATATTACCGTACTTACTTACAGATCTGCAGAGAGAAGTGCGGGAGTCATAATACATAATACAAAACGTGGCTATAAAAACAAGCAGCAAAAAAACCCTCGAATATGAGTACAATTGCTTTTTTTACGTCTGTTCTAACTGCAGGTGAGTCAGCAGTCTGAACACAGAGACCTGTACTAAACTGTGACTGTGTGCTCTTGTATCTCTGTGAGGACCAGTGTGTCCACTCCACGCTGCTGCTGTAAAGGTCTGAGTGGAGTTGGAGAGTAGATTTGGAGCTTGATTGATGAACAAAGTCAGATTTAAGGTTTAAAAGGCAGAGTCGCTCTGATGGATCAGAGATTAGATTCACTTTTTACAGAAAATATGCTCATCTTGTCCACGGTGATCGATGAATGGACCGAGTTTTATTATGAAAAGTTTGCAGTTCAAGTTCACACAACAGAAACTACAGCGCCGGCCCAAACTCTCAAACCTTAGTTAGCAGGTCCAGCCCCAAGGTTGAAGAATCTATAGTTTTAAAGGGATAGTTCAACATTATGGCAAATTGGCCCATTGCCATAATCCCTATAGTCATAGCAGTAGGTTCGTTACCTTTAATTGTTGGTGCAAGCTGTTTTTAGAACAGTGGAGCAGAGCCGCGAGCTGCTCAGAGCTACGCTACAGAGGCTCATGGGATTTCTTGGTTTCCCTCATCAAACTTATCAAATACACAATCCAGGGGCACCAAGTGGCGCAGTAGGTTAAGCAGGCGTTTTTTAAGCAGGTTGTTTTAGAGGTAAATACAGAGACTGCTTGATGAAAAACTGTCCCTGAAGGCAACATGCATCAGTGGTTTTGCATGAATTTCCCTCTAAAACAACTCTGTGTGGTAACGTGTTATTCACAACTTGTCACAACTTGTCCACCAGAGCATTGTGGAGTTGTTGGATTGTGTATTTGATGAGTTTGATGAGGGAAAACAAGAAATCCCATGAGCCTCCGTAGCGTAGCTCTGAGCAGCTCACGGCTCTGCTCCACCGTTCTGAAAATAGCTTGCACCAACACCGACACCAATTAAAGGTAACGAACCTACCGCTATGACTACAGGGATTATGGCAATGGGCAAATTTGCCAAAATGTTGAACTATCCCTTTAAGAGGAACATAAACATTTGAGAAACTGATTATAATTGGATGCAAAATTAGAACAA
This sequence comes from Decapterus maruadsi, assembly GCA_030347415.2. NCBI lineage: Eukaryota > Metazoa > Chordata > Actinopteri > Carangiformes > Carangidae > Decapterus > Decapterus maruadsi. Next base: position 26,938,564 of record CM064900.1, read on the forward strand.
GTGCAGGATGAGTCGTCAAACATCTGAATTTGTTTTTGTGCATCAGTTTTATCAATCAAATTATATGTATTTTTTTGATAGGAATTTGGTTCATGTCAAGAGATACATGACAATTAATGTGGATACAAATACATTTTTCATTTCATGGGGTCTTTAAATGAATCATTAGCTTAGCATAAAGACAGGAAACAAGGTGAAATAGCTAGTGTGTATGTGTGCAGGGAACATTATCCCTCTACCTGCACCTCTACAGCTTACTAACATGTTATGAATCATACAGAGAGGAAAGGAACTGTCTCTCGAACAGAAAAGTATCTGAGTTTTATCGGTCTTCTCATCCAAACCTCTACAGGGAAAAAAGCAAATGACTGCATTTAAGAAACTTCTGCTTTTGCAGGTCAGAGTTTGAGATCAGAGATGTGAAGTTTTTAAACTGTGAGTCTCCAACCTCCCACGAGTGCAGAAACACAAACATGAGGAATAAGTGAGTGAGGCAGCCTAACTTACCTTGGCAGCGAGGCATCTGAGAGCCTCCTTCCTCTGCGCGGCTCCGTTGCCTGTTCCTGCAGCAGCAGCAGTCTGGTTGGACTGGGAGTCGGCCGGCTGCTTGGAGGCTGTTTTAGCCGGCCTATCCCCACCTGCATGCGTCAACAGAGCAGCAACAACAACAATAACAATAACAAACGCAATAAAAAGCTGCCATTTACATTTACACTCGCTGGATGAAGTCTCTGGTGTGAGCACGTTAGGAGGGAAGTCAACGAAGAAACACAATTAAACTGCTGCTGTTAATTAGTAGATCTGTAAACAAGACTGGAAACTATGACATTAAGTGCATCCAGCAGCCAGCGAGAGTGTTTGTTCCCTCACAGCAACCCCATCGTATACACCCCTCTGTTAGGTTTAAATCAAAATGACAACACGGTACAGATATCAATGAATTATACAATGATGCTGAAAAATGAATGACACTGTATTCTTTGTGATGGGACTGTACTTTCTGTGCTGCTTCTTCCCTCTGAGTTTGTCAAATGCTTCTTATTCAGACACATCAGGTGATAAAACACAATCTGCATCTTTTGTTTCAGGTGTGTTGTGCTTCATTTGCAAAAAAAACCCCATCAAAGCAACACAACAACAACAACACGCCATTTATTGTGTAATGTGCTTAAACTGGTTGTTGCTGTTGTATTGGAGGTTGTTTTCTATTTTTTCCCCCAAGACAAAAGAACAATTCGAGTGCCACTCATGGAAAGAAAACGAAGAAGAAGAAGAAAAAAAAACAACAATCTCAGTCCCGTTACACAACTGCAATCAGCAGAGAAACCTCAGGGGGGAACTTGAAAGAAGAGTGCGTGACCCAGATACCAACTCCTTCTCAAAAAAGCCGTATTTTTTCCCACTATGTTACAAAAATCTGACTTTACTGGATGCATGTATGAATTCTACTTTTACATTAATTCTCTGAGATAAAGCTGAGCACGCTGCAGAGAATAAAGGTGGAGTATGGGAGTCTTACATTTCGGGGAGGAGCCGGGGCTCTGGGGGACGCTGGGACCTCCCTGTGGCGTGCGCACACCGTGACAGCTGAGCGTCACCAGACGCCAGATGATGGCCGTCTTTCCGGATCCCGCGTTCCCGACGATGACGGCGCCCCGCCCCTCGCAGCTGCTCGTCTTCCTCAGCACCTCCTCCAGACGCGCAAAGAGCCAATCCCGGCCGACGAAGGGCGTGTCGGCGGTGATGCCGGGGACCTCGAACAGCAGCGGCTTCAGCATGATGTCAGCTTGTCTGAACGCCACCAGTCTCCCTGAGTCGGGATTTGAGAGGAACGAGGAAGATTTAAAGGTACATTGCGTAGGAATTACTCCCATCTAGTGTTGCAGTTGTATATCAGTCGTATTTTTCTTGCTGCATTCACATGAAATCGGGCAGACGGCAGACGGACGACAGCCGCTGCACGTAACGGCATAAACAAGCCTCTATGTAAACAAGTGCCCGATTGCATGTGAATGCAGCATCAGTGTAACGCTCCATTTTTCCTCACTGCATTACCGCCGTGACTTTTCACACACGCCACCTCGACCTCAACATACTTTTGAGCCAAATAATCAATTTTCGTGAATAGATAACAGGAGAAGTTACACAATGTCCCTTTAAAGCTGCAGCAGAATGAATATTGTGAAATTGGTTTGTGCATATTTATACACACACACACACAAAATACCTTTGGCGTCATCATTTGTGCGTCCAGCTGTGTTGTGTTTGCGGACGGAGCCCCTGTGTCCCGCAGCCCTTTGGTTGTCCAGATAAGTCAGATCCTCCAGTCGAGTGGAGCTGGTCGCTGCAGAGAGACACACAAACACACAAACGAGGAAACGGATCAAAAGTGTGAGAGAGAGCTGCAGGAAAATGTGCAAAGATACACATGCATACCACGCAAGTGTCAAATTCACTGCTCGAGTCAATTATTGTCTCCATGGAGACGGGAGACATAAACAGTTGTTGCTCTGGATGATAGACACTCCATGACCTTGAGGAAAAGAAGAAAAGAGAGAGAGGAGGAAGGAGGGGAAGAAGAAGAAGAGCAAAACACAATTCATGTGACGCTCTGTAATCTGCAGCACAGACCTGCTGCGACGCGTCAGGACGTCAAGTCTGTGACAACTGCTGCAAAAACACACAATCTGTCAGTCGTCAATAACCACAAAATGCACGAACACGCACGAACATCAAATCAAATAAGGAACGCGTTGAAGCTACAGAAGAGCAAGAAAAACAACAGGGAAGAGTTTGTTTCCCTCCCACAATCCACCCACTCCCTCCACAGAGTGGAAGAGGTCAGCCTGACTTTACTTTCTGCAGTTTGCAAGACGTTTAATGTCGAGTCTTTAGTCCATGGGTATTTTGAAAAAAAAAATTGGCTTTGGAATAATTAACTTGGATCCTAAGTTTGGTCTTCAATGTGTTAGGATGTCATGATGCAGAAAATCACAGACTGATAAAAGACAGAAAATAGAAATAAAAGTCCCGTGTGATGAAACGTAAGGAGACTTATTCATCTTTGTGAGACATTTGTACACATTTGTAGTGTTGTTCACATTGTGGGAGGTGATGATTCATTTCTGAGCCTGAAGTCTGTTTTTTCTTAATTTGTTTGTTTGCACTAATGTTTTGTGGATGAAATATTTTATGAATCTGTCTTTTGGAGCTAAATATTATAAAAGACATACATCACAATAGTTAAGCATTTTATATAAAGAGAGTTTTTCTAGTCTCAAATTGCTCATACGACGCAACAGCCTACATTTGTGCACATTTCTATCTATCAATTATCACTCATGCACACATAACCAGCACAAATCCAAACCAGTTGTCCAATTATCAGAATCAGAATCACATTTATGTGCAGACATACAAGGAATTTGACTCTGGTTTATCATCACTCACTTGTACATACTGTAAAAAGACATACAGAATGAGAAGAGCAATAACAAAATACAACAACGAACACTTACAGGCACAAATGTAATCGAGTAAAGAGGCCGGTGGATTAAGGTGGTCAGTTGGTAGTGCAATAAGATAGATAATAAGGGTTGTATTGTAATATCTACTGTAGGCAGGAGTTCAGTATTTTGGCCTATGGCACTTCAACATGTGGATTCAATGAGCTGGGAATCAAACCACCAACTTTCTGATTAGTGGACAACTCACTCTACCTCCTGGGCCATAGAACAACATAACAAATGACTATAATAATATGCGTTAAGGTTCAGTACTTAACTTTAATAAAAGTAAATATATGGTTACATAGAAAGCTAAATAGAGCTTTTTTTTGGGTGCAAATTTCTAACAATCAGTTATCGTTCATGCACACATGATGCATGAAGGTTAATTATGAGTTCAGTATCGAACCATCGATCCTCTAATCAGTGAACAACCAGTGCTCTACCTCCTGGGCCATACAGCAACATAATGAACAACAATAACAATATGTGTTACGGTTCAGCACTAAATCATAATAAAAGCAGCTCATACTCAGATCAACACATAACAAGTGGAGAAATGTTTCTGAAGTGATTCTGAATTTGTTGAATTACATTAAATTATGTCTTTTGTTTGTCTGTTGTTGTTGTTTTGGCAGTTTATGCCTATTTCTAATCTCTGACGGATTTTACCTGAGAGACACAACAAAGGTAGACAAAATAAAACAAGATCCAGAGTTAAAAGAGATCTTTTCTGCTTTTTTCTCCCCACATTTTGACTGATACAGTTGCAGCCCCTGGAGTTAAGAGTCATCTCTGGTCACCTGCTCATCATATCATCATATTTGTGGAGCAGCTGGCAGGAAAAAACCAGGTTAAGAACCTCTGTCCTCGTGGTTTATGAGTCCAGACGTGGCAGAAAACCAACAAACTAGATTACAGTCAGTGCAACCAGAGGAGTCGGTGCTTACTGAGACTTCCTGGGTCGTAATCACGGCGCTTCTCTGAATATTTAGGGTTTGTGCTGATTAATGTTTTTTTTTTTTTTGTGGCTGCTTGTAAGAAGGAGGGATAAATCTGCATTTAAATGATGTAATAGTAAATAGCATTAGCATTAAAATATTTAGTGTGAAAGTGTGACAGAAAAACAATAAATAGTTTGCTTTCAGTGGACACAGACAGCCCCATCTCATCCATTCATTGATTTAATACATAATAATAATAATACAAATAATAATAATAATAACAGTAAAAAAAATCCTCAGTAAAATCTGTAAATCTGGCATCACTAACGTCACTAATCCCCTTAGAGCGGGATAAAAAAAAAGGCCTGAGTCACATTGCACATGTTTATAAAATAGCGGCGGGTGGACGAGTGGACGAGGAGGAAGTGCAGCGGCCGGCCGCTGAACGGATGATGACCTCACAACACGACTATAATCACGCACTGTACATGGTAAACGCAGCCACTGGTAATCTGAGGGAGCCGGCCGCGCCTCATCTCCGAGCTGTTTTCAGCTTAAAAAGCTTTAAAGCAGCAATTACTGTACGGCGTCGGCCTGAAGACGCTGGAAGAAGCTGCAGCATCAACATCAACAACAACATCCTTAAGAACCCAAATAATCAAACCAAGTCTGCAGCGACACGTGCTGCAAGTAAAAAAAAAAAAAAAAATGAAATGAGCTCCAGTGACAGCGTCAATAAAAAACTGGACCAGATTTCCTTCATCTTCATCAAGAACAGGGGGATGAAGAGCGTTCTGAAAAACACTACAGCATCAGCCGCTCAACACAGACCATAATCTGATATATCTAGCAACTCTGCATGTGTCTATCATCCTACGACAGCAGATAGAGAGATAGAGAGAGAGTGGGTGAACGCTGCTGCTGCTGCTGCTGCTGCTGCTGCACGAGGCCAGGTCATAATGATGCACAGAATCGATCAATTACACCGTGAAATATAGGAATGGGAATCTTTTACTATCTCATGATTCGATTCGATTCTGATTTTCGGGGCTACGATTCGATTCAAAATCGACTTTCGATTCATAATGATTTCTGCTTCAGTCTATCGGTGTGCAAAGGATCCTCATGATCTACTCCAGTCTGCTTTGCAAGACAGGATGACTAAAGTGTCTTTTTCACATTTATTGAGTTTCAAACATTTATCCAAGCTTAGGTGGAATTGTTGAGACTGTTGCATAAAAGCAATATCACAAGTAACAAAATTGAAAGTGCCTCTTTAAAACATAGTGCAGTTAAAAATGCTGCCTTTTAAAATCGATTTTGGGACATTTTATATCGATTCTGAATCGTATTCAGTGACAATTGCGATTCTTATGTGATATCGATTTTTTGGCACACCCCTAGTGGAATACATGATAAGCAAAATAAACGCTGGAGTTTTTAGGGAACAAATATTGGAAATCCCATCTTTTACAACAGGTGGAAGAAGAAGGTAATCAGAGATGGAGGGAACTGAGAGCGGAGAACAAACAGTCTGCAGCAGAAAACTGTGTGAAGGAGGTGTGGAGTGGGATGATGATGAGGAGGAGGAGGAGGAGGAGGAGGAGGAAGAGGATGGCTGGATGAAGGCAGTGTGGTCACATGACAGAGGTGAAAGAGTTAATGTGTGTGTGTGTGTTTTTTTTTTTTTGCAGATGGTTTGTCACAGGGACACGAGGACAGCTCATCCTCCCCAGTCCACCCTGTCCGTCAGCACCTATCCCACGCTCACTCACTCACTCACTCACTCACTCACTCACTCACTCACTCACTCACTCACTCACTCACTCACTCACTCACTCACTCACTCACTCGCTGCTGCTGCTTCTCTACCTTCATGTCCCTGCTGGTGACAGCGCGGCTTGATTATCAACACCACAACCCCTGTTGATCCTTCATCTCTTTAAAGGTCAAACTGTCTGCTCCCTCCACCCCCGAAGCCTCCAGCATCACCGTCCCCCACCCGTTAACAATTAAATGATGAGAAACCAAACCCAGCACCTGTTCAATGTTAAAGGGATAGTTCACATACATTTAGTCAGATCCTCCTCTCACCATAATCGCTATAGTCATAGCAGTAATTAATTATCGGTGCATGTTGTTTTGAGATCGGCGGGGCAGAGACGTGAGCTACTCAGTGAACACAATGGAGGTGAACGGAACAGGTCCCCTGTCCCTCATCAAACTTATCAAATACACAATCCAAGAACTCCACAATGCTCTGGTGGACAAGTTGTGACCTGCACATTCATCCCGCTAGGAAATAATAACGTATAATTATGTAACATTACGACACACGAAGCAAATACTCTGAACTACTTGCCCTTTTGCAGCCGTGTCTGAATGTTTGCATTTGCATTTGCCTCTAAAACAACTCTGTCTCTAATTAAATGTTACATAATTATTTCATAGTGTGGTGAATGTGCAGGTCACAACTTGCCCACCAGAGCGTTGTGGAGTTGTTAGATTGTGTATTTGTACCTGTACCACTCACCTCCATTGTGTTCTGAGCAGCTCACGTCTCTGCCCCGCTGATCTCAAAACAACATGCACCAGTAATTAAAGTGACTACGAGGAGTTTCAGAAAGTGAATTTCCAGGGGTGGTGTTTAGCTCAGTTGGTAGAGCACCCGCCTCATATGCAGAGGCTATAGTCCTCGCTGCAGGCGGCCCCGGTTCGAGTCCCGCGTCGGACGGCCCTATACTGCATGTCATTCCCCCCATCTCTGCCTCCCATTTCCTGTCACACTCTCTACTATCCTATCAATAAAGGCATAAAAAGCCAAAAAATATACTTAAAAAAAAAGAAAAAAAAGAAAGTGAATTTCCATTGAGCCTCCGTGCGAACAGTGAAATTCGATCAAATACCGTCGTAGTTCCAACCATAAATGATGCTAACTAGCGATCAGCGTTCGAAATGCTGTGCGAGTCAACTACTAAACAATATCAAAATAGACAAAGCAATATATTTATTGAAAATGGACCCATTAACAAGTTTTGGTAATGTAGATTCATCCACATTAATATGAGACTCTTTTGTAACCAAAAGCAAACTTCTATGGGTAAAAGTAATGAACCTACTGCTATAACTATAGGGATTATGGTGATAGGAGAAAGAATGCCAAAATGTTGAACTATCCCTTTAAAGCCAGTAGAATTGCTGGAGCCAGGCTAAACTAAGCTAAGCTACCTGTGTTTAATGGACAGCTGTAAGAGTGGTATTAGTCATCTTATCTAACTCCTCCAGAAAGACTTAACTTCAACTTGAAGACTTTAACTTGAGTTTAAAATCCTCCATTGTGTCCTTACAGTGTCCCATTGTTGGAAATGGGATGCTCCAGTGCCCCTTTATAATCCACAGGCACCGGCCTGAGGCCTCACATCATTATAAAGTCCCAGAGTCTCCCTGAGCAGCTTCATGCTCTCACTCCTCGGACTCTGGCTGATTTAAATACAAGAAAGGAAACATATAGAAAACGTTCAACGCCACATCTGTAATTGATGCAGATGCTGCGAAGCTTAAACCTTGGATTAACAACTTTCTGCAGCACTTGCACTCGCAGGATGTTGGATTTCTCTCAGTGAACCTCAGGGCTTCATCAATACATTTCCCCTAACAGAGCGATTGTGTTAAATGTTTAAGTACTGGAGCAGATTGTTTTTTAAATTAAACCCAAAAGGCTGATTCGATAACGATAGTCTGGGGCAGAAAAAAAGAAACTGATATGGTTCATACAGCTCAGTCCGAGTGAGCAGGAGAGTGATGCAACACATTTTTAAAAAATCACAACAACCTATTTTTGACGACCACATCACATCAGCTGCAGAAAGCTGCACTTCCACAATGCAAGGGGGGGCAGATTATTTTATATTTTAGTTTTTGCAGGCAGCGTTAATGTGGAGCAAGTGTTTAAATATGAATGATCTCGGGTCACTGTGGTGCTACCCTGAACTTCTGTGAGGAAATCTGCTGCAGTCTGAGGATGTGGAGGGTGAACAGACATCAGAGCTGATTATAATCGTTTATATATTAAAAAAAAAAAAAATCTTATCGATGCTGCTAACCTCCAGTCATTACAACCTTATCTGTCGTTGTGCTCTGCCCTGATGATGACATTGCTGCTGGCAATCTGGGAATATTTAAAATTGAACGTTATCTCATTGTTGTCCCTAATGTATGTCATGATATATATAGGCTACGGTTTCTGATCCTCCATTAACGTGGGGGCTCCGGTGCTTTTTGTGGCTCATTTTTTATTCGTCTTTATTCTGAATTTCATCAAGAGTGTGTAAATGAAAGCAGCAGCTGACAGAAGAAACTGGCAGCCGTTACTGTGAATCCGCTCCTCTGGGAATCTCTTCTTTTTTGCTCCCACCACCACAAATGAACTGACATCTAAGGGAAAGAAAAGGAGCCTTGTGTACGAGCAAAGATCGTGACTGGAGAGAGAGGGAGGGAGGGAGGGAGGGAGGGAGGGAGGGAGGAGGAAGGGAGGGTGTTTTTATGACAACTGGAGGCCTCCCAGGACATTTAACTGGTTCTGCTCACATTGTGTGTATCCAGCTTTATCCAGAGGTAAAGTAGAGCAGCGGCACGTGGTGCAGTGAAGTTTGCATGATTCCTGATTCCACATCCGCATCCACCAATCACCGGGAAATGTCACGTCAACCATCAAGTCGATCAATTTCAGTCATTTGAGTCAATACTTATCAGTGCGTTACTGTAATTAATCACTCCGGGGTCGCAGCTGTCACCGTTCATGTGCTCATTAACCTGCTTCATCTGCAGTATAGAATATAATACAATATAATAATGGAGGCTGGCTCACTACCATCAAGCCTTGATTGTGTGATTCAAATAAGAATGGAAGAGTTACTGTAAAACAACATGTTTTTTTGTTGTTGTTGTTTTTTAACAGAGGGGATTATTATGAGCTGGGCTTTTCTGTTATTTGGGGAGAGAATTGACTTCCTGTTGGAAATATCACATGGTAATTAGAGAGATTTAAAAAGTGCTGTCAGGTGGATTTTGTTCCATTTTAGACAAAGCCTGATGCTAAGCTAACGAGCTGCTGACGCTGCTGCATGTTACATATCAAAGGGACGGGCTCGAGAGGGGAACCAATCACCGATCAATTATCAATTAATATGTCAAACTTCTCCATTACAGTTTTTCTCAATCGCTTTGGTGCTATTCTCAGATCAGAATGAAGGTTCTCATAACTATTAGTTCAACCTCCACAACATGTAGTCATTTGTGCACATCATCGTAGCAGTTTCTCCTTCCTCTGAACAAATTGCAAATGCTTCTGGACATGTATCAGTTGCTTTCATACAATTCTCTGCTGTTTTATAACATTATCATTTGCTTATGTCATGTCAGTCAAAATGAACTATACTTTTCAACACTGAATAGTCTTTCCCTAAAAAACTAATAGTCCTCATTTCATTGCTTCAGTCATAACATACAAAATTGTTGAACTAGTTTTCAAAATCTGTCAAACTCATTGTAAATGTTGGGAGAAGACTGTATTCAGACATTTCAGGGAGAACAGGTGTGTCTAGTATTGGACAGTAATTCAGCACTAAACAATCTGCACTGCTCATTGTGTCAGGTTTTACTGTAAGATACAGTGGGACAATCATTTTGTTTACATTTACTGTACATTTAGACTTTCGGCTTCACTAGAGACCAGATTTACGTAAAGTTGTACTCAAAGGCTGTTTCTTCTGTCTGTTGTAGATTAGTAGTGTACTGTAGTGTATTTTTCTATTGCACGATGCTGTGAACAAATCAGAATTGCAATGAGCATATGCAGTAAAAATGTGAAACATACATATTCAGTATTAGTTACTCCACTACAGTAGGCTAATGTGTAACTTTACTGTGGCTGTACATAGTGTATAGTGCTGTCTTGTAGTATCATCACTTTTTGCATTGAAAAACGCATAGAGAATAAAGTGTCATAATGAAAACATGACAAAGCCATTTGACTATCATGCTCATAAACGATGATGGCAAGACTTCTCATTTTGACGACACTGACAGTTTCACTGACATCAGTACTTGCTTTTGAGGGATGGACAATCCATTTTGAGGAAGTGATGCACTTTTGCAGGTTGTCCACTAGGTTTTGCAGTTTGTAACAATTGTTTTGAGAAATGCACTAACTGTTGTGCAAATGTTAAGAGTGAGGTGAGAATAGCACCAAAGCGATTGAGAAAAACTGTAATCACAGTATATGCGATACAGAAATGTGATATATGACATAGTGTATGTCCAAACATCAGCATAGATAGATAGATAGATAGATAGATAGATAGATAGATAGATAGATAGATAGATAGATAGATAGATAGATAGATAGATAGATAGATAGATAGATAGATAGATAGATAGATAGATAGATAGATAGATAGATAGATAGATAGATAGATAGATAGATAGAATCCCACTGCAGGCTTTGGGATGGATGTGTATTTATAGAATATAGTATCTATCTATACATACCTATAAAGGCTACATATTAATGTATAATGTATATAATACAAACTTATACTGTATTTAATATATCATATATAAAGTATATGAATCCAATACATCTACATGTATTTACTGTAAGTGTCAGGTAGGTAACCATGGACACATAAGAGAAGGTAAATGTAAACGTACCTGCCACAGAGTTTGGCCGAGGCATCACCAGGGAGGAGGTGCTGTGGAGGTGGTGAGGGGGGAGGGGTCTCTTCGGTGCAGGTGGAGTCCGGGGCTCCATGATGTCCGTCCTGGGTATGGCCTCGTCCGGTTGGGCAGGACACACATTGTCCCTGCTCGTCTTCTCCATGTGGCCCGTCGCTCCGGCGCCTTCATCTTTAGCCAGGACCTCAGTGGAGGCACAACGCTCCTCATTCTCCGAGGAACTGGTGGCGGTCGCTGAAAAACCACGAAGGAAATATAAGTAGATTACTTTATTTTCTACAATATAATTGTTATTATATAATTGTTTTATCCACCACACGCTCAAAAGTCATCAATCAACTGGTTTGTATTGTGCGATGTGATGTGGCCCCTCGGCCTTTTGTATTTAACTATAAATACAAACTCTATTTAGGGAGAAAAAAGTGTCCTATTTTAGGAGAATCAGACCCATAAGCAACAAAGACAGCAGTGTCCCAGTTTTGACAGGAGGGAGCTGAAGCCTTGAGGCTGAAGTGGCACAGGCGCTGTAGAGGAGGAAGTAGCTGTGGGGCAGGAGCAGGAGCAGGAGCACACACACTCGACAAGGACTCCGCAAAACTTTAGTGATGCAGCATCTGAACTTCAGGAAGGTGTGGTTGGTGCGTCAGAGAGACAGCCGTCATGTCCAGGGTTTCTGATAAGGTACAGTAAGTGGTTCTTCCACCTTTCATTCATTAAATAGGCCACTTTTTTTAGCCTTAATGTGCTTTTTTTTTTATACCTCTAGTGATGCATGGCTAAGCTTTTCTATTGGACATGCTTCACCTAGTGTGTAATAACCAATGTGAACCCATACAATATGTATAGACCTCATTTGAGCAGAGGACACACAACAACAGCAGCAGCAGCAGCAGCAGCAGCTCTCACCTATGATCCCACTGTCCTTGCTCTCCAGGGTGGAGGTGGGGCTTTGAGAAGGAGGCCCAGGGCTGCTCCCGGTGATAGGTCCAGGTCCAGGTGCAGGTCCAGGACCAGGACCAGAACCAGGACCGGGGTGAGCGATGGGGCTGCAGAGGGTCCCACTGGGGCTGGTGCTGGAGCTGCAGTGAGGTGAGGGTAAGGGCAAAGGCTGCGGCAAAGACTGGCCTCCAGCACTGGTGCTCAGCGTGGAAGAGGGGCTCTCTGAACAGGGGGAGGCGGTGCTGCAGGTGAGAGTGGAGCTGGGACTCCCCCCCTGGGCGGAGGTGTCGCTCTGGAAAAAATAAAAAAGGGAGGGAAGGAAAAAGTGGATAAACAACCAAAGAAGGTGAAATGACAGGAAGTTCAGATGGATGGGAGCATAAATAACAGCTGAATGTGGCATCCCTCTGTTTTAAATATGGAGTAAACTCACGCAGCGTCATTTGTAACCTTTTCAAAATGTACATCTCCACCGTGCATGGCGGTGTTATGTGTACTGAATGAAGGGAATAATTTCAGTTGTTTTCTTCTTGTTCCTGTCATTTCACCCAGTTTTGCGTCAACTGTAACAGTCATTGTTCACTCTACAGTCTTCTTCTTCTTTCCTGCTGATTTCACAAAGACTAAAATAAAAGCGTGTCTGTCACAGGTGTATTGTTGAGCATAGAAACTTGGATGGAAGTGTTGTCCATCTGTGTGCTACTATGGAAAAAGGACGAGTGTTTGTGTTTGTGTTTTGGATTGAAACTTGGAACGACCGTGTGGTAAAGCTCCAGAGTAAAGCAAGAGAACACAAAGTGATTTTGAACACCACATTTCATTATGGTGTTAAAAAAAAACAACACACACAGAGAGATAAGAGCCAGGCTGAAGAAATGATGACATTATTCTTCAAGCTCCATCTCAGTAGTGTCATATTTAGTGATAAAGAGCCTTTTAATTCCTCATTTTAAGAAGAAACACATGGCATATTCAATATACTGGAACCTACTAGTGCAATAAATCATGTTTCATTCAGGTTATTACAGTAGCAGCTTATAATATTAGACTGTCAGAGAGGTCCTGGTTTCATTCTTTGGTCTTTTTTAGCAGCTGTGATTCATCTTTGTGTCTGTTTCCATTATGTTTTCTTTAAATTGCCACAAACATTTGTAAAAAAAATTATATATATATATAAATATTGTTATGATTTAGAGGCAGTGAAATGCTCAGATGAGATCAAAGTAGATGTGATTTTTGTTCTATATATATTACTTTAAAATTCCTTATCCGTGTAGTTTAATCACGTGCATCTCAGGTCTCTTCATTACTGATGCAACGTTTCTGCAACACACATGCATGCACACACACACACGGAGACTGTATAGGGAGACGAGGAAGCAGAGTGGAAACGGCTCACTGTTATTCCCTTTATACAGAGCCTCATCTATCTTAGCCAGGACAACCCACATTCCTCATATGAACCTCGCTATCTCTGTGAAACTGACTGAATCTGGAGCTCAGGTGGTGGAGGAATGAGGCTGAGAAAATGGGCCAAGGCTGAGCAATGCAAAGCAAAGGCACCGAGATGGAGACACATAACAGCACATAGAGTACGATAGCTCCTCTTATAGTTTATATATACATGAGAGAGAGAGAGAGAGAGAGGAGGTCCAGCTGACGGCGTGGATGGAGAGGAATGGAGCCCTTGGATGTGGAAGCATAGCAACACAATTAATACTGCTTCCAGATACAGATCGATCCTTTTTTGTTTTTGTTTTTTTCCAAGAGAGAATTTGAATCAGGCTGTATTTAAAAACCCTGCACCTCCTGCAACACAGCTGCATTTTAAAATAACTGGCAACAAACAACGTCATTTGGAAATTCAGATCCTTTAGTGGACACATGAGGGCTTAAAAAAATGTTTCATTAACTATATCCATTGCCTTTTTAATGTGACATGACAGCACAGAGCCCCCCCCACCCCCATTAAGAATCAATATTACGCCGCTACCCTACCTTCTTTTCCCTCCTGTCCTCCATAGGAGAGCTAGCAGTGCCAGGCGTTGCTTCTCCCAATAAGAAGCATAGTCTGGTCATCAGTTCCTGGGTAGAAAGGGAGGAGCCCAGCTGGGGCTCCACGTGGAGGTCTGGAACAAGACACACACACATTCAGGACACACAGATTAATAATGAGAAGCAAATGGAAGACATAGTTTCAGCTTCGGCAAAGATTCCCAAGAAGCAGAAGAAGAAGAAGAAGAAGCAGAAGAGGACATGCAGGCATCCACAGGTCAACACAGCCCCAGCTGTCCTGCACAGACAGTGGCTTTCCAGTTCCTGGTTGAGGAGGCAGCAGCAGCAGCAGCAGCAGTGAGAGGTTGTGTGAGGTTGTGAGTTTTGCCTATGTGCACACGCCTGCCAGGTGCTCTCGCTTAAGAGACGAGTGGTGAATTTCAATGAGCTTTGGTGTGGAGAAGAGAAGAGAAGAGAAGGAGCGCTTTGGTTCTTTCCCTCTTAGCTGCTCCTGGACAGATTGGCTGACACAGGCCATGTGCTGCATTCATTCATCACTGTTTTAAAAGCTCCCTGATGCTTTGACCTCCAACCCCCCCGGCTCCTCCTCCACCACCACTACCACCACCACGCCCACCTCTGCAGAGTCAGAGTGAGGCTTTTTCTATTTTAAAGGGACATTGTGTAACTTCTCCTGTTATCTATTCAAATCGATTATTTGGTTCAAAAGTCTGATTTTCATTAATCAGTTCCTTTCAGCTCCGAATGAGCCGTTCATATCATTCATATCTACGTGTCGCCATGTTTTTACGTTCAGTGGCAGCGTGACCGTAGGAAACCATGGAAACTCAGCGGAGACGCCGGAGCTGTCGGCTCAGGTCGAGGTGGCGTCTGTGAAAAGTCACCGCGGTAACGCAGTGAGGAGGAATGGAGCGTTACACTGATGCTGCATTCAGGTGCAGTCCAAAAAACGGCCGTCGGTAGCAAACCAGATGTCATTTTAGTCACAGAAATCCAGATGTAGCAGGACACAGTTCTCAGTCCTGTGATGTCATTTCCAGTGGGCGGTTACCGTATAAAAGGAGGGTTGGAACACCTGTCTTCCTCTTGCTGCCGGAGGCCGGGCTTCGTCGTCTCCTGACGTCCGTCACTTCCGCCCCTGGGTAGTAGGTAGGCTGCCAGCTGCGGCTGCACTTCTCTCCACGATTGTCCCGTTCAGTGCTAATTGTAGTTATTTTGTGTATATAGAGGCTCGCTTGGGTGTTGCTGCTGGCTGTATGCTGCTTAGGCTGCTCACCGCTTGTACCGATCCGTATGCCGTTCGCTGCTCGCTGCCGGTAAGTGAGTTTTCTCCTCCCGTGTCTTCCTCTTTGGCGTTGCACATGTGGCAACCTGTGTGTTTGCTTACAGGTTGCTCATGTGCTGCGCTGACCTCTCTCTTCACGCCGTGTTGGCCGGGACTGCCTGATCGGTATGTTGTTCAGTGACAATAGCTCTCTCCTCCAGCCACTTGTAGCTTCTTATGTTGTGTTTGTTTATTATTGTAGGGTAAAGATGTCCATGTAGCCGCTCAGCTGAGCACCGCTAACCACTGCTAAACCACTGCTGCTTTGCCTTGCTGGAGCTACCTGTGTCGCTTCGGAGCTCCGTGACGTTCAGACACTGTTACCGCTGATTGACTGCTTGCTTTTGCTGCTGCTAACCATCGCTGCCACGGCCGACCCGGCCTGCGTTCGCCCTGCTTGGCCTTGACGATTGGCTGGCTGGGCTCACTGCAGCTAAGCACGCTGTCGCTGCTATTCAGCCACGTCTTATAGTGTGTGTGTGTGTGTGGGTGCGTGTGTGTGAGAGGGAACAGTGTGGGAATTTACTGTTTTTGTGTGCTTGTGTTGGTTGTATGTTTATTTGTGTTTTCTTTCATTTTGTAATTTATAGTTTTGATTAGTTTAAGTCACTTATATTTTGTTCATTCATTTCTTTTGTTTTAAGTTGTTCCCTAACTGTCCTCTGCTTTCCCTCCTTTCAGGTGCTGAGCCTATGGTGGTGGATTGGTGTCCGGTGGTGGTGCCCCTCCCTTTTGTTGTGTGCTGTGTTTAAGTTTTCACTTTATTTCGTTTACTTCACGTGTGGTGTTTCAGGTATCCCCTTTTAGTTGACCCATCCACACCAGAAGTCTCAGCCCTGATTGGTCCCCTTTCTTAATCCCCCCCCTAGTGAATGATCTCCTTTAATGATAATTTTTAAAGAAACATTTGTGAATAATAAAACAAACTTATTTTTGTGTAATTGAACGACTGTCTCTGCCTCACTTTGTAACGGACCTTAGTGCCTTTTTCTCCAGAACAAGTGTAGTTCAATTTCCCTGGGTGAAACTCCCAGGGTGGCGTTGTCTGGCAACATCAAAAATCCTAAATATTATTTTAATAACCAAAACTACCTCCTCGTGCCGCCACACAGAGAAAGCCGGTAAAACATGGGTCAGGTCAACAATACGACGTGTATTGTTTTGCAGCGGCTGTCGTCCGTCTGCCGTCTGCCCAATTTCATGTGAATGCAGCATGAAAACCGCAACGCTAGATGGGAGTAATTCCCCCACAATGTACCTTTAACTCAACAGTTTTCTAAAATGTCTCTCTCAGCAGTACGTTGACGTTCCCTTCCTTCTCACGCCCCAACAACAACCTATAATCTATGTGCTGTTATCGGCTGCTGAGTAACGTGCATATTGAGCTGGCACCATCAGGCAACAGGATGACAGGACATCACGGATTACAGGAACAGCTCACTCCTCCTCACAGACATCTTTTGCATTTAGACATCACATTCATTTTGTGCCCTCTCTCTCTCTCTGTGCTGATTCTATCTCCTCTCCTCCGCTCAGAGACACTGCATCACATCGCTCCTCTATGCATCCTGCAAACACGAGCTCTGCTTTTGAGACCACACCAAACCAAGGTCAGTTTTCAAGAGGCCGGCACTTGTCACTTCTGTTCCATCAGGTGTCATTGTTACAGCGCCTCTGTCAACACTCTTTTCACTTCTTCTTCTTCCTCTTCTTTCAAGCTGGAAAAGCAGCAGCTGAGGCTTTGGGGGAGAGGCAGGGTGTGTTTCAGGAGAGAGAAAAACTTTGCATTTAGTCAGCAGAGCACCAAGATCCAATCTGGAGTAACATGAGGACACACTGAATGTCCAGTACTATTCATCAAACCACCTAGCAGTTGCCATTGGAAACGGGAAGCTGGTAGAGGTGTCCCTGGCAACCGGCGATGGAAGATGCTTCATAAAAAAATCTGCCTTTAGCCTATAAGCCCTGCAGTTAGAAACACAACATTTACTGCTTTAATTATAATAATAATAATAATAATAATCGCCACAACAACTGGTCACTGATGTGTCAGAGAGAAAGTCTGAGGATAAAGTGTCATAAAAGAAAACAATCAATACACTGACACACACACATAAAACACACTACCATCTGACAACTTAACACAACCTTTCAGATAAATTAAAAAAACACACAAACATCCAGTAGCATCACTCTCTCCTCACCTCATTCATTCATTTCCCTCTCATTCAGCTTCACTTCAACAATCAATACCTGGGAAACCCCCCCACACCCCCTCCCCCTCCCCGACACGATGCTTAACGCCCCCCCTCCTCCCCCACCACTCCCCCTCCCACCCCCCGGTTCGTTCTCACCTCTGTGGTCTGTCTTGCCACGGCACGAGGCAAAGACAAGAGGTTCTCTCGCGCTGGAAGAGCCGTCCACATACTCCAGCTTCTTTACCCGTCCTTCGGCCACAGCGAAGAGCGAGGGAGGGAGAGAGAGAGAGAGAGTGAGGGAGGGGGAGGGAGGGATTGAGGGTGGAGAAAGGGAGGGATATGAAAGAAAGTGAGAGAGAGAGGGAGAGATTAAGCCTCCCCAGATGAGATCTGTGGTGCAGAATTTGAATTGTGTCCCAGGAGTATGAAGCCGTATGTACAGAGTGTGAGGCGTGCATGCAAACAGTACAATATGCACTGTACCGTGGGTGTTTATCTATAATGTATTAACACTGCTAATGTGTGTGTGTGTGTGTGTGAGAGAGATAGATGGCAGGGACAGCGGTTCACTCACATTGATGTGTGTGTGTGTGTGTGGGTGTGTCTCAATTTATGCAGGAACATCTGACGGCTCCTGGAAGCTCAGATTCATCAGGACTGGATCATTCACACAGAAGAGATCCACATTTTTAGACTCAAGGTTATTCTGCGTTTTCAATGATGCAGGTGGATGGAGCCCAGAAACACTGCAGCTCGCTCACACTGTGTGGTTTTACACAACCAACCAACCAACCCACCAGGGGAAGTCTACATCCATGCATGACACTATATATTTATATATATATATTCGCTGTAGTTTGTTTTTTCTGGTCATGTAGCTTCAAGAAAAAAACAAGGTTGTGCTGCATGCAGTGAAATGTTAGAGCACCTTTTTGTGAATGACTGCAGAACACTGCCACCTAGTGTTTCCTCACAGGTGAGGCACCTTCAGGTGGTCTTTTCTTATCCTCCAACAATTACAAGACTTGGTGCAATTAGAAATAACCTAAAAACATCAATAACACTTTTATGATTTTCACAGTTTTAACTTGATGGATAAGGAAATTAATAAGGGTTAAATGTTGTGTTTTTTGTTTTTGTAATCAAGGGTGTAGCTGATGGTGTAGGTGACTGGAAGAAACAGAGTTTAAGTTAGGAGGCAGACATAAATAAGAATTATATTCTTCTTACTGCTCCTTTCCTATTATGAAAAGTGTTGATTTGAATGTAAGTATGGATTTAGTTATCATCATATTGTATTGTACTGTAAACTTTTATAAAAGGAACAAATAAAAAACGAATGAATAAACCATAAAAACATCTGAATGTGATCTGAATTATTTTAAATATAATCAAAAAAAGATTTTAGGTCACTGCAGTCGGCCTTCATTCAAAAATACGGTTTTACTAATTGATGCTTTATTTGGATGTTCAAATGGTGTAAGACACAAGAGGCAGGTTTCAAACGCACCTGTTTTTCTGTTCTGGTTTTAAATCAAAATTTAAAAGCTGACATAAAAAAAGGAAAAAGAAAAATGTGTGACGTCACAGCTTGGGGACAAAACATGGTCCACTGGTGTGCAACTTACACATCCTGGTGCAATGACAACATAAATAACAACATATTGATGGAGAACTAAGCATCTGAAATGTCTGTGAAGCCTTTCAGCCACTGTGATTATTCCACAGTCGCAGTGAAAATGTCTCGTGACGACGATGCTGTTGACGATTGCGGCTTCGTGCAGGAATCAAATGAAGAATCCACGTCAAACATTTCAGACTGTTGTTCGCTGCTGTTTGTGGATATAACACAATCTGATACCTCCGGCGTACGAGACGCAGATATAACTATTTATTTCAGCAGAGAGACGGTTTGATCCTGACTTTATGGAAACATTTTTTTTTTCTTATTGTAATTTTTTAACATCTAAAAACATTGACCTACCTAATTGGGGTTCCTTGCCTTAAGGTATCTTGTTCAATCATTTACTCTGACAATCTGTCACATGTTTCGTGGCCCTGAGGACACTGAGTCTGTATGCTCTTGTATTTGCTGTCACATGTATGGAACAGCTGAACGCACAGAAGCTCTCTGCTAATCAAGGCAAAACCCATGAAAGCGTTCTGCTATTTTCTGCAGCTACATGCTCCCTGATGCACAGCTCGTTATCATGCTCAGTTGTTCATATATTCAAACTGTGCTTTGCTTCTTTTTCTAATCTTTTTTTTTTTTTGCATTTCAGGCTTAAAGGGACGTTGTGTAACTTCTACTGTTATCTATTCACGAAAATCGATTATTTCGTTCAAAAGTCTGTTTTTCATTCATCAATAACCCCCCCGTCATCAACAAAGTGAAGTGTTCCTTTAAGCTCTGGATGAGCCGTTCATATCATTCATATCTACATGGAGCGGGTAAGCTCGGTGCCGGCTGCCATGTCGTGTCGCCATGTTTTTACGTTCAGTGGCAGCGTGACGGTAGGAAACCACGGAACGTCGCCGTCTGCCCAATTTCACATACTAGATGCAGGCAGCATGAAAAATACGATTGAGTTGCTTGCGATGTACAACCGCAACGCTAGATGGGAGTAATTCCTACACAATGTACCTTTAAACCCACCTGGAAACTTGACGCAGGACTGGGAGGGTACTATGTTGGCCTGCCGTGGGGGGAGAAGAGGCGAGGACGGTAAAGAGATGGACACACCCTTGGTCAGTCTCTTCAGTTTGTCGCCATGGCCGCTGTCGTGCTCCCTGTGATGCCGGGCGCGCCCACCGCCACCGCCGGTCCTCTGCAAGGTGCTGTGGGTGTACACCTCGCCGCCTGCAGCACCATGGGGGAGAGGTCAGAGCAGGACAGGTGTTCAGGTTAAAGAGACTGAGAGTGGGACTGTGCAGCAGCTTTAGCATGTCACACACGGGGGGATGTGAAATATGTCTCCCATACGGCTGAGAGACAGAAGGAACATATCTTGTCTTGGAGGCATATTGCTGAATGAGGTAATGGAAAGTTGGCAATGCCAGAACATCTATTTAAAGGAAATGGGATCACTCTCAATAATGAGGCTGTACACTTCATCATTTTTCAATTCAACACTTCAATCACCCTCATCGTGTCCACGTTTACCGCAGACATGATGCTGTATGTGTCTTTAAATAAACACCATGCAGACCTCACTGTATATAGGTTACACCACTCAGAGGTCAGTCCACCAGGATTCACAGTTTTCACAAAAGATTCACAAATGCTCATTGCATACTGTTGCATAACTCTGACAGGACTGCTGCTTCTCCAGGTGTTAGAAGAACCGCAGCTGTAGTTGAATCTTTTTTTTTCCAAGAGAAAAGTGAAGAGGAAGTCTGTCTCTGATTGCCAATGATCACACCAGCACCAATGCACTGTAAACACACCATATCATTTTTAATGAGACTCACACAGCTTTCTATCTTCCTCTATGTTCTTGCTATACCCAGAGCAGCACATTATGAAATATTAATGAGCAACATGGTTGCTCTAATACTGAGCCCTGCTTATGATCATCTATCTCATCTCCACACTGCGCAGTCTGAGAGATCTCTCCTCTGCTGCAGCAAGTGGACAAGTTCATCCTGGGAGAAAAACCTTCAGCCTCTTCACAGCAGACATAAAACTCACAGGTTAATAACACACAGCCATACACATAAAAAATAAAATAAACCATTCATAAATTCCTCTGAAATCCAGTGTGTGCATGTGTGTGTGTTTTAGTAGGTCAGGATGTTTGCCTAACCCACTCTAACTTCGCCTGACACACTTTAAACGCAAGCAGCGGGACACCGTGTGAAGGACAGAACACACTGATGAATTAGGCTAATTGAAATGGCTCTACTTGTCTCACCCAAGAGGAGAGAACCTGAATATTGTCATGAAACAATGCAGGACCTGCTGCTGATGTGTGTGTGCATCATATCTGCATCATAACATAAAGGTGTGATCAAGGACAAGAAAATATAGTATATATATAATAATATGATCATAAAAAAAACAGTGATTAAATGAGGCCAGACCTAGGCTATACATGACACACAGCCAGAGGTGCAGTGCTGGGGCCACCATGCAGTCACAGTTTGGTTACACAGGTGTTGTTCTCACCTGCATGCCTCTGGTTCTTCTTGTCTCCACGTTTCCCTCCTCCCTTGTTTCCAAACACTGCTCTGAACATCGCTGGGCTGTTGCGTCACCGTCTACCGCCTGTGGAAGACCATAAGCAAAATGTTCATTTGAATTAAGAGCACATCATTTCAGGCAACATTACCCTTAACTGTTCGTACTGAAGCTGCCTCATAAAGTACTTTTTTTTGTCCGTAAATACCATCAATAATTTTCTTTACATAACCATTAGTGCAGTTGAGGGTGTTCACACTTAAAAATCATGTGGTGTGGAAATTAAAAACAAGAGTTACCTGTTCTTAAGTCTCCTTTGGTGATCGCATTCCTCCAAATCCACGGGACGCCGACGGAGGAACATTTAAACTGGCGGAGTCCAATTAAGAAGTGAAGTGCTGCGTCTCCTCCTCAGTCAAGTCACAGTGAGGGAGAGGGAGACGCGGTTGCGCGCGCGTCGTGCACATGCATGTGTCTCATTTGATGCAGCCTACCCTGTATTCGTCCATTATATGAATAATTTATTTAGAAAGGAAATGTGTATTTTATTTTTGTCATAGTCATGTTGTTTCTTTGACTCTACAAAGTCACACATCAGGCAAAGGCAATATTTATATTTATGATCTTTTTATGACATTTCGAGGGGGATTGTGGGTATTTATTTATATATTGGTTTGTAAAAGTACATGGTGGATTATGAGGAAAGAGGTCAGATTCAATACTGAACTTTGTAAATTAGGGTACAAGTGATTCCTGTACATCTCCACCAGGGGGCGATAGTGTGGCGTGTAGTTCCCGCTTCGTCCTCAGGGGGGCGAACCGGTAACCTATTTAATCCGGCGTCTTCAGTCTCCTCGCTCCTTTTCTCGTGATCGAAGCGAAGAAGGAGGAGGCTCGTCTTCTGTACAATAAAATGCAAAACAAATCCAGTGTCTCAACCACTATGAGCACCAACATGATCTGTTATTGTAAGTATATTACTGTTTTACGTGTCAGTGCTGAGAGAAATGCAGCGGTAACGGTGATAGAGTCGATGTTAAACCTCAGTCAATGAACACGTGTAGCTTTCGACTTAATGCTGCGTTCGAGACGACTCGGAACTCGGAAGACAAAATCGAAGATAGATAACAATATGAATTTACTGTGTTCCACAACATCAGTGTGGTATCTGTAACAGAAAGTAGATAATGTATATTTCATAACGTTTTAACAGCATGTAAGACATGCGTTTTAATCCACGTTTTACCATTTACGGTGTGGTTCTGGAAGCAGGAGATAAGAAAATCCCGAGTTCCAAGTTGTCTCGAACGCAGCACAAGGCCTTTTTTCTACGTATGCTTAAAAAAACTGAAATATAACATGTCAGATTATCCACCTTAACTGTTAAATCGGCAACACGAGGGGACGTGGACTGTTTATCGGGAAAATAAAAACAAAAATGAAAAACACTACAAACTTTAGCATAACACAGGGTATGCTACGAGCTAGCGTCAATGCTAACATCGGTATTTAGTCTAAGTTTCTTAAGTTTACGGTCCATAATCAAGGAAAAGGACTGATTGATCAACCGATAAATAACCAATCGGTAGATTATTAGATGTATAGCAGATATTGATTCATTCTCTATTGAAATGCACGTTTTGTGTCTGTGCTGTGAATATAACCAAACTAACTTCCGGGTTTTAGTAAATTATTTTTACCACATTTTTTTGATTTAAAAAGAAAAATTACATGTAATAAAAGTGTTCATTAAAAGGTATAAATGCCGTAATGTGTTTATTAATTCTGTTAAGTAAGATGGCCTAGTGAGTGCAATGGATAATTTAGATTTTGGCAGATTTCTGGAATTTAATAGACTACTTTTTTTTTTTAATCACTGTATTGTTTAAAAAAAAAAATGGGGATGGGGGAGGCATAAATAGATTATAAAAGGATATTTTATATTCTGGTTTTTCTTCCGTCTTCTTGATTTAATGAATCTTGTGCAGTTTCTTGAACAGAAATTAGTTTACATCACCAGAAACCACATTTTCAAAGTTGTGTCGAGTCTGAGAAAGTGAGCGTTTTTTCTCTGTACAGTGAGTTCTTAACAATAATCCCTCTTCTTTCCAAGTGGATCATATGCCGGTTGTTGGACACCTGATGGAGCCAGATGGAGGATGATGGTGGTGTTTGAGTATCTGCAGAACGTCAGAGTAAACACCACAGTCTGTCACGACTTGGTGGTGGGAAAAAAGAAAAATGGGTTTGAGAGAGCAGCTCCAACAGCAGGACCCTCAACCCTGCAGAGTCTCGGATTGGAAATGGTGAGTAAGATGTGTGTAATCTTTGTAGTCTTTTGTGCTTAATGCACAGTCGGCAGCATCTTTGACAGCCTGGGCTCTCTGCTGTGAGAAATCCTGGGTTTTAATATTTCAGATGCAACATTAAATGTCCCCGCGCTTTCTGCTCGCCTCTTTCCCATGGCGTCTCGGATTGAAGAGGGGAGGATAAATATTAAAACAAATGCTTTTTGCGATTAATTATCTTATCTGCTGTACACAGCAAAACCCAACTTGTATATGTAATATTTTGTAAAGAGCCTGAATAATGTTGTTTCTCCCCCATTTTTCAGTCTTGGAGATGAAACCAGAGAGGACTGTGAAACACAATGCTGAGGAGTCTAGAGAAGAACTGATGCCTTTTTTTTATATATATAGGTGAGTAAACAAGTGCATATGTGTGTTTGTTTGTAGTTGCATCCACTGATAAACCTGAAGCAGACAACATTGGCTTCTGGGTTTGCATAGAGATGCTAAACTGATACTTCCTCGCGCTTTCTGGCTGCTGCACTCTATAGCAGAACAGATTGAATTGAGGAATACATGATGAAACAGTGTTGGACATGGTCCAGATTCAGTTTTTGTGAGTTATACAACCATAGAATCAGTACTTGTGTCACAATTTTAGCCCCTGAAACTATGTATAGTGTAAAAAAAACAAACATCCAGGTGTGTTTGTGCTGTCATTAATTTCTTAAGTGTTTTTCCAAGCAGCTTATAAAAACATTTTTCTGTTATTTGATATCTCAAGGCAAGACAACTTATTCCAGTGACTTTCTATGACATCATTTGCTTTTGATTATGAATGCAAGGCATCTTTTTTATTTTTTATTTAGTGCTGTATAAATATCCTTTTTTGTTGGCGCTTAATGTTTTTATATTGTCTTGTAGGTAATAACACCATGAACACCTGATGGAGATTGGAACGATGGAGCATTTTCTCATCTGCCTGAAAACTCAATAGGATTTTTCTTTTTTTGCTGTTTGCCATCTTATCATGGCAGTTCTGTATTGTACATTACGAATGTGAATCAGTATACTTATAATTTTGGTGTGTCAAACTGGCTTCTTGTTTGCAATAAAACAAACTATTGAGTTCAATTCCTGGAGCATTTTTGTATTTACTTAGTGTAATTACATTGAGGTGGTGTATATGAATGAATTTTTTATTTTCGTGTCATGCCATCACTGTGGCCCATCCCATATAAGTTGCAATGATCAGTTTGAGGGGCACTAGAAATTAACCAGATGTTTTGGCAAACCTAATTTCATCTGCAGGAAGTGCTCTCGTTGCCATCCAATGTAACACCACAGACTGAAACACTGCACAGATCAGTGGTTGATTAAAATCTGACTATCCTGTTCAATGCATAATATGCAATGGATGCCTTAAGGTTTGTCATTCTAATAAAGTAACATTTTGAGAAATGTATTATTGAAACCTTTTATTGCATTAGTTAATCAACTGTAAAACACTTTCAATTTCAACAATGAACAGGAATTTACATTAGTGGTGTAGATTCAAATTTTTTTTGTACAGATTTTATCTTTGGAGGTTGTGGTCGGATCATTGATCATTTGTGACTTAAAACTATACAACATATAGAAAAAGGAAGCTGTGAGAGTTGTTAAATGTGTCACATCCCTCTGTTAGGAACATGATGTCCAGTCAACAGCGAGTTTCTTACCTTTGGATGCACTTGTGTCAAAAACATTAAAAAAAATACCTCAATTCTAGAAAGCAGAGTTCATAAACACATCGTATACTTAATAAAATCCTACACCCAATGCCTCTGATGGACAAAACAGCTAAATCAGACACTGGGGAGGGGGGTTTGACCTTGAGGCCTTGCTGGAGCTACAACCACATGAGACAACGTCAGGACAAGATGGTTGTCGTTTCCCATCATCCCTCCGCCTTTGTGTCTCCTACAAAATACCAAAGAAGGTACGAGAACCTCTCAACATCTGGTTTGTTTTGGGACCTGATGTAAGGAAGTCAGGAGTGAGCTCCAAAGCCTGATGTGATCTGGAGGAGGGGGGCGAGTATAGCCCTCCCGCGTCCAATGAGGAGGTGGTGCATCGACCTTGTGTGAGTTTAGAAACTATTCATCAGTCTTTTCCTCGCCTTGGTAATGTCGGTACTCTGGCTTCAGCTCCCAGGTGTTCTTGTGTGTTCCCTTCACGTTGTAGATGCCGATGTCTCGCAAGATTTCCTTCAAGTAACTCTGAGAGAGGGAGAAAAAACAAAATATGCAAAAGATTGATATAATTATCTCGGTTTATGTGAATCAGAGGTTTAAATGAATGTAACTGCATTTAGTTGGAGTAACCAAATGTCCTCTAGATAGATAGAGGATCTCAAATGTATCACAGTGACATATAAATGTAATTTTGTGGTTTAACAGTGTTGCTCGTTCGTCTTACCACAGGCTGTTTGGTGATGTCCACCAGGTCCTTGATGTTGTAGTACTGGTGCTTCTCAAAAGCAGAAAACAGCATGTCCAGCACCTGCTGTTTGTCTGCTCTCGCTCTCTTGCCCTCCTCCTTCTTTTTCCGCTCGTACTCGAGCTGCAGAGAAAAGTGACAAACAGTGTCACGACTCTTTTATTACAACAACTCATAATACAGTTTGGTGAATCATGTTCCATCATGTTCTTGCTGAAAAGACTTGGGTTAAGTAATTAATCTACAAATAAATAATGCTGAGCAGTGTCACAACATGACTGTGGGATTTTAAATGTACAGCAAATCCTTGTCCAGGTGCATCAATTAACACTGTGCAAACAGCAGAGTAGATAATTAGAGCGAGCAAATAAAACAGTGAGTAGATTAAAACAAGACAACCCTGAGTGGTATTTAATTCTTACATTGTTAGCATGGTTGGCCACAGGTTTGTAGTTGCTGGTGACAGCTTTGTCCAGCTGCTGTGACAGCCTGGCTGGTTTGGACATCTCCTCTATTTGTAACCTGTCACACAAAGAACACAAATTTGCACAAAGCAAATTTTTTGCAGCTTTTAGCCAATTTAATTTAAATTTTGCATGATTCAGATGGCAGAACAAAGAGACTCTTACATTTTTATTCAGGTTATTCAATTTACCTTGATCAATGTATGTAAATAAGGGATTTTCACATCTACAGTACTGTATATTCATGATATGCCGGTGCAGGCTGTGTCTGTAAACTAATTTCTGAATGACTCACCTCTTTAGTCTCATGTAACTTTCACTGACAGCAGGTCTGCACTCTGCTCTCTGCACCACCACTCCCTCCAGCGCCAATTTATCTGAAAAATACAAAGTTTATTAATAATCTCATAAATCAACACGTAAGAGTCTCAGTGAAGGAGGAGTGGGTGGTGGCATCGTGTGTGGGAGAACGAAACAATGAGCTCAGACACTATTAATAAACGATGGTGCAATGTGTACAACACAAAACAAAACAACAGAGAGAGAGGACACATCAGAAACAAGTTCATGAATCTAGTTCAGTCCAGACTCTGTCCGAACGTTGAAAGAAACGCCACCAAGCCAAATGTTATTATTCGGTTGTTTTACATTCAGAGTGTCATTTCTTCAGTTATGGTAACTACAAATCAGCAAATTCATTCCCCTTTTCTCTCTCCATTTCAACCAACACAAATAAAAAAAACATTAAAAATTAACTTTGTCTTTAAAGGGATAGTTCAACATTTTGGCAAATTTGGCCCATTGGCCCATTGCCATAATCCCTATAGTCATAGCAGTAGGTTCGTTACCTTAAATTGTAGGTGCAAGCTATCTTTAGAACGGCGGAGCAGAGCCGTGAGCTGCTCAGAGCTACGCTACGGAGGCTAATGGAATTTCTTGGTTTCCCTCATCAAACTGATCATTTACTCAATCCAACAACTCCAAAACACTGTGGTGGACAAGTTGTATCCTGCACGTTCACCACGCTATGAGATAATAACACAACATTACCAGGCAGAGTTGTTTTAGAGGTAAATACAGAGACGGCTTGATGAAAAACTGTCCAACGCGCATCAGCGGTTTTGCATGACTTTCCCTCTAAAACAACTTTGTCTGGTAACGTTGTGTTATTATCTCATAGCGTGGTGAATGTGCAGGTCACAACTTCTCCACCAGAGCGTTGTGGAGTTGTTGGATTGTGTATTTGTATTTGATGAGTTTGATGAGGGAAAACAAGAAATCCCATGAGCCTCCGTAGTGTAGCTCTGAGCAGCTCACGGCTCTGCTCCGCCGTTCTAAAAATAGCTTGCACCGACAATTAAAGGTAACGAACCTACTGCTATGACTATAGGGATTATGGCAATAGACCAATTTGCCAAAATGTTGAACTATCCCTTTAAGGGTTTGGTTGAGCATCTGTTAGCTCTGGTAGCTGAGGACCGAAACAGTTTGTTGCTGAATGAGGGATTTAAATACACAGAGCGGGTAAAACACACACAAAGAAACCACCACTGGTTCACACCAGAGTCTCAGAGTCACAGCTTATTTCATATGGAGATTTGAACGCTTGACGTTTGCTGATACAAAATCAATATGTCAAAACAATATTAAAACTGACATTACAGCCGTTACACCGAGCAGGCAGCACTGTTCCCAAGCACAGTCTTAACCCAGTCTGACCACATGTCCCTCCTCCAGTCCGAATAGTGCAAACAAAGTGAAGATGCTTCATAAAGAAAAAACAAAAAGAAGACACATTGCAATACAGGGACGCTACATGAAGTCAGTCTGTCCAGAGTTTTGGTACCAACACATGCACCTTCCACAGCATGTACTGTGTGTGGGTGGGAGCTACTGTGATACTACAAAAAAAACACCATTTATTTAAAAAAAAAGAGAGAAAGAAAATTAAAGACACTTGGTGTGTCTGATTCCCGGCGGTGCAACTTTGTCACTCGCTCGCGAAGCGGAGGACTCACCTGGACCTGACCCCGCCCCCGAACCTGAGCTGGTGCCATCAGATCTCTCTTCTGACTGGCCTACAGGAAGGGAGGGAGGGAGGGAGGGAAGGTAAACATGAAAGTACAAGGGGATGGAGGACGGACGGAGGGAGGAAGAGGAGGAGGAGTCGAACATAAAGAACCACACCCAGGGTTTAGTCGCACACGAAAAAGGTTTAATCACACAGAGCTTGTGGTTGTACACGCGCATGAGCAAAGCAAGCAGAGCGAGCACAGAAACCCTGGTCCCACCAAAAACACACACACACCACAGGTCTGCACTAAACCTCAACTTATTTGCATATAATTTACCATTTAGATTTATTATTCGACACATATTTACACTTTTTACCAAAGCAGTTTACTGCAGTTTGGAACATGCAGAATTAATTCCTGTTCCCTTTTCAGCAGCTGCCTCAGTGGGCAAATCTCTGCATGTAAAGATATATAGTATATGTGATTTAAATGTATATATAACTTCAACTGTGCAGCCTTAACACAAATATGCACACACACACACACACACACAAGCTCACCAGCGCCCATAGCAACAAAATGCCCTCACTGCATTGACAGGGCTGGAGAAATCCAAACCAAAGCAAAGAAACCCATGCACAAACTCAATCAACTCCAAATTCAGGGATGATTTGTGTTGATATTGATCGTCTCTATGTTAAATTAATTCCAAATGAAAGCACCGTGCCTGATCATACACCCAATCTTCCGACATGATTGGCAGCAAACTTAAAAAACAAAAAAAAGGTCAAACCACAACAAATGACTGACAGGTGATCATCACACACTGAAACTAAAAACTCCCTTCAACACAGAGACAGAAGCACAGATCAGACTGGATGAAGACAAGTTTGTGTTTTTCAACAGACCATCTCTCTTCTATTTTCCACCGAGTGTTCACTTGTCCGTTTATGTTTTGTAGATTTATTATTGAACCTGTGGACAACTTCACACTCCAGGAAAAATGTGCCGAGATTTAAACCAAACACAAGACAAGCAAAAGGGGGGCAGGCGACGGAGGGAACTGAGCATGACGACAGAAAGCAGCAGGACGGACGGACGGACGCCTGCTCCACCCGAGCACACACAACTCACCTTTGGGTTCTAATTAAAAAAAACAAAACAACAACAACAGATCATTCATATAACAGAAAACACAAATACAGCAGTACACACACTTGTCATCCTATTGCTTGATGAAGACAGAAACTCACCCGATGAAGTCTCGGTGAAGACCGCCAACGTCTGACCTCCCACCGACTGCATGGTGAACGGGTGCTCGCGAGGCGCCGACACCGTCTTGTCTTCGATCCCTTGGATCACAGTCAGCTCCTCATTCAGAGTGAAACTCACCTGTAACAAGCAGAAACATTAATATTTTATATTTCCAAACCCATTCCCTACTTTTAATCTTAGTTAAAAATCAGTCAATATCACTGAAGAAATTTGGGGTCTTCACACTTCACAGCCACTGGCTTTTTTACAAATCTGATTATTGACGTCACGTCCTTATTGATAATGCAGTATTAAAATGTTTTGTGACCACGATTAATTAATGTCCACTATAGACATCACTTACCTCTGCTTTTCCTTGGTTTCCTTTCCTTGAAAATACAAAGAAATAAGCAAAATTAATTGATTATTAAATATAAGAAGAAGACACAACATGCCTTTAACATTAAGACCTTTATAAATCTATCTATCTATCTAATGTGTGCATGTATTTTGAATGGCACAATGTACTCCCTCCCATTCTTTGTCTGTCTTTCAAATTTCTTAATTGTCATATTATGGACTATGTGTCTAAAATAAAGAATTGTTTTACTGATGAGAAGTTGTTTCACTTACTTGCAGATTCTGAGTTTCCCCACCTCTCCTCTGCCAGACGCTTTCGCCCATTGCTGAGAGAGGTATTTGGGCACCTGCATAAACAAAACATGGGTACATTTCACATGTGCTGCTTTCACTAAGCACACACCAATGGATAACTTTGGCTGAAATCTGTGACAATAATATGAGCTGAATTGTATAACTGGCAATATTTATCTGGACATCTACACACAGTTGTCTCAAACGCATGAAAATAAACATCCTGCTAAACATCCTAAGAGCTACTCCATGGTCGACGACCAGTCTACCCTTTAAAAGGTCCATTCGCACTTTTAATAACAAAACCCATTTATCAACACTGACATAAACACAACAGCTGTAAGTTAACGTTAACTGTTCACGTTATTTCCCCCTCTTCATACAAACACGTTGCTTCACTTAACGGTGCTTTACTAACAATTCTCCTGACACTTCCAGCGTCTTTGTCCAAATCTCAACTGCTACTAAACGCTAGGTTCTGGTTTAAAAAATAATATTAATAAGATGTGTTACTTAATATTTAACATTATTATATTGATTATAAGCAGTTGCGATCAGTTTACCTAAACTAACAACCAGTTAGCCCGCGTTAGCTACAGTAGATGCTAAGCTACATGACCGTTAGCCTCTGCTGCTGTTCAAACTGGTAAATAAACAAATATCTCAATGAAATAATGTTATTAAAATATCGGATATGATACGCACCTTTACAAGCCACACACCAGTGTTCTGCTTGGCACCAGTTAAATCCACTTCTCCTTTCTCTGACATGTTTATATAGAAAAAACAGACGCTACAGTGAGCTACTCAACACAACCACCAGGCGCATGCGCACAACAAAGTATGGAAGCCCCGAAGGCTCAAATCAGTTCAGTTCCTCAAACGCATAAAAATAAACATCCTTCCAGAGTTTTTCACAAGTAAATAAGCAATAAAAAAGCTCCAGTTTTATTCAGCAGTTCCCAGCATTAAATGACAATAATTCATAATGATCATTATTTATTACTGTGTATGTGTGTATGTATATAGATATCTCCCATTTTCCACATTTGTTTTATTCCATTTATTTATGTATTGCCTCTTTTCTGTTATGTTGTCTTGTCATACCCACAGAAACACTTTAATCATACCATGGGTGTGGGGAGGGGAGAAAGTTTGTTTGTTTGTTCATTTATGTTTTGTATACACTAGATACCTGTGATTTGCATTTTATAAATAATTTTTTTAAAATTCTAATAAATTCATAATTATCAAGTATATTTAATTAATTGGATGTGGAACCAGATAAGTAGGAGAAAACAGACAATGGACGGAATTCAAACGGGAACAGCTGTCTGCTGACAAGTGTTAGCAGTGTATAATTGTCTCCTGACACCTCGCAACACAATCAGATAATAGCATTTGATAAATAAAATGAAGGCTTATGGTATGTGTGAGGATATAATCTAGACTTCATTTAATTATTTGTAAACCAAATCTGGGAGTTTAATTCCCACCTGGTTTTAACATAAGAATGAATTCAGTGCTTTTTCAAAACTTATAGATATATTCAAAAGAACATAACACAAAAGTTTAAAAAAAAAGAAGAGAAAAGGTTTAATCATCGCCAGACAAAACAAAAGGAAAATCTGTTTTCTAGACACAGTGGAGACTGCAAAGCTACACGATGTGCAGCCAGCCCAACAATGCATTTTACAGCATTCTGTACAAAACATTACACAGAAAATCTAATGCATCAATCCCAGTTTTCCCACATTTCTTGCAGAGTTTGAGGCACTGAGACAAACAACATATGTCACATTATATAACAATATATAATATATGACAGGGTTAAATGTGTTGTTTGAATTTGACAGGCTAAGGAGGAGATGACGTTACAAATGGACAAACCAACACTGAATTACAATCGACTAGGAATCAAGCTAATTTTGTCCAAATTGACAATAAGGGAATGATAAGAGCATTATTATTATTCCCCTGAATTATTCAGCAAAATGGCTTCAATCTGTATTAAGATAAACAAAATTCAACAGATTATTTTCCGGATCTAAAACAATAACCTGAAACAATGTAAGAAAAACTATTTATTTATTTTACCACTTGCTTTCATAATCAGCCCTGAGCCGCCTTTCATCAGTTTGAAACATTTGTCGTAGCATTGTGACCTCAGTGACATGTACTCTCATGAATGGACATGTTTTAATTGTTTCAAACGGTTTGGTTTTTTTCATAAAATTAAAATTTCCATTTCTGTAACACATCCGTATCTATAGAAACAGTCCATTTCAAAAAAAATATCTGCAGCTGCAGTTCTGCACATCTGGACTCTTGACACTTTGGTTAGAGGAACATTTTGTCTCTGCTATGAGAGAATCGTGTGTTCAGTTCCTGAGATTTCTTCAGCAGCCGCTGCTTCTGTGCGTCATCAAAGCGATTGACCTGCAGGTCCTCGTCCCGATCGAACGGTCTCCTCTCCACCGGTTTGTCAGCCTTCTCCTTCGCTTTTTCCTTCATCTTCTTCGCATGCATGCTCATCAGCGACTCGGCTCGTTTGGTCTCCTGGGAGTTAGTAGAAAAATGAGTCATGAGTTTCATGTAAATATGTGTAAAATGTACAATATATCTGACATTAACTATATATGGGGACATTCAGAAAAAAGAAGAGTGATGAGGTAATACTACTTACATTGTACTTAGACACTTTTCCTGCCATTTCCAAGTCCTTGT
Source organism: Decapterus maruadsi (assembly GCA_030347415.2). NCBI lineage: Eukaryota > Metazoa > Chordata > Actinopteri > Carangiformes > Carangidae > Decapterus > Decapterus maruadsi. Next base: position 26,972,289 of record CM064900.1, read on the forward strand.
GGGAGACTTGTGGGGCACTCTCTTCCACTGGCTCCCCCTTCCTCTTCTTTTCAAGGCGTTCCTATTGGTCAAGAGCAGATCCATGAAACACAGGGATGTAATATAAGACTTTTGATGAAAAATAATATCGTTAGTACAAATAAAGATAAGTTATTTTTCTACCCTGTCTTTGCGCTCTCTGTCTGCAGGTGTATCGGTCCAAATGGAGCGGTCTTTGTTCTCTGGACCTGATCTCTTCTTGAAAGTCCGAGCCCCTAAGCCGATGTGCTGAAGCTCTGGTGGAAGCTCTGTCATCCATGTTTCTCGGGTCACCACCTCAGGAGTGTCCTGTTAACACAGAAAGGATCAAAACTTAGAAAGCACAGGAAATAAAGTTTAAAAAGACGGAACAGGAAACGCTTGAAGAGTTTGTACAGTGCAGACTATGCAGATAAAACTTACACTTCCTGTGAGCTTCTCTTTCATCCTCCGTGCTCGGAGCTCAAAGTCGTGAGCCACAGAGTTTTCCATGGGCCCCTTGGCCGGCATGGGTCCGATCACATCATCGTCCTCTCCCTCGCTGCTGGAGGGCTCGGCCTGGTAGCCCGGAGGCAGAGCAGGTCCTGGGAAACCCTCTCCATCTTCATCATCATTCTCATCCTCATCATCGTCATACGCTGCCCTGCGAAATCCTGGAGGCAGAGCTGGTCCCAGAACAGGAGGCCTGAGGGAACACTATGAAGTTACAGCTTCCATAATTAACTGTTTATCCACAGGTTATGTTTTTTTCTTCACTCACTGGAATAAACCACAAGATGTATTTGCTCACCTCTCTGGTGAGCTCTGTTGTTTCTTAAATCCTGGTGGGAGAGCTGGTCCAAAGAAACCATCATCCTCATCATCATCTTGCTTCTTTGATTTCTCCACCCTGTTCAAAAGTCATATGTTACTTTTATGTTTGTGAGACGTATTTGGCACCATTTTCTGATCATCATTGAGTAATATTAACCACTAATATATAACTTAATACTTAATCGGGTTTTTTAGGCAGATCTGCAACTAATGATTATATTTAGCCTAGATGTCATTAAAACTCTGCTTTTTTTTCTCTAAATAACGACAGATGTAGATCCGTGCAATTCCACAGGATCGAAGGTTACGTCCACAGTCCAAAAAGAAAATCAGTTTGCCTTCATAGACAAAGATGGATTCTAACATGTGACAAGTTGGAACCAGAGAGAGTTTGTTTTTTTCTTCAAAAATTTCAAAAACTGACCAACAATCAATATTTGGCAATTCATTTTCCATTAAACAACTATTCAATTAGCAAACAACTTCAATAAAATAAAGTTGTAAATATTAATAGACAGTTTATTATGATTTTTTTTAGGGTTAGGGTTAGGGTTAGGGGGTTAGGAGAAGGGTTAGGGTTAGGGTTAGGGTTATTTTTTAGACCAGATAAGAAAACTGCCAATGCTGAAGGGAGGACGACGAACCTGGCAACTTAGAAGTTGTTGCAGTTGAAGCGTTAATAAGCTATGCACAAATGAGCAATAACTACTACTACTTATTGGTAAGCGACTTATTCGAGTTATTGTTGAACTTACTCTGTGTTTCCCATCCTGGCTCTTTTTACCGACACCTCCTGCTCACTCTCATCCGAGGAGCTCGACGGTTCCCCGCGTTTATAACCCGGGGGCAGAGCCGGACCAACAACTACGGTTCAAAAGAAAGAAAGAAAGAAACAAACATTCAATACAATTAAAAATCTGACCAGAATAACATTTTATGTACTGTCCAGACGCCTGACTCTGTGTTAAAATATATGATATCATGGTCCCTCAGCTGACTTACGGTCTTCTTCACTATCCGAGTCTTCATCGCGGTTTCTCCTGGACATCGGGGGCAAAGCAGGCCCGACTGGTTTACCAGACGACATCTTTAACACCGATTATCGCTTTTTTTAGTCACGTTGCTTCAGTAATTTCTATTAAAGTCAGAAAAACCTGCTCCATTCACCAGTTAAATAGACAGTAAACGGAAGAAACACAAGACAGCAGAGTTCACCTTTCACACCGGAAGTAAACAACACTGACGCCGAAGATCCGCTGTCAAGTTACCGGAGGTTAGTCGCACTAAAACAGGAAGTCAGAAATTGAGCTGCAAGTATAAAAGCAGCACGTGTAAATTTAAAACTACTTTAACTATTTCCATCTCAACAAACAACAACGTACTCACATATTTTTTTAGCGCACTGCTTGTAGTTGAGTACGCCACTGGCGCCGGAATAGGGGGGGCCAAGGGGCCATTGGCCCCCCCACTTTACGGCCCTGCCCTGCTCTACCGCTCACTTATCACCAGGCCGCTATATGCCGGTTTCAATAATCCCCCCTTTCCCACCCACATCAAATGAAACAAACCAGAGAAACGTAGAAGAATCTTTCATTTTAAATCAAATCTAATGCCACTCTGCCTGTAGAGCAGCCCAGTAAATAGTCCCAATTCAAGTCTCGCCGGTCATATGGTGAATGCACAGCTGAGCGGAGCTTCTGCAGCTTCCGTCGTCCTCCCTCCACTTATTATTGTCCGAGCAGTGTCACCTTCACCTTCGTCACCTTCTCATGCTGTAGGCTTCATCCACAATCACTGTGGACCAAGTGCACCATCTCAGAAAGAGCAACTTCTGCTTTGATGGTGCGCGAAGGGAAGTTTACACTACAAAATGCGAGGAAAAGATGATCGTCCTGATTAGGACGTGTTAATAGCCTAGTTCGGATTTGGTGATATGCCTTTATCAATTCCAGGTGTTTTACAGTTGTTACAGTTGTTCCACCTGGGATGACGTTGATGCACCGGAATACACAGCGGCGAGAGATTTATGACGTTACGTTATTCAATAATCAATATTAATGAGGGCGACCACCAGCTGATCCTCCCTCACGTCCTATAAGGACGGGACAAAGTCTCCTGGATATTCTTTTTGCTTTTCCTTTATTCATTTCTAACTGAAGTAAAAAACATAGCCTAACTTGTGAGAAAAAGAGGAGACGCGCAAAAGCAACAAAATGGAAACACTGTAATAACTCATGGCCACAGCTGGCCCGAGTGGTCTAACAGCTGTCTATATGAAGCCAGCACAGTCACGGACTGAGACAAAGTTATTTAGCTACATAAAGTCCAAAGTCTTGACCTTAAGCATCGTTCCTAAAACATGAATGACAATAAGAGGTGAACAGTAGCCGCTGCAGAATGATGCGCTACAGACCTGAGTGTTTATAAACTGTTACATCGGCTTTTACAAAGGCTGATTTCTGCTTGATCCATGATGGTAAATTTAAAAACTAAATGCATGGTAAAAGTTACATTACTAATATTTTAGAGATCTCAAATTCACAAATTAGGCTATGTTTTCTATTATTAAAATTCTAATGAAACATTGCGTCAGGTCGGACCACGGGTTCTAATTATTTATTTATTTTTGCCAAATTCACAACATTTTATTTGCTCAAACCTGCAGCCAGACCGAATACTGCTTTTTTTTTTTTTTTTTTGATAAGTTACGGTAGGCATATGACGGTCTGGAAGCCAGACGCCACAATATGACTATTGCACGCCACTGACGGTGAGTGCGTAAATCTATGCCCCATAACAACCCAACCTCCACGGCCCCCCCACCTCTAATATGAATCCGGCGCCGCTGGAGTACGCCCCTCCCCAAACCGATAAAGGGGATTACTTCGTCTTCAACCCTCTTTTATTCTGAAGGCCACCGGAAGTTAATACTGCAATATGTTAACTTGACTGAAAGTACTGAGAACAGTGAACTGAAGCTCCACGCACTTCAGTTCATCACTGTGGAGTTTCAGGAGGGCAGCAGGCTGGTTATGAAGATAAAATCTGACATGTTTTGAAAGAATTTGCTTATTTAAAAATCTCTAAAATGGGTAAAAAGGATAAAGGAGACCGTGGTGAGTTGCTAACGTGTTTTAAAGTACCTAGCTAGCTGTTAGCTGTTAGCTGCTAACTTACTCAGATATGGATGATGTGAGAGATGAGTGTTTAGAAAAATAATGATTTCAAAGACGTATTGACTGAAATACGTGTATAATCCAGCACACAGCGTATTTTGGCACACAAATACACGGGGACATGATCCACTGTTATGTCAAAGCCATGTTTACAAAAGCAAAGAGGCAAAAATACCCAGAAAGCTGTAGCAGTTGAATATTGTTTTGTACTACGAGGTAGGGGCGTAATTTATGGGGGGTTTGTGCGATTACACCCCCCCCGATCAGCCACAAGACCTACAATTTTAAACCATTGGTTCATCATATAAAAGTGATAGTCATATCATTCTTTATCATTAATTCTCTCCAATCAGCTGACTGATATAGCTTACTAGTGGCTGGAGGAGGAGGAGACCACCACAGCTTTGTCCCTTTTATCAAAGATAATGATTTTACACTCTTTTTTGTTTTAAAAAAATCTTTACATGGGCAGAGATCGTAAGGCATTGATGTTATCAGTTGTGTTTACCAAAGCTAGTGCTTTTATACACTGATATATTCCTGTATTATTGTTTGTGACCACAGAGAAGAGACCCAAAAAACGCTTCTACGAGGAGGAGGAGGATGACGATGAGGCAGCAGCGGGCGGTGAGTCTCAGGAGGCCATACCTGCTGCTGCAGGGAAACAGGTGGATGAGTCCAGCACTAAACTGGACGAGTACGGAGCCAAAGATTATCGTTCTCAGATGCTGCTGAAGAACGACCACTCTTCACGGCCACTCTGGGTGGTAAGACATGTTTGGACTCTTTATCTCCTGCCTTGAGATGATTTTATAAATGAAAACAATACTCTTTGACATGTTCTGTTGTTTCTCTCTTACAGGCTCCAGATGGACACATTTTCTTGGAAGCTTTCTCACCAGTGTATAAATACGCTCAGGATTTTTTGGTGGCCATAGCAGAACCAGTGTGCAGACCCAACCACGTCCACGAGTACAAGCTGACGGCCTATTCCCTGTACGCAGCGGTCAGTGTGGGCCTGCAGACCTCCGACATCGTGGAATACCTGCAGAAACTCAGCAAGACGTCTGTACCTGACGGCATCGTGCAGTTTATTAAGGTCAGACTGAGAGGTCCAGATGTATTGTATTTAAAGTTGTGTGCACAATTTCTTTTATTTTCATCACTCTTTGTCTTTCAGCTCTGCACTGTGAGTTACGGCAAAGTCAAGCTGGTGCTCAAACACAACAGGTGACATCATTTCACCAAGAGTTCCCTTTGCCTTTGCATGATTAATCAGCTCCTCTGTGTCCTTCTTAAACCATGTCACCTGTCTGCCCGCAGGTATTTTGTTGAGAGCGCCTTCCCTGATGTGATCCAGCGTCTTCTGCAGGACAATGTGATTCGTGAATGTCGTCTCCGTAACGCAGATGGAGGCGACACCGAGCTCATTACAGAAGTCATCCACAGCAAGTCAGCTGTACGTCATGCTGTGTTTTCTCTTTTTAGATCATGCAGCTACATTGGGGTAGTAGGGAAAACAGGATTACCCGTCTGCAGGGAAGATGGCGGACAAGGGCGCCACCATAGGTTCAAACCGCAAATTGGTCTTCTTTCGTGTATATTATTCGCTGTTCACCGCTCCATATTGGAATTTGCAGTTACATATTTACCATGAGTGCATCATTTACTAGTTAACTGACTCTTAAGTTTTTTCATGATCATGTTAATGTTTCATCGATTTACAATTACTCTTTATTGTAAATATTGTATCTTAGATAACACATCACACTTTTTAGATAGATGATAATTAAAACACTCTTTCTCTTACCGTTCCATCTCTTTGTATCTATCGTATCCTTGTATTGTCTCTGTTGTCTCTTGGATCTACCGTTTGAATGCAGCGCAGAATAAGTAACAAGATACACGAGGACCAACTTCTGGTTCGGTCGTGACTTCCGGTTTGCATTGGAGCTATGGCGGCACCCTTTGTCCCTGCAGATGGATCCCTCTGGGATTTTCTGCCTGGGTGTAGTTTTGTTTTTCAATTACACTACCTTGTAATTGAAAAGCAATAATGATGTGCATTTGGGAAATAATGCTGAATTTCCTCCTGGTCATATGTGTAACAGATGTCCCTCTGTGTGTCTGTCTGACAGATCTCCAAGTCTGTCCAGGAGAAGGGAGGAACCTCCACGTCTCAGCAGCCCAGCGAGGGACAATCATCATCTACCCAGCAGGTCCCTGAGGACATTTTCAGCTATTATGAGCAGATGGATAAAGAAGAGGAGGAGGAGGAGGAGACTCAGACGGTGTCCTTTGAGATCCGCCAGGTGCAAATTTGACTTATTTTTTTGTGCTGTTTCACTTCCACATACTTCACATTAGTTTCTCTGAATGAACTTTTAAAATATATGTAGTAAAAATGAAACAGTGAGAATAGTTATTTAAAACATGTGCACTGCTTTATAGCAAAATGATTGTGCATGATTTGAAATTAAACAGAGACATTACATCGGTTTGGTGCTTGAAGTAAATCAGAACTGTTATTAGTTTGTATAAAGCTACAGTTTGAGTTTTGTGGTTTTATTCCAAAATAAAAACCTCCATTCTCAAATGAGCTCATCTCTCTGTTTCCCTGTTGTTGCTGCTGCTGTTGTAGGAGATGATTGAAGAGCTGCAGAAACGCTGCATCCAGCTGGAGTATCCTCTCTTAGCAGAGTACGACTTCCGCAATGACACAGTCAACCCAGACATCAACATCGACCTGAAGCCCACCGCTGTGCTGCGGCCGTACCAGGAAAAGAGTCTGCGCAAGATGTTTGGGAACGGACGTGCTCGCTCCGGGGTCATCGTGCTGCCCTGCGGTGAGACGGCTGCTTTACGACACACCAATAAACATAAAGCATTGAATGATAAAGATTTTTCTTTTATATTTCTGCAGCATATCATCAACCATAATTTCTTTTTTTCAGTTTGTTTATTGGAGACCATCATTTCACAAGCATCAATACAAGATATAAAGTTATTCCACAGCTGTTTTCCACTATTTCTTTTATATGGTGCATTAGAGCAAAGAATCAGAAAAAGAACATCCCAGAAGAACAAAGGAGAGAAAAAAAGAAATATTACACAAATAAGTAAAAATAAATGCAAAAAGAATTAATAAGTAAGTGAAGACAAATAGGTACACAAATAAAAAGAAGAGAAAGAGAAATAAATAAACTAAACTCAAATAATATAAACGGAGGCGAAAGAGAAAAATGAATAATAACACTAAAAACAACGGATAAATATATAAAAGATGCTCAGTGTGCCCATAACAAATTCGATCAAATAAAATTAAAAGTTGTATGCCTCAAATCGATTCAGTTGGTCCAGAGAGGTGAAAGTGTTTATTATTAATTTATTATTTCTATGTGCACTAATTCAATGACAATTCAATTAACATAAGACATTAAACTGTTTATTTATCCCACACATGGGACATTTGGTTGTTACAGTAGTATTTGTAACAGAAAAATATGCAAATTCAGAAATATAAATATGATATAAGACAAACATATGTTCCATCTTTTATTTTCCAGGAGCTGGCAAATCTCTGGTGGGCGTGACGGCGGCGTGCACGGTGCGTAAACGCTGCCTGGTGCTGGGTAACTCTTCCGTGTCCGTGGAGCAGTGGAAGGCCCAGTTCAAGATGTGGTCCACCATCGACGACTCGCTGATCTGCCGCTTCACCTCCGACGCCAAAGACAAACCCATCGGCTGCTCCATCGCCATCAGCACCTACTCCATGCTGGGTCACACCACCAAGCGGTCCTGGGAGGCGGAGCGCGTGATGGAGTGGATGCGGAGCCAAGAGTGGGGACTCATTATCCTGGATGAGGTGCACACCATCCCCGGTGAGAAGAACTCAACAGAACTCTCAAGGACCCCTAAATTGACACAAATTAGACCACGGACCCCCATTGGACCAAATTTAGAAGTAAACACCAGAAATACATAAATATTTGTTCTGAGACTGAAGAACGTTACTTTTTTACACTTTTAAATCAGGGCGTAAATTCTTGGAAATATTAGAGACATTTCTGGAAAAAGTGGTCCAATTTATCCAAAAACATTTAAACATTTCTAGGAAGAAGTGGTAAAAATTCTCACACAAAAAAGTAGAAAAATAATATGTAATAATAATAAGTAAACATTTTCTCAAAAAAAGTGGTAAAAATTCCTCGTAAAAAATGTTCAAAATAATAATGAAAAAAGTAAAAATTTTATTGAAAAAAAGTGGTAAAATTTCTAAAACAAAAAAGTAAATTAAAAAAAATCTAGAAAAAATGGTAATAATAATAATAATAAAAAACTTCTATAAAAAAGTAGTAAAATTTCTCATAAAAAATGTTCAAAATAAAAAAGTAAAAATTTTCTAGAAAAAAGTGGTAAAATTTTAAAACAAAAAAGTTTTTAAAAAATCTAGAAAAAGTAGTAAAATAAAAACTTATATAAAAAAGTAGTAAAATTTCAATAAATAAATTTGGGACCCCCTTCAGATCTCTCAAGGACCCCTAGGGGTAACAGTTCAATAGTGCAGGTCATGAGCCGCCACCCTTGGCTGTGGTGCTGTGTAGCCTGATTGTGGTGCAGACAAAGCAGCTCCTGAAAGCTCTCAGTCCCAGATGAGATGTTTTGGCTGCAGCTGCTTCTGTTTCTGGCCAGAATGTCGTGGAGACGATGGTTGGTATTGTCCAACATGGCTGCATCTTTCGTCTCTCCACAACAGTCCTGAGAGAGTCCAGACTCACTGCCAAGCACAGTCCCGGTCTTTCAGAACAGGCTCCTTGTGCTCATGTCAGACAAGCTGCTCCTCCAAGCAGACTGCAGCATAAAAGACGACACCGGCCCCCACTGAGCGATGAAACGTGCAGAATATTCACTGCTTTCAAGCATATTTTTGGTGTGATATTATGGATTATAGATGAATCAACACGCTGACGTTGTGGTTCTGTGTTTTCTCTGCAGCCAAGATGTTCCGTCGTGTCCTGACCATCGTCCAGGCTCATTGTAAACTGGGGCTCACCGCCACACTGGTCAGAGAGGACGACAAGATCGTGGACCTCAACTTCCTCATCGGGCCTAAGCTGTTTGAGGCCAACTGGATGGAGCTGCAGAACAACGGCTACATCGCTAAAGTCCAGTGTGCAGAGGTGAGTCCTGAAATCCTGCACCAGGAAGTACGACTAAAGGACGGAAACATCAGATTCATGAAGGAGAACAGGCTGATTGTGTTCTGTACGGAGAGTCAGACCCTGAGGTGTACGATTCAACAAACAAGTGACTTCTTTGTAAACAAGTATATCATCATGTACACCCACATATTACATAACCCTAACTATAGTTAGAGACAGACAAAAGTTCATAAAAATAATATTACATATAATATAATATGTAAAGAATATATAGGAATATATATAAATTTATAGATCAACTCTGTACTTATTCATAATATTATATATTATCAATATTATATCTTATATATAACTGTTGATGGTAGATGGTTTAAGATGATAAAGACCGCAGAGCTTTTATTTTCTCTTGTTCTTACGGCAACTTCACCATATATCAATGATTTTACTTTATATACTGTATAATTTTATGATATTTAGTATATAATTGCCATTATGGCCTGACGAACGTCATGTGACCTTCATCTCTCAGGTATGGTGCCCGATGTCTCCGGAGTTCTACAGAGAGTACGTGGCCATTAAGACGAAGAAGCGAATCCTCCTCTACACCATGAACCCCAACAAGTTCCGAGCGTGTCAGTTCCTCATTCGCTTCCACGAGCGCCGCAACGACAAGATCATCGTCTTTGCCGACAACGTGTTTGCCCTGAAGGAATATGCCATCCGCCTCAACAAGTAGCTCATTTACTATACAACCAGAACGACTCAATCGACAGTTTTTATGTTTATTACTTTACTTTATATGTTTTAAACTCTCCTCTCTTCGTCCTCATCAGGCCGTACATCTATGGGCCGACCTCTCAGGGGGAGCGTATGCAGATCTTACAGAACTTCAAGCACAATCCCAAGATCAACACCATCTTCATCTCCAAGGTAAAGCAGCCGTTCTGTGGAGGATTTACTGTCTGTGAAGCAGGAATCACACCATGTGGCCCTTTTCCATCACACAGTAACAGCTCTACTCGGCTCAATTTTTCCATTACAACTCACCGCTTCATAGTTCCTCCTCAACGTGGGCGGGGACGTCGTAGCACGGCTGCTACGGTCGCTCTGTCTACCTCTACTCTTTATTCGATTTGACCAGAAAAAAGTACCAGGTACCAGGTACTATCCATGGCAGAAAAGCAAAAAGTTGAACCGAGTAGTGCTGATGGAAAAGAGCCGTAACATTTGCAGTAGTCGAGCTCTTTCTGTCCAATAATAATTGGATTAAATGATCAAAAAATAAAAATCAAAGTACTATTTGATCATTATTATTATTATTATTATTATTATTATTAATACTACTCTACACAGACTGTACTACTTTCATCTTGGCTCAGTGAGATATTGTGATACTGTGAAGTGATATATCGTATAACTGTGTGAGTGTGTTTTACGTCTCTGCCACCAAACAGGTCGGAGACACTTCGTTCGACTTGCCAGAAGCAAATGTTCTGATCCAGATCTCCTCCCATGGTGGATCCCGCAGACAGGAAGCCCAGAGGCTCGGCAGAGTCTTACGAGCCAAGAAAGGTTAAAACAAAAACAAAACAAAACAAAACAAAAGCCAAATCATGATAAATGTGTTAATCGTCTGTCTGCAGTTGTTCTCACTCCACCTGTCTGTCTGCCTGTTTGTTTAGGAATGGTAGCAGAGGAGTACAACGCCTACTTCTACTCACTGGTGTCCCAGGACACACAGGAGATGGCCTACTCCACCAAGAGACAGAGGTTCCTGGTGGACCAGGGATACAGCTTCAAGGTGCTTTCACTCACTCAGTCACACTACAGCAGATACACAAACTGTTTTGGGAAAGTATGGTGTTAGTATGTGTTATTTAAATGAATTCATCAGGATTTTCTTTTATCTTTTTGTTGTAAACACACTGACTTCCCCCCCAGGCGAGTTAGATCCTGATATTGTGTATTCAGAAGTATTCGGTTACATCAGATCTAGTCTGGCTGGGAAAGTGGTCCAAGATTCAACAACAGAGAAACCTGAGAGAGATTCTGGGGACAGAAAACAACCTGGTTTCAGAAAAAAAATCATCTTTGATGAGATAGTTTAGATCAGCAGAGGGCTCAAAGTTATTTGTGTTATTTAGAGAAACCCGGCTTCATATCCAATGATGAAATAACTGGAAAGTAAATAAAACTTCAAAACAACATAAAAACACAGTTATTTCAGGCTCTGCAGGCTTTTAGACATTAAGACAATAACAGTTGTCTAAAACTAATCTGTGACTAATTCTCAAGGAGATCTGTGATATTTTCATTTATGTCACACTTCATTCTTGTCCCATTTACAAATCCTGTGTCTGAGTTTGCGTGTTCCTCCTCGTCTTCCTCAGGTCATCACAAAGATGGCAGGTATGGAGGAAGAGGACTTGATGTTCTCCAGCAGAGAAGATCAGCAGCAGCTTCTCCAGAAAGTCCTGGCTGCCTCAGACCTGGACGCCGAGGAGGAAGTGGTTATGGGCGAGGTCGGCGGTCGGGCACAGGTGAGGACTTCTGACAAACTTAAAAAAACATCTGCGCTTGTGTATTTTATAAAAATATTGAGACCCTTTTCTTGTCCCTTGTCAGTTCTCGAGGCGACCAGGTACCATGAGCTCCATGTCGGGGGCAGACGACACCGTCTACATGGAGTATCAAAGCCGAGCCAACAAAAACGCTGCGTTGGCCAAGGGCGTCCATCCGCTGTTCAAACGCTTCAGGAAGTAGATTCACTGACTCAGACTCTGACACCTGGACACGCTCTCTGATGCCACAGGGGCCGAACGTCAGGACACAGTAACAAACACTGAGGCTGAGCTGCAGGTCTGGACAGTCCAGCTGGTCTGGAGGACACAGCGACGGCCCCAAACCGAACTTTATCTTCATGTAATGATGATGTAATGATGATGCACTGGACGCCTCTTCCTTTGTGAGTGGTTCATCTGATAAGGATGCAGTGATCAGTGCCTGCAGGACTCGGCTGAACTTCCTCAAACTCACACAGCACATTTGCGGGTGAAGTCAAAGTGTCGACTACTGTTAAAGGAGCCATTCAGTCATGTTTTTATATCTGTTGATTATGGCACTGAATCTAACAGGTATTGTTTATGATATTCAGGCTATATCATACATGCTCGAGGCAGCTCAGGTGTCTGTGAGGAGGACGACAGTAGGTGGAAGTAGAAATCTGTGCGACAGATAAACAACGTTTGCATTTAAAGTAAGTAAAGATCAGCTGTGGATGGAATGACCTGTGTCTTATCTGCTTCACTCAGAAACTTATCTGATGAGGAAATGGATATGCATTATACTCCAGCAGCACTCACTTTAGCTCTCGGTAAATGTGGCGACACATTAAAACATCACAGATCTGTTGGTGGTCACCCCCCCCTTCTGTTTAGTGTTCATCAGTATGTTTTTATCTGGAATTTCCTCCTTTATATTCTTGCTAAATATGTTTTTGTAAAAGAGATCTCTTTTTTTTTTACATATACGGTTAGTTTTGAAAAAATCGAAAGGTGTCGCATCACAAAGTTCACAAGAAGAGATGATGAGAAAGTGAAGCTCTTATGTTTTGTAAATGAGTAAAATGAATCTTACACAGCCGCAACATGAGAGAGAGAGGGGGAAAAAAGGCAAACGCATAAATAAACAACAACAAACGTTTGGCTGAGAGGAGGAAATACTTCAGATCACTTGAAGACTGAATGGATGACAACTTGGAGCATTTTCAGGACTTGGCATGAGTGAAAGCTGGAGAGGGGGATAGAGGGGCTGATGGTTTGGGGAGTGGGAGGGGGGTCGAGAGGGTTCCTCTTCCTCTGCTCGTTGATGACTTGAAGATATTCCAAAAAAAAACAACCCATCTATCTCGAGCCTAGTGCCTTGTGCAAGCTGCCAAAATGGTGAGTGTGGGAAAATCACCACCTCTGCCCAGCCATCCTTCGCTAGACCACAGGCCCTGGTTCCCCCCTTCGATGGCCCAGTCCGGGGCCTGGTAGTTCAGTCTGTGTGTGTCTGTGTGTGTGTGTCCGTGTCCGCAGCAGTCCTCAGGCTTAACCTCCTGGCTCGGAGGGAAAAAGTGGAAAAGATGCAGATTCAAAGAGGTTAGAGAAAGAAACTGTTTCACTAATAGATTCAGATCCCTGTGTTAGTGTTTTTATAACCAGGTGGTAAAAATGTCCATTTTTAGCTCAGAGCTTTAATTTGTCAGGATGGCGATGAAGTTTAAAAGCAGTGTGTGTGTGTCATTCACTCATAAATAATAAATTAACTGTATTTTAAATAGCACTCGTTTGGCTCGGATGCAGTCGTCTCTTTGCCTAAGTGTAACAATGTCCCGCCCACTGAACCAAGATTTGTGGTGGAGTTTGTGTTATTGTGTTATAAAAAATAGAGTCTTTTTTTTATTACAGATTTTTACAGTGTACAAAAACATTCTAGTCCCAAATGTGCTATTCTAAATGTTAATTTTTTAATCAGTTTTAACTGTATTGGTTATCACTTTCCTTGAAAACCCCATATTGGTCGATCCCTTTAAACCGCCACTGCAAAAAAATTTTTTCAAGTCAAGAAGTTCAACATCATCAAAGCTCATTATCATCTAAGACAGAGACATACGTAAGTAATGTATAAATACTAAGTAGCATGAACTTAACACTTAAACTTTGTCCAGGCTGCAGAGTCCAGCAGAGAGCTGCTGCAGGAGGAGGTACAGCCTCTTTTAGGTAATCCGTCTCCACAGAGTTTACACAGCCTGTCAGAATCTCTGCAGAATGTGAGTGCTCAACATGATCAAAGCAGCTGCAGCTCTTACAGTATAGGGAGATACATTAGTGTCGTTATTGAACAGAAACAAAAGTTGATTTAAACAAAAAATATGTTTTCAAACAAACTCCACTTCAATCAAAAAAAAAACCCTTTCAATTTAAGAACAAAATGTTGGAATGCAAAAAAAATGTTTTTTTGAGAACCCAAAAGTCGCGTTTGAACCCTTTTTTCTTAGACTGAAAATGTTTTTTTTTATTGAAGTGAGTTATGATTTGATTGAAAATATCTTTTTTGTTTAAATCATTTTTTTTCTCCAATTTTTTTTAATTGAATAATAAAGACACAAATGTGTCTCCATACTCTCACATGTTTAAAGGTGTAAACAGCTGATGATCTGTGTGCTTACATGAGCAGGGGAGTGGGCGGGGCTAGAGCTTTAACGCAAACAAAAAATTTGGCTTCATGTGCGTTAATCACGTAAATGTCCATTCAGTGTGTCTATCTGTGTATCTTTGTGCGCGCGCGCATGTGTGTGTGTGTGTAGGCTGATTGATTGGTGTGATGTAACTGCGGCACTTTCACGTTGTAAAGCAGAAGAATGAACCCAGCAGCTTTTTTGGGGGGGAAACGCCCACACCCGAATACAGAGTTATATCCCTCCCTTCTGTTTGAGCGAACATCCAATCCTCTTCCACCTCCGAGGTTGTTGTACAAGCAAACTGTTTAAAAAGCGGTCCTCAATAACCCCCTCCTATCTAACATTACAAATACCACACAGGGAGGAGGACCGCTCATACACGTGCAGGGGGAGGAGGACATGCATCTGCAGTTGTGAACTCTGCGCTTCCAAGACTTCTGCAACAGATTCACCATCACATCTCTTTTTCGTGCGTTTTTGTTCACGGAAACACAGATTTAAAAAAAAAAAAGTGTCAGTAGATCATGGCACTGCTGAATCAGTTTGCAACAGCCTACTGGAGGGGCTTTCAGGGCGACCGGCTGAATAAGCAACTTTTCTTCATTTTACGCGCCTTACACAAGTCAGCAGCCAGCGAGGCTCTGGGGATCTCCGCGGCCGGAGAGGAGGCCATGCCCCAGAGACTGATCACACCGGCGGAGGTCGACGAGAACAGCCGGGGGGTGAAGGCGCTGAAGGAGATGCCCGGACCCAGCACCCTGTCCAACCTGGTCGAGTTCTTCTGGAAAGATGGCTTCAGCAGGATCCATGAAATTCAGGTAACGTGTATTTTGTCTGTGTGTATTTTGTCTCACTTTGATAGACATTTTGTTTCTGTGCTTTTCCACAAATGGCTCAGAGCCTGTGAGTTCACGGCGTCTGACAAATTTGCCACCTATGCGTAAAATGGCACAGACCGTTGCGTAAAAGCGCACCGCAGGGTTTGATGACTGCTGAACTTTCCACACATTCATTTTATAATTTCCCTCACACGAAACGGTGAAAGCGTTTGTTCCATTAGAAGACGCAGCTGCTAGCCTTGTTTTAAAAGGCGGTTTGGTCTCAATTTGTGGAGAAAATGTTCTCAGCTGAAAGGTGTGAAATGTGCAAATGAGCCACAGGTTCCAATCAATCAAGACGTGTGAAATTGTGTTAGTGATGCAAAAGTGTGTTGTTACCAGTTTGCTCATCATTGATCATCACTGTGTTGAAACTTGACCCAAACTAACATTCACAGGTTTTAGTATCATGACCCATCTTTTTTTAAAGATAGACTCAAATGGTTGTGTTTGTTTGTTCACTGTTTATTTTGACACGTTACATAGAGATGGTTTCTTGATTTGATGTAGAAAGAAATAATCCAAATGACAGTCAGAGGTTGCTAAGACATTTTTATAGTGTGTGTCTAAAGATTTAGACTTAAACTTCACTTAAACAGTATGTGAACATTAGGGACTGTGGTTATGATCAGAGGTGGACAGTAGTCTTTTGAAACAATGCTCATAGCACAGTTAGTAAAATTGGCTAATTGTGGACAATTTTGCTTTTGTAATATTCCAAGTATAAACCGACTGTCACTGGGATCAACAGTCAAACAAACAAAGGACGTCCACTTTTATAAGCCAGGTGTATTTGGAGGTAAATCAGGCCGTCGTTACAAACCGGTTTGACTGGAGATACAGTGGCACAGCTGGCAGAGCAGCCAACACTGTTCAGCTGTAATGTGCTTCATTATTAGTCAGTTCATCTGCTCAAATTACATTGTAAGATTTATATCATATTTAACCTGGATTTGGTTACACATTATAATTACAGTTGCATCATTATTAGTGTCATTAAGTGAAATCACTGCTGGATTAAAGGGATAGTTCAACATTTTGGTAAATTGGCCCATTGCCATAGTCCCTATAGTCATAGCAGTAGGTTTGTTACCTTTAATTGTCGGTGCAAGCTATTTTTAGAACGGCGGAGCAGAGCCGTGAGCTGCTCAGAGCTACACTACGGAGGCTCATGGGATGGTTTTCCTTGTCAAATCCAATACTCCAAAACGCTCCGGTGAACAAGTTGTGACCTGCACATTCACCACACTATGAGATAATAACAGAACGTTACCAGACAGAGTTGTTTTAGAGGCAAATTCATGCAAAACCACTGATGCGTGTGCCCGTCTGGAACAGTTTTTCACCAAGCATCGTCTCTGCATTTGCCTCTAAAACAATTCTGTCTGGTAACATCCTGTTATTATCTCATAGCGTTGTGAATGTGTGGGTCACAAGTTGCCCACCAGAGCGTTTTGGAGTTGTTGGATTGTGTATTTGATGAGTTTGATGAAGGAAAACAAGAAATCCCATGAGCGTCCGTAGTGTAGCTCTGAGCAGCTCAAGGCTCCACTAGTTCGTCAACTACTCCAAAACTAGTTGGCACCGACAATTAAAGGTAACGGACCTACTGCTATGACTATAGGGATTATGGCAATGGGACTATTTGCCAAAATGTTGAACTGTCCCTTTAAGAAATGCACCAATCCACTAATTTCTCTGTTGTTGCTTATGTTTTTAAAGATGGAGCACAGGAAGAAGTACGGGAAAATTTTCAAGTCTCGCTTCGGGCCCCAGCTTGTGGTCTCCATCGCTGACCGTGACCTGGTGGCTCAGGTGCTGAGGGCTGAGGGAGTGGCCCCTCAGAGAGCCAACATGGAGTCCTGGAAGGAGTACAGAGACATGAGAGGCCGCTCCACCGGCCTCATCTCAGCGTGAGTCCTTCCTGCAACCAGCTTTGATCTTTGAGTCTGAATAATAAAATAAAATAAAGAATAATGACTTCCTGTATCCTGTCTCCTGTTTCTAGTGAGGGTGAAGAGTGGCTGAAGATGCGCAGCGTGCTCAGGCAGCTCATCATGCGTCCCCGTGACGTCGCCGTCTTCTCTGATGACGTCAACAAAGTGGTCGACGACCTCATCAAGAGAGTTTTTATCCTGCGCAGTCAAGAGTCGGACGGAGCGACTGTCACCAACGTGAACGACCTCTTCTTCAAATACGCCATGGAAGGTTGGTGAAGGGTTTTTAACATCTGGATAAATGATGGTTGCAGCTGGGAAGTGTTCCACCTTGAATCTGTCTCCTCATCCGTCTCTTCCCTTTTCTCATCTTCACAGGTGTGGCAGCCATTTTGTACGAGTGCCGACTTGGCTGTTTGGAGAATGAGATTCCCCGGGAAACCCAAGACTACATCAGCGCTCTTCACCTCATGTTCAGCTCCTTCAAGACAACTATGTACGCCGGAGCGATCCCCAAGTGGCTCCGACCCGTCATCCCCAAACCGTGGGAGGAGTTCTGTCTCTCCTGGGACGGCCTCTTCAAATTCAGTAAGTAAAATGAATACTTTCTCAGTGGACTCGTAGGATATTGCCCCGCACATGGAAAGAAGAAAGAAAAGCTTATCCTTTCTGCAGAGATGAGCCTAAAACCATCATCACTGTTGAGTGTTTCAGTCTTGAATAAGCTTCTCCAGAGCCGCAAGGGGGGTCCTTATGCAACGCACTCGAAATGACAAATTGACAAAAGTGACCTTTGTGTGTAAAATGTTTTGTAAGTTTTGCCCTTTGAGATAAAAAAAAAAAAGCAGAAAGGCCTTTAAATGAATGATTACATGTTTCTGAACTTGTTTTAGTGCTACTATGTGTGAAGCTTCAGTTTTGCAAACTTTTTTTTTTTGGATAAAAACCCTGGCATCAATAGAAAGGAATGTTGATTTGCATATAAATCTCTGCTGCTGTACCATGAGACTGTGGGAGTAAGGGGTGCCTCTGTTACATAACCTGCTCTCTCTTCTCTCTTCTCTTTCCTTTCCTTCACCACCCTCATTCTCACCTCCCCCCCCCCCCTCCCCACTTCCCCGCCGCCTCTCTCTTTCCATTCATCCCTCCTTCTTTGTCTCTTGTCTGATCTCAGGCCTTATTCACGTTGATAAGAGGCTCGCAGAGATCAAGGCCAAGCTGCAGCGGGGAGAGGAGGTGAAGGGGGGGCTGCTCACACACATGCTTGTCACCAAGGAGATGAGCATGGAGGAGATCTACGCCAACTTGACGGAGATGCTGCTCGCCGGGGTCGACACGGTGTGTGTTTGTGTTTATGCAGAATGTCACGATAACTTGTTTTCACAATTCATCGTGGTATTAAATTAACAATTAATTGATCGTAAAGATTCCTAACTACTGTTACTTTGACAAAAATTTGATGTTGGAACCATATCGGCAGATGTGCGCAAAATTTAAAAGTTAACGTGTCGTCTTTAATAAAAGCAAAACAAACAAAAAACGTTCAAAGTAAAAGCAAACATTTGGTATAGATGACAATTTATGACCTGAATATTTCAAACACTTCCCCTAGGGGATTAAAAATAGGTCATATATTAATAGATACTTGAAGTATTTTGTGTAAACAATGAGTAATGTAATTATATTTTGAATATATTTGATTTTACACATTCATAGTGTTGTGAAATTAAAGCATCAGTCAGCGATCCAGTCGTTTTGGCTAATGCTGCGTTCCAGGCAGGCTTTTGAAACCGTAAGTTACGGCTTCAAGTCACGACTTACAACTTTGTGGCATTCCAGGCAACCCGTAACTCGTGTTTTTCCGACTTGTTGCCTGTGAAAGTGCACTATAACGGCCACTCGTAACTTCCGACCCGTGAACTCGTACCAGATCAAACTGGTATGACTTCACAGGTCGGAAAAACACAAGTTACGAGTTTCCTTGAACGCACCATGAGTTAGCAGCCCCCGCCCTCGTCAGGCATCTATTGGTCCTCGTCCCTACGTCACCACATTCACGCGCACCCCTTGGCTGCACACACAGCCCTTCATGCCGTTCTCTCTCCTCATTGGATAACGCTTGTATCCCAAGAGGAAAGTTTTCTCCTGGTTTACAGCAGAGCAGAGTGACGGAGAGACTCGTGTTTCAGCTGAAACACTCTATGGAAGTGATTGCTGACGGAAAATAGGACTATTTAGGACTTATATTAACAAAAACATTCCACTGATATCTGCTTTAATTAATGCATAATAATCATGATAATCGTAACACCGTGATTATTTCTCTGACAATAATCATACCAAGAAAATGTATAATCGTGACATCCCTACAGCTGCAGTAGTGAATGTGACTTTAGCAGGAGGTGCAGCGGTTGGGAGTCGCACGTGCACATCTTTGTCTGTCTGTGTGCATGTGTGCATGTGTGTGTGTCTGTGCCGAATCAGTGTTGAGTTTCAAGGGTTGGGTTTCTGGCGCCACATCCACGCCTGTGTAGCTGTGCCAGCGTCGGGTCAGAGCAGTGAATCGTGGGGTTACTCAGTATCCCACTGACAAACTTGTTCTCACTCATATTTAGTTTCTCATCATTTGTCTCTGCCTGTTGGATCCACACAGGGGGGGCTTTTGTCTCCGCCTCTCCCTCCTCCTTGAGACATCTGTGTTATGTGTTCGTGTGTTTCCACGTTAGAACTTAATTGGATAACACTTGGAAATAATTAAGGCTGCTGGTTTTAATGTCGACTGCAGAACCGTATTTCGGGGCGGTTGCTGCAGCTTTTTATTTAATTGGCAGATTAGAGAAAACAGAAACGCTGGAAGGAAACGGGAACATGTTGTGTTTCAGATCGCGGGTTAAATTTCTCGTTGGATCATCAAACGCACACACACGACACAGTTCAAGAAACCGACTAAGACGCTCGCAAAGAGACGAAAACATCTGTTGCCTGACGCACAACAACTCCTAAGAATGATTTTCCCAAACTGCACACTTGTCCGGGACGTGTGTGTGCAGCAACTGCCTAATTTGTTTGGGGTACTGTCAGATTAATAAGAATTACGGGTGTAGAGTGTTTTGTGCTGAGCTAGGGGGGCCGCGGGATAAAGGGGTGTGTGTGTGTGTGTGTGTTTTTGTAGAACGGCCACGTCCCGGCAGGAGGTCAGACTTAGCTGAGCCATTACCTGACCCTTTGGTGCATTTGCCTTTACTCAGCAGCACACACAAGAGCTGTCAAGACACGTTAGCCACAGCCAGAGTTATAGCACAGACAAGAGAGACAAGGGGGGAGAGGGGGAGGAGGGGGGAGTGGGGAGGGGAGGGCGCCGGAGCTAGAGGGACGCTGTTGGGAAAACGCAAACAGTTGGGGGAATTAGTGTCATCAGGAGGAGGACAAAAAGAAGTTTGATGTATGATTGGATGTTCGGAAGAGAGGGGGAATGAAAAAAAGTGCGTGGGGGGGGGCTTTTGTCATATGATTCCTCCCTGGCTTTGTCTGAGGTGTTGCCAGCATCTGTGCCAGCTGGGGCTGATTAGGAGCAAGTTGGGTTACATGGGGAGAGGGCGATGACAAGGGTGGGAGGGAGAGAGGCAGAGGAAGAGGAAGATGGAGGGTGTTGGGGGGGTGGAGGGGGCGAAACGGTGGTGGATCGTCTATTTTGATCATTAGTTAGTTCCACCGGGAGACTGTGGCCTCAGACTGACCTCTGGGGGTTGTTAAGTGTGAGACCAGGCTGCCGCTCTGACACCCAGATATGTCTACAAAACGTACAGACGCGGGCAAACGAGGCAGAAAGTGCAGCCCGTTAAAGGGATAGTTCAACATTTTTGGCAAATTGGCCCATTGCCATAGTCCCTATAGTCATAGCAGTAGGTTTGTTGCCTTTAATTGTCGGTGCAAGCTATTCTTAGAACGGCAGAGCAGAGTCGTGAGCTTCTCAGAGCTACGCTACGGAGGCTCATGGGATTTCTTGGTTTCCCTCATCAAACTCATCAAATACACAATCCAACAACTCCACAACGCTCTGGTGGACAAGTTGTGACCTGCACATTCACCACGCTATGAGATAATAACACAACATTACCTGTTTTAGAGGTAAATGTAGAGACTGCTTGCTGAAAAACTGCCCATGACAGCAACATGCATCAGTGGTTTTGTATGCATTTCCCTCTAAAACAACTCTGTGTGGTAACGTTGTGTTATTATCTCATAGCGTGGTGAATGTGCAGGTCACAACTTGTCCACCAGAGCGTTGTGGAGTTGTTGGATTGTGTATTTGAAGAGTTTGATGAGGGAAACCAAGAAATCCCATGAGTCTCCGTAGCGTAGCTCTGAGCAGCTCACGGCTCTGCTCCACTATTCTAAAAATAGCTTGCACCGACAAATAAAGGTAAAAAACCTACTGCTATGTTGAACTATCTCTTCAAAGATGATACCGGAAAGATGGAAACAATTTCCATAAAATTTGCTCATCTGCCCACACCACCCGCTGACTCATACGTCTCTGTCTGTCCTGGCATTTTAAAATCCAGACCAGAAGTATGAGCTGGCACAATAGGAGAAGAGTGAGATGAGTAAAAAAAAAGAGTGGGTAGGGTGGCGGCAAAGGAGGAAAGAGGAAATGAAAAGGATCAGGGTGTGTCTGATGAGAAAGAGGAAAGCACAAGATGTGTGGGAAGTGTTACAAAAGGGAGCTCATTGTGGAGGGAGAGCAGCGGTGACGTTGGACATTTTAATAAAGAGAGATGGCTGCAGCTATTTAAATTGAATCCATTAGGTTTATTCTGTGTTTCATGTGATCAGATCACACTAATGCGGTTAAAGTGAAGCCCAGCGGAGGTAGAGAGAGCTGGATGACGCCGAGTGACGTTAGATAACATGAGCCTGGGGTTGCAGCTGGTGGACTGGACTGGACCTGAACGTCAGCTCAGTCCCCTCTCCCTCTGAGCCCCCCGCGGTTTCCCAACAACTTATGCAACATCTCTGAAACTCTTATATCAGCCTGAAGCGCAGACGGACGGACGTGTTGCAAAACGTCAGAAAGAGAAAAATGCCACATCCCCCAGAGAGATGTCATGGAAAACCCACAGATTGACGCTAATCTACGTACTTCCTGTTTTTTGGGACGAATCTCACAAATATATTAAAACAAATTCCTCTTTTTTTTTCTTCTCTTTCCTGTCGTCCATAGACGTCCTTCACCCTGTCGTGGGCCAGCTACCTGTTGGCGCGACATCCTCACGTTCAGCAGAAAATCTTTGCAGAGGTGACGAGGACTCTGGGGCCGGGGACGGTGGCCACGGCGGACGACGTCCCCCGGCTGCCTCTCATCAGAGGACTGGTCAAAGAGACGCTCAGGTGCAGACTGCATTGATTTTTACCCCCTCCCACCCCCTACCCCCACCACCACACCAGACCAACCCGTCCTCCCTGTCTGTTTTCTGTCATTGACCAAGTGCTGCATGCTTTGTTAACTGTGTTCACACAAGTTTTTAGCAATTTGTTCATTATCCGTCTCTGTGTGTGGCTTTCACGTTCTCGTCGAATTGAACTTTGTGAGAAGATCGATGTATAGTGCTGTTGAATAACGCTCTTTGTGTGTACCCCTCCCTGGGAGCAGACTTTTTCCAGTTCTCCCAGGCAACGGAAGGATTACCCAGGATGACTTGGTGGTGGGCGGATACTTCATCCCCAAAGGGGTAAGAGAGAGTGTGAGGGACACAATAGATGTGAGTCTTCTGCAGCGTGCATGTGCTGAAGTAAAAAAAACTCTAACCAGCTTCAGCCAAAAACATTACAGCAGAGGAACCAGATGTAACATGATCTTGCATTACTCACCCGTCTCTCTCCCTCTCGTACAGATGTTTGTACAATAGCCCAGCTGTTTTCATTACACAACTGACTTTTTTTTTCTGTTTCCTGACTTTATTAGACTCAGTTGGCTCTGTGCCACTACTCCACATCTTTGGATGAGGAGGGTTTCGCCGATGCTCTCGACTTCCGACCGGAACGCTGGATACGGAAAGATTCAACAGACCGCGTCGACAACTTTGGCTCGATTCCCTTTGGCTATGGCATCAGGAGCTGCATCGGCCGGAGAATAGCAGAGTTAGAGATGCATCTCGCTCTCACCAGGGTAGGAAATTTATGAAGCCACACACCCAATAAGTCCATAAATGTGTCTATAAATATAGCCACAAAGTCTCATCATTATGACGTCAATGCGTACAACTAAGGCCATAATCATCTCATTTCAACAATAACAAAAATAAAGAAAACCACTCAGGATGTATTATATAATACTGGACAAATGCTAATTTCATCCATCATCCATCTTGTTTTCTTATCCAGACTTTTAAACTAAGTTAACAAGCCCAACTAAATTCACTAAATGTCGACTATAGTCCCTTTTTATTGATCATCTGTACAGCAGAGTATCTCTGGGCACCAGTTCAGTTCAGACAACTTTATTTATCCCAGAAGGGCAATTCAATTGCAGCTTCCCACATGCATACAGACAACAGACATCAGAAAAGGAAACTTTAAGATACATACGGGCACATAAAATCAATCCAAATCAATAAAATCAACAATCAATTCCAATAAATCAAATGCCAGAAATAAATCCTCTAAAAAATTAGTCAATTTCACCTAAAAGAATAGAGAAGGTATAAAAGACAATTGCCAAGACATTTCATGGAACAGTGACGTTCTTGGACGATAAAAACAAACGGGTCTTATTATCCACGTCCAAAATCACACAGCTCACACAGTCCCTTAAGGTTTTTTTTTTTAATCAGCCAACATAAATGACCAGAGGAAGCAAACCAGTTGTACTGCAGCTGTGCTGTAAAAATCTCCAGCTTTTTTGATACAGATGAACTCGGGGACAATGACTGAAGCTTTAGTTATCCCACAAAGTCAATTCAGTTTCTACAGTCACCTACGGACATTTATACATTCTCAACAGAGGAATAAGTGACAAGTAGAGGAAGAAAAAATGCAAATAAACTAGAATAAAAAAGCAGCTGGTAAATGGATAAAGTGCCTGAGTATGTCGCACATAAGAAACCTACTTTGCATTCAGCAGCTTGATGGCAGAGGGGATAAACCACCATCTCTCCCACAGTGGGTTTAAATCAATCAGCTGCTCTCCGATAATTTTAGAACAAACTTTGATGATATTGTAAATTAACCACTAAACAATCTGACTGACACGACTTGCGTCTTCTGCTCCTCGTGCAGCTCATTCAAACCTTCCACATTGGCGTGTCTCCTCTCACTGATGACGTCAAGGCCAAAACCCATGGCCTGCTGTGCCCTGCTGCTCCCATCCACCTGCAGTTCACCGAAAGGGAAAACTGAAAGACGCTCAACCGGCTCCTCTCCATAAGGTCTACTGTACTGTACTGAACTGAACTGTACTGTTTTTAAAGTGCTGATTCCATTGTTGGATTTTTTTAAATACACTGCTTTTTAGTACATTTTCCACAGTTAGGTTTTTTTAGATTAGACTTTATATTTTTTAGATTTTGCAAATATACAAAAGAAATTGAATCGAATGAAATAGACACCAAGCTCAGACTGAGGTTTTACTCAGGCGAGAAAATGTGTCTCACCTCCTTTTTTTTTTTAAGTGAGAAGGACACAGAGATGGCGCTGGTGGACCAGTAATGTAAAATGTTTCTTATGTGTATTTTTTATTAAACTGCAGTTTGTTTGGACTGTTACTCCTTCTATCCATCCTATTCAAAATAGTGAGTGGAGGAATGAGCTATTAAATGCATATCCTTTGTGCATGTATGTATTGATGTGTATATATGCACATTAATACATAACCACACTGTCTGAAGTTTGAGAAATTGATTCACTGAGAGTGTTGATGGGAAACCATGAATGTACTGAGAATTATCTGTGTGTAGAAGTGTGTGTATATAATGAGCTTTATTTGATGCTTATGTTTCCTTTGTGTTGCAAGCCAAAATATTCAAACGATTTGTTTTTATTCAGACCGTTGAAGAACATTTAAACACTTTGTAAATTAATCCAAAACTACAATGGTATAATGGTGATTGGTGGGTGAAGCTGTTGTGTTTTTTTTCTGTTCACACAATATATTTGCATCAAATAATGTTTTGAGTGTTTTTTTGTTTTGTTTTATATGCTGTTTGAGTGTATTTTATCAGAACAGCTTTTTCATTATAATTTTATTTAGAGGGATAATGTATGTTACAGAACAGTTTGTTGCAAGAGGAAGAGACAAGTTGTTGTTGGTTTGTGTTATTTTGAAGGATCACAGTGACTCAAGATTTATTTTATGCACACAAAATGCTTTGTTCAAAACCACAGACTTAGAAATTAAAATTCCCAAGGTGCAAGGTGTCCAAAAAATACCACTCATAAAGTCATGTAAATATGATGGTGTTATTTGTATAAAATGATAGAAAATGCATTTAAATAAATAATGTATCTGTACCATGTAATAATATTTTTTATTTAAAAAATCATGTAACCTGACTGAATCATTGATAGACAAGTGTGATTAACTTTGATTAAAGCTTTGTACATTCTTATTGCTGCTGGGAGTTCATATTTCCATAGATTTGTGTTTAATACAACCGTGGCGGATAATTGCCTTCGGCTCACTATATAAAAAGTATAATAGAAAATATAAAATTCATCAGGCGTAAGAACAAAGTAAGAGAGCAATTCATTGTACATTACTTAGTTGAGTTGAGGAGGCAAGTGGGATAAAATACTTTTTAAAAGCTCCCTCAGTTCATTTATATAATAGGAACTCAAGTGTACTATTATAATTTTATTTATTTATTTTTGTACTGAAAAGGTCTACTTTCTACCATACAAGGCCTGTAGGCCTACATACTCTGCAAGAACAGAGAAATTTGTTTGTTTTCTCGAGGTGGCAAGAACAAGGACAAAGTTAGTTCTGACCAGGACATTTCATACTTTACGAAAAACTCACCTGCAGAAGTTAAAATTTCGGTCTAATCACACAATAGTTGTGCCCAGGCGATAGAACAAGCTGCAAGAATTCCCAAGAGAGAACAAATTTCTCTGTTCTTGTGGAGCAGAAGTCTTCAAGAGGGGGTCTGTGGAGGTGCTGTGAGGGGATTGTGGGATTTTTGGTTGAGTAGACAATGTTTTATATCTTTTAGTTTCCACATTTATGTTTCAAATAGGTAAAAACGTCAGTTTGAATAGCTTGTCTGATTAATTCTCCTGCAATTGGCAGACATTGTTGATAGTGGATGGCAGAGGGGCGGCCACCCTACTCACTGTATCTTGCACATTTTAAACAAAAACATGAATATGAACCTGTGTATTATTTGAATAGCGTAGTATTGAATGCACAATAATAAGGTATGTTTATACATGGTACTGGGCCCAGTTTAATATACCACAATTTCATACAGTAGGGGGGTCCCTGCTCCACCTCTCCATCAGCTTGGGCATCCTTGGCTTGAAAACATTGAATACCCCTGAACTAGTCTATGTCTTTACTGTACTTTTGCTTTATTAACAAATAGAACAAAACTGTTTAGCCACAGGTAATATAGGAGTTAAAAAATGTTTTTCGTTCCTGCAAAAAATGTGTGAAGTTTGGTTTGGACTCTGTCCACTTTTTTAATTTTTTTTTTTTTTTTTAATATAAATGTAAAAATTCACCTAAAAACTAGTCTTTTTCTTTTTTGTTGTCGCCAATTTATTTAAAAAAAGTTCTAAAATGATAGAAAATGCATTTAAATAAATAATGTATCTGTACCATGTAATAATATTTTTTATTTAAAAAATCATGTAACCTGACTGAATCATTGATAGACAAGTGTGATTAACTTTGATTAAAGCTTTGTACATTCTTATTGCTGCTGGGAGTTCATATTTCCATAGATTTGTGTTTAATACAACCGTGGCGGATAATTGCCTTCGGCTCACTATATAAAAAGTATAATAGAAAATATAAAATTCATCAGGCGTAAGAACAAAGTAAGAGAGCAATTCATTGTACATTACTTAGTTGAGTTGAGGAGGCAAGTGGGATAAAATACTTTTTAAAAGCTCCCTCAGTTCATTTATATAATAGGAACTCAAGTGTACTATTATAATTTTATTTATTTATTTTTGTACTGAAAAGGTCTACTTTCTACCATACAAGGCCTGTAGGCCTACATACTCTGCAAGAACAGAGAAATTTGTTTGTTTTCTCGAGGTGGCAAGAACAAGGACAAAGTTAGTTCTGACCAGGACATTTCATACTTTACGAAAAACTCACCTGCAGAAGTTAAAATTTCGGTCTAATCACACAATAGTTGTGCCCAGGCGATATGTCAAGAACAAGCTGCAAGAATTCCCAAGAGAGAACAAATTTCTCTGTTCTTGTGGCGCAGAAGTCTTCAAGAGGGGGTCTGTGGAGGTGCTGTGAGGGGATTGTGGGATTTTTGGTTGAGTAGACAATGTTTTATATCTTTTAGTTTCCACATTTATGTTTCAAATAGGTAAAAACGTGAGTATGAATAGCTTGTCTGATTGATTCTCCTGCAATTGGCAGACATTGTTGATAGTGGATGGCAGAGGGGCGGCCACCCTACTCACTGTCTTGCACATTTTAAACAAAAACATGAATATGAACCTGTGTATTATTTGAATAGCGTAGTATTAAATGCACAATAATAAGGTATGTTTATACATGGTACTGGGCCCAGTTTAATATACCACAATTTCATACAATAGTAGGGGGGTCCCTGCTCCACCTCTCCATCAGCTTGGGCATCCTTGGCTTGAAAACATTGAACACCCCTGAACTAGTCTATGTCTTTACTTTACTTTTGCTTCATTAACAAATAGAACAAAACTGTTTAGCCACAGGTAATATAGCCTAGGAGTTAAAAAATGTTTTTCATTCCTGCAAAAAATGTGTGAAGTTTGGTTTGGACTCTGTCCACTTTTTTAATTTTTTTTTTAAACATAAATGTAAAAATTCACCTAAAAACTAGTCTTTTTCTTTTTTGTTGTCGCCAATTTATTTAAAAAAAGTTCTCCACTACAAGAGTACCGTCTTTACTAGTACTCTCTCGCTCTCGCGATAGTTTTTCTGCGAGAACACAAGCGGAAGTAAATAGTCGCCATGGCGTGTTAGCTACTGAGAGAGAGGGGATAAAGTAGTAAGTGAAGCGTGTAGGATGCTCCTGAAGTTAAACGAATAATAAAAAAAATAATTTAGTTCAATTGAGTTGGTTGGACGTTGATGAATAACAGCCACGCTCTTTTTGCACTTCCATGACAAATGCATTACGAGAGCCGAGGAGTCGTGCAGGCACGTTAGAGGAGGCCTGGAAAAGACGTTTGCTAAGCTAAGCTAACGTTAACGCGGATGAAGGGAGTTTTTTTTTTAGCATCATTAGCTTAGCCAAAGATCACTAAAGTGTCTGCTTTCCTTCAAGAAGAAGAAGTAAGTGAGTAAGAAACAGAAACATCGGCCCAGCTGGCGGTGGAGGGAAAGTTTCGCTGGATCTAAAATGATCATTGAAAACCTCGATGCCTTGAAAACATGGCTGTCTGAAACCCTCGAGCCCATGTAAGTAACGCACAGCTGTTACCCTAATTTTATCAGCAGTTAATCTATGCATTTTCATGTAAATATATATTTAATTATGTCTTTCGTTTATTAAATGATATTTCCTGCTTTTATATCTTCAGTTGTGATGCAGACCCTTCTGCCCTCGCAAAGTATGTTGTTGCTTTGGTGAAGAAGGATAAAACTGAGAAGGAACTCAAAGCTCTGTGTATTGACCAGTTGGATGTATTTCTCCAGAAAGGTAATTATCCTTACATCACCTCGTTGTTCCTTATTCAATTTCCCCCAAAATTTAGATTCATATTGTTTATTTTCTAGTGTTGTAATCAATACCACCTGACCTGACCTGAGTCAAGACCAAAATGAAACCAACGTGAGACCATTTTCAAGACCAGCTTAAAAGAAAAGATAATTTTATATCAAATCTAAACCATATTTAATGTCAACAAAGTTTGGATTGAACAGAAGAACACAGCACAGGAGCTGCTGAGGTCTCCTCCCACTGTTGACACTAGTGACAGCAAGTTGTTTAGATGGTTACACAAACAAATACTTGAGTAGATTGTCTTAAAATTATTGAATTACATCACATAAACCAAAGTGAGATAGTAACAAGAGAGACATTTGTGGTCACTGCAGCTGTAGTTTTGACTGGTCTTGAGAAAATAATCCTGAGATAAGACTAAGACCTTGAACATGTGCTTGAAACACAAGCAACAAGTCATGTTTTGAGAAACAAGACAGACGTTTTTTTTGATGCACCAGAAAAATAAAAGCTGTGATTGATAACTTGGATCAATGCGTAATAGTTGTTATATAAATGTGTAGGTTTGTGTCCGGAATACATGAGAGGCTTAAACTGCAGGGAATCGATCGTCTCCCTCATGAAAGCTTTACTTTGTATGTTAATTGTCATCAATGCTTGAATGCATGAATGTCTTTCAGAGACTCAGCCATTTGTGGATAAGCTGTTTGAAGCTATCAACAACAAAAGCTACCTCCCTCAGCCTGAGCAACCATCAACTCTGGGCAAAGTAGAGAAGGATGAGCAGAAGAAAGATGAGGTGAATATCAAAGAACCATCACATGTGCATGAAAAACAATATGGAGGACCTCTCATTCTTATCGTCTCTGATAAAACACTATTTATTGAGATTTCTATTTTCTTTTTTCAGCCAAATCGGGAAGAAGAGCGAGAGAAGAAGTTTTCTCGTCGGGTGAATCACAGCCCTTCACAATCAAGCTCTCGCTACAGTCGAGACAGCAGGTGTGTGTCCACCTGCAAGTTTGTCTTCGCTTGTCCTCAGATTGCATTTTTTTTCTCTTTGCCTTCCTTTTTTCACACTCATGTTTTTTTTTTTAGGAGGGGAGATGACCGTAAGAGAGATGATCGCTCCAGGAAGCGAGATTATGACCGCAACCCGCCGAGGAGAGACTCGTACCGCGATCGCTACAATCGCAGACGAGGACGCAGTCGCAGCTACAGTCGTAGTCGCAGCCGGAGTTGGAGCAAGGATCGCCTCCGAGACCGCGACAGAGAGAGGGACCGGGACCGAGACAGAGACCGGGACAGGGACAGGGATCGGGATCGCAGCAGGAGCCGGTCCCACAGCAGAACCCGGTCCAGAAGCAGGAGCAGAGGTAAGAACCTGATTCAGATACATCAGGCACATTATCACCGGCGGGATCA
The DNA here is from genome assembly GCA_030347415.2 of Decapterus maruadsi. Classification (NCBI taxonomy): domain Eukaryota; kingdom Metazoa; phylum Chordata; class Actinopteri; order Carangiformes; family Carangidae; genus Decapterus; species Decapterus maruadsi. The sequence continues at coordinate 27,002,813 of CM064900.1, forward strand.
GCCTGTATCGGTTAAAAACAGCCGCTGAGAGCAATGACCACAAAACATGTGTTTAGGTTTAGAAACACAATTTTCTTCTTACACAGTGTGAGCAAAGTCCTCTTGGTTTGAACTCTGATCCTGTTTGTTGCTGACCCGTCATAGTGGGTCCAGTTAGATCACAACTGACCAGGACACAGAGATGACGTCATCCACAGAGATGTGTAATTGTGTAATTTGCTTTGCTTGTGTAATTTACTACAGAGATCTGTACTGGATTTAACTGTTTTTGTTGAGAAATTTTATAAAAACAAATGCAGCAAATTGAATCAGCAATGAGCAAAGGATTTGGAGCTGATTGATGCAGTGAAAGCAGCTCAGACACCTGCAGCACAACGATGCTGCAGGTGTTCGTTAGCATCAGTGGTCAGCTCTGTTCACACCTGCTTTGAATTGACTGATTGAATTGAATTGAAATCTGTATTTAGAACATGCATGCATGACACAGAACTTAAACAAAATCTCAATGATCAGAGAACTATAAAAACTATATATTTAATAAAACAACATCTACAACAACAAAATACACTTATAAAACTCCTACCCACACTCTCTGTTTTATTATAAGTAAAATAACAGCAAATTTAACAATGCAACAGTGTGTATATGTACAATACTACAAATAATGATAATAATAATAATCAAAATAGCACCAAAAATAACAATACATCAGTATAATACAATAGTAATTGATAATAGTGATAAAATATAATCAATAATAATAAAAATGTGTCCTGATTGACCTCCCTCAGATCACCTGTCACCTGTCAATACCAGGTCCGAACTGCACCGTTGATAAACAGTGCAGGACGATAGGATTAGATAAGACTTTTTTTTTCATTCATTGATCCCACATATGGGGATATTCACTTGTCACAGTAGCAGAGTTAAAAAAAAAAAATACTGAACAGTTTTATACAAAGAATCAAGGAAATAAATATATACAGTTGACTTTGTACAAAGGATAAAGATTGAAAGCTGAAGCTATTTACACAGGGAATTAAATATACAGTGTGTATCTAGAGTAAATAAACGTGTATAAATACAACTTGTTGGAGTCGTGGAGTTGAAAACAAATGAATGAACAGTACAAAAAGTGATTTTGGCGTTCAACAGTGTAATAGCAGCTGGGATGAATGAATCAGCTTTTGTTTAAAGCCATAAAACAACCATTTTAGATGTTTTAGTAGTTGCCTAGTTTAATTAATCCTAAGTATAAATAAATGTCATATTTAGTGTCATGACTTTTGTCTCTGGACAGAACGAGACTCTGGAAAGCTGAAGTACGACCACGATCGAGGAGTCGACAGGTCGGAGGGAGGAGACGGCTACAATGCGGCGGCTGCGGCAGCTCTGGTCTCCACGGCAACCACTTCGCACTTCCCGGTCCCGACCCTGAGCAGCACCATCACGGTCATCGCCCCCACGCATCACCACAGCAACAACACCACGGAGAGCTGGTCAGACTTCCGTCCCGAACACCCCGTGGACCGCGGCCCGTTCGGTCGGGGGCCGCTGCCGCCGCCCCCCCAGCAGAGGAAGAGGTGCCGCGACTACGATGGTAAGAAAGGCACATTTAAAGGGATATTCCGGTGTAAATTTAACCGAGTAGAACCCCGCCTCCAGAGACTGAGTCTGCCGACCGCACACTTCTCTAGTTGTGGCGGCATCAAACACCTGCTGGCTTCGACTGGTTTCTCTTGAAAAGAGACCAAAACACAACTCACCCACTCTCCTCCAGCTGCAGAATCCCTGCACAATGCCATTTGTTAGGCCAGTGGTTCTCAACGTGGGGTCCGTTTTTATAGATTTTTTTAACAACTTTTTTTTATTTTTTACTTTTTTTTGGAGAATTTTTAAATGTTTTTGGAGAAATCGGACGACTTTTTCCAGAAATTTCTCTATAATATTTCCAAAAATTCACGCCATTGGCCCTAATTTTAAAGTATAAAAAAGTAATGTTCTTCAGTCTCAGAACCAATATTTGTGCATTTCTGGTGTATACTTCTAAATTTGGTCCAATGGGGGTCCGTGGTCTAATTTGCATCAATCTAGGCGGGGTCCTTGATGTACCAGGTTGAGAACCACTGTGTTAGGCTATACACATTTACTTGTCATTTATATCATATTGTTTTAGGTTATGTAAATTGCTGGACAATCTGAATTTCCCTCCAGGGAATGAATAAAGTATTTTTCTTCTTCTTCTTCTTCTGACAAGTCGATTACTGAGTGCAGTAGAAAAATAACAAGTCCAGTGATGTTCTTTTCCAAAAATGCAGCATGCTTTTCTGACTGTGATAGTTTGAGCAACTCATCTCTTTTCATTTCGCTGTCGACACTCAGTAGTTATTGTTAGAAACAGAGAGGAACACTGATGCACTCGACTCGTCAGGGCTTTCCTGCAAGTAGGAAGCAGCTGGAGGAGAGTGGGTGAGTTGTGTTTTCGTCTCTTTTCGATAGAAACCAGGCGAAGCTAGCAGGTGTTTGATGCCTCGTGTACTTTTATCTCTCTCTGTCTCTCTTGCTGCGCATCAGTTTCATTTGATTTGTATTTACAGAGTTTCACACAGAGCTTTCTGATGGCGGTTGGCTGGACTCTTTCCATGTTTCCCCCTCTGCCACAGTAAAACGGGAACATTTACATTTTTTCACACAAGGCGATAGTCTCTTGAACTATATTAAATTATTATTTTTTTTCATTGAATGGCTATTTGATTATTCGAAAATCATTTTCCATCCCTAAAACATAAAATACTCTTAAAAGCTGAGGAATCGTGATGTTGTTGAGGAATAAATATTCACAAATGTTTTAAATAACTTTAATACACAAACACAAGCAGTACGGAAAACAGGTACCGTTGTATACCAGTACCCGGTGCAGAGTATTGGTGAAGGTAAAGGTGAATATCCCTTTAATGTGTGATCATCTTCTCCTCCAGCTGTTGGTGTGTGTGTGTGTTTGCTTGCTGTTGTTTACATGTCTGCTGTGTTTTCCAGAGAAAGGCTTCTGCATGCGAGGAGACATGTGTCCCTTCGACCACGGCAGCGACCCCGTCGTCGTGGAGGACGTCAACCTGCCCAACATGTTGCCCTTCCAGCCTCCACCCATCCCCGGTGTGGACGGACCGCCGCCCCCGGGGCTCCCACCGCCTCCACCACTCATGAACCCCCCGCCTGTGAACCTGCGGCCCCCGGTGCCCCCTCCTGGTGCCCTCCCTCCCAGTCTCCCACCTGTTGCAGGTAAGAAGTTAAAAGTTTGTTTTTTTATCATACGAATCACTGGTTAGGGTGAACAGTCAGATGTGCTATTTTCACACAATGGGTCTCATTCATGAAACGTTAGTAAATCTGTGTGTAGATTTGCACATAAAAGCTCTCGGTACTAAAACTCTACTCCAGATTCATGAACGGTGTGGTAAACTCAGATTTGTTCGTAAGCACGTGTGTAGGATCATGAATGCCGGCCCATCGTAAATGAACAGCACGCCCCCGGTGATCAGCAATTAACATAGATCTCCATACATGAATAGCCATATAAGGAGATCCTGACCACCATATTAGGAGGTAGGTGCATCCTGTTCACCTGCGGCCATGATGCAAACGAGGAAAGAGGGGGAGAGAGAAAAAAGAGCGATCGGGGATCAAAGGCATTTTGGATGAAGTGTCGTCCAGAAAAAATATTTAATTCTCTTGTGATAGTAGCTGTGTGACTGTGACAGGTCAAAGGCGTGCAGGGAAGAAACAGTTTTAGTGAATTAAGTATCCTTGGTTTATTAAAGAGCTGTTTAAGAAGTAAAGCCAGAATAGTTCGATATGAAATATGAAAAAAAAAAAAAACATATCTACAGCGCTAGAGCAGCCACGGGAGGAGGAGGCTCTTCACAGCCTCAGCTGTAGAGGATCATGGTTGGATCAACACATGAAGTTATATAGGCAGGTTATATTGTTACAGAAGCACCAGCCGTCTGTCACAGCTCCATCCAAACCAGTGCCGACTGCGCTATCAGATTATCATCATTAGATGGAGCCTTGATGTGTTTGTGCTCGTCCGATCCCTAAACCGTCTCCCCCTCCAAATATTTCTAATTGTTTGTTATGTTTAAATTACGTGTTTCAAAGGCATTGGCGCATTCTGAACATGAGAGAGAGTAATACGGATTGAAATTGTAATTTTCAACAGTGACAAGCAGTTTTTATTTGCATTCCTACATTTACACAAGCGCTACACACAGTCAGGAGCAGGTGTAGATTTTGTGAGTAGTTACTAACAAATCTGCACTACTAAAAGATTGATGAATGCGGAAAATGCACGTAAATTCGCGCTACACACGGTTTACACACAAATCTGTGCTGCTCACGTTTCATGAATGAGACCCAATGTGAGTGTTTGCCAGAAAATCATGTAACATAGATGTTAATTAACCTAAATACAGGGTTCCTATGCAAGTATGGAAAAGTATGGAATTGATTTTTATACTTTTCCAGGTTTATGTGGGTTTGGTCTGATCTGAAGTTATTTGGTGACATAGTGGAACACAAATACACATCATATTTGTTTTTTTTTAAAACCAAAAGTCTGGTGATTAGGCTCTGGAAAAATGACAGTAGGAACCCTGTCAATAATCGAATGTAACAAACATTAAAAAAAAGGTGAAATTCAGTAGATATGACAGTGAAAACACACAGGGCTGCAGCTAACTATTATTTTCATTACCGGTACTCATTAATCCTCCAATTATTTTTTCAATTAATGATTTAATCATTTAGTCTTGGATATGGCAGGGAAATTCACAATTCCCCACTGTGACATTTCAAAATAACCAGTTTATTTCCAAACAAAATATTCAGTTTACCATCACACAGGTCAGGGGAAAGTTTCAGGTCTTTACAGATGAAGATCTGAAACTTGGTTTTTAATATTAAAAAAAAAAAAAAGATGACATAAACTAGTTGAAATATATGAACGTCCATTGATGCCCTGGGAATGACCGATGAACTTAAATGAGAAACTTAGAGTTAGTTTTAGTGACATCTTAAAGGACCAGTGTGTAATATTAGTCAGAGTTTATTGGCAAAAAGTATATAATCGCTATAAAATAAAATCTGTTTGGTTTTCATAGCCTTATAATTCTTCTATCCACCACCATGACTTTATTTATAATCATCACGTCATTTAATATGGACGAGGTTTTAGCTTTATGTCACATTTTCACGTCACTGTATCACCGTTGTGATAACTCTGATGTTTATGAAGTCTACAAAACGAATTGTCGAACAAACATTTTAGATTAGCTGGGCTAACGTTAGCTGTTAGCCGTTAGCAGTGTCAGTAAACAATAACTCAATGAACGGCCCATGAAAAAAGTATTTTTTCCAGTGGATATCCTAGTTACAACATAACTGGAGTAGTACAGGTCGGAAAAACACGAGTTACGAGTTGCCTGGAACGCACCATTAGAATCCTTAATATCTGTGTTGCCAGGCAACAATTTGGATCCAAGCCTGGAACCATAAACCCACAGAACGTGTTTATGTTTGAAACAGTGAAAGTGATTTGTCTCTGAAACCTCTGTCCGTTCATACTCTGCTTGAACTTCTCGTTCTGTCTTCTTCTTTTTCATCAGTATATTTCACTCTGCCTGACACAGGTCCTCCCCCTCCGCTCCCCCCGCTGCAACCGGCCGGCATGGACGCGCCGCCCAACTCCATCACCAGCTCCGTTCCTACCATCGTCACCTCCGGGATGCGCTCTTCTCTTCCCCAGGTCTCGGCACCGCTCTTCACCGCCGGTAAATGAAAATGTTGTATTTCTACATCCCTGCTGCAGCTGTGTGTGTGTGTCGACTTTGCTGTTTCCTGAGTTTAACTGTCCTTTCTCTCCCGATCAGACAACTATGAGTCAGACGTGTACAACCCTGAGGCTCCCAGCATCACTAATACCTCCAGGCCGATCTACCGCCACCGCGTCAATGCCCAGAGACCCAACCTGATCGGACTCACAATGGGGGAGGTGGACCAGCCGCAGAGAGGTATTGTTCCCATGAACTGAACCATCTGATCTTTGAATAGATTGTCTTAAAAACATGCATGTACTGTACTTTCCTAGTGCTACAATGCTTCACACTGTGGCCAGTGTGGCAGCCTGTTGCTGCTCCACGGACGAGGACAAAACCAGTTCAATGTGTTTTTAGCTTCAGCTGTGTGTTTTTTTTCTCTTCTGTTTATAGCTTTTCTTTTTTATTCTGACATGTCTGTGTTTGTCCGTCACCAGAAAAGATTCCTAACAACAGTATGAGGATTGTTATGGAGTCTGATTCAAGAAAGAGACCGGCCCTCTCCCATGACGGAGGCCTCCCCTCCAAGAAACCCTGGTTCGACAAGTAAGACGCTTTATTTTTTTTGAACAAATCACATGCTGATTGTTTAACATCTTCATCTTTAAACGTGTCGATCCTTCCCTCTCCTCTCTGCTCAGACCCAACTTTAACAAACCCAACCACCAGGGCTACCACAAAAGAGCCCCGTTCTGTCCTAACACCAAGCTGCTGGTTCGGCAAATTCCCCCCGAGCTCAACAACATCAGCAAACTCAACGAACATTTCAGCAAGTTTGGCACCATCGTCAACCTGCAGGTCAGTCCCCCCCCCGTGCTGCTGTAGACGTGATGTGATGTAGACGCAAGATTTTTATGAATGGTCTAATGAATGGTCTAAGTTTATTCAGTGGTTTAGTTTTAATGACTCTTAAACAATAGCTTATGATTAAATTTAGGTCATATGAGTCATCTAATTAGTCATCAGTAATGTGATCTGAAACAAATGTGATGCAACTGGATACTGGAAGAAGCCATAATAATAATTTCATTGTTATCTCCCTCATCCAAACTCATGCACTGGTTTGACAGTCGATGAGAAGATTGCATCATGGAGCTGCTTTGATGAAGTGACGATTCTCAGATAAAGTCTCAGATCAACGTGCAACAGTAGCGTCAGCTGTATTATCCCATGTGGTTTTCTTTGCATGGGCTTTAGTTTCCCCATTGGGCTGTTTATCTGAAACTACTTTTATTATTAATATTGTATTGGGCTGTGCTCCAGTGTGGTTTGATGAATCTGTCTATTGTGAACACACAGCTCCAAGTGAGCTTTGTTTTTTGCTGTTAAATCTCAGTTTTACCCCCTCATCTACTGTGATTCTCAAAAAACAAAGACAGAAGAGTCTGCTGTGAGCACAGTGGTACCAGGACGGGGGCTGAAACCGTCTATGCACCAGTTTCTGACCCAGTCTTGTTGTTTCCTCTCTCAGGTGGCCTACCAGAATGACCCGGAGGGGGCGCTGATCCAGTTTGCCTCTCCAGACGAGGCCAAGCGGGCGATGCAAAGCACCGAGGCCGTGCTCAACAACCGCTTCATCAGGGTGCACTGGTTCCGTGACAACGGGAGCGACGTGCCGGGCCAGTCTCACTCTCACCATCATCATCAGCAGCAGCAGCTGCAGCAGCAGCAACAGCAGCCGCAGCCTCAGACGGTCACGGTACGAAACTGATTAAAACCTGTCTTTATTACCAAGAGGTGGAGAAACTGTGACTTTTCAAACAAGTTAATTGCATCAGATTTTTTTTGCAAATTAAGTGTAAGAAGGATAATATTTTTTGCAGTGAATATTAATGTGTAACAGGTCAAATGTAAACAACTCAATACAGTATAATGTTGTTGATTGTAGTACCAGTAAAAATAAAAATTCAGCCTTGTTGTAAATCCCAGAAACCACTGACCTTAATTAGTGAGGATGATAAAGAGGCTCAGTTTCCTGTTGAGCAGACAAATACAGGTTGCACTGCAGTTCTCATTTTAATTGGAGCATAATTACCTGCATCCTCTTCTAACACCTTCCTGCTCAAGGATGTTTTTGATCATCTGTAAATCAGGTCTCAGCTCAGCGTTGTTCTTCTTCTGTTCTCATGTCGTCACTTGGGGGGGGAAAAACCTGCTGCATTAACGCCTCCACTTTATAGAGAGATTCTCCCTGAGCGTTTAAAACATGAGATTACACCTCAGAAACAGTGGCCATGTTGAAACCCACCCTCATTAATCCAGGTTATAATAACGTGATGATCATATTTCCAGCAGCCGTCGACTACGTCTCTGAAGCAGTCTGTCAAAGATCGCCTCGGACCGATGCTCCCTCCCAACTCCGACTCCTCGCAGGACTCCAGCGTTGCCTCTCAGGTGTGTGTCGGTTGTGACGGTATTAAGAGCTTCTCTCTTTCTCTGCAGTCGGTGTCTGTAAACTTTATATATTCCTCCCTGTTGGTGCAGAATCCCTCTAAAGTGTCAGTGAAGGACCGTTTGGGATTTTCCTCCAAACCTGCAGCTCCTGTCGAAAAAGTATGTGTTTTGTTCACTGACTGAAACTTTATTTTTTTATTTTATTCTCTGTCCTACTTCAAATTGTCTAAATGCTTTGTGCAATCCTTTTTCTGTTTTCAGGTGTTTTCAACTTCTGCAGGCCTCACGAAGACGGTGTACAATCCTGCAGCCCTGAAGGCAGCACAGAAAACCTCGGAGGAAGCCCTGAAGAAGAAACAGGTGAGGAGAGGGAGGAGGGGAGGGAAAACTGTGAGAGGGGAGATTGATGAGTACAGGACAAGAAGACGACTAATGCTACACGTACATCAGAAGACTTTGAAAAGATTTGGAAAACTATCAGCTCACACCTGCTCACATCTAAAGACAAGCGTTTAGAGGATTTAGTCACAGCCGTGTCTCTGACTGAGATTTTAAAAAGACTGTGGGTCACTATTTACAAGCTACAACTACATTCTTTAGCAGTTTTACCCAGTGAAATACTTCTCAAAAAATACCCCTAATGTTTTGAAATGTGATTATTATTGTTGTAAAGCCTGGTTCAGGTTAAACCCTTTGTAATACAGCAACAGAAAGACATTTAACTTTATTTTATTGTCTAGTTCGACAGTCAGACACAACTGAAAAATAACAAATATACATCTAAGAATAAATTATTCATTTAAAACTGCTGACATGCAGCCACATACTGGTGGTATACAGTGATATGTCGTTTGATTTTTCAGCTCGTGTTTGTTTTTTTTACAAGGCTCCCATCCCAAACAGAGTAGGCATTACACAAGTAGGAGGGTTATTTGTAGCACTAGTCGTTTCATTTTATAAATGGACCACTCCAGAGTGTGACTGCAGCCGTGCTAACAGAGCTAGCGGCGCTAACTGGTAAACAGGAACAACTCTAGTTAGAGCTCATCTATTGGTTGTTGATTGTGTTACGTCACTGCGACTTGTGATAATATCAAACATGTTTGATAAGAGACTGATATGAAACAGCGCAGATTAGGCTACTTCCTTAAACTTAACGATCGAGGAGACGGGAGCACGCTGTGACTCCAGTAAAACTCCTCCAAGATTGAATTTTTTAGTTTTGGTCTAAGCCCGGCATTAGTAATCTTATTCTGAGAGTGTCAATGTGTTACCACAGGAGCATCTGAGGCTACAGCAGGACGTGAGGAAGAAGAAGCAGGAAATACTGGAGAAGCACATCGAGACTCAGAAGGTGAGACGACCTAGTCCTCGTCACCTGTCGGCATGTGCACCCTCTAACGTCTCTGTGTGTGTTTGAGCCGTCGGAGCTCTGAGTCACCGATGAGCAACATGAAGCAACAAGAGTTCCTCCGTTTCTCAGACTCTGCTTCAGTGTGTGTGTGTGTGTGTGTGTGTGTGTGTAGATTTACCAGCAGTGTTTGAAATGTGCAGGAAGTGTGTGCGACGCCCGGAATGTGTCATCGCTCAGTTAAATGGACGAGGGATCGTGTGTCGACATGTTTTGTTGCGTTTATTTTTTTATTTTTTGATACACACAAGTGAAGCTCCTGCTCTCGTCCTCCACAGCTCCTGATTTCCAAACTGGAGAAGAACAAAGCGATGAAAGCCGAGGACAAATCCCAGATCATGGAAACTTTAGGGAAGTTGACCAAGAGCATCACCAAACTTCAGGAGGAGATAAAGGGAATCTCGGGCAGCAACAACCTGCTGCACGCCGCCAAGAGCAAGGCCCAGGTAGAGACTCCTTCCACGCAACACATTGCACATGCTTGTTCATGTGCCTTTGATTTATTAATTACGACGTCTGTCCTGATCGGTGCAGGCGCAGAAGGAGCTGCTGGACGCGGAGCTGGACCTGTACAAGAAGACTCAGGCCGGAGAGGACACTGCTCTGCTGAAGATGAAGTACACGCAGCTGCAGATCGAGGTATTCGTCTCCTCCTGAAAGACAAAACTTTCCCTCAAGCTTTAAAACCCGGCGCTGAGATGCGACTCCCACAGCCGCCACCGGAGGGCGCTCCTGCTCTTGATCTCCTCGGCTGTTTGTCAGGATGTGATGCCGATGCTGATGCTGATCTACCTGTCCTCTGTTTTTTTTTCTCCATCCAGGCAGCTAAACGTGGACTCCTGTCGCCAGGTCGCGGTCGGGGAGCTCCGGCTCGGGGCCGCGGCGCCCTCAGGGCCCGGGGCCGGGGCACCAGAGGCCGGGGCAGAGGGGTGCCGATGCACGCTGTCGTGGACCACCGGCCACGGGCGCTGGAGATCTCTGGGTTCTCTGATGCCGACCGCGTGGACGTCCTGCCACACTTTGCTGTAAGTCACCTGAAAACTACGGAAACAAAGAGATGAAACTTGATTTAAAGCTTTCAGCTCATTGAGGACACGATAACTTACCTACCGACCTTCACGCTGCAGTTACAAGTGACCTGGTTCCGATTTATCCGATTTGCATTTGACAGTGTGAACAGCACAAGGCACATTGAATCTAATCAGATTCAGGCCACTTCCACATTTGGTCCTGAATCCGATTCAGATCAGATTTTTTTTCCAGTGTGAACAGCGAAGGGGGATTTGATGCAACTTTTACGTCACTTTACAATGTAAACAGGTTTTGTTTCTTGAGACACTTTAGGAAGTTTATTCCTATATAGCAGTGGTTCTCAAGCTTTTTTGGCTCGTGACCCCAATTTAACATCACAAATTTCTGATATGTCAACTCAGATATTTTTATAAGCTGCATTTTATTTGACCTCGATTTACTGTTGAGAACTGAAAGTATAGAATACAGTTGTTTAAGATTGTGTGTGGTATTTTTAATCATACATTTAAAGAAAATAAGAATATTTTCATCAGTCATTTTTTGTTTATCAATTACTAGATATTTCAGGCGACCCCACACGGGGTCCCGACCCCAAGGTTGAAAAACACTGCTATATAGGGTACAAACTAAAGTAATGGTAGCCTGACTGAAACTAAAACACAGAGTTTGTCTCTGTTCCTCCTCAGCAGCTGCTCAGAGATTTTCCAGCTTCCATTTCGAAATAAAAGTGAAGATGCGGGTCAGTTCGAAACCGCAAACCGTTCACACTGGAATCTGATATAGGCCACATTTTAGATGGTGATGCGAACAGACAAACAAAAAATCAGATCTGACCAAAAAAATCCAAATTGAGCATTAAGACCTGCTGTCTGAACGTAGCCATGAACTGTTTCCTGTTCGCTGATGTGCATTAATGCAGCTGCAATTCAAACAAATCTGCACTTCCACACTCAAAGAGTCATCAAGGCCCCACAAGATGTTTGCATTGACAGAAAACAGTTTCTTTTCAGGAGTTGAACAGTGAAGTGTGTGTGTTTGTGAAGTGACCCATATGTTGTGTGTTCACGATTTTGAAGCAATTTGGGGAGATTGAAGACTGCCAGATAGATGAGAGCAACCTAACGGCGGTCATCACCTACAAGTCGAGAGCGGAGGCCGAACAGGTGAATTCTTACGTTTCCTCCTGAGAGCTGCTGCTGCTGGTCAAATCTGTTGCTGTCACGACGCCGGACTCACCTGCTGTGTGTGTGTGTGTGTATGTTTGTTTGTGTCGTCCACCTGCAGGCGGCGCTGCACGGAGTGAGATTCAACAACCAGACCCTACGTCTGGCGTGGCACAAGCCCGTCACGACTCTGAGCGCCACAGACGCTGATGAGGCCGAGCCGGAGGAGGACGAGGTTCGTCGGCTTTTCTCTCTTTACAGAAACGGTGCTTTTGTCACTGTAGCAGATTTAGTGTCGGGGTTTCTGTTCAGACGATCAATTTTAACGTTAATCAGGGCAGGATTGATCTTGTTTGTTCCTTTCACAATGGTTTAAAGGTTCAGGACAAAGTATTTACTTCAAAATGAACGTTTGGATGTTCACTGATCAGACTTTTCAGTCAGTGATCAATATGAGACTTGATTTAACACAATCACTTCCATTCATATGAAATCATGAAAAGCAACTGAAATATCAACCAGACACTTGAATAAAAAACAATTTGTTTTTATAAGAATAAGCTTCCTGCTCATATTCTACAAAATAAAACTGAAAGAATATTAATTATCTATTTAAAGCCGGTTTTAATGTGAGCCTTTCTCCTATTTAGGGCCTTAAACAAAAATATTTTGAGAAAAGTATGAAGTTGCAGAAGTTAGTAATCGCTCAGACACTGGAGGAATTTCAAAATAAAGGCGCGACTTACATATTATCATGTGTATCAATGTCTGATTGATGATTTCATTTGGGGTCGGTGAATCTTTACACTCTTAACTCGGATGTATTTTTATCAGAACTTATTCCACACACACACTCATGTTGCTGCTGTTGCACCCGTGCAACACAAGAGGGCGCCGTTGGACGGGACGCCAGGCTCTGTCCTAATGTGGGTTTTTCCGCGTCCACTTGTACTTTCATTAAGCGGCCGGTCTGCAGCGCGATGGCTCTCGAGCTGAGGGTTTAGTCTCTCTTGAGGCCGTTTAAATACACGGTGCACGTCGAGTGCTGATGGTGCTCAAAGTAAAAGGCCTCTCCACTTGAAATTGCCTTTTGTTCACTGTAGAGAGCACTAATCTCTCCCCCCTCTCTCTCTCTTATACCAGTACCCGGAGGAGTCTCTGAGTGATGATGTGCTGCTGCAGGACGACGACGAGGAAGAGGACAACGACAACAAGCGTAGGCCCTGGCGCAGATGAAGATCGGTGCGACGCTCCTCCCTCCCTCTCTCCTTCTCGTGTGCACGAGCAGCGTGGAAGACGAGCAACCATCCTGCAACTTCATCATAAGATTTCAAATGCCTGTTTATAAATCAGCAGGACACTTTTCACTTTGGCTCCAGGTTTTTTTTTTTTCTTTTGTGTTTCTTTTTTGTGTCCCTCACAAACATGTAACTGGCAGAAGAACCATGTGTGAGTTTGATTAATTTTAATGTGTGTACCAGAGGCAACAATGCTGAATTTTTTTAATGCTCTTAATGTAGAAATAGTTCAGTTTTTTTTCTCTTCTCTTATCGGTTCATAAAACACAACTAGTTGCACATGTGACAGCTGATCACTTTAAGACTGTTGTTGATCTCTGAGTTTAAGAAAAAACAAAACCTGTGTTGTAATTTAACCGAACGACAGACTGTAGCTTTTGCAGAATAGTATTAGGTTGAACTGGTTTAAATGCTCCTGTGTAAATATTTTATGTCTGGGTTTAAAGGATTTGTATGAAAGCTTGGCTTCTCAGTTTTTGGCTTTACTTTGGATTGTACAAAAAAATAAAGACTTGAAATGGTCTGAAAATATCCTGCCAAAAAAAAAAAGAAAAGAGAAAAAAAAGAAAAGAAAAAAGAAAATGTGGCAGTGAAAAAAGAAAACTCCTAAAGGAGCTGAAAAAAGACCATTTCAAAAAACAAAAAATCTTCCTCTTCCCCTAAAGAGCAAATATTCCTGCAAAATTCCTCCTTTTATGAACCTTTTTATTTATTTATGTATTTTTTATTTTTTATTTTGGATGGGTAAGGTAACCAAACGTTGCACTGATGACGAGGTAAGAATGCAACATGTTCTGTGCACATCTTTCAGAAAGTGGTAAAAATGTGTTATTATTGTGTTAAGTTATATTTATTTGCATGTTATAAAAATATAACACGTGATCTACTGTGTCAAAACAATAACAACTAACAGCTCATGTCTTCTGTTCGTTGCAGGAGCTCCAGTCGCAGGTCGTCTTTGTCCAGGAGGCTTCAGTATTATAGATTGTGTCTATATATTATATTGACTGTAACAGTCTTTATCTGATTCCAGACCAACTTGTATTTATAATACACTATTTTTTATGGTTAATTGTAAATTAAAAATTTTTTTAAATCATTTTTAAAGCTCTGGAGCCATATTTACTCTGTGGGTTAAAGGAAAACCTGTTGGAACTGGTTCTAATAACATCAGTGGTGTTTGTGTATTTGTCTTTCAATACGCTGCAAGTGTGAATTCATACAAAACAAACCTTTATAAGACATAATTAAGTTTCTAAAAGCTTTAACTTATTTAACTCGGTACGAAGTCAAAAGTAAGTTATAACATGTCAGGTCACAGTATTTTAATCTTCAGGCCCCTGAAACTGTATCATGTTTATTTTTCATCTCTTCACTTTGAGTCGTCACCTCTCCTGTCGCCTCCTTTAAACCATCCGTGAGTGTTTAGGTAAAACAGGTTTTTATTTATTTATTTATTTATTTATTTATTTATTTATTTCTTGTTCACACCTGCAGAGAAGCTTCGCTCTGCTCTTCAGTGCGTCGGGACAAATAACCCAATCAGTGTCCGGCGCTCCCATGCAGCCGGGCCGCCCGTGGTGCCTGTCACACTTGCAGAGATAATTGTGAGAAATCTGATTTTGCTCCTGTAGAAAATCTCCTGTTTTTCATTTTAAAGCAACTCCACCAAAAAAAAAAAACCCAGAAAACACCCACCTCCCTCATCTCTCTGCCTCTCAGACTGGGGTGGGTGGGTGGCTGCCGTGTTAAATGCCCCCTCCTGTCGTCTCATTTACCTACTGTGGAGTCACCAAACTCACACAAACATTATTTGTGCCGTTGCATGTTCCTGTATTTGTTGTTGTGAACCTGCAGCTTTGATTGACACAAACACACACACACACAAATAAGAGCTACACAAATAATTGTGTAACAGGAAGTTTAGCACCGTGGCCTCTTCAGTGCTGTCGTGACCAGCATGTAGGGATGCACACACACACCCACACCCACCCCACAGTGGCCAGAGGACGTTTATATTCTCTGTGTGAGCTAAGAAAATACAGACTAACAAGTTTACAGCGTCTGTGTCATCCATTACATAAATCTTTACTTTCTGATTTGTGTCAAAGAGACAAATGGCATCAAATTTTGGAAATGAGCTGCAACAGTGTTGATTTCTTTCTTCTTTTTTGTGTGCACAAGGCCAGTGATGCTCGTGCACTTTCACGTTTGTTTTCCTCTTGGAGATTTACTGTCTTGATGGAGGAAACCATTGTAAGTTTTTCTTTGTGACGCCCTCTGGGGCTGCAGAAGTCGGTCATATGGATATGCAGAAAGTAGGAAAACGCACAACATTATGCACTTGTAATGTATTTATTCAGCCTCATTTGAATATTTATCGCTGCATTTTTACACCAAACACCAAAACATTGCACACGCATGCCAATTAATACCAATCACCACTTAAATCCAATTTAGTTGTAGAATAATACAAACAAAATTCGTCCTAATAGATGGATAAAGTAATTAATGTACCGTAATCATGTGGTCACGAATGTCACTTGTGCATTTAAATTGAAAATATAATAAGGATGTTGTTTCTGATCTGAGATCAGCATTGACCCCCCCACCTCAACCCCCCCAACTCACTGCTCTGTGCTTTCACACGCCTTGCCCCCGTTGCTACAATGCCACTTCTTTGTAAAACCATTAATATTTGATGTGATCATGGGCCCTCATAAGCAAATTTCAGTCCCCAGCAAGTTGAGCAAAAGCATGATTAATTTAGTATTTATAACCCGACAACCCTTTAAACAACACGGGGCCCCCGGCCACAAAGCAAGGCACAGTTTGAAACAAAACCAGCAGCCTCTAAATCATAATCAGCACAGTCATTCAGCATCATTCGAGTTTGGGGACACTTTTTTATTTGATCTTTCTTGCAGTTTTGGTCTCAGTCGGTTCCTGAGTGAGGAGGAGAGCTGGGCCTTTAAAGCTTCACGTGGAAAATAAGGTAAATGAATCTTTGTTATCAATCAGATGCAACAAAACCTCTAGTCCAGGGGCCACATACAACACAGTTTGATCTCAAGTGGGCCGGACCAGTTAAATAATAACATAATAAACTATAAATAACGAGAACTCTTAATTTTAGTGCAAAGATGTAACCTGGAATTTCTTGACACAAAAAAAGTGCAAAACGATGCCTCTTCTCTCTTATAGGCTTACAGGTTTTGGCCCATCATGGACCGTATGTTTGACATCCCTGCTGTAGAAGATGATGTAGACTGAAAAAAAAGGCTTACAAAGTGAGTATCAGACTTAAATTCACCAGGTGGAAACAAGCACGACTATGGTTCATATGTTATGAATGATAAAGAGCCTATAGCTGCTGCTGCATATGCATATACAACTGTTCATTCACAATTAATTTAAAGGTGTCAGTAACTTAATTCTGCTGCCCTCAGGTGGCCAGAAAACCAGTTAGTGCAGGTTTAAACTTAAAAGTTTCTCATGTTTGTGGTGTGGTGGTCTACAAAGGTCAAATCTTAGAGGGTAAATTTCACATGACGGGCGCTTCTGAGACGTGAAGATCTTGCAGGACGAGTGTCTCTACGGTTTCTTATCTGCAGCCTCTGACTTTTATTGCAGCTCATCTGTCTGAATCAAATTAGCCTCTACACTAACGTGATCAGTGTACAGTTCAACTTCATTAAAGATAATGTGTGTGAGTGCAGCACAGAGCAGGCCCCGCCCCCTTTGGCCTCGCTGCCGTCATTGATTGGAGCAGTGATTTGCAGCATATAATCCGATGGCCTGTGACAGGTTGTAACTGAGGTTAAAGATGGCAATTTAATTATGTGTCAGAGGTCACATTAAAGGCTGACCCCGTGACCCGCCGCCATGAGACTCTGCTGATTAGTGACAACCTCATGTTATTGATTAACCTGAGACACATAACAGGCAAATAAGAGAGAAGAATAAACAGGTAATTGATGCAGGATCAGGTCGTAAGCCTCCACCCTCATCATGTTCAGCCCTGGCCAGTTGGTTTTCTAGTTCAACAGAGTAGACAACATGGAAAAATACAGCCTTTTTAATTTTGTACATCATCTATAACCATAGGTATATGAAAATTAGTATAATTATCAATGTTTATCATGTGGCAATCCAACAAACTCAAGAGACAAAGAGACTAAACAACTTGAAAAACCTTTTCCTGTTTGCTCTCAGGTCTTTGTTTTAATAAACACTTAATGAAAACACCACATTCAATAGTTTGATTGAAATTTGCAGCTTTGATTCAATTAATGGATCAATAGAGCAAACAGATGACTCTGCAAATGTTTAATTTGACACCTGAACTGAGCCTCTGAACCATAATTATCATGTTCAGTCATGTTTTGCTCCCACACTGATATTTTGATGTGTTGAACTTAATAAGAAGCAGTGACTGTAATATTCAAGGAGTTTGGGGGGAAATTTACTGATTTGCTCTGAGGAGGGAGAATTAACAGAGCGGATCAATACTGTTGAGTTATAACTATCTGACTCCCTGACATCTGTTTTACAACATAAATATGTTTATCATGCCAAATATTTGGCCTCAGGCAAAGCAATTTTATTTGTAGAGCCCGTTTTCACAGTTTGTCTCAGATCTTCTAATTTCCTTGAAAAACAGATTTAACAAAAAAGAAAAAGATTTGCCACAGCTACAAAATAAAAAAAACTAGCAGAGACACAGACAAACAGAGGGCTAAACATGAAGGAAGGTAAGGCGTTTGGGTTTCTGATTTTTTCAGGTGTAAGTGAAGGCATCACAGTGGATGAAATGTTAAAGAATCACTAGTTTCTGACCTTTCTATAAACTCAGCTTCACTGATCCAGTTGTTGCTGTGCTTTTACCTTTATAGGACAAAACAACCAGGAACTGTGGCTATTTAGCGTTTTAGTCAACACATTTACACGGATGTGGAAACTGAAATGGTAATTAATGTGCACTGTCCCTGCAAACAACAATAACAACAAAAGCTACTGTCATGATATCTATCTGTTAAAGAGAGCTACAGCAGCTGGTTAGCCTAGCTTAGCCTACAGTATTACAGACAGTGGGCTACTTAACTCTTAATATGCACAAAATCCTGATGTTAAAACAATAAATCTTTCATTTTACTGGACGTTCAGGAGCTGAACTGGTTCTTTAACAGGAGCAGTCAGTTAGAGTTCCCTGAGTTTAAGTTTCTTTAATCAACAAACTAAATGTAATCCAAAATGTATTTTGATTGTTTCTTTAGGGCTTTTGTCGTTGCGTTGACACACTGAGGGATGTGTGGTTATTTTCTTTCACTTATTGTGTGCAGTGGTGGGAGTTAAAGGAATTTAGTAGGTGTAATATATATATATAGTATATTTTTTTCAACACATTAAACTGATCATGGACCTTCAGATTCTTATGGATGCGTCACAAAAGGCGACCTTTAAATTCCTTAGCAGCTGCAACACAACAAATATAAAGTCGTGGAGCTCATATAAACCACATCACAGTGAATGTTTGGTGTCGACTCGGTGAATCACAGCTTCACACGGTGACGTTTCCGTCACTTCAGCAGCTTTGTTTTAAATAATAACCTCATTGATCCCTGCATGGTGCATGTGTGAGTTGTTTTTTTTTTGTTTTTTTTCGTTGGTTAAATGAAGCTGCATGCGGCTGCTGAATGAGAACAGAGTTGTTGTTTCTGTGGCGTCGTTAGGCTCCAGCACAGCTAACACGTCTATACTTGGGCCATATATGCAAATGATAGGGGCAATTGTAGATATACAAATATGTACCCATGGTCCATGCGGCCTAATGGCCTCCTCCCCCCTCCCTCCCTCTGGCCAGCAGCTCAATGGCTCATTTAGATATCTGCTTGGTTTATTATGTGAATAAGTTACGCCCGGCTTGTTACGAGCCTCCAGGTTCCAGTTTCTGCTGTGTTGCTGAGATGTGTGGCGCTCAATTAGGCCGCCACTGTTAACCCTTCATGCCAGACAAGCTGTTTTTTTTTTTTTTTTGGTGCTGGTACAGTATGGTGGCGGCCGGTGGGTGGTTGGTAGGAGGTGGGGGCTGGGGAGGGGCTGGTGGTGCTTTCCAGGCAGGGATCAAAAGATCAATCCTAATACAGTGCTACCAGGCTGACCTCTCCGATGTAATAAAGACGCCATCTTTCACCCCTGGGGGCCCATTGGGAGCCTCCCCGCCCCATGAACAAAACCTGGTATCTTTAAATTAGCTGACTTGCTTGCCCTGCAGGTAATTGCATTAGTTTATCAATGTTCAACACAATTTATTACTTTGGTCCAGCAATAGGAAAAGAAGATCCTGGTGTTAATGTCCTCTGTGAGGAGGAGGAGACAGGAGAGCAAGGCCTTTGTGTTGTGTGTGTGTTTATATATATGTGTGTGTCTTTGCAAATAAAAAAAAGTAAACACACTGACACCAAGAAGTAAAATCACACTTTTATTACCAGTTTTTATTTCTATTCTATTTCATACAGGTCTTATATGTGCATATTTGAACCAAGCCATACGTGAGTCTACATCCATATTATTATTTGCAAAAGTGAGATAATTTATCGGTGACCTTAGCGTTGCCTTTGAGCTGTCAGATTAACGCCTTCCTGTCTCTCTCTATCTCTCTCCGGCACTTGTTTTAAAACTTTATGTGACAGCAGACTTATTTGCCTTAATAGGTGCTTAAATCAGATTGTCTTTCATTACACTAAAAACAATATTACTGTCTGTACTCTTTCAGTGGATTTTCTGTGGCCAGAGGGGCTGCAGCAGTGGCGAAGGCGGCGTGCCTAGTGTCCCCCCCCTCTCACATCTGTATGCATTATGGATCTGTCTGAGGTAATAAACAGACCCTGCTCTTATTCCTGCTTCCTGCTATCATTATTCCTCACCCCCCCCCCTCCTTCTCAGATGGATTATAGCCCACTGTGCAACATGTAGATGAGTGGCGCTCCTCTGATTGCCTTATGGCCATCAGGCTTTTTGCATATTTACTGCCCATGAATCACGGCGAGGCAGGAAATCCACAGCAGCTGATCCTCCTCCTCCTCTTTCCTCCTTCGTTTTTACACTTTCTCTCTGGTTCAGTCTCTACGTTGTCCCTTCTTCTCCTTCAGCCGCTATAGTTCTTCTCCTCTTCTTTTCATTGTCTGTCTTTCCCTGTGCCTTGATCCTGCTCCATGCATTCCCAGCTGCTTAATTAAAGCATGTATTATTAATACTGCTATATCTTTGTCCATCCTTCTTCCCTGTTCGTATGACTGCTACATTAAGTGTAAATTGTTTCGCTGTAATTCCCTTTTAATGTCCCTGTTATAATCAGTGTTGCTGCTGTGTGGAGGCAAGAGCAAAAAAAAAAAAAAAAAAAAAGGAGATCACAAGCCGCTCACTGTAACTTACTGTTTGATGTGTGGCTCGCGTACTACAGGCCCGGCGTAATTAGGGGCCTGTTTTACAAGTCAAATGTATAAGACGCCAATCCGCAAAATATGAGATTAATAAAAGGAAGTTGTCAGATGTGTGGCTGCTGTGGTGTGTTGGTCGTCTCTGCCTCAGGGACACAGCAGCAGCAGCAGCAGCAGCACACTTCACTGATCACTGCCTCTGTTTTTTAATCAAAAGTCATTGTCCTGAGAAATCTGAACACAGACCAAACTCAACCATCTAAGGTAAACCTGACATTTGGACATTTGGATTTTGTGAAATCATGCTATTAAAATTAATAATATCAATAATTGAATTTAAACATCTCTTCTCAATGTCAATAGATCATCAATACTTTACCTTCACTATGAAGCCTAAGAAAGTTAGCCTCATTTTTTGTTTCACTGCGTTTAAATCTCATTTTCTCCATTCAAGAGGTCGAATCCTGAACAGTTTGGTGATTTTCTTTTCCTCTCGTCTGCATCCTGACGTTGTAAAATATCTCGGCTGGAGCTGCTTAAATCACCGTGACATTTGTGTTTCCCTCAGGATCAACAGTAGCAACTTTTGTAAGTTTTAAAAGTTTAAAAGTTTAACTTTCCAGCATCAACATCAGATCAAATTCTTGATACTTGGTGAGTGTCATAGGGATCTCTAGTAATGAATCTGAGGGCTGAATGATAAACTGAGTTGAGAGGTTTGGAGGCAGTAAGCTAGCATACCTATAGATTATATCAGCATAATTTTAAGGCAGATAGAAAGTTTGGCTCAACTATACTTTTCCTACAGTCCAGAGGGGAAACTAGATCTGTTTCTGTATTAAAACCTGAAGGTTTTTGCTGCAGTTTGGTGATAAGATTTTCAACATGATGTTTAAAAGTAAATGACTCATCGAGCCAAATACCAAGATATTTATACTCTGTGACTCTCAATATTGCAGCTATTCAGTGTTGAAAGGTGCAGACTTTGTTTTGCCTGCATTGAGGACTAGTTGAAGAGGACTACTACCGAGTCCACAAGAACCACACAGAACAGCGTCGTCTGCATAAAGATGAGCATCACAGTTGGCTATAGAGACAATACAATAAACTGAAAACAAAGCTGGGCCAAGATCTGTCCTAAGATCACAAAATCACAAGATGTTCATCTAGTTATTGGCAGAATTTTGGGTTATGGTATATCCAAGTCTTAGACATTATTATATCCTGGCATCATTATGGGAAATGTTGTGTTGAAAGATAATAGATACACATTGAAAATTATGTTAGGCTATAAAAAGGCAATCAGATTGGATGAAAATTATGAACGAAATACATATTATGGTGCAACTAACTCATAAAATAAGGACTCAAGAGGATCAAAGCATACATATGAATACGTAAAAACAACAGGACAAGGACCATCACATGCATTTACATTAAAAAAGGATCAAACTGTAGAAGCATGGTGATCCAACTTGTTCTTTTTCGGATCTTTGTTTTGTATTTGTCCCACCCTACCCCCCGCCCCCTTGTATAATGTTTATACACTGCTAAAGAAAATAAATAAAAAGAAGTATTTTAAAAAAAACTGGGTCAAGAACTGATCCCTGTGGAACACCTTTTGCGTTTACGTTAGCATATTAGCATTTCAATGTGAGTTTCAATGCAGACTGAGCTTTTAGTCTTGTTTAAACATATGTGTTTAGCTCTATCAGCATGTTGGGTTAAGTTCTATCTACTTCTATTGTTCTGGAGCTGTGGCTGAAATCTCAGGTGCACAACTCAAACCTGGGGCCAAGCGGCTAAAGTCGTCACAACAGGACGAACTGATCAGACTCTGTAGTTTCACCCGTGAAGAACTGAACTATATGTTTTATCAGCTGATGAGGTTTTTGTCCCCTGTCTCCTCCACCCTCCTCCTCCTCCTCCTCCTCCTCCTCCTCAAACTATCATGTCTAATGAAATGGTGCTGATGTTTTACCATTTATCAGTCACCGAACGCACGGCCCAACGTTATTGATTCAAGGAGGCCAATTGGCTGAGAGGGTGCCGTAAACTGGGCGATTTAAAACCTGCATCCCTCATTGTCACACGATGATGGCTGCAGAATGAGATCGTAAGAGGCTGAACGAGTGCAGCGGCCATAAATAAAGAGAAGGAAAATATAATGTGGCAAGGAAGGTGTCGTCTCTGATGTCCTCGCCGTGGCGGTGGCGGTGGGGATCAGGACCAGGAGGATCAGCTGTGACACTGTAGAGGAGGACATCTCCTCCTCCTCCTCCTCCTCCTGGTGTCAGGGACTCTGTCTGTGCAGAGACAGATGTTGTGCATGAGTAATGACACAACTCCAGTGTCAGGCCGGCGTCGGCCTCGCCGCTCCGTGCAGCAGGCAGGTAACAGGAGAGAGCGCGAGGGGCCGTTAATATCGTAAAACAGTGTTTAAATATTTTAATTTCATTTGTCAGAGGGGCCCCTCCCCTACTCTCCATTACCCTGACAACCATCCTTCATCAGCTGAACGAGTGCATTATTCATTAGCACTAATTATTTTCACATAACGTCTGCCCCGATATATTTAACCTCCACATTACACCCGAGATAATGGCCTTGTAAAATTGAATTGCGAGAAAGAAGTGGAGTTGGAAAGCTCATTTAAAGAACATAAGAGGGAGGAGGAGAAAAAAAAAGTGCAGGGAGGTGCAAGAGCAGCTGGGGTGGGGTGGGGTCGGTGAGGTGAGGGGGGGGGGGTTGACAGGAAGAGTGTTAAGCACTTTGGGACATGGAGCCCCAGAAGTGATGGGACATTTGTTCCTGTCTCATTTGCATGCTAAGAGAAGAGCCCGGTGCTTCTCTGGTGGAGAGGCACCTAAATGCCCCGTGGGCCAGAGGTGCCCTGCAGCCCCCCCCCCCCCCCCCCCCGAAAAAAAGAAAAGAAGATGGACCTGACACATGACCCCAGCCATCGGAGTCAACATTAGGGGGAAACTTTCTATACTGTATTCTTTTCGGACTATAAGCCGCTACTTTTCCCCCGCCCCGCGGTGTCTCAGCTCTCGTCTCTGCACACCACGACACAAACGTGCTCCGTAACCCGTAATCTTTTGTTCATGATGGTTAAGACTATGCAAACACATGCGCCGTAACATTGTATATGTTATGTTATGTCCATATACGGCTTGGTTGTAAACAAATGCACATGGGCGGGAGGAGCGTAACCAAAACAGCGGAAAAGCGAGTGGACTTGCACAGTTCCCTGCTGTCTTTCTGTGTAAATATCTCATGTTACAACATTAAAACCTGCGACTTTTATTCACGTGTGGCCTGTATATCTATATACTGTATGTGCGCTCTATAGCCCGGAAAGTACGGTAAATTCGCTAACACATGGGATACTTTTTAATTTTTTTTAATTCGGGGGGACATTTTGAGCATATCTGAATATTGGGGGGGATGTGCCCCCCAACGTATATGGTAATTACGGCCTTGGACCTGACACACATTTCCTCAGCCACCGGAATCTTTGTCCCTTTTCACATTACTCCATCTTTTCTTCACCTTCCTTTGACATTTCATTCAGCCACTCACCTGCAGACGCTCCGCCGCTGTTTGGTTGACATGGGGTTAAAATCATCACCCTCTCTCTGTCCTCTGCTCAGGACTCTGCACATATTCCCGCCATTTCCATACGAACTTAAAAAAAAAAAAAACCCAAACAAACAAAAAAACAAAAAACAAATTGAGGAGCGAGGGAAGTCTTTTACCCCGACTTTGCTTATTCATGAGGTTGACATTCAGCAGCATGCAAAATTCAGACCCACTGAGGCCGCGATGCTCCACTTGCTTTATCTCTGCTCTCTTCTGGGAAGGAAGAACACACACTCTCACCCATGCACAAATAAAGACAGAAAAACACACACACACACCTGCAATACTGAAATAAAAACTCACATGCAACAACTTCTCATTGTGCAAAGTGGAGGAAACGGTGTGAAACAAACAGCTGCACAGTGAGTTTTAATGAACCAGCTAATTAAAATATATTTGGCAAGTAACACTTCACTTTAACATTTATCACCACTGTTTAATCCACGGTTGATGACGCATTATAGTGTAACGCCTCATAAACAGGGGGCTGGGGGAGTAATAACAGATAATAAATGACAATATAGTAACACTGAGTTCTCTTACTGGGAGAAGTTAAAACAGTGTAAATCAATTAAACATTAAAAATGTCTTTATATAGCTGCTGTAGTGGCAGTGGCAGAATAATGTGTTAAAATACATTCATCAACTGTTTATTTATCAGTGTTGAGGGTTGAGTAAAGTGTCTATTCTGCAAATGTCGACTGTGACGTGTTTATTCTGTGAATTTTCTGAGAAGTACAACAAATTCCTCGTCTGATCGATCGGTTTCTTTGATTAAAAGTCGAAAACTCACTCATATTTAACTGTTGACACGACACGACAAGAGAAGAAAAGCTTCACATCTGAATGTCTGGGTCCATCACATGTTTGATGTTTATAAGCCGTGACATTTAACGGAAGCCGATTCATTTCAGAGGATGAACTGCTTCATCACCTGTGGCTCTGACTTTATTCTATGTCATAACATCTGTAACAGCTGTAAACAGTGACACAGTGAAGCGTCCGTGTTTCCTCTGTCTCTGATTTACTGAGTAATGTTGCCGACAGTGACCAACGCTGCTGCTCTCCAGGCGTGTGTGCGCTGCTTTGTGTGTTTGATGCCGAGTGATTTCAGTTCATTTCAACTGAGGGGGAAAATATATATATATATATATGTATATATAAATATATTATTCTCAAGCCTTTTCTATGTTTCGCCCAGAAGGCAGCGCTCTCTCTGTGTAAAGTATCTGTCTCCCTGACATTTAGATTTGCCTTTTTAAAGATTAAATTTTTCAAAACTGGCATTCCCTCATATGTTTTCTAGAGGCGACAAAATTATTCTTTTACATCCACGGTCGTGAGTATTTTTGTGTAAGTGTGTGATTTGTCCAGGGCTTAAGTTGTTTGTTTTTGTTTTTTGTTTTCCTCGGTAATGATGATATTATTTTATGAGATGTAGTAAAAATGTTTGTTTTTTTTCTTACAGTGTGAACCTGTTGGACCGTTATCTAGAATCCAGGCTGGTTGGTAAGTGAATGCTTCAGTGTTGAGATGTGGATCTAAATCACAGCTGAGATGAAGCGTGAAGTGTGAATTACCGTGTCGATGGTGGTTGTTGAGGTGGAGAAGATCTGCAGAGACAGACAGAGAGAAAAAAAAAACACAAAGTGCACATTTGTCACATTTGTGATACGAGTGTGATTTATATTTACAAATAAGCGATATGATGGGTGTGGATGGCGGCGTGTAGCTGAGGATGAACGCTGCGGTGAGAAGCAGACAGAACGATGCTGCTTCGACTCACTGGAGATTTCCAATTACTGCACTCTGGTGCCTCACAATGAACCTTTACCCGTTCTGCAAATGAGCGCGCTATCCCTAAATAATTTCCTCAACAAAGATGGTGCGGTGCATTATGAAATATTCAGAGCTCAATTTTCCCTGCTCTATCAGACTTTGGAAAAGATCCAATAATTACATGATAATCCACAATGTAATTCGTTTTTTGGGCACTTTTGGGAATCTGAGTTCTCTTTAAAGTGAAATATTAAACATGTTGGTGAAATGGCACCGAGCTGCTTTCTGGTGGCAGTTGCGATTGTTTTTTAGGAGGATTACAGAATATATACGACAATCTTCAGGTTTTTTTTTTTGTGTTTTTCACCGTGCTGATGTGTTCAGGGTCATTCAAAAAGTCAGGACTAATGAGATGCTGCAGCCAGACGGCTGATGCATTGGCGGTTATTGTGAGTTAGACTGTACATAAAGGAACAGAGAGACAAGATTGAGGGCGGTTATTACCAAAGTGCAGAAATACCTAGACACATAAAGCTTCCTCATAAGTGGCTGTAATATTCGGAGAGTGGCAGGTTTATGTTAAAAAGGCTAACAGCAGCACATTACACCGTAATCTGACTTATGGCGCTGGAATAGAAGTCTATTAGAAACCCAAAGGGTGCCAGGTTTTTAGTGTCGGATTATTGGCTCGGTGGCTGGAGATGTGAGGTCAAAGTTCAGCTAATGTGCAGCACGACTCGGCGCTCGGTGCAGGCGTGTGTCACTTCTATTGGTGTTTTACAGGGAAACAGTGTGTGTCTGTGTGTGTGTGTTTGATACTGTGTGAGGGACATTAGGTCAATATTTCCCATCTGAATAGACAACAGGACAAGTAGATTATCTGCATAATAACTCACCAGCAGACCTCATATTCACCTCACAGGCTTCCTGTTCAATTTCAGAAGTGATTAGAAGATTTTAACGCTGGTTTTTAAAGACTTTAAAGCCCTCGCTCAGATTTTTTTTTTATTTTGCACCTAAACTTGTGAACGTTATGTTACTAACCCGACACTTTTCAAATCTAAACTGAAACTTGTGTATTTAGGACGTTTTTGTTTATTTTAAAGCTTGTAGCGCTGTGACACCTTTCTTTGGTCTTTTTTTTGCACCTTTTGTGCTTTTTTGTGATTTTATCGTTTATATAGGCTAGCCTATCGTTTCTTTGATTTCACTGTAAAGCACTTTGTTTGCTGCTGGTTTGTTTGAACTTCTTTTTCTTCTTTTCACTCAATTCAATTTCACTAATATTTCCGGTAACACTTTATAATAAGTACACAATATTATGTATTAGTTAAGCATTTAATACTGAATTAATCATTTATAACACATGAATACTCATTAGTATGTAGTTTATAAACACAGTTAAAAATGTTTTACTCATCACTGATAAACGACATACTAATGAGTATTCATGCGTTATAAAAGAAGAATTCAGTATGTATTAATGCTTAACTAATGCTTAATAGTGTGTACTTCCTCCAGTCCGTCATCATCAAGAGCAAATCAAACAAAGACACCAAAAATTAATTAAAAAACAGAAATGTATTTACCAATACAGGAACAATGACAGGTTAGATGTATTAATGAATCATGTTCTTCCAGTTGAGTATATTATGGATACCATAGATCATGCATAAATAACCCTGATTATATCTTTAAGTGTTATTTTTTCTTGGCAAAATATGTAATGATAATCAACAGTCTATATTATTGATTGATTTGACTGAGCTGAATTGTGTGTGTGCTTCACATTTCCATTGCACTATATAAGTTTATAACGTATAGTCCCATCTCACTGTGAGATATTTGAAGAAGTCGGCCATAAAAAAAATCCTTTAGCCAGTGGCTTTAAAACCAATAAAGTTAAATGGAGCTGCTGACATTTTTAGTGCTGCGTTATTGTAAGTCAGGCCTGCTCCTGCTCTGAGTGTGTATGTGTGTGGCTGATGAGGCAGTGTGTGTGTCAAAACAGCTGTCAGTCACGGCGACAGAGCGCTCAGCGAGGCGACGTTAATGACGCTCAGGTTAAAATGTGGAAACAGAGTCGAGCTGAAAAGGCCGAAGCTGTGACAGCAGAGAACAGAGCATGCAGGGGAGCAGTGCATTGTGGGAAGCGTGCTGCTGCTGCTGCCGGTGCCGGCGCATTTCACAGATACAGACACACAACATGACGCCTGCAGCTGAACAGGTGAGCCACGTAACGCCGACGTTTCAGAGCTCAGAATCAGAGAGGATCCAAGGTGTCGTTGATCTGATCACTACATGAATTCAAATCTACTGAAGTTACAAATGTAAAATACAGACTGAAGTTGTATTTACCTGCAGAATTTAGTGAGGTGGCTGTGTTTCAGTTGATTGAAATACAACCTCCATGTAAGAAGGTCCAACATGTGGCGAGTCAGTATCTACAACAGGAAGACAAAGAGACGCTCTACATCCCATAAAGTACAGTTGAATTATAGACTGAGAAACAAAAAGATCTTGGCACAGCTGTAAATCTTCAAACTGTCTTCAGAAAGAGAAGGAGAGCAGAAGGCAACTATGAATTTACCTGAATGGAAGTTTAACGGTCTGATGAGACGAATCTCCTGGTCTGTCTGACCAGCCAGAACCTCATCTTCATCTTCATCTTCATCTTCATCATCATCTACCTGTCCGCACCATGAGACCTGCAGGTGGATGTGATGTTTCTCTGCAGCAGAGAAGAGCGAGATCATGTCAAAGAACTGAAACGAAGCTGCAACAACTGATTTCTTGACTAGATGTAAAACACTGTGAATGTGAGGAACTTGTCAGGAAGCAGCAGCTTGTTCACATTTACAGCTGATATCGACAGAGCAACATGATTATTATTGTTTTAAAGTCATTATTTATCGCTGGTCTGGTGTTAATCACATGGCACTTTAGTTTCTACTCAGATGCATCCTTTTTGTGTGACATGTGCGATAGTTGTAGGCTGTGAAACTGACTTTCTCTTTGTTGCTGCTGTTCTTTATGTTCCTATGTGTTGTGTTTTAATTGTGTTTGTGTTAGCTCTGCTGTCTCAGACAAATTTCCTGCAAAGGACAATAAAGTTCATCTTTATTCAGGGTCATGTTTGTGTAAATCTGGAGAGTGTCAGTCTAAGATTCACTCTGTTTTCTCTTTTAGCTCCTGAAGGAAACATCTGGACCACTCCACTTCTCCACTTCTGTGTCTGTCTGCTGTTCAGCTCTGAAGATCCAGTAAAGTCACAATAAAGATCCAGTAAAACTCCTCGGTGACCTGACAGTGGCTGTAAACCTCTGTGCAGCAGCAGCAGCAGCAAACTCAGGTGATAAATGTCTACAGCTTTATCTCTATGACAAACCTATTATCAAATTGTTGAATACATCTGCTTTAAAAACAATAATGGAGGTGTCATGATTGCTGTGGCCAATCAGAGCTCAGATCTCAGAAGAAAACTCTTCAGTCTCTGCTTTTTGTTTTTGCAGAGAAGCGAATGTGAAAACATCAGTGTGCAGGATGTTTGTCGATGTCACAAAGTCTGTCACGATACGATTTCAGGGATCAGTGTCGATCCATCCAGATCAAATCACAAAAACACACTAAAACATCACCAACCAGACATTTAAATATGAAGTAAAGCTTTCACAACGAGGGACAACGAGGAGTTTGTATTTGGTTATAAAAAAGTCTCACATTAATGTGGATGAATCTACGCTACCCACACTTTTAATGGCTCCATTTTTGATCATTATCGTTTTGTCTCTATCGTTATTTTTTTATTTTAATTAATGGTGGAAATGCTGGGTGAGGTGACCAGCGTTTCCTTACTTTCGGTTTCGCGGAGAACACACTTCGCTTTCCAAAACTCCTCCTTGTCTCTTTAAAATCTCAAACTAATAAGTATGAAGCTGCAGCAGTTAATTATCACTCAGAAGTGTCAGGGAAATTTCAAAATAAAGGCACGTCCTCTTAAAAATGGTGATAAATATCGATGTCTGATCGATGTTTTCATTTGGAATCGATGCCACCGACTCATTGATCATAGAATCAATATATCGACGTACTGTAGATGGAGATTGTCCAGATGTTTTGGCACCTGGACACCTGTCCACACACAGAGTCTCACTGACTCGGAGGTCATAAGCCGGTCTTCCACTCTGGTCGTTAATTCAGACTCCATGCACTTTGTAGAGATCCGCTCTTACTTTGACATTCAGGGTCTTTTCCTGTTTGATCGGTGCCACATTAAATCCACGTCTATGGATCCATTACGCATCTATGAATTACATGGGAATGAACAGTTTGTGGTGAAATACATCAGGCTGGAAGGATGAAGAGAGACGCAGCCAGTTCTCACTCTGTTGTTGGCAACATCCATCATTTCCCCCGTTGGAAAAAAAAAAGAGAAAAAAAGAGGACATTTTTGTCAGTGTAATCAAACCCTGATGTCTCTCATTTTCTCAGCACCATTTTGTGATGAATTCCCATCTGCAAAGTATTTCCGAATACTTTGCCCAAGGAGGTGTAATTTAAATAATATCAGTCACCGTGCTGCTGCCAGAATAAGAATTATGTCCACACTAATATCTCATCTGACACGCGGCGGCGGAGGAAAGACTTTTCCTCCTGAATAACAAAAGTGCAATAATTCACCCGACGTTATTATCAACCTAATTATAATGGGAAATATAGTTGAGTTCCTTTTTCCTGCTCCAGTTCAGGACAAATTAGCGAAATGATCAGTTATTGTTAATCTTGTTCAAGATGGCCGACCATCACTCACAGCAGAGACGTTTAACGCGACAAAGAAAAAAAAAAAAAAAACGAGGCTGCAAACTTAAAAAACACACACACACACACTCAACAATGTCGTCTCCCTGCGCTCATTTAAAGGTCACACCGACCATGGGAGTATTAAACATTCATATCGAATTTACCACAGTGTGCAAAACCAACCACACACCAAGAGTCGACGCATTTTCCCCAGACATATTTTTATAATTATATCGCTATAACAAATTTAATGAGAGCAATCAGCAGTGAACATTTTTGCCTGCGAGGGAGCAGAGGTCCCAGTCAGTCACGCAGCCACTTCTTGGTCATTCTCTATTAATTTGCAGAGCGTGTTCTCCGGGTGTCAGGGTCGCCTGGCACTGTCATTCCCCCAATGACTGCTACCTCCGAGCCTGCTGCTGCACGAGGGGGGCCCTAATTAGACTCTCATGTGTATTTAATGGAGAGGGAGAGAGAGAGGAGGCCTGATGCTACAACCTCTTTACCAACGTCACTTTTGCATATAGAGACGGACATGGTGTGATATGTCTAAGTGTGTGTGTGTGTGTGTGTGTGTGTGTGTGTGTGTAACAGGGCTGCAAACCTGCTGAAGACCATCTTCAGTTTCTGGTGACGTTCCTCTGCTGTCGTCTGCTCTCTGGTCTGTGGAGTAAACACAAGAAAATAAACTTTTAATGCACATTTTTCACTGTTGTGTTAAAGGGATAGTTCAACATCTTGTCAAATTGGCCCATTGCCATAATCCCTATAGTCACAGCAGTAGGTTCGTTATCTTTAATTGTTGGTGCAAGCTATTTTTAGAACGGCGGAGCAGAGTCGTGAGCTGCTCAGAGCTACGCTACAGAGGCTCATGGGATTTCTTGGTTTCCCTCATCAAACTCATCAAATACACAAACCAACAACTCCAAAACGCTCTGGTGGACAAGTTGTGACCTGCACATTCACCACGCTATGAGATAATAACACAACGTTACCACACAGAGTTGTTTTAGAGGCAAATTAATGCGAAACCGCTGATGCATGTTCCGGTCGGGGGCAGTTTTTTGGCAAGCAGTCTCTGCATTTCCCTCTAAAACAACTCTTTCTGGTAGCGTTGCGTTATTATCTCATAGTATGGTGAATGTGTAGGTCACAACTTGTCCAGCAGAGCGTTTTGGAGTTGTTGGATTGTGTATTTGATGAGTTTGATGAGGGAAACCAAGAAATCCCATGAGCCTCCGTAGCGTAGCTCTGAGCAGCTCACGGCTCTGCTCCACCGTTCTAAAAGTAGCTTGCATCAACAATTAAAGGTAACAAACCTACTGCTATGACTATAGGGATTATGGCAATGGGCCAATTTGCCAAAAGGTTGAACTATCCCTTTAACATTGACTTCACTTCATCGTTTATGTACAAGAACTCACAGTTTTCCGTTCTTTTATCTCTGTTTAAGTATATTTTAGAGCTTTTATTGATAGGACAGCTGTAGAGAGACAGGAAGTGGGGAGACAGAGTGACACTGCGGCGAGGACGACAGGGCGCCTGCTCAACCCACTGAGCTAAACGACACCCCTTGTTTTCTGTTCTTATCTTAACTCATATTGAAGTCCAATATTTGGCGACTATATAGGATTTCAGTGGTAAACTGTTTCCTTCATGGAGCTCTCAGATTTACAGACCGTGCTAAAGAAAAGAAATGACCATAAAAACATTTCATAACAGCAAATAATGGACATTTATAATCATGTTAATGCAAAATAGTCATAAGATGCAGACTTGTGTCCAACAAGTTCAGTTTGACTCCAGATGTTCTGAACATACAGTTTTTAAGGTCAGACGCTGAAATTCAAATGGACGTTATGGAAAGGCGGTGGTGTTTATACAGTGGTGCCAATCAAAGATATGAAGAATATGAAAAGATATTGTATTTAAACATGTTTCAACAGTTCAGACAACAACAAGGTGTGTCTCACTTTCTGTGTGTAAATGAAGCAAACAGAGACATGTGATAAAAACACCTCTAACTGTGATTCCCTGCCACCGTCACTGTCTCAGATTTGGTTGTTTTGTTGTTTTACACTCGGCCTGAGCATCTTAACTCTCTCTGTCTCTCATTTGAATGTTTCCACTCTCTGAGCGTCCCCAACCTTAATGAGGACAGACATCTGGACCCGTCTCACAACACGCCGCTGTGACGGATGTGACCCCTGTGGTCAGCCCTTGGCCCCCAAACCCACCAGGACACATAAAGCAGTAGCGTGGCCCCCGTTAAAGGAGCTGCACGGGGGCGTAAATCAGCGCTGGCGCTTTCGTAACTGTCCAATTTGCATGGCCCCGCAACACAAAGAGGCTAACGATGAAGACAAACACCATGCAATGCACCATGACGCAAAAAACATGCACGCAGGTAGATGGTGGGAAAAGGTGGAGACACTACAGGTGAATAGGGTAAAAATTTGAACTAACAGATATCACCATGAAACTTCCCAAGTTTATCACTTACATTAATTAGAAAATACTGAAAAAAAAATTATTTTGCCATGTTTTTAGGAATAAAATGGACAAATATTTTTTGTATTACAAGTTTTGTCAAATTTGATGTTTAAATATGTAAATGAGGCAATTCTGATGAAATATGCGCTAATTTGCATTCATTTCCAGAACCAAAATCTGAACAATGGATGAAGCTACTTTCAAAATTCTTGTTTTATTTTGTTGACATAATCAGGGGATTTTGGATATCTCTTTTTATCACTCTGTAAATGAGAAAATACTGTCACCAGCCCTAAAAAAAATCTAATTTTGCCATGTTTTTAGGAATAAAATGTTGTATAAATCAGGCTGTGAATGATATATCAACAATCCCCTCTGTAAAAACCTTGAGAATATAGACAGGAATGAAACTGGAAGGTTTGGTGTCTCTGGAGATTTCTAGCTCAGAGTCTGAGGAAAAACTAATTTTAAGAAAACGGCCTTTAAAGACTTGTTCTGTAAAATTTCATATTAATAAATCATACTTTTATGATTGATTGCAGATACAGAGGAAATGACAACAACAGGCACAGCACAGTCTGTCACAGTAGCATGTTAAGTTTTGGCGAATTTAGGAGAAATCTACTGACGAAAGGGGCAAAATGAAGTAAAATAACCACCTTTATGTGGATTTTCTACCATTTCTTTTGACTTTTCTGGAAGAAAAATAACCCCAAATCTCAAAATTGATCAGTGCATGAAAAAACTGTGTTTTTGCCTGTAGTGTCTCGCCTATGTTGGTGTTTTGTTTTTGTGGACGCTGCACAACGTTGAGACTAAACTTTGAGATGGGAAAAGCAGAGAAATCAACAGAAAAGACAAATCTTTAAGAGGAAAAAGAAAAAAGGAAAACACAAAGACAGGAAATAGAGAGGAGTGAGACTGCCGATGGGAAAAGGCTGAAGATGAAGAGGGTGGTGAAGTGGGAGTGTGGGTAGTTTTTATCTGGTGGGCAGGGAGACGGTGGCGGGAGGATCTGTCTCTGTTAGAGGAAACACGGCCACGTTATTAAAGCCATTTATCACCGGCTGAATATTCTCCCTTTAATAGGCTCTGTCGTTAATTACCCAACTTTGTCAAGACAGGGAGTCAGAGCCGCTCTGTTTTCTGGGCCCATGCACACACACATGCACACAGACACACACACACACACACACACACACACACACACACACACACACACACACACACACACACACACACACATAAATATATATATATATATACAGAGGGAGGGAGGATTAATGAAACATTTACCAAATATTGTATTGTATGAGGATATAGACAATACTGTCTGAGGAAAAACAAAAAGAAATGGGGGGAATGTAACAGTGATATATATATATACCAAAAAGCATGTCATATATATATAGACACACACAAGCAGGTGATGGGACATATGAACAAACACAGATCAGAGGAAGTATTTTCTTCTTCTTCTTCTTCCTTTTTCAACAACAACACCTGCACAACGTAACACAACTGAACAAAGACAAGTTGATCCTGTGCTCTGTTGTTGTGAGTCTTTATTAGATGGAAATAAAGTAATAAAGTGCACTGATTCCAAACAGACAATTAGTCAGTTAATTTGTTATTTGACTGAGAGGAAATTAATCAGTAGTAATTGTGGCATTTGATTGTTTTTATAGAAAAATGCTAAAATTATTTGCTGTAAGTGTAAAAAAAAAGAAGAAAAAATGTGAATAGTCTAATTGCTGGGTTTTACACATGTTGTACATTAGTGGAACAAATCTAAGTAATTCATTAACTTCACAACTTTAATTACTTTTCATAATCAGAGTTTACATCTGAAGAAAGATTAAAGTATTAGGAAATCTTGAACACTATATGATATATATTATATTTGAATATTACAATTTTATATTTTGGGGTTTGATTGGATAATTTGATAGTCTAACTTGCACTGTATGTCCTGTTGTGAAGATATGTTATTGACCAAATCAGTTAAACAAGAAAATTATAGAACTGATGAATTAATGATGATAAAAATAAAAACAATATTTGCAGTCAGAGTCTTCAGAGACAGGATGCACCAATGTCTCTACAGCTTTAACAGCTTCATTTCTGTTGAACTAACTGAGTCCACTATAGCATCCATCCATCCATCCTCCTCCTCCTCCTCCTCCTTTATCCCTAATCAGACTCTTTTGTGCTCTTTTTTATAATTAGGCACTTAACTAGCTGGGCAGAACGGGGCCGAGGCTGTAAAGCATTTACAAGGAGCTGCTCGACAGGACACGCCAGCACCTTTTGTTTAGCAATTAGTTTGTGTCTGCGAAAAGGGAGGGAGGGAGGACGAGACAAATCGTTCCGTGAGAGCATCTGGTGGTGGCCTCGCTCGTCGTAGCTCTTATAGTGTCTGACTGTCTGAAGAGAGCAAAGAGACAGAGGAGGAGGAAGAAGGAATCGCACCACGAGGATTCACTACAAGGCTGTAAAGTTTAGAGTCAGGAAACTGATGTGGAAACAGATAAAGCAACACTGACAAATATGATGATAAGAGGCTCAGACAGAGAGGGGGCGGTGTAATAGGGACCTTTTTTTTTGTGTGTGCACACGACTGATTAAGAACGGGCTAAGTGTCTGTGGAGGTTCCCCTGTGTACAATGCAGCACAGACAGAGTTTAGTATGCGTCCCAGTAGGGTTTCCTTTAGTGCCCAGCCATTTACATTGTACTTATGTGAAGATGGAGGGAAGGAGAAGAAGAGGAGGCGAGGGCGACGGCGTGACAAGCCAACCTCCACCCATTGATCCCCCCTTTGGCCTGATTAGCTCACCAGTGTACCATCAAAGCTAAAGCTAATCAGATACATTGATCATGGGGATACTTAAAAAAAAAAAAAAGTATTACTTCCCCTGGCAATAATAAGATAATAAGATAATTCTCCATGCAGTCAAATTACTCGTTAGTAATCTGTCGAGATGCGACGCCGGGATTATTATGGTAAATGGTGATAAAAAGACATTTAATTTCCCAAATTGAGAGGAAGGAAGGAAGGAAGGGATGGAGGGAGGGAGTTGTAATTTCTCCTCAATCAGAAACTCAGGTGTTACTCATTTCACTTCTTTGCTCCTGTTGGTTGCACCACTTTCAGTTTTTGTCCAGAAGAGGTTGCTGTGTTCCCTGAATACGACCGTGACACATCCCATAACACTCGTTTTCCTATGAAAGAGGGAAGAGGAAAAAAAAGTAAGAGTAAAAACTGTGTAAATGAGGATCTGCTGAAAAGAATCAAGAATAAACCAGTTATTTATTGACTTTTTTGTTTTTTTAAAGAAAAAAAAAGGGCTTTCCAAATAAAATATTAAAAGCATTAAAGCAAATGAGAAAACTAAAGTTTAGTTGCAGCAATTTTCACCTAATAAATAAATAAATAAAGCTGATCCCATGTCAGCTGCTGCCCCTCAACTCTGAACAACCCACTAATTGATTATAGATGTAATTTTCATCATTGACAGTAGGGGGCAGGATCCATACATTGATTAGACTTCCAATATGTGCAAAAGCCCAGTAATTGTGCTGTGACGCCCATTAACGCACAGTTAACACAATCCCACTGCTTTTTGGAGAACAATGTGTGTGTTTTTTTTTCTTTTTGTTCCTATTGACTCACATGTGTTTATTCAGTTTGAAGAAGAAGAAGAAGAAGAGGAGGAAGAAGAGGAAGAAGAAGCTGGTAAAAAAAAAAAAGATTTAAAGGAGAAGCAGGAGCCTGGTTCACATCTTCAAAGTCAAATCTTCCCGTCGCCCATTTACACCAATATCTAAACAGATCCTGAACAGCTGTGTGTGTGTGTGTGTGTGTGTGTGTGTGTGTGTGTGTGTGTGTGTGTGTGTGTGTGTGTGTGTGTGTGAGAGAGAGAGAGAGATGAGCCTCTCTCTGATACCTGTGTTCCCGTGACGACGGTGATCAAACGCTGTGATAGCATAACATCCCTTCCTGTCTGTCACACCCTGAGGCTAAACATCAGCAGAGCAGCTGGCAAATGTTCTCATGACAAAGTTAAAATGTCTCGATTAATATCTGACTTACTCTGCTTTTTCTTTTTCTTTTTTTCTTTTTGTCACTTATCCACAGAGTCTCTGCTTTCTGCTGCTTTCTGCTGGAAACATCCAACCTGGCAACGCAGCAGCTGTTACTGTTACTGTATCATCAGCAGGGAAGAAAGATTCAACCGGTGGGAAGATGTGACGGAGAGGAGCTGAGGAGTCGGAGCGTTTCTCTGTTCAACTCTACTGTACATGAGCTTTGATGACTTCAGTCCAGAGTTAAAGGAGGAAAACCAAGTCGTCAGTGGAACAGCTAAAGACTAAAAATCCTGATATGGTGTTATATCGATTTGATGTTTGCTGATGCCACAAAGTCACGGTTCACAATTCACGATTTTGACGACTGGATTGGTTTCAGCGATCAGTGATCAATATGAGACACAATCACTTGTATTCAAAAAGCAACTAAATTCTCATTAAAGAGACATTTAAATGAGGAAACAATCTTAGTTTTACAAATAAAAATAGGTTAAATAGTTCACTTTAAAGAGCCACATGAGCACATTATGTTGGCTGTGTTTATGTGTTGTTATTTATTAATTAAAATATGTGAAGGCACTAGAGTCCAAGACGAATTTACAATAAAGGTCTGTTCTATTCTACATTTTGATTTACTGAGCTTCACAATTGTCACTTTCAATAAAAGAACATTAATTCAAATCTATTAAAAGCAGGACTTTAGTGTATAATTTACCACTAATTAGAGTCTCAAACTGAATTATCTACAATTGATTCCATTGATCACACCATTTAATATTGGAATTTGGTAATTAGAAAATGAAAAGTATGAAATTGCAGCATATACTCATCACTCAGACGAGCCAGGAGAATGTGTTCTTTCTATCTATCTGTCTGTCTGTCTGTCTGTCTGTCTGTCTGTCTGTCTGTCTGTCTGTCTGTCTGTCTGTCTGTCTGTCTGTCTGTCTGTCTGTCTGTCTATCTATCTATCTATCGGGTGTTAACTTATAAAAGTCAGAAATGAGGTGAAATCTTCGTCTGTAAGTTTGAATATGAAGCTGTTTTGAGTCTATAAAACAATAACATCTGCAGTCAGATTATATTTCTGACTCTGTGTTGTCAGACTCTGAGTGAGACAGCGTCCTGCTCCGTGTCCACATCACATCGTGTGCCAGGAAGTGAAAGGCCCCATCAGTCGTTTCATTTCTCATTCGTGTCTTTAATGTCTCATCCATCCATCGGTTCATCAGTCCATCAACTTTTTTTTTTTTTTTTTAGCCAGGCCTCACGCAGGCTGGTGTGTAACTTAAAAGCCTGAGCAGTCAGACCTAATTAGCCAACGCCTAATCAGACAAGTCCCTGAGCATACGAGGGCACAGAGAGAGTGGAGATCTCCACTGTGGCTGCAGAAGACAAAGACTCAGAGACAGACGAGGAGCCCATCTGTGAGCCACATCTAACCACAACACAAACACTAAAGACTAAAATATAAAAGGCCTGAACTCCAGCTCTAAATCTAAATTTCTCTTTCTCATGTGTCTCTGTTTCCACATCTGCTCAGTCGCCCCCTTGTTAATCATTTTCTGTGGTTACTGGAGCTCTGAGACCCAGACCCTGGTGTCTACCTGTTTGGGCCTTTTGATTAACACACTGCACATTTTAGCACACACACTATTCAAACCCAGCACAGGAGGAGGAGGAGGAGGAGGAGGAGGAGGGAGCGTTAACAGGAGGGCCGGCTGCACCGCTGAAGCTAATGCAGCCTGTGGTACAGGACAGATGGGGAAGTGATAAACGGGGAAGAGGGATGGTCGTGAGTCAATTCTTGTTGGCGTCATCGTGCTGCTGAGATGGAGATGGAGATGGAGGCTGTTCGAGGCAGGGTGGGTTTTTTTTTTCTAAGAGGAGGAGAGAAGCTCTTCAGAGGAGGAGGAGGAGGAGGCAACAGCGTCTCCTCGCTCTGAAATATTGAAAAGCTTTTGTTTTGCCTAGTTAAACATGCACCGATGTGACACAAACTGTGAACAATGCCATTTCACACGCACGGGAATCCTCTCTGGTTTTATAATTCATGACGGAGTGATGACTGCAGCCCTCAGGTACATAAATACATACTTTAAAATAATTAAAAAAAACATTCAACTCCAGTATAAGAGAAATAAAACAAATGTGTCAACTCTTATAATTTCACAACAAAATGAGCAGGAATCAGCTGTTTAATCTTCTTCAGCTTCTCTCAGGGCAGAGAGGAGGTTTCTGACGGACAGCTCGTCTGAGTGAAGAGTAGAAAGAAAGCTTTAACTTTGTTTCTTTTTATCCAACAGTGGAGGGTTTTCTTGTTGAAAACGGACAGAGCTGAGACAGAAATGTGAACATCACTTAGTTTATGGGTCAGTCTCCAGTCTCTCAAAGTGGTTTTTAAAGAAAAATCCTGAGAGTTTCTCTCAGCAGAACAAGCTAAAGTTAGAGGAAAAGTTTCCAAAGAGCAAATTATCTGAAGTCTCCACCTCAGATCTGACCAGAAAACTCAACTTTAAAACAGTATATATATTGATTTATTTTCACATCAATAAAAATAAGACTGTAACAGAAGAAGAAGAAGAAGAAGAAGAAGAAGAAGAAGAAGAAGAAGAAGAAGAAGAAGAAGAAGAAGCTGTATGTATGTCTAACTGATTGGAGCCCAAACTGATGACAATTTTCTGTCCTTGTGACAATAAAGTTTTTTTGAATCTTGACTGTAGAAGTGAAAACAACATGAGCACAGAGGAAGCGGCTGCTCCACCTGTGAAATAAAACCTGAAGTGAGCCGGTCTGAGCCGAGCTGAACCCGCCTGAGCCCCGACGAGACACGGAGACACTGATCATACAGGAGGACTGACACACACACACACACACACACACTGTCTGGTATGTTGTGAGCATGAATTATACATCTCTCTGGAGGATTTGCTCTTTTTTGCCATCTCTCTCTCACTCCCTTTTTCCTTCACACTCTCTCTTTAAAAAAAAAAACCTCTTTGTAAAAAACTAACAAAGATTTTCAAACTAATAGAAGAAAGAAGAGATGATGTTACCACGACAACACTTGATGGGTCAAGAGAAGAAGCTTGTGAAACAACAGTTTAAAGATTTGATGGATGTTTATTTCCAGGTTCCAGGCTTCTTTCCTCTGTCTGCATGTGCAAAAACCGATTTTTTCTTTCTTTTTTTTTTACTTTAACCTTAAAAAAAGTGAGTCTTTCTCCTCAGTGTCTTATTTTGGAGCTTATTCTGGTCTGTAAAACAGAAATAATGTGTAAAAGGTTCACGGTGAAATCGCTCTGAGTCGCTGGTGATGAATAAATTATTTCATCATCACCGTGGGGAACCTGATTTCTACTGACATTCAACCAACATGTTTCCAGACGATGTGGAGGTTTGGGTCAGCAAATCAACACTGTAGCCGTGCACGGCCTTGTG
The DNA here is from genome assembly GCA_030347415.2 of Decapterus maruadsi. Lineage (NCBI taxonomy): Eukaryota > Metazoa > Chordata > Actinopteri > Carangiformes > Carangidae > Decapterus > Decapterus maruadsi. The sequence goes on from CM064900.1 coordinate 27,043,669, forward strand.
TGTGCACGTGCATGTGTGTGTGTGCGTGTGCGTCTGTCTCAGCTAAAACAAACCGCTCCATACAACAGCCTGGGGACTCTCCAGCCATAATTGTGCAGGTGGCATTTTAGAAATACTCACACAACAGGGGTCAATTTCTCTTCAGGTCACTGAGAATGACATCATCAAACTACTATTAACTCTGCAAACAATCCCGGCCCCGCTGCTGCTGCGTCTCTATTGACAACGGATCCCCTTCAAAAAAGAAAACAAACCAAACACTCGGCTCCGGGCTTTGCCCTCAATCTAAAAAACCATCACCTCAGAGTGAATAAGAGAGAAATGTCCATCTGGATCTGGACGGAGGAGACAGCGGCTAAAAACGACACGGCAAACAAACCTGAGCAACGACTCCCCTCCACCTCCTCCTCCTCTATCTCTCCATCCTCTTACTTGTTTTCATTCTCTACCTGGATCTGTCCCTCTCTCTCACACACACCAGTAGAGGAACCGGTGAAACAAACCGTCTTCCTTCTCTTCTCTTATCAGGACAAACTGTATTTCTTAGTATTAACCTGTAAACTGGAGGTTGCAGATCATTTCCTCCTGTCACAGTGTGGCTGTTTTAAGATGTGGTTGATCCGAGACAAAGTGGAGGACACTCAGACCGTGTGGCATGGTGGCCTGTTGCAAGAAGGTGGCTCTACGTAGGTTCTATTAGGGCCTTAAGCCTTTCTGGGTGGAGTTCGTCCTCCAGCTTCTCCTGCCTCCATCCCGACTGCTACGACCACATGCAACTGCTTCATGCTAAACTAAGTTGATGAGTGACATTAAAGGGATAGTTCAACATTTTTGGCAAATTGGCCCATTGCCATAATCCCTATAGTCACAGCAGTAGGTTTGTTACCTTTAATTGTCGGTGCAAGCTGTTTTTAGAACGGCGGAGCAGAGCCGCGAGCTGCTCAGAGCTACGCTATGGAGGCTCATGGGATTTCTTGGTTTCCCTCATCAAACTCATCAAATACACAATCCAACAACTCCGAAACACTCTGGTGGACAAGTTGTGACCATTTTTGCAGGTTCAGGGACAGCTTGAGATAAACTAATGGAACGTGCATCAAACTGAGCCAATTTCCCTCTGAAAAAAACTCTTAAGTAATTTTTTTTACAGTATCTCATAGTTGTTGAGTCTTATTAAGTGGAAATAGATTAGTTTTGACTAGAAATTAGATATTTTGATGAGAAATATGACAAATATTCTTGTAAAGATTTTGAGTTTTTGCAATGTAGTGACTGTAAAGCCATGTTTCCACCACGTGGTACCTTCTCGATTCAACTCCATGTTGCATGTGAATTACTAAAAGTACCTGTAATCTGGTACCTGGCTCTGCTTATCTGGCAAAGAGGGATTAAAGGTGGCATAAAAAAACAATGACTGCATTTTTAATGAGCTAAGCCTTCATGGCGGTCATTCTTTTCAGACAGTTTCGGAAAACCACATGGTCGATCAGGAGGTTGACCATCCCGTCGATATATCCTCCATTGTTTCTGTGTGCGTTGAGTTGAAGATGATGTCACAGAGGTTTTGCACGACTTCGCTATGATGACCAGCTACTCTAAAGGCAGTACTATCCTGTAACCTGGTACCAAAGCTGAGTCGCCCCCTCGCTCTCTGTCTGAGCTGTGATTGGCTCTGGCTCCATGACGCTGCACAGAGGAGCAGGACAGACGGTGCATGCATGTTTCAGCACAGTTCTTCTGCAGCCATGTCCTTGTTTTAAGATGTGACCTGACGGTCGTACCACTGAGGCCGCGAGCACAAAGTGAGCACTGACATGTAAATATGTATCTGTAATAACAGCTGGCAGCTCCGTGCTGATTAATGAATGTGCTGCATCTGAAACAAAGCGGATGATATGCAGATCACACTGCTCTGCAGCTCACCACACGGACACAGCGCACGTGACTCTGCTCACTTTTGTACTGTATGAAGTTGTGTGTGTGTGTGCTGAATGAAACATATGTGATTAGTTTTTCTGCACTTCTTGTGAGATTGCACTGTTATTGCACTTCATCATATTTCTGTTACATTTGAGATTGTTTGCTCTCTAATTGTATTGTAATTATATGTTGTAAAGCACATGAGTATAAATAAAGTTTTTTTAAAAATTTGAATTAGCATCTAAAGTACAGAATACTTCAAATACTGACTTTTTTTTGCAAGTTAAGCTGACATAACTGGTTTAAACAGAATATAAACGCATTATGCTCAGATTTAAAGATGACAATTAATATTAATCACAATAATTCACTGCCTCCATCCTGATGTGTGTGTGTGTGTGTGTGTGTGTGAACATGTCATGTGACTTCTCAGTGGTCGAGGCCAAAATGTTAATGACAAAGGCAAAAAAAAAAAAAAAAAAATTGATCTTGATGAACGAAGCAAATCTTAATGATTGGCTGCCGGGTCTCGTCTCCCTCATCGAGCAGCTCCTTGTTTTTCTTTCTCTGCTGTTTTTACTAGAAACAATCTTCTTTAACATTACGCTGCAATAAAAAAGCACAGAGACATGTCGGAGGTTGTGACACGGGAGCAGTCAGCTGATCGATATCCTCCCGACACTCGTCGTCTCTTTGCCCCTTCCACCACTTTTCCTCTTTTCTCTCTGCTCCCAGCCTTTTCCTCCCAATCAATTAACTTCCCCAAGTAAACAGATCTGTCCCCATGCTCGCTGCTGCTGCTGCTGTAACCAGATCCTCCTCCTCCTCCTCCTCCTCCTCCTCTTCCTCGTCGTCGCCCTTTTCTTCTTCGTCCCAGTCAAGTCAGAGAGAGAAACCAGACACCTGACACCATGTTACAGCTCTCCTCCTCCTCCTGTGTGTAGGGCCTAAGAGGCTAAATAAAGCCCAGTGACATCATCTCCATACTCTCCATCATTGTCCCAATCAGTGACATCATGACCTCTGAATGGATCATGGATCAAACATGCAGTGATCTGGGTGAAGGTTGTCCTGCATTAATAACACAACAGAAATTAAATTATCACTGTCTCCACTTTTCTTTTTCTACATGAAGAAGTGAATCAAGTTTTTTTTTAAAAATATACCTTGTCTGTTATTTAACTTTTTAATTGTACAGCATTTTATCTTTAAAGGAACAACGAGGAGTTTTGGAAAGCGACGTGTTTTCACACTACATTTCCCATGAGCCTTTGGGTGCATGGTGAAATTCTTGGACTGGTGCAAGACGGACGAAAGCGAAAAGAATATTTTCATCCATCAAGAATGAAAGTTGGAGATTCGAGGATGATCATACACTGTCGTAGCTCCGATCATAAACAGTGATCCAGCGGTGTTATTCCCATGACTCGCCAGGCAGCGTCAACGAAACAGAAACTAGGAAATGCTTGGCGAGTCGACCACTACGTTTGGACATCACCAAACCTGCAGGTGCAAATTTTTATTTTTTTGCAGTGTTGTTCACAATAAGACGCAGGTCTGGTTCAGATATTATAGTTTACTACCATCTTTAATGTACTGATACATGTACTTCACTTGAGTATTTCCATTTTATTCTTCTCTAAACTAATTTATACTAATTTACTTCTATACAATCATCAGTTGTAGTTACTTGTTATTTTGAAGAAACAAAAGGTGATCAAACTAAATGAGTCAAGTTTTTAAGTGATTAAGATTAGATTTTGAGTCTTTTTCCAGCCGTGAACAGATGTTTCTGAACCAGAGGAAAACTGCTTTAATTGTGATTCTGTTATTTTTGCATATTTTGTTCCTGATACATAATGTGCAGGTTTGTCTTTATTTACATAGATTTTGTAGTACTGTACAATACAATTTTTAATTTTCTGATTCTTCATTTGAGTATTTCCAATTAACTCTGCTCTAAAGTAATTCATACTAATTTACTACTATACTCATTTGTAGTTACTTTAGATGTTGCATGACATTTTATACCTAAAGTTGATCAAACTAGAAAATAAAATACACATCTGTGAAAATAATCCAACAGATAATAAACTGACATACTTAGGGCGGTTGTGTACCATTGCATAATGTAGTATTTTTGCACACGGTGGTGTTTCATGTGAACACTTCTTCTTCTTCTTCCTCTGCTGTTAATTTTGAGGAGACAAGACGTGTCCATCAACCACAGCTCATATTCACACTCTGGACTTCTAACTCTTTTATTTAGCTCCATCTGCTTCGTCAGTCTGCTCTCACAATGTGTTTCCTGTTTGTTTATTAATGAAACGCGTCCTCGCTCTAAGTGCTGAGACCTGAACAGATGTCGTCCATATTTGCATCAGACTTTAAGAAACACTGTAAATCTCTGTCTCTATTTGATTTTTTCAGCTTGATTGATTTTTGAGAATGTAGAAATATTGAGACAGTGGGGACTCAGTGTTTTGCTAATGAAAATACTCCAAATGACCCCCCCCCCTCCCCCTCCACCCCCCCTCTGGTTCAATATACTAGGTGACTACAACAGGAATTCCCAGGAGTCCTTGAACATGAAATTGTTCATTCTTGCAACACCCGAGTCAGAGAGAGAGCGGCGCTGCAGCCGGGACCGATCCATATCTCCTGTGACCCTCAGCAACATGTCGTTATGCTTGCTAATCAGATTTAGAGACAACAAGTGAAAGGATGGCCTCTCTGGGCCGTTTGCTTTCACAAATGGATCTGCTTAATATGGGAGATTAATAGACTACTATCTAATCTAGCCAGTGATTGAAGCTATGATCTGGTTACAGAGAAACATGATGGATGTCGAGGCGGCGCTACATGATGAGAGTCACGTTAACCCTTTCCAGACAGGATGCACGGGGTCGGCTCTGCAATTTATTAACTGAGGAGACAACGCAGAGCGGCAATCACACAATAAGGCAAGATGTCTGCAGGGGCGCCGGGTTATTAGCAGCAGAAATGCAAAATGGCTTCTGCTCCATCTGAACTAATACTACTACAGGCTGCATCGATGATAATTACATACTCATCTTCTTCTGCAGACTGTTCATCCCACTGAGATATTCAATAGACATCTTCTTTTATATATACAGTATATACAAGTGCAAGTCGGTTTAAAAGAAACAAAAACAACAATAGTGAATATCATAATAACTCTGCACAACATAAAGTGTCTAAACTGTGCATCTATCTATTCTAAACTATTACATCATCATCATTACTGCATCCACTCAATGAACAGACTCAAGGTCAGAACATAATGGTGTCTGAACAAACGGTGACTGAGAGGGTGAGAACATCCAGGACCTGAACTGATCGATACACAGACACACAAGAGTGTGTTTGTGTGTTTGTGACCTGTTGTTTTTTCAAACTGAAATGTGGATTTCATCTGTGTTTTGGGGGTTGAAGTGCTATTTTAAAGCTCAAATCTGTTACACCTTAAAGAAGCAGCAGCTGCCACTTGCTCAGTCAGAGATGTTGACGTGTGTTCGCCAGTTTTAGGAAAATAAAGAAATAAAAGAAAGTGATTTGTTGAGGCGTAGCAGCGTCGGTGTAAATCACAGACGGGCTGTCGTCCCCGATCGGCCCTTGTTAGTGGCCACAGATACATAAAGACCGATGCCTCACAGGCAAACTAATTATCAGGTACTTAACAGTCAGAACCCACAATACATCTGCCAAAGGCCGACGGGGGGTCTGTGAGGCACATGACCCCCCTCCTTCATCTCTTCTTCTCCTTCTTTTTTTACCTACACATCTACAATATATATAAATATATATATATAAATAATTACATTTACTTCTTCTCCTCTTGATTTCTATCACTTCCTCCCTCCTCTTCTTCCCTCTCCCACTTGTCTCTGTTCTCTCAGGGAACCAGCTGGGAAACTGGCCTTGGGATACGAGCAAGAAGCTAGAAGCACAAAACCATATGCTAGATATTTTCAAGGAAGGTGTGTGAGTGTGTGTGCATGCATGCATGTGTGTGTGTGTGTGTGTGTGTGTGTGAGCAGAGGGAGGGGTCTGACTTCTTGTTGAAATGCACTACAGTGTAACAGCTAAGTAGGACATTTATCTGGCAGTGGTTTGTCTTCCCTGTTGTGCTTGTGTATGAGTTCCTGAGTTCCTCCTCTTATCCCACAGCTAAATGCCTTCAACACAGAGAGTTTCAGTTGCTTTTAAACACACTAACACACACTAACACACACACTGCAAACTGTACAGGCAGACTGCTGCTGAGAGGGAGCTGCAAGAGACACTGACACAGCTTGCTCATTAAACAGTTTCTTCTTGGATTTAGGCCAAATATCTGCAGGTCATAAACTCACTGATGTAACAGGCAGTGGAAGAAGTGGCTGATCTAGGGAAGTGTTAAAAAGCCACACTTCTCCTCTTTTTAGGGACTTGCCTTTTATCTCAAATTACTCTACACATGTCGTGTTTTGTCTATAAACATGAGGGAACGCGGCGCCGTAACAGTAACAGTGAAGCTGCTGCTGCTGCTGCTGCTGCTGCTGCTGCTGCTGCTGCTGCGATGACGAGACCAGAAAGTGAAACTCTCTGCAGGGCGGAGTCAGCTGCATCATGTCACCTCCAGCCGCCTGCAGCAGGTTTATCTGTTCACAGACTCCACCCGCTCCAAAAGGAGTCGCACATAGTCCCTCACAGGACTCCCACCACCACTACTGGTGCGTTCAAGTCTGAATTCCTGAGCTTATTCTGAGTTTTAATTTTAATCTTGAACGCCCCCTGAGGTCGGATGAATCTGACGTAATAGTTTCACATTAAAGTCAGCCAGGTAATGTTCAATTCTTATCTAAGTTTGAAAAACGTTATAAATTGTTTGCAGTGAAATCAAACATTTAATTGTATTTTAATTTCACACTCCTTCATCCAACAGATGCAAAGCTAATGCTATGCCAATTCTGTCTGGTTCAGGTTTGTTCAGGAGGTGATTATTATATACATTTTCCAGGTAGAAAAACATTTACAGTATATCGTCACTTATATTACAAAATTTTAAATTACTGAATCAAGTTGGTTTTCAGGTTTGTTCAGGAAATCCATGTTGATTATTATATTTCACATTTTCCAGTTCACATCTGACCAGGCTGGGACTGAAAAACATTTACAAATAACCAAGTCCAGTTGCATTCGATTTAAATTTCACTTATATTACAAAATTTTAAATTACTGAATCAAGTTGTAATTTCTTAATATCTTATAATATCTATATCTAATTCTTAATATCTGACCTCTTGGCTCACGTAAAGAACAATAACAAACATGGCGGAAGGCAGAGCTGAGAGCGAGGAGCTCGTTGCTAAACGAGGCTCCAGCATTTGAATAAATGTTGAATCTGTTCTCACGTTTCAAACTTGTTTGATTTGAGTCATTACAGTTTTGCAGTAACCTACAGGTGAATTGGTGTTTTTTATCATCACTCTGATCGCTCCCGGGATAAATTATCGTGATAAAGTTTTTAGTCCATATCGCCCATCCCTACCTGTCACACTGACAAATATTAAGGTTTAATCATTCAGTTAAACTAATTCAATTAAATATTAATCAAAATTTTGGTCAAAAGGTTCGATGAAGACTTCAATTTTAGAAAATGTGTCTGGCTTCACAGGTTTAATCATGACAAGCCAGTTTAGCATTGCACCCCATGCCAAACATTAAACCTGTATCATAATACATGTTACATGCATGTAACCCAGGTGTTGCTGTTCTTACATCTTGGTTTTTGTATAATTTAAACAAGCATGATGTCAATTCATGAACTTTAGACGTTGATGAAGATGGTTTTGTCTTCTTCATCCAACTTTCCAGCTGATAAATCAAAATAATTTAGAACGCCCTCCTGAGCCTCCACCCGCCCCCACCACCCACTGTCCTCCACCCCTGTACATGCACACGTTTCTACCCCCTCAGGGTAAAAGAGGGAGAGACGGGGGCAGGCTCCACCTCTCATTAACCTACTGGCTGGATAAATCAAAGTGCGGGGCAGAGAGGGGAAGCTCGGCCGCAGCCGTTCAGATAAGAGGAGCGGCTCATAGCCTACAGCCCAGTGATATATGGATCTGCAGAGGCTAATAGCAAAGTATTGACAGGGAAATGGTGTGCTTATCCTGCTCCTGCATGCTGGGGAGAGGTCCCCAAAGCAGATGGGACACACTTTAGGGAGAGGGAGGGAGGGAGGAGCAGGGGGGAGTGGGGTGGGAGGGCTGAGGTAGAAGTGTTCAGGGACAAATTAGAGTCTTTATTGCTTTATTCCAGCTAATTTCTCTTTGAGCTGTTGAGTTTACAAACACAACAACAATAGGTTTCACTCGCTGGACTCTGTCAGAAGGTGAATATGAAGAAAGGCTGAATCATTTTACAGGTTTTGCTTTTAGTTTCGACACATTAACTCAATATGTTTGTTACCTCGGGGCCAGTTTAACACTATGATCAGCGATGTCTCTACTTTTGAATGCAACTGGATTTAATGATGTTTAGTTAAGTGCAGCTTTGTGTAGTTGTTGTCCTTCCTTTTTTCTGTGCTCTTGGCATAATTGAAAATGCGGATCTGCTCTAAATGACTCCTGAGAGAGAATTGACAAAAGTGTAAACTCACGTCCTCACATTTGAATTTTGGACATGAACGTCACAAATTGTCTGTGTTGTTTTGGACGCTTTGGAGACTTTCTATTAATTTCCCCTGATGTCGGCCCATGCCAGGTTTATTCTTCAGAGTGACAAGAAACACAAAACACAGGAGGCTGCAGTGTAGCACCAGTAATACTGCTCTCTGACAGGAGGCAATAGATCAAGACGTAGGCCGTCGCTCCCATTGGTGGAGTCTTTAATGCTGGAGTCAGTAGGTTATCGCTGTGGGGCCTGCACCTTGCTCTAAATGCCAGTTTTATCAAGCACAACCAATTCCGCCGGCCGACGCAGCAGCGGATGCAGGAGATGGGTCCTAATGGCAACACTTCATCAACCTCCCAGAAGAAGATGTTACAGAGAAACCGATGCCGCGATAAAAGACGCTGATACTGTTGTTGAGTTACTGGACCGACCCCGGTGTGGTGGCACGGCCTGCAGTTGCTGTTGTGCTGCTGTAAATGAAACAGCATCACACTGAGTCCAGCATGATGGTGCGAGGAATCTAACACAAGAGGAAAAGTGAGCGATTGTGTATTTGTTGCACCATCTGGAGATGTTACGACACCTCCAGGACTGAAGGAGGCATCAGAGTAGGATGCCTCCCACCCCCTCCCATCCTCTTCCACAAAAAGCAGAAATACTCTGGCCTACCCTCCACATCATCACCATCTAAAACCTCTTCACTTTACTCCTCCTCATCATCGTTCATGTTGTGGTACCAGTCACTTTGAATCAGCAGTTTTGTTTTCTTTTGTTGTTGGATCCAAAACGATGTTCACAAAAACTTCTGCTAGCGTCAACTCAGAAATATAATGAGCATGTGCATCTGCATGGATGAGCACCGAGGGCAAAAGAAGACAATGCACCATCCGACCGCTGCCAAATGCCTCTAAAGGAGGAGAGCCGCATATATATATATATATACGACCGAGTCTGCATCTGGACGCCAAGCACTGCACTGGGGCCGGCCCACGACCATGATTACCCACTTGACATCTTTATAGCTGCGTGGCAGACGTCCTCACTCGGCAGAGCTGCAGACAGAGACGCGGGATGCCAAAGTGGCCCCACAGTGCTGGTGTGGGACATCGGAGTTTTGTGTTGAAATAATTAGCCTGCTTAGCTGCCATCTGGGCTCTGGTTGCTGGCGTGCGGCACCAGCCAGGTGCTTCATGGGTAATATCGCAGAGAGACATGCAGCAGATGCTCTTGGGTAGAAGCTGCCCACCTTGGCATGGAGCTGGAAAACCCCAACATGAGTCTGAAGTATATATATATATAAAAAAAAACCTCAGGAGGGAATACACACAGGACTGATCTGAGAACAGTTACTCATTTAAAGGGTTTTAAAGCAATTACAATAATGAGTCAAGAGCAAGTCTGCAGCATGCAGCAAAAAGTAAACTTTACGATACTTGACTTCACAATCTGACCCTGCAGAAATCTATAAAACTGCATCCTGCTCATAATCAAACCTGCGATAAGCAAACTGACCAAAAATCATCATCAACGCTCTTCTTATCTATGAGAAGCAGGTGTTTACAGTTTAATTACAGCTCTGCTCCTCCTGCTGCTGCTCATAGAGCTCAAAGTGTGAGGAGCTTTGAAAAAAACAACAACAACAACAAAAAAAAGTCAGTTCAGTAGGCCAGTAACTTGATAAGGCCCCTGGATTTACTCGATGAGGTAGAAAGTTCCTGAGCAAGCAGCAGCAGCAGCAGCAGCAGCAGCAGCAGGCGTGTGGTTGTTGTTCCCAGAGGGCTGAGGAAACCGTATCTGCCCTGGAGGTGCATCCTCTTTGGTAAGCACTTCTTATCCAGGCCATCACTGCAGGCCGATAGCGGCAGGGTAATATCCAGTAACTGCAGCTTTATGTGCGATCCAATACTCGGATCAATCCCTGGGACAGGAGGATCGCCATTAACCCCTGAGAGCTCTCCCTCTCTCACTCTCTTTCTTACTCTTTCTGTCCTTCTTTCTTTCTTTCTTTCTTTCTTTCTTTCTCGTCTTCTAGTGAATCTCTCCTCCTTTTGATGCTGCAGCAGAAATCAAGAAATCATTTTCTGCACGTGATGCTCTGAGGTGGTGGGAGGGCAGAACTCCACATGGCCAGATATTATTGTTCACACAACGGAGCGCCAGAATCAGTAGATGTGCTGTTTTACATATAAACTCGCTGTTTTGTAATATAATGAAAAATAATATAAACATGTTTCATATCATAGAGTCAACGTGCAGGAGTGCGTTCGTTCTGTTTGCATTTGCAGGTGCAGCAATCCATAGGTTTGTATTTCTATATGATTACTGCAAGCGTGCGTGTGTGTATTTGAATGTGTGTGGAGAAAGCTGTCGGTGATAAACAGAGCTGGTGTGAGCATGAGGAGAGAGAGAGAGAGAGACAGTAGTGGGTTTGAGATTTTGTTTGAAACTCCTCCAATACTTTGGGGAGCGTTGGCCCATATATCGTCCCATGTGACCGAGCAGCAGCAGCAGCAGCAGCAGCAGGAGGAAGGGAATTAAAAAAAAAAGACTGAAGCAAAGACGTGGAAGCTGTCGTAGAAGCATCTCTATCGCTCTCACTGAATATAAATGGATAAACAGTCACGGAAATTAGTTTAACGTGCAGAAGGGTGAGGATGTGATTCATCAAACACAGACATCCTCTGATCTGAATATGAATCACTGAAGGTGCACATGTTTTTTTTGTTGCATTGTTTAAAGTTATGTACTATAGATATCACAGATAAAGTTTTAAATTCCAGACAAATAGATGACTTGTTAATTTTTCTACATCAATCAAAATCCGTTCAGACAAATGTTAAAGAAGCTGAGAGTCAGTGTGTGTGTGTGTGTGTGTGAGACAGGTGTGATGATTCAATTCACATCTGTCACCAGCGGACACATCAGCTGTGACGAGAGTCAGTTAATTACAACCAGGACTGTCACACTCTCACTTTTTTATACATGTATTATAAAATGCGCTTTTTAAAATCCTCATCAAGCTGCAATCAACAGTTTATGTCCTGTTAATGATGTCAGAAACTTATTCAAGTATAGCATTTGTATTAAAAAAAAAAGTAATATTTAGTTAAAATAAGGAATTAAGTAAAAGAAAGAAGACCAAAGCATGTGACAGGTGTTTCCTAAAAGAGCAGCAGCTTCAGTTTTAGTAGAAGTTGTGGAAGTTTCTCTTACCTCCCGTCAGTGTTTCTGTCTCTGAGCAGGGTCAAGACCTCCGCAGCTCCAACGCAGGAAGCTCCAGCACATCCTCGCTTTTTTCCCCCACACAAACGTCACGAGGCCATGAGGCGGCGGCTGAAGCTGAAGCTGAAGCTGAAGCTGGACTCAGACTTCAGGTTCAAGAGAGACCGGGGTCCAGGCAGCCGAGCTGGCTCGCTGGCCGGTCACTCAGCGCCCGGCAACAGCATCAGCAGCAGAGAGGAGCAGGGCGACAGGCTCGCAGGGAGAAGGACTGAGCCGGAGTGGGCTCTACATGCTCCGAGGCTTTTTCTTTCGCCTCTCCTTCCCCCTGAATGAAAGCAATCCCTAAGAGTGAATGGGTAATGAGAGACCGGCTCCTGAGATTTTAGCTTTCTTAATCATGTTCATAATTAATTCAAGAACATTGATAATTTCATTACATTCTTTTTGTCTTATCAATAAATGATGTGCCTGCACTTTTGGTCTTGTGTATACGGGGGAGAGAGAGGGAGAGAGAGAGGGAGAGAGGGAGAGAGAAGGGGGGAGAGAGGGACAGAGAGAAGTAATACGGCACTAAAAGCACAGGAGATGGAAAATGATACAAACAGGGAAGTGGTAATTATAATCTTTGACCAAGCCACTGGCAGCACAATATGAAGTCAAGTGGCTACAAATAATTAATAAGGCCTCCTGGTGTGTGTGTGTGTGTGTGTGGGGTGAGGGTGAGTGCTGACAAATGTCTTTATTGAACATTATTTCACCTCCTCCCTCTCTGCTTCCCTCCCTCTTTCTCTTGTTGTTTTAATATGAAAATCCTTGTTGTGTTTTCACATGAACATAATGATGATGTTCCACACTCACCTTTAATCGTCACCTTTTTTTTTTTAAAACACAAAACAGGAGCGAGTGGATGGAGGATCCCTATAGGCTGCGCTGCGACGCCCTTCACATCCAATAAGGGTTCAGGTTCAGGTTTCAGGGACATTAGCGCACTGATGCAGTTTTTCAAAGACCACTCTCCTCCTCCTCCTCTTCCTCCTCCTCCCTCCATTCTCTCCTCCTGCTCTCGTGCCCTCTGTGAGGTCAAGACAAGAAAAAGAAAGAGAGAAAGGGAAAGAAGGAGTCACTCTCTGTCATGTGGCATATATAGTTTCCAGTTATTTGGCAGCAGGACTAATGAGATAATATGCATATTTAATAGTTCATCTCCAGAATATTCGATAACCCTTCACCTCCGTAGCACGCTGTTATAGATTCTGCGCTTTATCAATCGAAACTTTCTGTTCAAAACTGAGCCGAAAATAGACAAGAGAGAGAAAGAGAGAGAGAGAAAGGAGGGAGCAGGGGTGGAGAGGAGTGGAGGATTCAAAAAAAAAAAAAGAAAAGAAGGAGAAGAAGGATGTAATGGATATCTGTGTTTTCTAAAAATACTGCGAGGATGATGGAGGCTCTGAGTCACAGGCTCCAAAACAGGACGAGGACGAGGAGATGGATGGATGAGAGAGCGGCCTGATCCGACACTGACGGATCGAGCGCGGTGTCACCGGACTAATCTGCTACCAGAATAGTTTATTCTGATCAGACTTTACTGATATTTAATCATTAATCTATTGCAAAGCAGGTATTTAAAGCACAGACGTGTGTATGTGTGTATGTGAGTGAGCGTGTTGCAGCAGGGGGGTTTTCTCCTCTCACAGCTTTTCATCAGTTATCATAAAGATGTCACCTATTTATCTGCGTTCACTTCATTTGTGTCTGGAGATAATCCATGTGAGAGTTTTCCTTTTTCTTTTTTTTGCATGAAATCAGTGTAATTTGACCATAAGAGCAGAACAGTTGCTCTGTTGCAAAGGCCCCATTTGATTTCTGTCACTTTCTAATGGATTTCCAGGCGGTGACACGCTACAATATACTGTAGATTGGTAAAGCTATATGAGGCATTAGAGATTCAAGCACTTTATGTCCTATTTATTCCTTATGTGCCACAGGCCTCCTGCTCTTGAGATATGACCAAGCTCAACACAAGAAACCTTTAATAAAATAAAAAAAAAAAGTAAAAGAGGAGGAAAATAGAGATTTACAGCCGGCCATTTTGACAGTGGACTTGATATAAGGTGTTCATAACAAGTTTTGCATTTTATTCCTGGTCCCCTCACACACATTTTAATCATATTTTATGTGATCTATGTATGCAGCACTCATCCTCTCTCTGTCACCCAACCTCTCCAATGTGTCCCTCTTAAACAGATTGCCACAATACTTGTAATGATGGTCCTTTCCCAGCTGTGCTGCAGGAGAGGGGAAGGGAGCAGCAGGCTATAGTATTACCATAATACCCCGCTCCCCTCCCTCCAACGTCCCAGGGGCCCGCGTGGGGCTGCATGGGGATGTGGGGTAACTCTGGTGCTGCCGCGGCGGAGGGGACTCAAGCTAGCGAGCTGCCGGTCCTGCAGGCTGTGTGTGTGTGTGTGGACAAGTGTGTGTGTGACAGGGCTGAACCTGCCTGTGGGCGATGTAATAAAAGCACCACACACTGCTGCTGCTGCTGCTGCTGGTAGTGATGGTGGCACTGCTGCTGTAGCTGCAGAGGAGAGGGGATAAATATAAACCGTGGGCCCCCGCATCAAGGAGACGGCCCTCCAGTCAGAGCCTGACTTACATCCTAATAATTAGGCCCCTTTCCAATAAAACAGGGATTTGTAGCCCGTGCATCTATTTTACTTGTGTTTGCTGCTGCAGCAGTGAGAGGGAGGGAGGGAGGGAGGGGGGTGCATGGTGCTGCTGCTGCTGCTGCTGCAGACTCCTGCTGAAGCTCAGGCTCTGAGAGGGTTTCATTTCATTTCAGCAGCGTTGGAGAGAGTGGTCAGCAACATTTAGACAGTTTCACATCCAAACTTCTGAATCAAGAAATATTTTTCATCGATCAGCTTCTTGAAGAATTCACATTCCTATGTTTTATTTTGGTATTTCTTTCCAAATATTGCCTCATTTCATCATTAAAGCTGCTATGATAAAAAATATAAAATGAGTGTATATATGGCGCTTTCTTAGCCCTTGAACTCAAACACGCACACACACGCGCATGCACACACTCCAGTGTCTCTGATAGCAGCTGATCAATACATGAGGCCTGCAGGTTGCTGTTACATGTTATCTTAAACCTCCTAATGTGCACTGGCTAATCTTTGGACTTGTATATATTCTCCTCCTCAGCATCACATCTCTCTCTCTGCTTTGTTTTCTTTTTCTCACACTTTTACTTTCTGGCGTTCATCAGTTATTTGTGACGTTATCACAGGAAAAAACTGTGTTTAAATTAATTTGTTTGAGGTTTCAAACCAGAGTGGTGTTGTGGCTCAAATATCCTGAAAATTTCACTCGCTATATTTACTCACTATTTATAGAGAAAATAAAAAAATCAAACAGTTTCCTCCTTCATTTCATTTCTGTTGTTTTGATTAATCATTAATCAAAATTTCACAGCCAAAGCAGAAAAATGGACATTTTGCAACATCAATACTGCAGAATCACTGATATTCAGAGCAGGAAGCATCACATGCACCATGTTTTTTTTTTCTGGACATGTGATTAATCAATTATCAAAATATTTTTTCCATTAACTAAGTGATTGATCGACTAAACTGCTGCATGTTTGAGACAGAGGAGGAGGTAGTAGAGATGTAGAGATGGCGACAGAGCTGGATGGGGTGGCAGCCCAGGCAGTGGGGTGGGGGTGTGGGGCAGGGGGTGGGGTAGTGGGGGGTATCAGGCTAATTAAAGCAAGCATTTGTCAGAGATTAAGCCTTAAACAGAAAAGGTCATCTGAGCAGCGGAGCAGCACTGTAACGCTGCTGTGCTCTTAGGGCAGTCTAAACCTTTCCAAGCTAAATGGTAAAGATGCTATTTGGCCGATATGGTGGGTGGTGGGGTGGGTGGGTGGGTGAGGGCGGGGGGTGGGGGTCCAGATCCTGACCAGTGACAAGACTGACACTCGGGTCATTGGTTCTTCACTGTCCATTACACATGCTGGTCAAATCTGGCTATCGGTGTCATTTAGGGATGAAAAATAAGCGCCGGGGACAAGATCAATAGTTGCAGCCGTCTGTAGCGGCTGTGATTAATCGACTGTCACCAATTAATGAGCGGCCTGTTGCAAAAGCAATGCAATCTGCAGAGGGACAATGGGACTTGTCGAAAAGGAATATTTCTCTTTATTTTGGTCTGGTACTGCAGTTTTGTCCTGTAACAAAAACCAGGTTTCTGTGCCAGCTGTTTAGTGATGTCACCAGATCTTTGAGTGAAAGTTTGCACTGTAAAAAAAACCATCCATATTTGTGTCAAAACATCTGTATATACATTGTCTGTATTGAATGATTCCTTATTATAAAGTGATAATAAAAAAGTTGCATTCAATAATCCTAACGCTTTCTCAGTTATTCAGTCACGTTCGCTCTCTCCAGATGTTTTCATAAAAGCAATAGCTCTTTGAAAGATGACTGAGAACACGTGGAGGCCTGGCGATCCATTTAATATCGCGTTGAAAACAACTGAACAAGCTCTGGTGATGTTTTTTTTTTTTTTTTAAATGGTATCAGTGTACAAGCTGATGCTGTTGCAGTCAGTCAATTGTAATCCTATTAGATCCTGAGAAGATGTCCTGCTCTGATACACGATGAACAAAAGGACATGTTGGTTTAGTTGTGAGTAATGGCTCTGCACGGCTAAACTGTGCCGCAGATGTAATTTGAAATACATGTAGTGGAGATTATGCTAATATCAGATCACTCAAGTATCATTATTTATAAATTAGATTGTTCATCCGGGACGAGTGCTTGCACAACATTGCAGAGCATCTTAGAGTATATGTGCAGGTTTTAATTGATTGAATGTGCTGGCGTCATTTTGTTTTATGATTTATCCTTTAACCAAAACAAAGGAAAAGTTGTTATTGGGAGAATATTGACCTGTAACGACCTCCTGTTCTAAACTCAGTCGACTTCAAGTTTTAGCAGAAGTTCGGTTTGTGAACAGTATGAGGGAGTTTACTCGAGGAACAACTATATTTGCTTACAAGCTAAATTTAACCCAAATAGAAATCATCAATGTGCTGCTGTAGCTTATATCTGTAAGCGTGTTGTTTATTTATTTATTTTTACACCATCTCTTTTAGCACTTTCTTTTTTTATTTCACAGTTTCACTTTAAACATGTAGCTATGCATGTATTTTAATATTTTAATATATGGCACATGCAAATCATCCACCAATTTTAGTGTCCCTGTGGATCCCTTCATGGATTTTTATAGGAGCAGATTTATTACAGTTCTGCCCATTTGCTCTTCATGCACATTGTCGTCATTGTTTGTGTGTTGAAAATGCAAACAGTTTTCATGTCCCCTGAGATTTAAAAATAAATAAATATATAGTATACATATATATGTGTGTTAATTGTGTTAAAATGTGTCCTGCTTTGATGTGTTAGTGAGTAGTAAATGGATCTACTTAGCCTATTACAAATCAGCTGACTCACTGATAAAATACATGAAATAGCTGTCGACATCTGAAAGTGTGGGAACATGAAAGTGAAGTTATTTGGTTGAAAGTGTCTGAAGAAAATACAGAAAAGAAAAAATAAAGATCTTTAAACTTGTGTAGAAAACACATGGATCAACTAGGCCTCTCGGCAAGTTCATCGATCAAGTTGAAAACAACCAGTGGCAGGTCTGAGTTCAGTTTTTACAGGGAAACAAACTCACTGTCAAACTACTGCACATAGCCAACACAATCTACACAGATCAAGTTCCCAGCTACAGTCTATTTCTGTCCAGGACCTATGGACATACAGGTAGAAGATATTATTGATTATTTCAGTATGATTTCATGCAGCAGCTCTCAGCTCTTGTTTTAGTGAAAGTCCATTTTAATAATTCACTTCTCAATAATTTTCTTGATTAGCCTAGCCTACTTCTTGTTGCTCAGTAATCAGTCATTTCTATATTGCTAAAATAATTTTATGGCAACAACAACAACAACAACAACAATAACAACAACAACAGGAAGCCTAGTTAACGGGGACATTCACAGCAAACAGCACCTCTAGCTCACTGGTTTGGTTCTACGGCCAAAATGTAGTCCGCTCTTTGGAGCTTCAGCTTTAATATACCTGTTTTATAACAGGAATCAAGCAGCTAAATAAGGCAGATGGACAATTTTCACACTTAAGAGACAGACATGTGTTCATCCAGAGTTGGTGGAGACCAAAAAAGAGTCAAAATAAAAATGTCAAACTTTATATTTTAAAACTGCCACAGATAAAAAACCTCTGGGGTGAAATATCTCTGTTAACCCCATGGTTATTATATTCTTTAAGTCAAAAGTAAATCTAAATCTATTTCCTTACTTTCTTCTCAGTAGATAGCTCAAGCTCTTTCCTCTGAGCTGTTTTGAACATCGAACCAAGTCTAGGTGGGTTGCCAGATTTGTCATAAAGTTGCCAAATCTCTGCATAAAACCTGCCACATCTTTCACATCTTGATTAATTCGGTGTCGTTTAATTTGTGAGGTAGTAGCATGGATGTATTATATTAGGGTAGTAGGCGTATCTGGTGTAATGATAACATCATAAATCGAAATGCAAATATTAGTATAAGCCCACAGTTATAACTCTGATTATTCTTATTACTATTTTTTATTTTACTTAAAATTGTTAGAATAAAGGAACTTCATTAGGTTTAAACACTTAAACACTGTAATTAATCTGTCTCACTTCAAAAAAGTCCAGAAACAAATCGCCCAAATGCTCCTTCTGCGGCTTTTCCGCCCAACCTGGCAACACACAGTCCGTCCTTTTAGGCCCTTCGCGCTTTCCGTAGCTACGTAGGAGTCGGCGCGCAGCTCGGTGATCGTGGTGGGAGATTTGTTCTCCACGGAAACAGAAGAGTGTGTGTTGTTGTGTTGCTTGTGTTTTGTAGTCTGCAGCTGCAGCTGTGCTCTCCTGTGTATATATATATTTTTTAAAATCCCTAAAATATGGCTCTTAACTATCAATCATCGACTCTATCGATGACTTTACCGATTTCCTGTCAGATTTGTCTCGGGAAGGTGAGTTTGCTTTTACAGCCGTTAACGTACTGTACGTCAGCCGTTACACAAAGATTAGTGACCGTTAAATTGCACTGAGCGAACTTTATCATCAGCAGCAGCATCACCGACGTGAACGAGCATTAAACCGTGCACGTCTGTTAATCTGTGTGTGTGTTTCCGTGTGACCGACCCTGTGTTGTGTTGCAGGTCAGACAGCCGGTCATCTGCACCAACCGCCACGTGTTCTGCTCGTGCTGCATGGAGATGTGGCTGAAGAAAGCGGGTCAGTGTCCGACCTGCAGAGTCCCCATCACGGCGGAGAACCCCTGCAGGAGGATCATCGGTGAGTAGATCCAACACCAACACCAACAAAGAAGAGAAGGCGATGAGCATCTCACAGTGACTCATCATGATCACAGCAGAGAAGTAAAAACAGCTGCAGCTGAAGTTTGCGCAGCTGTAACATTTGTTTCATACAAACAAAACAAAAACAGGATGGACATGAGAGGAAGAAAATGCACTTAAGTCAGTTTCTTAGTTTGTTATGTCTATTTCTCATTTTATCCAGTTGTATTTAAACCATTTTAATATTGTTATCTTTTTGGGTGGCAATTAGCAAATGCTGCTATAACCTGGCTGAAGACAGCTCTTGTCCTACAAGATTACATAATGTTTGTTTGTGCATTGTTTAAAATAAATTAATATCTTTTGTTTCCTATGGCTGTCTGTGCCAAAGCTAAAGTAGTTCCCTCTAGATGTGATGGGAGATATACAGAGTTTTGTAAAAGCTTTGACTCCTGAGATCTACAGTAATATGAAATGTTCAAGTCTCAACTTTAAACTGAGAAGACTCAGTAACGTCTGTTTCTGTCTGTAAACACAGAGACTCGTTTTTGAAAAACAACACCAAACACAGAAACTCAACAGACCTGAGTTCTGTTCTGTTTTCTACATGATTCAGATATAAAACCAGTGGTCAATAAAATCCCACTGCGCAAGATAAACAGAACATGTTTAACAAATATATAACAGTTTGTCTGGTTTTGTATTTTCATTTTAACACTTGAAGTTACAGTGATGAGCCATCAGGGACACCGTACCTCTGTTGTTCAAATTACATTTTACATCTCCACACAAAGTTGGCCTGTGTTGAATCAGATCAAAAACTGATCAAGTTTCACAGATAACATCTTGTTTTGTTTTTTATCGTTAGTGTGTTAAAAATACACAGTTACAAAACTGTGAACAGAGGGAAATAACTCTGGTGTAGTGAATGTGAGAGGAACTTTTCTTAAACCAGGATTAATTGATCCACCGAACTAAGGCTGCAAATATAGATTGCTATGACTATTTTCATAGTTGATAAATCACTTTTTTTTTTATCAATGTTGAAAAAATGCCAGAAAATCACCCAAATGCTGTTTATAAAGTTGAACAACCTGGTGCTTCAAGTTACTGTTCTGTCCAACAAACAGTCTAAGTCCTAAAACTGTTAAATTTCCTGCCATGAACAAACTAAAACAGACTAAAACTAGAAATGGTAAGGCCAAAATGAGTTCTGCTTTCTGTAGGATCGAGCTGCTGTGTTAAGACTGGTCTACATTTTAAAGTTATATATCTAATCAGTCATAACTCGCATCAAAGCTGAGTGACTCTAGTTGGTACTTTTGATGAGTTTTTTGTTCCTCAGTGTTTAAGTTTCAGTTTCTGTGTGACAGGAGGAACCAATGACAGTGACCACAGTGAAAGTTCCTCCATGAGGAAATGTCTACGGAAAACCAGAGGAGAGCTGCTGCTACGGGAGTACGAGGTATCGGTTTATCTTGTCGTGTTTGTTTAATGTACTTTAATGCGTATTTACATTATCAACGAGCAGACTGAGACTTTAACAGAGGTTTATCGCCACAGAAGCATAGGCTTTTAAAGGGATAGTTCACCCAAAATTCAGGTTTTCTTTAAGGATGAGATCAGAGTTTCTACTTCTTCTTTGCAAATGTGCAGATTGTTGCCATGTAAACTCATTATTTACTTATGCTGCAACAAATAGTGGCAGATAAATTGAAGGCAGTGAACTATTATTTCCAGCTTTAAAGTCACTAAAACATTTCAGCAACCTCTGTCTTAACTTTTAAAAACCGTGGTGACGCAGTAGAGTAATAAATATTAATGCTTTAAATTTTAACATAATCTCTGTCTATCAGGAGGAGATCGAAGGCCTGATCAGAGAGAACGAGGAGCTGAAAACAAAAAACCAAAGTCTGGAGGCTCAGCTGGAGACGGTTCTGGATCCCTGCAGCGTCAGCGCCACGCAAACGGGCGACAAAAGCGTGGACCCGTACGTCCTGGAGGAGTGGATGAACAAGCTCCGCACTGCCAGAGAAGTTGGTGATAAAATCAAACAGGACATGGACAAACTGAAGGAGGTGAGTGAGCTCAGCTGATCAATAAACTACACTGTGTTTTAGTTCTTCAATAACGTAATGGAAATGTGTTTTTTCTTAAATCATCGCAGGCCAATAAGGCGTTACGATCTCAAAACATCGACCTGGTGCAGGAGAACATGAGGTTGAAGGCCGAGGTGGCGAGCAGATCTCCTCAGAAGTGAGTTTCTCTCCTAGCGGCTTTTCTCTGTTTCACGTTAAAGGGATAGTTCAACATTTTGGCAGATTGGCCCATTGTCATAATCCCTATAGTCACAGCAGTAGGTTTGTTACCTTTACTTGTTGGTGCAAGCTATTTTTAGAACGGCGGAGCAGAGCCGTGAGCTGCTCAGAGCTACGCTACGGAGGTTGATGGGATTTCTTGGTTTCCCTCATCAAACTCATCAAATACACAATCCAACAACTCCACAACGCTCTGGTGGACAAGTTGTGACCTGCACATTCACCACGCTATGAGATAATAACACAACGTTACCAGACAGAGTTGTTTTAGAGGGAAATGCAGAGACTGCTTGCCGAAAAACTGTCTCTGAAGGCAATGCGCATCAGCGGTTTTGCATGAATTTCCCTCTAAAACAACTCTGTGTGGTAACGTTGTGTTATTATCTCATAGTGTGGTGAATGTGCAGGTCACAACTTGTCCACCAGAGCGTTGTGGAGTTGTTGGATTGTGTATTTGATGAGTTTGATGAGGGAAACCAAGAAATCCCATGAGCCTCCGTAGCGTAGCTCTGAGCAGCTTGCGGCTCTGCTCCGCTGTTCTAAAAATAACTTGCACCGACAATTAAAGGTAACGAACCTACTGCTATGACTATAGGGATTATGGCAATGGGCCAATTTGCCAAAATGTTGAACTATCCCTTTAAGTCAGAAACAAAAGTGTAGAAAAGTATTTTCTCTTCCTCTCTGATCCCTGACCATCGATCTCTCTCCTCAGGTTTGGCCGTTACACCGTGGCAGCTCTGGAGGCCAAAATCCAGCAGTACGAGCGTAACGTGGAGCAGCTGAAGAAGGCTCTGGAGCGCAGCGACCAGTACATCGAAGACCTGGAGTCTCGGGTCAGCACGTCCGAGGAGAGGCGCGCCGACGCTCAGGAAACTCCCGGAGGCGTCACGGCCGCGTCGGAAACTCTGACGCAGCAGCAGAAGATCGACATGATGATGAGGAGCCTGAGCGACAACGAGAGGGAGTCGATCTGCAGCAACCCGGAGGCCGAGTGTGGGACCGCGTTTTCTAGGAATCCCACTCTGGCGTTCATGCCGTCGGCGGATAACAAAGAGTTCGATAAGACTCTGACCTCGGATCAGAAATACAAGGAGCTGGACAGCGGCTGCACAGACTTTCTGCCCACCACCCCGTCGTCCGCCTTCCGCTCCCTGACCCTACGGAGCCCCGGCATCCGAGAAAAGAAAGTGGCCTTCAAGCCTGGCTCTTATCTGAGGAGGCTGGATTTTGAAGACTTCCCCAGCACCAGCGCCACGGACAAACAGTTTGACAACAACCTGGACAAGTTCCCTCCCAAAGCGTTGCCCCCCAGTGCCGACGTGGACCCTTCGAAGCCGTCGGTCTTCTGGGGCGGCTGGCAGAGATCGAACTCTAACGACCAGACACGTCCAGACCCGACGAACGAAAGCTCGGTCAAAAGATCCACATCCACCGAGTCGGACAGCTTCCAGATGTCCAGCGAGGCCTCGATGGACGCGGCTTACCTAGACAAGATCTCCGAGCTGGACTCCATGATGCTGGACGGAGAGAGCTCCAGCAGCCGGGGGTCCCAGCTGTCTCTGGCCTCCGACCTGGACCACACTCTGGTCCCGGAACCGCAAACCTGCCGGAGCGACTCATCGATCCACGGAGAGAAACCTGCAACAGAACTGGACCAGAAGAACCACCCACCGTGTGACCAGACGGGCGCCAGCGCGAGCGGGAGAACGTCTCCAAAAGGCTCAGACGACGACGAAGCTGCTCCGGTGTCGGCAGGAGGAGGAGGAGGTTCCTCTCACACCGATGAACTGTCTTTTGATTTGCTGTTCGACGCGGTGGAGGAGAGTAAGCCCGGTCCGTCTGGTTCTCCGACTCCATCGGACAAAGACGACGACGATCCGTCCTCCACGTTCTCCGGCGGCGGTGGTAAATCTGTGAACACGAGCAGAGACCGACACACACTCACCATGAGTCAGCCGACCAAGAGGAAGTCTCACAGTCCGTTCAACACCAGCAGCCCCACAAAATTGTCAAAACTCATGTAAAACAAAAAAAAAGAAAAGTCTTTCCACTGTCCCACACTGTAGTGAGTTCTGTTCACGTCAACTTCACGTTCCTTCATCATAAACCTGTGGATGTGACGCTCAGGTGAAACTCAGCTTGTTCTTTTAGTGCACTCTGCTTGTAGGTGGCAGGTTAACAGCTTTTTAAAAAATCTGATGTCAAGATGCTGTGGTGCATCAGTTTAACACTCAGTCCACCTGTGTGTCATTATAAACTATACTCAGTGAATGCGATCATCTGATTGGCGGTTGCGCTGCACTGAAGACAGATTAACATGACGACCATGAAGAACAGTGATGTTTTTGGGGAAATAAAATATGTAAGAGTGTGTTAGGAAATAAAGTCGTAATGCAATGAGAACGAATGAAGCTTCATTTTCTTTTGTGTGTTTTGCATTTTCTTTTTCATCTTATGAATAATTCATGTCACCTAAAAACCCTCAGTGATGATCAGTAATGGACTTTAAGGCCTCAGATTCTGTGGTGAAGTTTAACGTTTTTTGTTGTTGTTTTTTTTTTTTTTTAGCAAAAAATGTGGATTAATACCAAGTAGACAAGCTCATAATAATAATAAGCATAATTTTTTATCACATTACTTCCCTTTTTTGTGGCGCCTCTTTTCCTGGTGATTTGCATAATATTAAACTAACAATTATTAATTAGCTGCCATTAAAAGTGGGGAAAGCCGATAAAAGCATGATGTAGCCTATAGCGACGCACATTAGAGACCTCACGCGCGCAGTCATTCCGTTGCAGCCTTATTTATTATGCAAATTTAACGATATCATGTATATTTCACATACCTCTAATCGCTGCATGAAATTTTAATTGCGTAACCGTTGTGGTTTGAATAAATGAAGTGTTAATTCATTGGGATTAATTAATTTAGGTAAAGACTGTGTACAGGGTGACGCTGGTGTATTAAATCAATTTGTTTAGTGCTCATCTGGCGATGATGGTCTTTAATGATAAGGAGGCGCGCGCCTCATTACATCCAAGGGTTAAGATGAGACACTGAGCCAAATGGCACGCGCCACCAACACGTTTGCCCAACATTTGGCACGTGAGCTTGAACAACTGATGGAGTCAATAAAAAAAGAAAAGAAATGTGAGGCTGATCCACTTTAAACTGGATATTTATTCATATTTTTTGTCATATTTTCATTAATAATCATCTAAAAAAACAACAACAATATCCTGAAATTAATCAGATAAAATAAACCAAAGCACCTCTAAGTCTCATGGTTTCTGGCCTTTAAGTCCAGAATCAGGCCTAAAACCGTCTGGATGGAGGAGTGAGCCCTTATAATAATAATAAAAAAGGCGCAGGCGTCTCGTCTCCAGATGTTCCAGCCTGCCCTGTGAGCAGTTTTTTTATTTGTCAGCCTGTTCACTGTTCACTCTGGCAGTTTATGTCTCGCGAGAGCAGCCGAGCAGGGGCTTGACGAGATCTGAGGCGCTCAGGTGTAAGAGCCTCTCTCATCCCCAGCAGTGGGAAACAGTAGACAGATAAGTGCGTCTGAGAGACTGCAGGCATCTCTGTGATCTCCGGGCTCAAGGCTGCACTCGGCGCACTACACAGCGAACTGCACCGCATCATTACTGCTGGAGAGGCGAAGGATCACTGTGTATCTATGACTGGTTTCCAGCTCGGGTAGCCGTCTCTCCCCCTCTCCTCCTTCTCCTTCTTTTTCTTTTCCCGTGCACTTTAATTGGAGAAGCTCGCCAAGATGATGTCCATGAACAGCAAACAGCCGCACTTCGCCATGCATCCCTCCTTACCCGAGCACAAGTACACCACCCTGCACTCCAGCTCGGAAGCTATAAGGAGAGCCTGTCTACAAACTCCACAGGTAAAACGAAACCACCCAAAAAAAAGAAAAACCAAACAAAAAAGAAAAACTTCCACTTTGTGTCCTTTTTTTCGTGCTTAGGCTGCATGTAGCGCTGAGCTGTCTGTGCGTAATAACCAGGGCTGCTCCAAGGCACATTCAGCCAAGACGCGCACTTAATGTTTTTTTCATGTATTCCACGGCAATCACTCGGAGAGTCTGTGATCTTCTTGAAAGCATTGCTCACGCGAAGCCTGGCTTTACTGTTTTTGTATTAATTTTTATGACTTGCCGCTTCTGAAGGAATACTCCGGCTGTGTTATGTGTTGCCAAAAGTCCCGACTGACAGATGCATTTATTTATGTTTTTCTCTTTTTTTCTGCCGTCTTCCTTTCTTCTTCTTCTCCACCACCACGTCTTTTTCATTTTCTCACCCCTCTCGCACCCCTTCACTCTCCCGCCTCTCTCCCTCTTCATGTTCGCCCCTCGCAGCTCCAGAGCAACATCTTCGCCAGCCTGGATGAGACCCTGCTGGCGCGTGCCGAGGCTCTGGCGGCCGTGGACATCGCCGTGTCCCAGGGCAAGACGCACCCGTTCAAGCCCGACGCCACCTACCACACGATGAGCACCGTGCCGTGCTCGTCGACGTCCACCGTGCCGCTGGCCCACCACCACCACCACCATCACCACCACCACCATCAGAACCTGGAGCCGCCGGACATCATGGACCACATCAGCTCTCCGTCCCTCGCCCTCATGTCCAGCGCGCACGACGGGGCCGGCGGAGGAGGCGGCGGCGGCGGCGGAGGAGGCGGCGGAGGAGGAGTAGGGCTCCTCTCTACGTCCTCCGGACACCCGCACTCTCACATGCACGGTTTGAGCCACCTGTCCCACCAGGCGATGAGCATGAACTCGCCTCTCACCCACCACGGGCTCTTACCGGGCCATCACGGGGGGAGTCAAGGCGGCCCGGGGCTCACTAACACCGGACTCCCCTCAATCAATGACTCGGACACGGACCCAAGGGAGCTGGAGGCTTTCGCGGAGCGCTTCAAGCAGCGGAGGATCAAGCTGGGGGTGACCCAGGCGGACGTGGGGGGCGCGCTGGCTAATCTCAAAATCCCCGGCGTGGGTTCACTGAGCCAAAGTACAATTTGTCGATTCGAGTCGTTAACTCTGTCCCACAACAACATGATCGCGCTCAAACCTATTCTCCAGGCCTGGCTGGAGGAGGCCGAGGGGGCCCAGAGGGAGAAAATGAGCAAACCTGACATTTTCAACGGAGGGGAAAAGAAACGCAAGAGGACGTCGATAGCTGCGCCGGAGAAGAGGTCTTTAGAGGCGTACTTCGCCGTCCAGCCTCGACCGTCCTCCGAGAAAATAGCAGCTATCGCTGAAAAGTTGGACCTGAAAAAAAACGTGGTGCGCGTGTGGTTTTGTAACCAAAGACAGAAGCAGAAGAGGTTGAAATTTTCCGCAGCTCACTGATGAGCAAAGAAAAGAAAAAAACTAACTGACTAACTAACGACGGGAAAAAAACAAAATAAAGTTGTGGGACTGAATCTGGGGACCAAGGACATTTAAAACAGCAACAACAACAAAAAACAAACATTTTCAGTCTTTTGTCTCCAGCGGTTTTTTCCACGTTGGTGCACAAATGGGCGCGTTAAAGATTCCCCATGTGACCAGGCTTCATGATAATATCTTTGTTTATTTTCACGTTATCGGTGAATGTGAAGTATGCAAATAACAGATTACACTAAAACTTCTCTCAGTTTGTTCCGAGCAGGAGGGAAAAGTTTAGCGACGTCGACATTGCCTTTGAAAACATGTGGAAAGAGGTAATTTGCTTGATACTATAGCGAGTTATTTTCCTCCTATAATAGGCCTATATTATTTGAAGTATAGCCATTTTTACCAATTACCTCATTGATTGTTGAACTGTGTTTTTTTTGTTTTGTTTTTTTGCTTTTCAGTTTTTGTCGTTGTCGTTGGTGTAGAAATAATTCATCATGACTGTTCATTTATTCATATGTTCCTTTTCTTCTTCTTCTTTGGAGGCTGCTATATGAACTCAAATTTAGTTGCAAATTTTTATGGCTAACGAAAGAAAATAAAAAAATAATCATAATAATAATAATAGCCTAATGATAATGATGATGATGTTTAGGGGGAGCCTGCATGAATCCGACTTCACGGGCAGTAATTTGTTTAGCCTTTTCCAGGCTGTCACATCTATAGATATATTTATTTAAAAAATTTGCACACACACATACACACTGACAAAAAAACCCTTTAGGTTTATAGATCAGTTATTATGTCGAAATGTTTTTTTTTTTGTATATATAGTCTACAGACTTCACTTTATCACTGTTATCAGAGGTGAGCTCGTGTCTGATGGATTAATCCTCTCTTTATTGGCATCACGAGGACAAAACTAAACAAAAAGTTCATGCAGAGTCAGAGAAAAGTCTGGTTCTGCTTCATCAGGACACAAAATAACAACAACAACAACGACGACCCTACAAAGCTGCTGTCATGTGTTTGAGTTTGCAGTGTGAAACACTCTATGCATTGTAAAAGAGCAGCAGCAGCAGAGCAGCTACTGACTGACAGACCTTCTGTGTGGATGGTGTAAGTCACTGTTAAATGCCTGTTTTCACATTGAGATCACCACGTTGTTTGTCGTGTTTATTGTTACGGGAAGAAAAAAAAACGTTGTGTAACTAATATTTTACTTTGTGCACAAGTATGTTTACAACTTACAAACTGGCGGCGACATGTGCATCATTGAAAATGTCCCAGTGTCTCCTTCCTTCCTTCCTCCCTCCCTTCCTCTTTTCCTTCTCTCCTTTCCTTCCCTCTCTCCTCACCACCTCACACTCTCCTCTGTTGTCCTCTTTCCTTTCATTGGTACTGTTCATCCTGTAAGCCAAATCCAACAGGGAGGTGTGTTCCAGCAAATCTTCTAATAAACTGAAGAAAGAAAACTTTGATTTTTTTTTTCTGTGCCTGTGATTGGCCCCGAACTCCACAGCATCATCATCATCATCATCCTCACCGTCGTCATTATCATCATCGTCATCATCATCCTCGTGCAGGTGTGAATGTTAAACGGTGCTCTAATGGTTTTATTGTGGACAAAACTTATTTCATATCAGATTTTTTTTCTATAAATGAAAATTGTTGTATGTTTTTAATTTCATTTATTTGTTTTGTTTTATTTATTTTTTGTTTTTAACATTTTCCCCTGGATTTCCACTAATAAGATCAGACGCTCAACACGTCACTGTTTTTAAAGTTTGTCTAATTTCTGCAGATTTAAACTCAATTTCAAACGAGAACTGTCGGGATTTTTGACTCTTGTTCTTGAAATCTTAATTTATATATTTGGATTTTAACATAAAAAGGAGCATAATAATAACAATAACAATAGTAATATTAGTAGTAGAAGATTAAAATTTACTTTAAAAGAGAATAAAACAGAATAGGCTAATTATGGAATTACAAAAATCATACAGGCCTATTATTTATCATTATAGACTATATGCAGCCTATTTGATCTGTTGTGTTTCAGTGGCCTATTTATTTGAATGTTTGCACATTTATTTACACTAAACTAAAGAAGTTTCAGATTTTTACTGTTTGACAGAATAATTAACATTCAATTAAGTTTCAGGAAAAACAGAGCAGCGCCATTAAAACAGAGAGAAAAGGATGGAGGAAAAAAGATGTAGGGATGAAGAGAGACAGGAAATTAAAGAATAGAAGAAAAGTGTTTTTTAGTTTATTTAAACCGGAGACAGTTACTTCCTGCTCCAGATATTTCTGTTCACTCTTTATTTCCAGGGTTTTCTTTTTTTGCTCACTTCCCACCGCATTTATAGAAAAATAAATAAATTTTTAAACGCAGCTGATGTAATATTAATCAGGGTGTGCTGATATAAAATGCAATATTTCCAGACAGTCAGACCGGGGCTGAGAGGGGGAACAGGCTGGAGGAGCTGGTGCAGCTGCACGGAGGAGTTTTAGATTCATTTTAGACTCTTTCTTCATCAGTTAGGCCTATGTTGTTTTTCAATTTTATTTATGTGTTGTTGTTTTTTTTTTTTTTTTTTTTTAAATCTGTCGGTGTTTAGCAGAAATCCAGATCCAGGAAGAGGTCTAGTCTATTTAGATGTCAGCGTCACGTGAGAACTCTATTTCCTTTTATCCCCAAAAGAAATAATGTCAGAGTATTCAGATTATTAGAAGATGGATGATTTTTTTTTGTTTTAAAACTAATTCTCGATGCATCCGAAAAATATTTTTAGGCTATATCTGACTATTTTATTTTATATTTTGATGTTTGATAATTTTATCTGGAGTAAACGTGTCGGAGAGAAGGATTTTAAATGGGAGAAGAATCAAAATTTTCCACGAATTTCCACAGTAAAGACAACAAATGTCTATCTATCTATCTATCTATCTATCTATCTATCTATCTATCTATCTATCTATCTATCTATCTATCTATCTATCTATCTATCTATCTATCTATCTATCTATCTATCTATCTATCTATCTATCTATCTATCTATCTATCTATCTACACCCACACTAACCCAAACACCGCTGGCACACACACAAAAACACAGTCCACAGTCCACGCGCGGCACCGCACGCGCCTCATGGCGATAATTTGAGCGTCACGCGCGCGGCGGATCGAGGGCTGATGTTTTATTGAGCGGCGGCTCCATCAAACAGCTCCGAGGCGCGGGGCCGCTGGATGCAGTCGGACCGTCTCCGGCTCAATAGCCTCTAATATGTTAATGGCCGCGAGGGGGGGGGGGACGCCTGAGGTTCCGTCCCCAGCTGCCTCGGCCGCCATATGCCAGCCCCGTTACAGGACCGAGCCTCCGACCGCCATTAATCAGCGGAGGTTTCATCAGGAGCTTCCCCGGTATCGCAGCCTCCTCCTCCCGCTGCTGCCTTGTGGAGGAGCCGCGGCGCCTCCTGCTCCTGCTGCTTAGCTACTACCTGCACGTGCCTGGATCAGCCCCCATCCACCTCCACCACCCCTGTGTTTATGTCAGGATCATTTAGGTGACACCCCCCTCCTCCTCTTCCCTCTCCATCTTGTCCCAAACCAGGACTCTGTGGTGTCCCAGAAAACACCTGCAATCACAGGTCGAACAATAAAAGTTATTAATCTTCATATTAGTTCTTATGCATTGTTATTATACTTATGTAACTACATTTACCATCCTTCATAATCTCACTTCCTTCCTTCCTTCCCTCCTTCCTTCCTTGCATCCTTCCTTTGCATAGGCCCATGGTGGATTAATCACGGGACCTTAGCGGAGGATCTCATAACTTAATTCCTCCAGGCTACTGGTGGGGGCGGGGGTAGGGGGTAATTAATCTATACCGTGGATGTAAATAAAAGGAAATTGGATTCCTGACAGACGAGATGAGAAAGTCTCTGACACCACGTCACCAAATAATGATTTCATCACGTTATGGTAACGCACGTCCGCTTAGATTTACGAGCGCGCGACTTTTTCTTTCCTTTCCTTTCCTTCTCATTTTCCTTTTTTCTTTTTTTTTTTAAAGCCATGGCTGAGAGGAAGGAGCGCGTGCGTTCCCCTAATCGTCGCTGATCGCTGCTGTGCGTCCAGGTGAAGATGGATTAGATCATTATAGTCTATTTAAAGTCAGGAGAAACGAGCTCACAGTTTTACTTCTGCAGTATCTTAAAACTAAATAATAATAATGAAAGAAAGCGAAGCGAAGCGGCTCCGTGGAGGCTCGTGCTGATCCAACAATGCGCGGGGAGGTTTGGCCTTTGGACGGAAATGTCAACCCGGGGATGTGGATGGGTAGATCCCCCAGATCTGCACTCATTTCCCACTCATATTTGCTCGGTAATCCGCAGCGGCAGCCCTCCACCGCCCGGGACCCGGTGTGGGAGGCGAGGCTGTTGACACAGGGGTATATTTCAATCACAGAGGGTTCAGAGTCAGACGAACAACTTATTTGTCTAATAAATCCGTCATTTAGCAAGAAAAATATTTGATCTTGAGGGGGCTGACCTCTTGTCATGTAGCTACTGACGGATAAAAAATATGGGTATGTACTTGGATATGCATGGATGCAGCTCGGCTGAATATGGAAAAGCTGAGGATCTGCCTGCACACATTTATATTATTGAAGCATTTGATAATAATAATAAAAAAAAACTATAAAATCCCCCCAAGTTTTTTTTATTATTATTTCTAGAGGAGAAATAGAGGGTGAAGCAGTGAAAACGTGTCTGTTGAATATTTAAAAACATCATTTTTTTTTGGAGCTGAGATCATACAAACATCTGTGCCATTATTCTGCTTGAGTCTTTATATTGTACTTTTAAAATGAGGATGAGTTTGTAGTGACAGAAAATCACACAGTTGACACAGAGAGGCTGCAGGAGGGAACGCAAATCTAAATAGCAGAAAAGCAGAAAGTAAACTGTGTTTTTGAGTTCAGTTTGGAAACAAGTAAAATGAGATGAGTCCACTGATTGCAGCTTTAATTAGAGAGCACAACATCATCCAAATGAGTTGAACGGCTCAAGTCTGCTGAATGCCAAAGTGATGTTTTGGGGGTGTTTTATATGGCATTTCATTAAAAAAAAGTAAAACAATATAAAACTGCCCTGTGCTGCCTCCATAAAAAAACAAAAAACAAACTCTTTATTCAACGACTCGTCCAAATTCTCCATCTGCTGCAGTTTCAACTTTTCTATTTTGTGTTGTGATCCAAAATGAAGCACCAATTACAAACCATGTAAGTTTTCATTGTTTCTTATTGAGAGGAGCCACAACGAGTTTTAAAACATTGACGGCCGGGCTGAGCCACTGGGCCGGTATCAGATGGATGGAGAGTGTTTGTGCGAACTAATATAAATCACCAATTACTATTCACATTACATTCAGTTTCAGCGGGAGCAGCAATGTTGTTGTTGTTGTTTGGTTGTTGGTCACTCTTGAGTTTGCAGTCTTTGCTATAAATTTGGATGATTTTGTATCGACATCTGACGGACCGGATTAAAAAGGCCTCAGTTTCCCCAGGTCTGATTTAAATTCAAACTTTTTGAACACATCCATGTGCAAAAACCGGAGCTCCGAGCATCAGACTGCAGCCAGTGAGGACTTAGCTGCTGAAATCGCTCAGAGGAAGTGTGTGTGTGTTTGTATGTGTGTGATCTGTTTGTGTTGGAGATGCTGCATTAACCCCTTCAGCCTCAACTGGAGGTGATCTGTATTTTGGATGATTATTGAAACAAGAATCAGAGAGTTGGTGCCACGAGAGAGAGACCATGAAGGACTAGTGGACTTAATCCTGATCCTTCCACATCTACACAAACACACAGACAGACTGATGTGTGTGGCCTCTGCACCGTTTGACACCCACACTGATAAAATGTGAGGCGCTAAAACATCCAAACACTTGTCAAACGTCTGAGCTCGTTCCTCGCGTGATGTTTCACCTCATTCAGAAATTACAGCTCCAACAACCAAATGTCACTTTATGCAAAAATCTGCCTTATCCCCTCCCACCCCCCACCCCACTTCCCTAAATCCTAAATGTCATTTATTTCCTGGGCTCTATAACTCTTCAGAGGCGCCATGCATGGACCCCCACACCCCCCCGAGGCGCGCTGCTCTTTGAACCCCTGGATATCGAACCCATTCCCCCTGTCGTCATTTCACAGCGTGTGCGGCAGGCGGGAGGCTCAGAGGGCACGGGGACGTCACGAGAGCGAGTAAAAGGACAACAGAGCTGAAGCCATGGAAACTCAGTCATCAGATCTAATGTGAAATCAAATATTCTGCAGGTGCAACGTGAGACTGAGAACAATCAAAGTTACCAGGTTTATGATTATGCACAGTGGCTTCCTGGATGAAACAGAAACAGGTTGTTCTTCTTCTTTGGGTTGAACAAACAGAGCTCATCCTTTTTGCCTCCACAGCTGTCATAGAGCTGCGTTTGATGCCACCGGTGTGAAACAACGTTTAGAAACCTTTTGCTAACTTCAGTGAGGCTCGGAGCTGCTGATGACAGGAGCTGAAGCTCAGGTGTAAATCAGCTGAGCAGTCATGAAGACACCGACTGCAGAGCCGATTCCTGAGGACTTCAAGTCTTCGTGTGGACAAACATGAGCCGACTTTTAGCATTCAGTAGATTTATTCAAAGATTCGCTTTTTAAAGATCCAATATCATTGATTCTTGTCAACTATTTCAGCTTGTTCTTCCTCTGCTGCGCCACTTTAAAGAGGAACTATACAAGTCTGGTGTCTCCCCCTCTGTGTCTCTAACCCTCCTCTCCTCCATGTGCATCTGTTTCCAACGAAGCCGGTGAGAAATCAATCCATGGAGCGGTGGATAACGTTATTTATCATCTACCATGTTACCATATCTGTGTAGTCTTATCTGTCATAAACAAGAGATTACGGGTTAGCGTGTTACGTTTGTGTGGCGGCGCCGCAGAGACGAGAGCTGGGACACCGGGTCGGAGGCTCTGATCTTACAAGGTTGGTTTTCAGGCAAGAGACGCTAGGTGGAAGACAGAGAGCCTCCATTCTCCCTGGAACTAGTTACTAGTCATGGACTTAACCAGAACTATGACTCTGGAGCTGGAGCTAAGGTACAAATGTAGCATAGTTCCACCTTAATATAGCCTCACATCAAGTTTTTAAGGACCTTCCTGCCTTTTTAGGAACCAGCTCTGCAGACATGCAACTGGCCATCAGCGTCCCTAGATTTGCAGATTTGCAGATGCAGATGCAGATGCAGATTGCTGCCAACAGCTGATGATCTCAGTTTGTTGATTTTTAAGTTGCGTTATCAAGAAAACAAAAGAGTCCAAAGGGAGACTTGACTGACTACGACCTGGTCAGGTTCCTGTCTGTTAGTAGCACTGATGGTAAAATGCTTCACCAGAACGTCTTGATTAACAAGACAGTTAGTTATCTCCGCCTGTGATTTTTGTGGCTTTTTTTGTGCCTTTTATCAAGGAAAATTTTTCATCTTGAGATAAAATACAGACACTTTAGACATGAACAAAACCAGATTGTTTTTTTAAATTTCCAATCAGATTTTAAACTGGGAATGTTTCTCCATGGGTTAATTCACATTTTTAGTTTGTTTGGATTCATTGAATGAATGTTTCAACACAGTGACGTTGTGTTAGTGTGAATGCTCTAAAAGTTGAGTCAACTTCTTATAAATGACAGTCGGCGCTGTTATTGTGTGTTATTGCTTATTGTAATGACTGCGCTCCCTCCACTTCTCCATCGGCTAAATGAAACTTTTTTTTTATAGCAGCTTCTATAACATCACTCAGGACCTGAGAGGGCATTTCATGTGGCTGAGAGAGAGAGAGAGAGGCCAGTCCTACACCGCCCCCCCCACACACACACCCCCATTGGTAGATATTGAATATCTTCCTCTGTACACATGGACTTCGATAATGAGGAGAGTGTCGGCCACCGTTTGCCCGCCGCCACGCCATCAAATATTCATCAGTGTTGATTAAACAGCCGGCAGCTGCCGATCGGCCCGGTGTCAAATTTGTATCCAGCTACCTCTGTACACACAGCCGAACCAAACGGGACTGAAACCATCCACTGAAATAACACAGAGCGTGTGTGTGTTGTATGTGTGTGTGTCAGTCAGTGTGTGTGTGTATGTGTGTGTGTGGAGGTGGCGATGGGGATATCACCTGCACGCTCTCTTAAAATCTAGCAGGGTTTAAAAAGGACAGGGATGTTTTCAGCCTGTGAGCATCAGATGGAACGACAGAAAGAAAATAGTATAAGTGAGAAAGAGGGAGGGAGGGGGGTCAGGGGGGGAAAGGATGGGGGGGGGGGTTACTGTGAGGCACATTAAATATTTCATGAGCTGTTGGAGCAGAGAGAGAGAGAGAGAGAGAGAGAGAGAGAGACGACTGCCCAGGAAGGTTGGTTCAACTCATTTGCTGAACTCGGGCTGAGAAGAAGCAGGCAGGGGAACAAATGTTGATGCAGCCCTACACACACACACACACACATATAGAAACACACACACCTTATTGGCTGAATACTTATCCAGTAGAATGTCAGTGACAAAGCAAACAGTGGTACAATAGCAGAAACACCAGCAGCACATGTGTATTTGTCATCTTCTCTCAGACAATCATCACTCTGTCTCCCCCCCTCCCAACCCCCCCACCACCACCACTCTCTCTCTCTATAGACGTGTTGTACCACTTCAAAGTCCCACGGCTCATTTAGCGAGACAACACAAGTCTAATTGGATGATTGACGGCAATTTGACTTCTTTTTGTTGCCGTTGTTCTCGTGACAGAAAAGGCAGAAAGAGGGAGAAAAAAAATCACTATTTTCTTCTTTAGAACTTTACATAGCAAATGAAAGCACAAAATCATCAGCATCAATTAATCAATTATTATCAACCTTTATAATCAGACTAAATTAAACAGTGAAAAATCAACCTGGACCTTCACCATCTACCTCATGCAAACACAAACTCTAACAATCATTGTTGTTATTTTCTCATTAATCAGTATGTTTTTTACTTTGGAAATGGAAATGGCTGCAGATTGATTCTGTTTTGAATCACTGATATCTTTGCTTCCATTTCCAAAAACCCAAATTTAGGCCTCAGTTCATGTCCATCACCTACAAAACACAAAACACCCAAAATCTGATGGATCACTTCAAAAATAATCCACAGAAGAGAAGAAGGGCAAAAACATCTGCTCACACTCATCCTCACATCTTAATCATTGTTTTTAAGAATGACAAACATCTGACTGAACATCTGCATCTTCTCATTGCAGCATCTCCGGTATGTTCAGTTACTAATGGAGGATGTTTATGAGGAGCCTGAAGAATCCGACAGCGTTCAGCACTCAGAGGAAACAAGTGTCGGACAGAGAGACAAAGAGAGATCTCAGTTTACTGCCCATTGATTGTCTCTCTCTGATCATATTAGCCTCTCGTTACTCAGACTGGAATATCATCCTGTGGATCGCCTTACTGGAATATCCGACTCATGACACAGCTGTTAAATCAGCACCTCGACCCCAGTGTGACCAGTGAGACCAGTGAGACCAGGCCACCACCACTGGCTGGTTGGTCAGTGTCTGTTTGTCTGGTGCTGCCTCCTGAAGTGAAACTGTCTTTAGTGGAGTTTTAATGGGATAAAAAAAAGCAGGCAGGTAAAAACTTAGATGTTTTCCTGCAGGTGGCTTTGCAAAGATCTGGAGAGCTCATAGACGCTCATGACCAGTCCCTCCAGAAAAACGTGATAATGACATTGCATAATTCAACACATCATCAGCCAAAGCCTGCATATTATTTGGGGGATGCACAAACTATTTGGAGCTTGTATTGTTTCGTAATCCCCACATTTTCGTTGCAAAGTGTCAGAAAGTTGAAAAATGTTGCATGGAGCAGCCATTTCCCCCTGTTGCTTTGCCAAAGTTATAAAGTCATGTAATTTCGCCATGTGAAATGTTATCGCCTCGTCTGAAAGGAATTTTTGAAGTTGCAGTGTGTTCTTTATGCGTTGGGATGTCGATATTCACTTGGATTTCACCAAACAGAAGATTGAAGAATCTCGGCACTGATGCGTTACTGTTATTGTCTGTCTTGTTTCTATGTGAGATAAAAATAAATTCTGATTCTGGTTCTGGTATATGTGATCCTGAGACATTTACGGTGTGTGATTGATGACCTCATCAAACTGAGGTATTCGTGGCTAACAAGCTTGCTCGCTGATTATTACCTCGCCTCATGTTTCTTTCTGCCTGAAAACATGATTGTATTGTTCCTACTTGTCAATAAAGATAAAAAAACCAAAAAAAAAACAAGATTGCATGTAGCCTGACGCTACTAGCTACAGATGCACAATAATAGTTCACATGTTCTTATGCTGTTCTGCTGTTGGTGAAGGTAATGAGTTTTGTGGAGAAGAAAAACCCTGTATATATCGGTATTGATTGTTATCGGAATCGGAAATCGACAGCATCGGCATATCGGATATCAGCAATCTCATTTTCTTATTGTGTGCTTATTGTTGCAAATCTTTAGAAATCTCTCTTTCTCTGTACATTAAGGTAGAAACCTGAACAGGGCGTTGGAGGAAAACTTCAAATTGCAAATTTTAGCAAATTCCCGCAATTTCATAACATAAAACTGCATCAATACTCTGCATATTCCATCACATTTCTTTCTCAAGGATTTTTTTCCTCACAACAACGTCAAAAGCACTGTAAAACATTTTCCTGGAAGGGCTGCATCATCATCACCACTCCACCACACAATACTGTGTTTTAATCAGGATCAGGCCCATGAGACTTCCACCGAGCGCCTGCAGGACTCTGTGTTACTTGCAGCCGTTTCTGACACTTCCCATCAATACCACATGTTCTGACATTGATCGTTGTGTCCTCAGCGTCCTGACTCCACGCTCGCAGGTCACACGCTGTGAAATCAACTCGACACACTTTATTACTCACGGGACCTCGTCTGCACTGACAGCTTTGACAGGTTGGAGCCGGAGTTGGCTTTGACAAAGTACTGATTAGCCCGTCACTCCAAATGGACCCAAAGCCACAAACTATGTAAAATTCATTCATTGACTCCCGGTGAGTCAGAGAAGGGAAACGAGCGTCGCCTCATCACGCTGGATAAACTGAGATGACTAATTATTCTTGAGTTACAAGCACAGCCACACCGTGATGGATCAGTGCGACACGTTCACACCACGCAGTCGGTGTCATTTTAGTCATTAGATACTGGTTTATTAATTAATAGGATGTAATCATCTGGTGAATTAATAATGTGAAAATATCAGTTTGTCCCATCAGAAAGTGACCGGTGCATTTAAGTTCATAGGTTTTTATCTTCGGTGGAGCATCAGTTTTAATACCTGCTGCTTTCAAGCTTCTTCTCCAGTTGTTCACATGTTGCCACACAACATCTGGCTGAACAGATGGCAATGATTATGATCAATAAGCTGTTTCCCTCATAGACATTTAACATATAACATGAAATTCATAAGTAAATTGGCTGACAAATATTATTATTAAGCCTGGTTTGTACTTTAAGATAAGATTTTTCTTTATTTGTTTGACACCGGATAAACTTTGAGTATTGCAGCAGCAAACATCAATGAGAAGAATAAAGAGCACTGAATAATAAATATAAAGCAATAAAAAACAACATTTGTGAACATATATGTTCATTTCAGTGATGATAAGTGATATTATGAAACATTAATTAACAAATTTTAAATGTAAAGGTCATGGGGTCAGATTAAAGGGTCACAGAATGATGAACAAATTTTTCAAATCTTTGTTTCATATGAAGAAATTTAAGATGAAAAAATAAATCACATATTTGTTGAAATGATCACAACTTAGAACGGTAACAAGGAGTCTCAAGGTTTAGTTGTGGGCATCAGAAGAGTTTGGACACCATTATATTATTATTATCTCATCATATCAAACCTTATTCATCGATTTTTATGTGTATTTGTATGGGAATAATCTG
Organism: Decapterus maruadsi; assembly: GCA_030347415.2. Lineage (NCBI taxonomy): Eukaryota > Metazoa > Chordata > Actinopteri > Carangiformes > Carangidae > Decapterus > Decapterus maruadsi. The sequence goes on from CM064900.1 coordinate 27,082,690, forward strand.
GGAATAAAAACATTACTGCCAACGATGGGATACTGAATAATTACAGGATGTTCTGAAGCAGAGATCTCAATCATGAAGAATTTATAAGAAGAAAATATAGAAGAACTTTACAAATAAAAACTGAACAAACCTCATTCATTCATTCATTCACAATAATAAATGACCAGCTCCATGACAACAGCCTGAACTTCAACACATCCTTCAGCCCTAAAACCTCCGTGACTCTCACCACTGTTGATACCTTCTCTAATTACCATGATTGACTGTCGTGCAATATTATCTGTCTGGGCCCCTCCCCCCTTCCTCCCTCTCCTCTTCCTCCCCCTCCTCCCATTGACACCCTACAAGTCACCCCTGTCCCACGCAGTCAGGATCCAAATATCACCCACTTATTGACCAATGAGACAAATTGTGAGGTTGGGGGGGGGGGGGTTGTGTTGGTGTGGGTGAGGAGGGGGTGAGGCTGGCTGTAGTCTGGGGAGAGGGGAAGGTGAGGAGATAAAGTGTACCACTGAATAATTCACAATGAAAACACAGAGGGAAATCGATCACAGGGCCCAAATCTGATATTAACAGCAAATTACACCGTGATGTTATAGGTGTGTGTGTTTGTCACTGTGTGTGTGACACTAGGTTACTGTGGCGACTCCTTTAGTATCTGTCACATGCATCAAACTCACTGCAGCGAACTCACTCGGCTTTTTATTTTACGACTTTTAAAAACCAACCGTCTGCACAGGAGTGTGTAATGTTCTCGGTGTTAGCCAGTTGCTAAGTAATTAGCGCTACACTGGATTTATAATTGGCCATCATCACGGCTCTTTATTGGTCAATTACCCGCTCAAATCAAGTGACTCAGCCAAATGTAACAGTCTTATTATTACTCAATTAAAACAAATGCTCTCTGTGGTCGAGAGGGAGGGAGGGAGGGGGGTTCGGCGTGTGAGAGAGAGAGACAGGAGGGGGGGGGGCTTCAGCAGATTCCCCAGTATATCATCAGGTAATTAATATTTTCATTAACTCGCTCTGTGACCTGCCTCCTCCTCCTCCTCCTCCACCGTGGGTTCGATACTGTAGCGGCTCCATAATTAGTTTGATTTATATCCGGCTCCTTTGCAATGAAGGAGGAGGAATGAAGGAGGAGACCCACTCGTTTTCTTTCTTCAGCCGCTGCTGCTGCTGCTGCTGCTGCTGCTGTTCACACTCACTCGCACTGTTTTTCTAATGTCCAATAAATAGGCCGGGCTGTTCTGTGTAGTGCATATGGGAGGAACAGGCCTCTGTGTATTGAGACATAGGCTCACACGAACAAGAAACAGAGACACGCGGAGCTTTATGAAAAATTCACGCCAGGATCTTTGGAGGGATGGAGTGAGGAGGGCTCGTGGTGTGTAACACAGCGAGGAAACACGGCGCTTATTAAAGATTGAAGCAAACATACATGACTCTGGGATTCCTGAAAAAACCAGAGCCCAGAAAAAAAAAACCCCTCAGAGATTAAGGGAGGAGGTAGGTAGATAGATAGATGGATAGATAGAGAGATAGAGAGGGAGAATCAAAGGTGTCAAAGGCCTCAGGAGGATCTGATCTGTGTTAATAGTTCATGATCTAGTGCAAACGATGAAGTCCAAACTGATTTCTGCATGAACGCAGATCTCAGGTCAGTTGTGTGGTGCACCGTGCAGCCATCTCTCTCTCCCTCTATCTCTAGTATGTAACGTATATGATGCAATCCACTGTTACATGTGACTGGAGTGTCTTTACACTCAGCGGGGGCTCCTCAGGAGTGCACATGAATGATTTCAGCATTAATAATGCTCCATTGATTATTGTTCTGCTGTTTAAAGGTGAATGGCAAAGCTTTTCTGAGCAGCAGGGGTGGTTGGGGTAGGTTGGATGGGGGGGTGTGGGGGGGGGTGGATGGGGTATCTCTAGGAAGGGTCTGATTTACATTTTGGAAAGTGCACCTGACTCCCGGGGGGTTCGCCTATCGTTTTCAGTCGATACAGACTCTGAACTTTCTTTGTTGTTGTTGTCGGAGGAGGAGGAGGAGGAGGAGGAAGGACTCACCACTCCTTTACACACACACACACACACACACACACACACACACACACATAGCTGCTGCATTATTATTATAGCTGCTCAACATGATGGTGGTGGTGTTGAATCTGAATCTATAAATATCTTTGTGATGTTTCCTTCAGAGAGAAATCTGAAAAAATATGAAGAAATCTAATCTAATTGTAACAAACAGATATTTTTTATGAAAGATTTCTTTGCTTTAGTTTGATGATGCATCAAGTTTCAAGGTTGGTTTCCTACAGTGTTTCTTTTTTTTTGCAGCCATGATTGGACTCTGCAGGATCTGTGGCCTATTTCAGAAGGAAAGCACCCCCCCCACCCCTCTCCTCCATCTCCTCCTCCCAGAGACACGAAGAGCAACAGCTCCTGCCCTGCAGCCAGCTCTGCATTAAGGTTATCTCAGTCTCAAGATTCCTCCTATAAAGGTAATCGTCAGCATAAAACACACAGAAGTAAGAAGGAAGCAACTTTCACTCCTTCGCCTGCAGAAACAAGAAACAACACGAACACACACACACACAAGTGTAAACATGCTGCATAATTATGTATCGTAATAACAATTTAATCTGCTGCACCGTGGGAGTTTGTAACATGTGTTTCATTCCTGTAACTCTTGGTCCTGCAGCTGAAGACGACAGGAATTCATGAATGAGCCCTTTTTTCCTCTTAATGTTGTTTTGATGCTCCGTTCGGATCGATCGGCACCAACTAAAAACATTTTGATGGCAGGAAATATAATATGACCACCACTACTACTACAACTATCCCAAGGTTTCATAAGAGCCCGAGCTAAGCGGAGGTGGAAACATAAAGATAATCTTCAGTGCCACATAAAAAGGAGCCAAATTAGCTGCAGCTCGAGCCAGACTGTCCCTCTCAGCAGCTCTCAGGCACATTTAGCGAGCACTGAATGCAGCTCTTTCTACCATTTCCCCTCACTCAATTATTGATGGTAATTATCATGGCGTGCTTAGTCTGCACCATAACAATATATTCCTAACAAGAAGCAAAGACAGTGGGCATTCTCTCAAATTATCCTTTATTTATTTATTTTTATTTTGTATTTTGTATTTTGTGGATCTTTGGTTGTTTTTGTCTCACACTGTTGATTCTTCTGCGGCAATGAACTTTCATAACAGCAGAATATGGTTTTATAATAAGGCATTTATGTTTATCAACTGGTTACAAATGTGTATAAAGATTCAGTTCTTCTTCTTCTTCTTCTTCTTCTCCTAATGCCACAAACTGATTATCTGGAGGAGTTTAATCTCTAATATTCGATGATCATCTATTGACATTAGAATTAGCTTCTTCTTCTTCCTCATAAGGTGTGCGTATTAAACCATGTTCATGCTTATACTATAAGCATGAAATGATCAGGAAAAGACAATTAAATCATTAATCCAAATTATTTGTATGCCAATTAATCGTCAAATAAATTTCCATAGCTGTGATAGCCCTGTATATAATAAATACTAATACTGTCTATAATGTATGATATGCCTACAATGTACTTCAAATGTCAGCTATCCTAAATGTAAAACATATACAATGTGCATATTATCATTCATACTTATCCAGTATTTATATCATGGCATCTCTCATTGTACAACTTATTGTACAGTCCTGTCTGGTCATTTAACACTTTTATATTTAACTATTTTTTTTGTATTATTGTAGTTACTGTCCTCGTTCTGTACGTTTTGTTATACGAGTAATAATCAATAAAGCTGATTCTGATCAAGTCTATGATCAAATGAATAATGCACACAGTGGCTGAGACCTTGGCTTTGGTTCATAAAAGACTAAAACTAAACATCTAGTACTTGTGGTTTAATAATTTAAGGGTCAGCACGGTGATATATGTAATTAGTTCACTGATAATAAATAAATAAAATCCTATCTGAGAACCAACAGGTCGTCGTTGTGTCGACCAACTCAAGAAGAAGAAGAAAAAAAAAACTGTCAAGGTGCAAAAAAAAAACAAAACCCAAAACATGTCACCGAACATGCTACATGTCTGGTGCATGTATAAATCACACTGTGCCACACACACGGACAAAAGTGACACAAACTAAAACACCTTCCTCCGCCCTGATTATATGATCTCGGCCTCTCTGTCTGTCCTCTATTTCCCCTTCCATTCCGGTGGAAAGCCCCTAGCTTGCCGTCTTCCAGCGCCGCAGGGCATGGAGCTAGCCGGCGGTGAGTTTCCATCAATTAGTGCACCCCTGCGGCCTCGTGGCAGAACCCACCTTTGACTGCACAGAGATATTGATTAGTTCAGCTGCACTGTCAGGTCTGGAGCGAGCAGGGCCGGGTGATCCAAGGCCTTCACCGGAGACAAGATCATGTCGAGTTTCTGACACATGTAAGCACACACGTATACACACACACACACACACACACACATAGAAGCAACATGCATTCAGGCAAGCACATGCACACGCACGCACGCGGCACATTCACACATGTACACACACATAGAAAAGCAATGAAGTGTGCTCTCTCAGATGACTGCAAGGTGAGAGAGAGGCAAGATAAGAGGAGAAGTCCACAAGAGTGGCTTGTCAGGAGAGTGACGGCTGAGAACTGACAAGTGCTTGTTAGTTTTTTCTCATCCTGGTCGAGTTCCTGTGAAAACAAGCAGCTGGAGAAAAAGCCTGGAGACTCACACACAGGGTAAGAAACAAAACAAAATATGGAATAAAAAAAATTAAATATAACATTGAATAAAAGGCCATCATCCAAACAAAAACAACAGGAAACCCCCTCCCTCCGCCCCCACCTCCTCGTATTTACTTTACTGTATGTGATGTGGAGCTGTTGCTGCTGCAAAAACACACAAAAAATCGAGAGAATGTACGAGAGCGAATAACAAAAGACAGGAAACATTTGTCTCTAATGCCGTGAAACAAGCTGCTCAGACCTGAACCCAAATCATCAAGTCACTGTCATTAAAAGAAAAGCGAGCAGAGACACAGTGGAAACACATCACGACGGTTGTGTACTCTCTCTCCAAACACTGAAAACAACAGTGAGGAGATTTCACAATGATGCAATCAATGGCAACTCCACAGGTGAGCACCTGTGGAGAAAAACACAACACACACACACACACACGTTACTGCTGGAATGATCCAAGGACACTCACTTCTCTGCAGCTTTGTGTCTTATTGTAATAATGGGACAGTGATACCAAACTTTACACATCCTACAAACACAACCTACAGGTGTTGATGCCCAAGTCTGATTTATTGCCTATCCTCCTGAGACCCAGCAATGCATTTTTGTACACTGTAGTGCACATCATGTTCGCGCTGATACTATGCATGTCATCTCATTAAAGGGATAGTAGAATTTTCTTAAAGTGGGGTTGTATGATCTACAAATAGCCCCTAAGTACTTTAATTGCAGTAGAAGACTCTCTGCACTCCTCCCGTTAGCAACGTCAGCCCATAATAGCCCTGCCCAGAGATTTACAACATACATTGTTGTGAATGGACCCAAAGAAACTGCCTATTTTCGTGGTAGTAGTGTAGTTGACAAAAAGAATAAAAACCCATTAATTGACAGTTTTTTTTTTTTGATATATTACTGTACCTTAAGATAACTCATAAAAAATCAAAAAATCAGAAAACTTTTTTTTCCCTGGGTCTCATTTGACTTTTCTTGACTGTGTGTTTACATGTTCTATTAGAAGTGAGTGACCCGTTCCTGACATGTGGATTTACACCTGCTTTGCTTTGCGTGTAACAACCTGCAGACGCAGACGTGGAAGAGGGAATAAGTGGGTGAACAATATGGATGCTGACAAAATGGACAGTAAATGTCATGAAAGTTTTTTTTCTGAATCATTTTCAAAGGTGCACAGAATATTATTGGTAACATTTTCACTTTAGAGGAAAACTGGAAATGATATGTTATGTGTGGGGGGTGTGACCTTCCAAACTTCCTATGTGTCTCTTTTAAAAATGGCCGACATCTCAACAAGCACATCTTATGGGAAAGAGTAAAAGTGAGTGTAATATTGACAATTTTAAGTATTTTGAGTCGTATATGTTGATTGTTTATTATAAATAAACATCCCATCAACATTTCAGTGATTTTTCAGAACTGTATTGTTTACTTTACATATGAAAAAAAAGAGCTAATTTTACTAATGTACACTGTAGTGGACATCGGGACTCGACTCTGTGTTTTTGCTTTTCCACTAGGGATTGTACCTGCGACCTGGTATTGTTTTTTAAAAATCATTGAGGGAGATTCAGAAATAGATTTATTGGAGGATGAGAATCAAAGGAAAGATGATGACCCTGCAGGAGTCAGGAGAGTGTAAAAGTTCAGATGAGGAAGAGCCAGATGAAGGAGATCAAGCCACAGAGCTGGTGGGGTGCCAGCCTAAACCAAAACGTAGGATTTTGAGGTTTTAAATCAGTGCAAAAATGAATGCCCATGGAAATATGTTTAAGGAAACAGATCTCATGATTTTATTCTTGACTGCAGTGTTCATGGATGGACAACAAGCTTTTTGTTGAGGTATTAAGCATAAGAGAATAAGATGAAACCTGTTTCTCTAAAATGTCGAAATGCTCAATGAAATACCATCTCAGGCAGAATGTCTAATAATGAAATCCCAAAGATAAATAGTGTAGTTGACAAAAAGAATAAAAACCCAATAATTGACAGAGTTTTTTTTTTTGATATATTACTGTACCTTAAGATAACTCATAAAAAATCAAAAGTCGTTAATTTTAGTTTGTCTGGGTCTCAACAGACTTTTATGGATGTGAGATTAAAGAATAATTAGAAGTGAATCTGCAGCACAGATACAAATACACCTGCTTTGCTCCACAAGGAAGAATGATGGATTCTCCTAATGAAACATCAAGACATGTTAAGTTAAAAACCCTCTGTGGCTATGAGCTTAAAACAACACGGATGTGTTCTGAACACATGAACCAATGGTCATTTTACATGATGACGATTATTTGCATTTTCGACTTAAAATCATAAAGCTTTCATACTATTAAAACAAATGCCTAACCTTGACCCTCAGACAGCCCTTGCAAAAAGTGAGGACCACGGCCAAAATGTCCTCACTTCCGAAAAATGTCCTCACTCTGTTGGTTAAAAACTATTGCCAGTCCTCACAATGTAGTAAGTAAGTACAAGAATCCAGCCTGACAACATCCGATTTCATGAGGTTTGCTGTTTGAGAGGTTTGCCTTATGGCCCTTTTCCACTCGCACCATTTGGCTCGACTCGACTCTGTGTTTTTGCTTTTCCACTAGGGATTGTACCTGCGACCTGGTATTGTTTTTGGTAACACACTCAGCACTGAATGATACGATGCATCTGCAGTTTGTATCTCAGAACTGAATCACTGTGACTAAACTAAATGGGACGCGGCCGCCTGCTGTGGGCTCTGTACCACAATGCTCTCTCTACTTAAACCATGCAGAACAAAGTTACTGATAGACACAAACACCTCCTGCAGCTCCCTGCTCTCTGTTGGTTAAATAAGCCGTTTCACCATCCTCCTCTCTCATGAAGCCGTCGCCCCGTCAAACTGAGACGTAGCAGATGTTACAGATGTTCTGGTCTGAGCAGATGTTTAAAAACACTGGATGACAGCTTCACACACTCTGCAGGAAGTTGGTGTCTCCACATCAGTGATCAGCTGCATCTTATTCCCATTGAATGTGCACAGACCATAGACTGTAAAAAGAATGGACATAGTCCGTTAGATTCTTGGTTTTGTCTGTCGATTTTGTGACTCAATATGGATCAGAGATAATAAAGAATAATTACGTGAATCTGCAGCACAGGTACAAATAATACGGTACTACTCTCCACAAGGAAGAATGATGGATTCTCCTAATGAAACATCAAGACATGTTAAGTTAAAAACCCTCTGTGGCTATGAGCTTAAAACAACACGGATGTGTTCTGAACACATGAACCAATGGTCATTTTACATGATGAGAAACTTGCGATTCAGACTTAAAATCATAAAGGTTTCAGGCTGTAAAACAAATGTTTCTAAAGCTGTAACCCTCAGACAGCCCTTAACATGGGGGTCAAAATGTCCTCACTTCCGGTAAAGCCCCTTCCGAAAATGTCCTTGCACTTGTTGGTTAAAAACTATTGAGTCCTCACAATGTCAGAAGTACAAGAACACCACACACACAGACTCAGCACTGAAAAAGACACATGGATTTTAAGTTTGTTTCTCAGAACTGAATCATTGAAACTAAACTCCACTGTGTTGACCTGATTCACATTGTATGAGGTTGTAGTTTGTTGTTCCGTTGTATTAGTCTTTAAAATGTATTGTTTTTAGCATTATTATAGAGTTGAGTGAAAATTATAGTGCTTCATCATCATCAATTGATCTCCTGATTATGGTTTTGTTAATTGTTTGGGATAAAAAAAAAGGTGGAAAAACAGAGACAAATGTTCAATTTAATTTCACCAAATGATTACTTTAAACAAACAAATGGTGACATTCACACAACTGAGAAGACTACTGATTTTAAGTTTTTCATAAAAAAAAACGAAGATCCATTGATCTCTCCACTGTGAAGACTTGATTGTCCATCTGATCGAGGTTGTAGTTTGTTATTTGTTCTGCTTTTATATGTTTCATATGGTTGAGTTTTCTAAAGATGAGGTTTGATTTAACAAACATTTAATCAATAAATTGTGTTTATATTGTGTCAACACACAAACTGATAGACAGATCTCATCACGTACTGAGAAAACTGCAATAAGTGACTTATAATTTAAGTATACAGTTACATCATGATAATTAAATGTATAAATACTAGTGTTTTCATACTCTGCCTATATCCTGTGTCCGACAGCATCCTCATCATCACCATGTCTGCATGTCAACACTGGGATCATCTGTGCTTCTTGTGGACGCTGTCACTTGCTGCCAAAAACATTCACCCCCCCCCTCGGCCGGCTCAGATTGATTGTGTCGCCTGGCTGGTTGCCTCCGAGGCCACCGGGCCGCAGCACCGGTCATAATCGAGGGAAGAATTAGCAAAACCTTAAATATATGGCAGGTGATATATCATTACCCATAGACTTGACCCCGGCTGACCCCCTCCTCCCTGCTCCCCTGTGGGCTCCGGCTGCTGATGGGGATGGGGATGGAGCAAGCCCCCCCCTCCCCTTCCTCTCAAACAGCTAAATCAACAGCCTCAGTCTGGCCACGGCTCGTCGTGTCGCGGCGATTTGCTCGAGTGGTTTCATGAAAAACTAATCATCTGTTCATCATGGAGATCAAACATACGCAGGGGTGCAATGATTAGGAAAAGCAATCTGATAAACCTTGAAGAGTCACTAGTCCAGATATAATAATTTTCAGATTAAACCTGCCTCCTCCTCCTCCTCCTCGTCCTCCTCCTGTCAGCTCTTATTCCCTCCTCAAAGTTCAAGCAAGGAAGCAAAATTGTTATCTTGTTTTGTAATTGCTGCTCAATTGGCTTCTGTGCAGCCGCAGTCAATCTCCATTTCCTGAACATTTGTCAAAGAGAGATAAGCCCGACCTTATCAAGACTAATTTCTATTCTGTCCTCTGCTCAAAAGACTGAATTTTCCAATTATTCCCATTCCATTGCATCACATAGACTATACGTGAAATTTACCTGACGCCCGTTAACAAAGCTGTCATAAATTAGAACAAAGCAAATACACTGTTACTCAGGGACGACTGTAATATTCAATTTCTAATATCTGCACGCCGTCCTGCTTCACTTTAAAGTAACAAAGCCAGTAATTAGACCGGGCCGCGTCGACAGGCGGGGCCACTCAGTCATCTATTTCCACTTTTGAAGCAAACACCAGAAGTAAGACGGAGGTCAAAGCAATCTCCCTGCGCCTCTAATAGCCTGCTTCAACAGAAAAAAATACATATAGTAATAATAATAATAATAATAATTGGGATGAGAAAGTTTGACAAAGTCGCCAAGAGAAAAGTGGCGTTGTTCCAGAGAAACCATTTAAAGTTGGACGACAGTGTCACACCGGAGATCAGAGGAGAAAAAAAGATGATTTATTATGTTCAGAGATTCTCTCAAGCTTAAAACAATTACCTGCTCGATGCCCCCGTGTTACTTAAGCAAATAAAGTGAAAATAAATAGCTGGCTATGTAACGTTTCATACACCCGCTGAACGTAATAACATTTTGTCATTTCCACAAAGTGGACTGGAATGAGATTAGAGGTCCCTGAAGTCCGTAATGAAACGTGGTGCCTCCTGACTCTAATGCATTTTGTCATCATGAGGACATATTAATGCTCTTCTATAACTTTCTCCTGATTGATGCGGGTGGTGGGAACAAAGACAAGCAAAAAAAAACAAAAAAAAACATTAACATCCAGGGAGAGTTTTTAAGAGATGAAATATGATATGAACAGCTGAGATTACATTTGTGAGATGCATGGTGTTCTCTTACCAGATATAAGGTGCAGTTAAAATGGACTTTCACTGTGATATTACACACTGAATGAAGCTTTATGAGCAGCACTCGACTTGTTGGACTCTTGGTTTTTGTCCTCAGGTTGTTAGAGAATGGAACAAAACATTCAGAGGTTCAGGATTCAGAGTTAAATGAACAGATTTGTACAAAACGAGTCAGAGACTGAGAGAACTGAGACTTCCAGTGGAGATAGTTCATCAATACTTCAAGAATCAAAACAACAGGCCTCTGATGCAAATGAGCTCAATCGTACTTTGCTGATGTTATTTTATCGTGTTGGATCAAATCAGAATCAGAAAACTTGATCTGTCATAAAATAAAATTGGTGCATCAAACAATCAATAAAACTTGTCTAACCCTAACCAGTCCCTCCAGGAAAAATGGGATTATACGATCGCATAATTCAACACATCATCAGCAAACAAAAGCATATTATGTGTAGGATCACATTTTTCAGATGCTGCACCTTTGACACAAAAACAGCTGATTTCTTTACAAAATGTGTGAAATATTCGATCTTGCATAGTTGCAGAAAAGTCACACGTATCTTAGCAGAAAGTTGAGAAATGTTGCACGTTTACTTTCCACAGGAGGGAGCAGCTATTTTGCCCCTGTTACCTTGGGAACGTTTAGAGTTGACGTAATTACGCAACTTGAAATGTTATCGTCTTGCGCAAGAAGACAAACAAAAGTTTTGTTGTTTTTTTTTAACAGAAGTTTTAGTGTATTTTTTATTCTCGAGTCAGGGATGTTTTATTAGTTTGAGCCTTTTGTAATAAAACGAGATGAGAACGTCAATATCCCTGCTCTTTCTGTTATGTAGTACATGTATGTTTGTTTATCATATGGAAGTTGTACGACTCTTTTTGCAAGTTCCCGCAGTGTCATCGCATGAAACTGCATAAATACCCATTGCATACTCTGTGGCATTTAAAAAAAGAAAAAAGAAAACCTGCAGCATAATCAAGGATTTTTGCAACAATCACAAAAAAAAATTTCTGGAAAAGCCTTCCAACACTTAAAGCCTATCTTCCTAAAAACAAGAGTAAAACCAGCATAAAAACAAGTGTAATACATCCAAAGTGGCAAAGTGCATCAGTGTAAATATTTGTTGCTGTGTATTTTAGTGTAATACGGACGTTAAGAAAGAAAAACTGTTGGCAAGAGAAACAACGTGGATATATAAACTCAACACTCAAAGATTCCTGTGAGTCACTTTCTTCTGTTTTTAAGGAGTTTTTCACTTTATCTCAGCTTCTCAGCATGGAGAGAGAAAACATTTCTCATTTCCTCGTCTCCAGACGGTGTTAACAAGATAAACGGAACATTTTCTCTACCAGAGAACGACGCAACGCGACACGACGCAGCTGACGGAGGCTCAGCCAGTCCTCGCTGGTGTTCAGATGGACGGCTGGACAGGACGTCCCACTGGGAGCAGGAGAGATGAAATACTCCACAATGGAGTCCAACTACAACTACAACTCCCCCAAGGCTGCAGTATCACTCGCTCTCTATTGCATTAGCGCTCATTACAAAGCCTCCACCTCAGGGCAGAGCGCAGCCCAACGCAGCCCAACGCAGCCCAGCCCATGCAGCAGCCCAGCCCAGTGCAGCCCAGCCCAACGCAGGGCTCATTGTAAACTTTATCTATGGGTCACATTATTATCTTATATAATAGTTTGCATTAAAACATGTCCTCTGGTGGAAACAGGTTCATTTATTGTCACTGTGAGCTCCTCCCCCCAAAAACAATATAATAAATAAAAAAAACATAAATAAAGCTGAGTGTGTCTAATTTTACTGCCTCCATCCCAAAGCCAGATTAGGGGGAGAAAGAAGAAGGAGGAGGAGGAGGAGGAGGAGGTCATTATCGGGTGACAGGGAGGCGTTGGTTAATCTGTGAATAATGTCAAGTGTGGGGGTGGAGTGATGTGCAAAGGAGGGAGGGAGGGAGGGAGGGGTATTTTGGGTGAGGGGGTGAGGAGGGGGTGCATGGATTGTGTCGTCTGGCAGCTCATCTATATTTTATGCTGCCACTCAGACAAATGAAACAGGAGCCACCCGGAACAAGGGGAGACCCTCTGACACTTCAAAGGGAAGTCCTATGGGTGGTTTCTTATTGAAGCACAGGCCTGTACCAAACCCGACCCACATACATGAACCCCCCCCCCCTCCCCCTCCCACTCTATCCCATACACCCCAACAAGCCTCCTCTCCTCCCAGCAGCATGCTGAGAAGCTGCCGGGGCCTCATTAACCCTTAAACAGGCTTGTGAGGGGTGTGCGACGTACGGGGAGAAGACTAATTACCCCACCAACACACTGGAGGAGATGACACACACAAACACACACACATACACACACACAAACACACAGCCTTGTAATGCTATCATTGTGAGGACACTCATTGATATAATGTATTCTCTACCCTAACCTTAACCATTACTCTTAACTTAATTTAAACCTAATTATTACCTATAGTCTTAACCCTCAAACAACCCTTGGAGAAAGTGAGGACCAGGCAAAATGTCCTCACTTCCCAAAAATGTCCCCACTCTGTTGGTTAAAAACTCTTTCCGGTCCTCACAATGTAGTGAATACAGGAACACAAACACACACACGGAGCGCCGGCAGTGATGATAACAGTAATAGTGGTGCAGGATGCTCCAGAGTGTACGCCCTAATTGAAAAACCCAGATCCCCTGTTTTTTTTTTTTTTTGTTATGATTTGCAGTTTCACACACTCACACACACACACACCCTCACATATGCCCCATCCTCGCTGCTGTCACACAATAGCAGTATTTCACGATTAGCTAAAATCTGACAGTGATAATGAGCAGAGAGGAAAGATGAAAGGGTAGGAAGGAGAGGGGACACGGAACGAGAGAGAAAGAGGCAGATATCAAAAGAAGAGACTAATTGAGGTAACGCAGCCGCCAAATCCTCCGCCTCATTTGCATAAAACTATAGCAAGCTAGCGCAGCTTCATTCTGGCCGTCGTCGCCCGCTAACAACGCTAATGTCTTAACAAATTAATTTTGCAAATCAGGCACGCCCAGCGGAGCTCCACCGGCTGATTAAGGAGATTAAACAAACAGATGCTGATTAGTGCTGTGCGGCCTGAGAGAGGTGTGTTCGCCGTGATGCCGTGACTCCTACGGCACGATACAGAAACCGCAGGTCGTGACACCGTGACACCGACCAAACCGTCGGGTAGTAGTGCACACCTGTCGAACACTGCAAACAGCTCAAACGTGCACACAAATATCACCAGGGAGATTCCTCCTGTGGATGTGGGACTATTATTTTTTTTTAAACTTATGAATATTTGATATTTCAAGTGCGTATAAAGGGAGAAGAGTAGGAGGTAAAGGAGTGAGAGGAAGAAACAGTGAAAGCGATAGTGCTGCAGTCATGGGCTCACTTATTAACGACGCCAGAGTGAGTCCATCGCACATTGAGGCTTTACTCATTTCTTTCAGCTTCTAACACACACTCGCTGTGAAACTCTTTTTTTGTGGCCAATCAGATTTCTCTTCTTCTTCTTTTTCTCACTGATAATTCCCAGAATTCCCAGTGAGAAGAAGGCGTGAGAACCAGTTGCAGCCATGTGGGCGGAGTCAGACTGAATATTGACACTGGATGGTTCATGGGGAGGAGGATTTTCTCCCCATGAGCTCCATGGATCCAAAGTAATATATATATATGTATATATATATATATAAAGTCATTAATAACATGCCGTTTAGGAAATTAATATTTGAATATATGGATTGAACCTTGAATATATATATATATAAAAAACTCTGAATATATTGAACGAAACTCTGAATATATTGAGTGAACCTTGAATATATATATATATATGAAACTCTGAATATATTGAATGAACCTTGAATATATATATATGAAACTCTGAATATATTGAATGAACCTTGAATATATATATATATGAAACTCTGAATATATTGAATGAACCTTGAATATATATATAAAACTCTGAATATATTGAATGAACCTTGAATATATATATATATGAAACTCTGAATATATTGAATGAACCTTGAATATATATATATATGAAACTCTGAATATATTGAATGAACCTTGAATATATATATATATGAAACTCTGAATATATTGAATGAACCTTGAATATATATATATGAAACTCTGAATATATTGAATGAACCTTGAATATATATATATATGAAACTCTGAATATATTGAATGAACCTTGAATATATATATATATGAAACTCTGAATATATTGAATGAACCTTGAATATATATATATATGAAACTCTGAATATATTGAATGAACCTTGAATATATATATATATATATATATACCCATGTACTGTGGATATATATATATATATATGGGACTATTATGGCATGCCGTTTAGGAAATTAATATTTGAATATTGGATTGAACCTTGAATATACTTATATAAAAAACTCTGAATATATTGAACGAAACTCTGAATATTTGAGTGAACCTTTATATATATATATGAAACTCTGAATATATTGAATGAACCTTGAATATATATATATATGAAACTCTGAATATATTGAATGAACCTTGAATATATATATATATGAAACTCTGAATATATTGAATGAACCTTGAATATATATATATGAAACTCTGAATATATTGAATGAACCTTGAATATATATATATATGAAACTCTGAATATATTGAATGAACCTTGAATATATATATATATGAAACTCTGAATATATTGAATGAACCTTGAATATATATATATATGAAACTCTGAATATATTGAATGAACCTTGAATATATATATGAAACTCTGAATATATTGAACGAAACTTGACTGACGTCATCAAGGCACTGGCACCATCTTGTATTATAACCCATGCAGATGCGGCAGCAAAAATGACTGAGTCAACGCGTGCTTTGATTGCAGCTATTTTAAATAATGAAGAGGCCATAAACACACTTGCAAGTGCGTGTACGGGCCAAAATCCCAGACCTGAAACCCGTGCGCACTTCAATTCTCCGGACGAAGAAGTCCGGACAATTTTATACATCCAGACCTGCTGCAACAGGGCAGACAGCTGCTCATAATGCAAACCTCAGCATGCCTTCGAACACGGCCCCGGTGTACAATCTCCGCCCGTATACAAGGCCTGCAAGACAGGGCACAACACTTGTGCCCTGTCTTGCAGGCCTTGTATACGGCACAACACTTGTGCCCTGTCTTGCAGGCCTTGTATACGGGCGGAGATTGTACACCGGGGCCGTGTTCGAAGGCATGCTGAGGTTTGCATTATGAGCAGCTGTCTGCCCTGTTGCAGCAGGTCTGCTTTGTCCGGACTTCTTCGTCCGGAGAATTGAAGTGCGCACGGGTTTCAGGTCTGGGATTTTGGCCCGTACACGCACTTGCAAGTGTGTTTATGGCCTCTTCATTGCAAAATAGCTGCAAAAGCACGCGTTGAAGTCATTTTTGCTGCCGCATCTGCATGGGTTATAATACAAGATGGTGCCAGTGCCTTGATGACGTCAGTCAAGTTTCGTTCAATATATTCAGAGTTTCATATATATATTCATGGTTCATTCAATATATTCAGAGTTTCATGTCATATATATATATATTATATATATATTATATATATATATATATTCAAGGTTCATTCAATATATTCAGAGTTTCATATATTTATATTCAAGGTTCCAATATATTCAGAGTTTCATATATATATATTTCAAGGTTCATTCAATATATTCATTTCATATATATATATATATTCAAGGTTCATTCAATATATTCAGAGTTTCATATATATATATATTCAAGGTTCATTCAATATATTCAGAGTTTCATATATATATATATTCAAGGTTCATTCAATATATTCAGAGTTTCATATATATATATTCAAGGTTCATTCAATATATTCAGAGTTTCATATATATATATATTCAAGGTTCACTCAATATATTCAGAGTTTCGTTCAATATATTCAGAGTTTTTTATATATATATATATTCAAGGTTCAATCCATATATTCAAATATTAATTTCCTAAACGGCATGCCATAATATGTATATATATATATATATATATATATATAGGCCTATGTATGTATACCCAAAGTCATTAATAACTCTGTGCTTTGATTGCAACTATGACATCATTCATTGTCACTTACTGGAACAAACTTGCTCTCATAACTCTCAGTAGCAAACAATGTGAACTGAATATATGAAAATAGAGTGATAGCTATTTTTTCTAAACTAAAATGTATAATTGTGATGTCGCCTGATAAACACACTCTTAGATCAGTGAGTCATGATGCTTCTGCCATGTCTGGCCTTGTGCCTCTGGTACTCTCTGTTTGAGAAAACTTTATTGCTCAGTTCTTGTGACGGTGATGACCCATGTACTGTAGTAAGGGCAGCGATATAAAAATGTTCTTGTTGCCCAAATACATTTCAACTAAATGAGTTCAGTTTATGTTTTCTCAAGTTATGTTTATGGAGTGAAGTTGAGTAGTTGTGAGTTAAGTTGTGAAGTTCAGAAGATGTTCCAACGCCTGGGTTTGTGGCGAGAACAAAACGTAGATGCTCAGGCACATTTGGATTTTCAATATAGATAATAATATCCAAATGTCATAATCACAACGACACAATTGCTTTTTTCCATCCTGGGGACAGAAAAAGCACCATAACTGAAGAATCATTTTATACATCCATGACTGAGTGTCAACAGGACTCAACACTTCACCTCCTCCTCCTCCTCCTCCTCCTCCTCCTCCTCCTCCTCCTCCTCCTCCTCCTCCAGTGGCAGCCTGAGAGCAGTGAAGACCTGAAGTGAAACCCTGAACTGCAGAAACCAAAAAATGAAAATAAAAACATCTCCATCACACATCATATCGTTTTCTTTTTTTGTTTTGTTTTGTTTTTAGAAAATTTCAGCAAAAAAAAGAAAACCATGTTCAGCATGAAGTCGTGTTATCTGTTGCCATCCAGACGTCACTCTTCTTTTCCTCCACGTTTTTTTTCACCCACATCACCCACATCACAGTTTCCAGCCCCAGTATCCCTCTCTCCTGCCTCCCTCTCTCTTTCCTCCCTCCCTCCCTCCCTCTAGTCCCCCCGGTGCTGTGTTGTGTGACAGCTGCTGCCCTCTTTGGCGGTGGTGAAATGAATAGATTATGAGCAGTAATTAGGTATACAGCAGAATCAATGTGCTCTGGGGCAAGGCCTCGGGGTGGAGTGGGAAGTAGGGGGTACAGAGGGAGGGACAGAGGGAGGGAGGGAGAGAGGGCAAAGAGCGGCAGGGGGAGTCAGGAAGAAGTCATGGTGGGGGGGGGGGATCCTCAGTGACTCAGGATCACGACCTGCTGGACGAGGATTATTATTATTATTTTCCAAATTTTGGATGCAACAGTGAAGAAGACTTCTGAAGTTTGTGATATGGTGAAAAATGTAAATCGAAACGTGTTTAAATCTTAATTATTGTTGTTTGTTTGTAATGTTATGTAATTTCCTGGATGAGATTAGTCTTTTATGATAAACGTCCAATTTCCTATTCTTTTGTGGTACTTGAACTATGCACTGTGCTTCACTGCTGTAGATGGAAATCATGATAAA
Organism: Decapterus maruadsi; assembly: GCA_030347415.2. NCBI lineage: Eukaryota > Metazoa > Chordata > Actinopteri > Carangiformes > Carangidae > Decapterus > Decapterus maruadsi. The sequence continues at coordinate 27,100,905 of CM064900.1, forward strand.
GTGTTAGCAGCAATGTTAGCTTAAAGTATAACGTTTTTTAGGCCGTCAAGTAACAGAATGTAAGGAGAAGTTCATTCAGACACATGGAACAACCAGGATAAATATTTTCAAGTTCGACTTGGACGTATTACAACAAAGTTGGAAATAAATGTCCAAGACTACGACCTGAGTTGAAGGATGCCACTGCACGCAGGAGGTCGCGTGATCACACACGTCATAAAGTTCTGATTCAAACTGGTAAACATTTACAGAGCTGCAGGTGTCTGTTAGCTGTCTATTCCTCTCTGTCTGCGGTGTGCGAAGGTAAACTGTGGTAAAAATGTTGTAAAAACTGAAGCTTCCAATTTTTTTATTCGTTAAACTCCGCTTCATTCAGGATGAAAACTGTGCTTTGAGCAATTCAAACGTGTACCAGGAAAAACATGACTTCATAGCCGTTGAGTGATGCTGACCTGACACTGTTATGATAATAAGGATCCACTCAATATGGTTCACTTTGATTGCTTTTTCACTGTTTTGCTAAAGTCGACGAGAAGCGGTGGATAACGTTATACATCTTATACGTTATATCTGTGTAATCTTATCTGTCATAAACAAGAGATGAGGGGTTATGGGGCGCGTTTGTGACGCGGTGCCACAGAGACGAGAGCTGGGACACTGGAAGCTAAGAGACACTATAGGTGAAAAGCAGAGAGCCTCCATCCTGTCATTTAACCATCAAATTTACTCTGAAGCTGTTTAATTAAGGTCAAAATCTTCATAGTTCCTCTTTAATTTGAACATTCGTAGGTCGAACACAAACAGAAATATCACAAAGCACCATGCCGACTCACAAACAGGTGGACTAACTGGACCTTTGACACTTATCTTCATGTGCACAAATGCATTACAGTATCTCCAAATAAAGAGGGACATTGTGTAACTTCTCCTGTTATCTATTCACGAAAATCACAAAAATCAGTCTGTGAAAAGTCACCGCGGTAACGCAGTGAGGAGGAATGGAGCGTTACACAGATGCTGCATTCAGGTGCAGTAGGGCAGACGGCCGTCGGTAACAAACCAGATGTCATTTTAGTCACAGAAGTACAGAGAAAGACAGTGAAACGTGGGTCAGGTCAACAATATGACATCACCATGACATCATATTGTCACGTGTCTTGTTTAGCCTTGTGCTGACGGACCACTTGTTTACATAGAGGCTTGTTTATGCCGTTACGTGCAGCGGCTGTCGTCCGTCTGCCCAGTTTTATGTGAATGCAGCATGAAAAGTACGATTGAGTTGCTTGCGATCTACAACCACAACGCTATAGATGGGAGGAATTCCTTCACAATGTACCTTTAATTATCTGATTTAAAGGTGTACAGAAAAGAAAACTGAATTTGAGCCCACTCTGGGTCATAAAATTAGTGTAAAAACTCATCTATCAGACGACGTAGGCCAAACTTTGTGCAAAATTCTATTTTTGAGTAAATCCGGAATGAAAGTGTTGTATTTTTATTTCGCATTGGACAATGCAGGCGCACGGATTGTACGTCAGCCTGCTCACGATTCAAAAGCCACTGATATTGGATCTGTCATCCGTCATTCAAATGGGAGCTCGGACTCGAATTCCCCGCCCGCTCGGTAACGACCAATCAAATCTGTTAAATTTACTCGGGTAAAGTACTTTTAATTATCTGATTTAAATGTTTGTTCTCTCACTGACTAACTGTGGCCATGTTGCAGTCCTGTACAGTTACTGAAAGAAATTACATATAAAAAACTACAATGTGACGATGACACAAATGTCCTGAATGCAAAATACAGAGTATAGAAATCTGAGGGTTATGATATAAAATCGTTCACACTGGAGTAAAACAGTGAACATCGTTAATGAAATAAAAACTTTGAAGCAGGGGAAGGAACAGAATTTTAAAAGAACAACAGATGAAAAGGAGGATGATGCTGAGGATGATGATGAGGGGGATGTAGAGTTAAGACGGAGCCTGGGATGAGAAGAGGAGGAGGAGGAGGTGGGGGGGGCAGGATGGTGTTGTACCCGCTCCCAGCCCTGGATTTGCCCTCCAGTAAAGCATCTCAGTCCTTTTTTTTAGTGGCAGAGTGCTGGATGACCTGCCTGTGATCTCCTCCATAATTAACATATGCTTGTTAGTCAAGGCTGGTTGGAGGCTCTGCGACCCACACACACACAGACACACACACGACACAGCAGCAGAGCAAGTTAGGGAGGGGGGCAGGGGGGGTGAGGCAGACACTCAGAGTTATATAACACCAAGCAAAAAAAGGGAAGAGCTGCAGCATCTGTCACACTGATCGCTGGACGTGTTAATTTCTGCAATTTCATTTTCGTCCGAAATTCAAATAACACTTATGGACACCGCCGCCGTGGGTGGATCCGATCTGGTCTGATCAAATTTGCTCTGAAAATGACTCCAAACCGCTTTAATAGGGTCATGAATATGAAGCGCCGGAGAAGAGGCCGCACATGCACGTATTTGTCCAATTTCTCCCAACCTCATTTAGACATAATGAAGACACGGGGGCCCTGCACTTGTGATTATTCCCTCCATTTCCCAGGGCTCTTGACCTCTGAGTGAGAAAAAAAAAGATAAATAGAAGCTGCTTAACCAATCAGTCAGAGGAGAGAGGAGAGTCAGTGTATCTAAGCCTCGGAGTTTAGGACAATTTATTCCATAAATCCAAAGTGTTTTTATTCAGATTAAGACATTAAAGTGTGAGCAGATGCTTTAAATACTTGGATCAGAGGTTCCAGATGTTTTTTTTTTCTCTTGTAGCCCTTTAATCATACATGAAACGCAACACAACTGATCATCTTAATTTCTCTCTATAAAAGACATTTTTACACTTCCTGTGTATGGATTCTTCTGCATGTTGGTTCTTGAACTCAAATTAAATATCAAAATAAAAAAAATGAATCTGCCTGCCTTTAAAATAAAATAAATAATAATCAACCTGTTTGTCATGCACATTCATATACATTCACATACACTAATATAGACTCTTTCATTCACTCCACTGTATCATAACCTCAGTTTTTATATAGATTTACATTTTTCCATTGGTACTTTTTGTACATAACATCTTTTGCACTGTAAAACATACAATAAACCTTATAGCTGCACTGATCATCATCATCATCTTCTTGATGTTGATGCTGCTGCCTGCTGAGCTTGTAATCGCCACCTGGGGATAAATAGTTCTTTGAATTGAAGTGAAGTGAATTGAATAGAATTGTTGTTTTATTATCTCTTATAACAACATAACACAACTATAACTCTTGCAACAGGTCGTCAGCCTTAAAGAAACATGAGGCGATGTTCAAATGCGTTCATAGAGAATGTATTTTTCACTGAACTTCTGTTTGTCAGTGGGTTGAACCCTGAACCCTGAACCTTCTCCTGAGTCTGGAGCAACAGTAACTGGACGTTTGAGCCATTTATCCATGTTAAAGGGATAGTAGCATTTTTTTAGACACATGTTTTTATTTGGAGCTAACCAACTGCTGATCAGCGGGCGCTAACCCTGAGCGGAGGGATACGTGAGTTGGTTAGGTCCAAATAAAAACTGCATTTTTCCTGCACTTTGAAGGGCTGGAAAAAACTATATTATAGCCAACAATGGAACTCTGTACTTTTTTCACATAAAACCTCCTTTAGGCCGTGAAAATAGGCCGTTTCTTTGGGTCCATTCACAATAATGTATGTTGTAAATCTCTGGGCAGGGCTATTATGGGTTGGCGTTGCTAACGGGAGGAGTGCAGAGAGTCTTCTACTGCAATTAAAGTACTTAGGGGCTATTTGTAGATCATAGAACCACATTTAAAAAAAAATGCTACTATCCCTTTAACTTGCAGCTTCAGCCCTATATTTGGCTGTTTTTGTGTTTGGCTACAGCATGTGTCTTCCTAACAGAGTTGTGCCACAGGTTATTGTTTACACAGTCTTTAACAGGCTTATGAAATGATAGATGATTATGAAATTCTGGGCTGATACCAAGACGTGTAATGTTTAAAATAACAATCTGGACGATGGCCGATGCTGGTACCGTGTTTTTTCCGTGTTACCGTGTTAGAAATCTTCATTACTCCCACAAAACCGCCATTTCCGCTCACTTGACTTTAACAAATTGAACATGTATGCACCCTCTTGCATCTCGCCAGAGCCACATCCCCCCAAAAAAGAGAAGAAAGAAAGGCTTCTCCTTCACGTCAGCACAATATGCCACTAAACAGATAAACATCGGCCACTGCCATCGGTATTTTCCGATCGCTGATGTCAGTCAATGAAGCGAATATTGGGGCATCGATGCATCCTTCTAGTACCTAATAGATGACTAAATGTTTCCACGAACGCCCTGCAATGAGCTCCAATCACTGACTTGAAACACAAAAGCAGAGAAAAGTTGTTGTGGGTCAGAAAAGATGGAAAAAAAACCCCCCAAGTGTGAACATCCGTGTGAACTGCTGCAGCCACGAGCGCATCCCTACTGTACTGCATGTTTATGTGTATGTGTGAGGAGTAAGTGGGGGGTTTGCATGCTGTCTGGTTATGTAGAGGTGTCTACTGAGTGTGTGTGAGTGTGTGTGTGTGTGTGTTTGCACTCTCACAGCATCTCAATGACATCAAAGCGCTGAGCAAACTGAGCCCCTGGCAGCTCTTTAGAATCCCATCTCCCCTCTCTGTTTAAAGCGGGCAACAGAGAAAAGACCCGAACTAATAAAAGAGGTGTTATTCAAAAGAGGAATAGACTGCTCAAATGTGTGTCATGTTTGTGTGTGTGTGTGTCTGTGTCAGAGAGAGAGAGAGGAATATGAGGAAGAAAGAGAGGAAAACAGGTGGAACAAGACAGAGAGATAATAGAGAAAAATGGGAAGAGTGAGGGCGATGGAGGAGAGAAAAGAGGGCAGAGGGAGCAACGACGGGAGCGCAGCAGCAAAAAGAAAAGACACAGAAAAGGGAAAAAGGAAGTCGACGTTTCCCTGAAGCCTCTTTTCTTTTCTTTTCTCTGCAACGCTTCATCGTTCCTCCTTGTGATTCTGACACCGAAGGTGAAAACGACTGTTTGTGTAATCAAACAAAGCACTAGGGCCAGAGAGAGAGGGGGGGGGGTCTTCACATTTTTATACTCTGCTTTTGTTGCCAGCTAAAGGTTTTCTTCTTTTTTTTGGAGCCGAGCAGGAAACAAAGAGAGAAATGGTGAATCATGTTGAAATTTAGCCGGTCCGGTGAAAACCTGCATGAAAAAACTATTGATTTTCATGTGATTTCCAGGATTTAACCTCCTCCCCTCCGTCTCCTCTTTCTCTGTGAGTGCAGCAGCCATTATCAGCTGTTATAATTCATTGTTTGTGTCTTCATCATGTGATCCTCTCTCTCTCTCTCTCTCTACTTCCTCCTTTTAATGGCTGCCAATCATTTGCAAAAAAAAAAACCTGACAAGAGATTCCTGAGAAACGAGCTGAGCGTTGTTTAAAAATGCTGCTTTCTTTTGATTTTGATTTTTTCCTCTTTCTCTTTCTCTTCCTGACTTGAGAGCGAAAAATCGAGAGCATCAGACGGAGGAGAGAAGCAGCAGCAACACAGAGAGAGAGATGGAGAGAGGGAGAGAGAGAGAAAAGAAAAGAAAAGAAAAGCCCAGTTCAATTGACATTGTAAAATGAAATACTTTGTAAAAGGGGAAATAAATGCTGCGAGTGAGTGGAAGATTCATGCGCTCAAATAAACTGGGGCTTTTGAATTTTTAATTGCAGCGGTCCTAATTATGGCCATCAGACAGTTACTTCTAAACACACTCACTGCACTTTCTCCCCCATTGCTCTTCCACCCTCCCCTCCCAGCCTCTCCTCCCCAGTTTGGCCGTGGACGAGGCCTCAGTCCGGGTGTATTTTTCCATGCCATTAATATTTGATGAAAATGGGGCCAGGCTGCATCAGCTGCTCATCGCCACTAAAGAACACGGCCTCCATTATGAGCCCTGTGCTTCCTCCTCAGCCGCGTACATTAGCGAGATGACAGAACGCAACCGATGGATGGGAGGCGCGAATGCATGTGTGTATGTGTGTGTGTGTGCTGCACGGGTTCAGTTGTGCAATTGTGCAATGCATGCATGTGTGTGTATGTGTGTGTAAGTGCCAGGTCGTCAACTATCCCTGTCGATTGATGCTATTAGATGTTGAGAAACAGTTGGGTGTGAGCTATAATTGAGCTGACACTAATAATGAAAGCAGATACTGTCTGCAAGCCCTTGGCAATATGCTAAAGATATTGATGCCCCTAATAATTCAGGGGGCTCGACAGAGTGGAGGAGAAATCTTCTTCTTTTTTTCCTTTTTTCCTCCCCTCTCTCTCTTTCTCTCTCTCAGATCTCGCCCAGGAAGCAGCAGGGAAATAAGATTTAAACTGGTTCTAAAACGCAGCGAAGCTCCTCCATCTTTTTAAAGCTTTTTCTGGTCTCAGTGTCGAGTCGTCGTGAATCACTGACAAACACAACGGAGCAGAGAGTGGAACTGAGATCACAGCCTGACGGGAGTTTGCAGGAAATCACCACTGTTTTTATTTAATTGAACTTATGGCCGCAGCCAGCTATTAGGTCACCGAGAAAAAAACTGAAGACGGCCACAGGGCCTAAATAGCATGATATCGGTCAGCTTGGTGAAAACCTTCCCTAGATGGCTGTCCTACCAAAACACTATAAAAAAAATAAAATGACAAATCTGCAAGAAAGTAAGAAATCCAGAAGGAAAAAATACATCTTCACTGCAATTTATTTAATGGAGAGGGAACAATACCTGATGTTAAAAGGCTGAAAGTCTGTCCTGCTAGTCTACTTTATAATTGTGGATCATTTTGATATAATTAAGTATAACTAGGCCTACTAGCTAGACAGGTCCAAAGTGATGCTTTGCCCGGTTAAATCATGAACTACCTGTGATAATGCATTTTTTTTCGGGGGGAGTGTGAAAGAAATTCAAAAACAGATGAAAAACAAATAATTGACACCTACCAGTCTAGAAAGTGTTACAAAGACATTTCTAAAGCTTTGGGACTCCAGTGAACCAGGAGAACGCTCAGCCTAGAACCAAAATACTATAAATAATAAAAATAATAATAATAATAAAATGAACATTTAAGTGAAAACCACAGGATTTCCTGCTAGCATGTGGTAGCCTCCTGTCGTATCTAATGGGTCTATAACAATGATAATATAGAGATAAGTCTGGGGCGGTGCTGAGCTCAGTTGGTAGAGAACCTGCCCCATGGGGTCAGGCTATAGTCCTCACTGCCGGCCCTGGTTCGAATCCCGTGCTGAGCGGCCCACTTCCTGCCTCTCTCAACTGTCCTGTAAGCCCCCCCGCCCCCCCAATAAAAAATATAAATGTGAGTCATTTTGATGTAATTTTGGACAGCCTATAAAATGACTACTAGCTAGAGGGGTGCAAAGTGAGGCAATTTCAAATTTCACCAATTTCAAAACCCTGGCCAACAACACGCTGGTCATGTTTGATTCAACATGGGGCAGGTAGTGGGTAGACCTCTGACACACACTCACACACTCACACTCACAACACTAACACACTTTGTTTATCAGTCACTGGGGAGCAGAGCAGGCCAGTGTTAGGGATCATAAGTTTGTGTTGAGCTTTAGTCAAGGACCTCCATAATGACCAACTCAACCTTGTGACTCCTGTCTGAGAGCCAGGTCCCTGGGGGTGTGTGTGTGTGCATGTATGTGTGTGTATGGGTGAGTGTGTGTGTGTGTGAGGGGGTTAACCCCATAATCTGGAGATAAGGTAAAAGATCAGAGGAACAGAGTTAGAAAAGGCGGCGTTATATACAGTAGACTTGACGTGTTTCATATGTTTGCATTAATATGAATGCGTGTGCATGAAATAATGAACATTACATTTTTTACATTTTCTATGTCAGTCATTCATAAAATCCACAGCTTGCATTTTTTCCCCTGTCTTTTACAGCTTTTCTCATTAATCAGTTCAATAATTCAGCGGCACCAGAATCAGTCACAGTCACAGTCTCGCTGCACTTTGGTTCAAAAAAACTATAAATGCTGCTAAAACAGAGTGACATGATTGGCAAGTTCCATTTGACAGGGGCAGGAGGGGAGGGTGGGGGGCTAAAAAGGGCAACAGTGAGCCGCAGCTCGGGCCGTGACGCCAGATGGAAAGAGACTGGGGTAAGTAGAGTAGAAAGCACCTGTCAGCTCCGGCTCTCCGGCGCCTTGATTAACATCAAATTTTAATTTTTCTCTCTGCCTGACTTTGCCGCCGTGCGCTCTGAAAGCTTCTGACTGCAGACCGGAGGGGAAGGCTGAGGCCAACCAGGCACAGCAATGATAATGATAACACAACAATACATCCACATTCAAATTCCAACATTATTCACACGCTTTTCTCCATGATTACACACACACACACACACACACTGTTTAAATGAATTGCACATGTGTGAATACTAATAGACCCAACATGATTAAAATAAATTCCCACCCTCCCAGAGAATTATGGTCTATTGAGTTAAACTGAATCTCACCGTGTAAAAATAATAAAAACATAAGAAAAAAAAACCTATCAGGGGAAATATACAACACAATTACTTCAAAGGCAACAACAACAACACACACACACACAGCTACAGAAACCAACTCTAAACGGCGGCTCGGTCCCAACATGGTGGCTGTAATATTTCTTAATTGGATGATGGAAATCACACGGGCCTTTTGTTTTTCTTCCGTGCACCTCGAACGCACCACGCTCCTTTCTCTCTCTCTGACTCTCACTCGCCCTCATTTGCATATTCATTGAGATATCAATTATTTATCCTTCACCACAATGACTTGCTGTATTACTATGTGCCTCCATACAGTATAACATACAGCAGCATATGCTTTTTTTTTTACTGAATAATACATATAATAAATGGAATAAATCAATGTGTAATAATATCAAATAACAACGTCAGAGTGTTGTTAAATTACTGAAACGTATAACAATATAAGAATATAGAAGAAACTTTGATTTGCATTATTATCATTATTTAGTTTTTTATCATGATTTTCTATAATTTGTTACCATAACTATATATTTTCTTTTTAAATGACTGTGATTAAATCAAATGATATTCCTGTAATTGTTCATTAAAATAAAATTAACGATATTATAAAAATATACAACTTTACGGATTATCTTTAATTAAATTGTAAATTATAAGTGTAGCTGCTCATCTGCACACACACACACCACACAGACACACACACACACACCTTTACAAGTGAAGCACTTGCACATGTAATAGGTTTATATCAGGAGGCGTTCAAGCGCATGCAGCAACGTAGGAATGGGACAAAATATTTTAAAAACCCTCTGCTACAATAACCCCATTTCCCCCCGAGACACATTCACATCCACACAGCGTTGCCCCTGTGAGCTGTTTTCATATTACATCAATATTATTGTTATTATTATCAGTATTATTGTAGGGAAACAATGCGATGACTAATCAAAATGTAATTTCTGCAGCAGCGTGGAGCAGCTCTCTCTGTTACAGCTGCACCTCAAACCAACTATGACCTGAGGAGGGAAAAAAAAAATCATGGCCTCACCAGCCAATACTCTTTCTCCTTCAAGCCAGCTTCGACACACACACACACACACACACACATACTCAGACAACACACACACACACACTCTCTCACATACACCATCGCCCGTTGCAGCACAGAATAGATGACCGCACTTACTTTAAACGTCCCATGAAGGAAAGTTTTCAGATTTTTTTTCTCCTCCGTCTCTCCTCCGCCTCCCTCAAAACCAAAACTCCTCGGCTCTTATTGCGCTTCGGCCAAAGAAAAAAAAAAAAGCCAAAGAGGAGAGAGGAGCTGCAGAGGAGGTGCAGCAGTAGCCGCCATAAGGCACCCAGCTGTTAGTTATCACATAGTATCTATAGCTAAAGAAAGAGCAGGTGGCTCCCAACTATCATTTTATACATTTTTCCACCCCCTGTATATGTCTTCTACCTTGCACGGATACAGACTGTGCTCTCTGCATCTGGTTGCACAAGCACAATCAATATGGAAGGGGAGAGCTATTTTATGATTGGAGAAGTTGTTGTGTTTTTGGTGGTGAAATTCATTATTTAGTATCTGAACCTTCAGCAATTCAGTATCATTTATTCATAAAGTCCCTTTTTGCCAGGAGGAAATGGATACAGCTGCAGCAACCGAGAGAGAGAGAGAGAGAGAGAGAGAGAGAGAGAGAGAGGGAGAGAGGGAGGGGGGAGAAAGAGAGAGAGGGAGAGAGAAGTAAAGAAAGAGGGAGAGATGAAGAGGAGAAAGAACATGTGGGGGGTGCAAGAGCAAAAAGCCGGGGAGGGAGGGAGGGAGGGAGGTGGATGGATTGATGATATTGATCAGGCACCTCTTGAAATAAAGGCATCGGGGCTTTATTTTTTCAAGCGCTCATGATTGACAGATAAAGAGAGGAGATGGCTGGGAGGAGGATGAGGATGAGGAGGAGGAGGAGGAGTGTGGGTGAGGAAGGAGGGGGCCTTGAACATCACATGGCGGCGGCGGCGAGCGAGCGAGCGATTAAAGCAGCTCCTCTCTGACAAGCACGGAGCGAGAGAGCACAAGCACCGAGGCAGAGGAGGGGACGGATGGAGAGGAGGAATCACTCGAAATGATGTTTGTTTACTTTGCAAAAAAAAAAAAAAAGAAGAAGAAAAAAACACAGGAGAGAGAAAGGAAAGAAAGAAGGAAAGAAGAAGAAGAGAGGGGGAGAGTTGTTAAGTGGAGGAGTCAAATGTGTGTGTGTGTGTGTGTGTGATTGTGTGTGAAACAGCTTGGCTTTGTAAATCCGTTCCTCTGAAGCTGCAGCTCTGGACCCAACAACTGCTGACTAATGTCGAAGCTGCTGCTGCTGCTTTGAAAAGTGGAAAGAAAAAAATACAACAGCTGCAATAACGGTTAACACAGTTTGAGAAAAAAAGAAATGGTGGTGCATTCAGTGAACGTCAGAATCTACAGCGTGTGCTATATTACAGGAATGAGAGCAGATGTATGAAATCATTTACTACACAGTGTGTTTTTCCTCTGACAGGGAAATATTTCTGCACTCACACTGAAAAAGAGAAAGAAAAGGAGAGAGTGGAGGGGGGAGGGTATTTATTTTATTTTTATTTTTTTTCTTTCTCCATTGTCTTGTTTTGTATTCTGTTTCAAAATAAAAGCAATTTGAAAATCGTTCCGGGTCTTGAATTATTTAGATTCGACTTAGTGCAACGCTAGCACCAGAAATTGCAGAGATCCATCTCAGTCAGGAGGTAAAGAATGAGCTGCACCTGTAGCTGCCATGGCCTTTGGCTCCGCAGCCGCTCACTTCCTGTTGTGGATGTTGTACTGGCATGTTTGTGTGTGTGTGAATGTGTGTGTGTCTTTGTGCTGTTTTGCTTCATCAGAATTAAAGGGGGCTGATGAATCATTAACTCTGCATCACTTCAGTCATTAATAATGTTACTACATTGAACAGTTTATAGTGATCTAAGGACAAATTTAACATTTTAAAATCACATCATAACATGAAAAAAAAAAATCTCAGTCTTTAATACGACTTAAAATTTCATTCAGTTCTTGTTTTAACGCTCTCTTTGTTCCAGTTATCTCTGTTTTGTGCCGGTGCAGGACTTAAATGTTGCATCAGTCTTGTTTAAAATGTGATACTGAATTTATTCAGCGCCATAAATGCTTCTTCTTCTTCTCTTCCTCTCCTCCTCCTCCCTGGTGTGTGCCTGTGTTGTGCTCTGTATTGTTACTCTGCTGTGAGCTATAAACCACAGAGGTGGTTTAGATGAAGGCTGCAGAAACCTTATAATGCTGCAGCGACAGCGTTACAGCAGATTGTAACTTTGTTGATTAAATGATCAACATTTAAAAAGGAAAGTAAATGGACGTTCAGCTTTGGGTTTTTGCTCAGAAATCAGAATCACTTCACAAATCTGCTCCGCCACGACGGAGGAAACAGCCCATACTGTACGCTACGCACTGCTTTATCACTATTAACTTCCTATTCTCCAACAACATTTCTAATAAGAGCCGTGCAAATGTGTGAAACGCGACTGCAGTTATGAGAAAAAGGACTCAGTGTGTGTGTTTACCTACAGGGTGCCATAAAAAAAAGCCTGAAAACTATTTATTGAATTTACACTGTGAGCCGAGGCCTAAACGTTAGCTTTGTGTCGGTTATTTTTTTTATTATGAGACGACAATTCAGAGCCGAGTGAATTACCCAGACTCCTCTGTTACGAGACAAAGATGGACAAGATGTCGGAGTGAGACCGAGCCACCGAACAATAAGGGGAAGTAAACAGGTAAATAAAAAGAAGAAGAAGAATCTACAGTAGTGGCGCTGCACAAAGCTAACGCAGGAATAATCTACAATTTAACAAGATCATTTGAAGATTTAACATCAGGTCAAAACCACAAAGGTTTCTGACTGAGTCGTCCCTATTTTTTTACATCTCAAACAGGACTGAAGCAGAAAATGTCTAAAAACTGGTTTCCTCTTCTTCACCTTCAGCAGACTGAGGCCTCAGGGTGTCAGTTTGTCTCTGTCCTCCGCCGTCTGACTGGGACCTGAGTAGGAAACTGATTCCTCGGTTAAAGGAATAGTTCACCCAAAAATGAAATTTCACTCATTATTTACTCACCCTCATGTCGACTAAGGGCTGGGAGAAGTTTCAGAGTTATCCGATGCTTCTCTGAGTTACAGGGGGTCTCGGCGTAGCAGTGCATGTCCATGTAACGGTTGCAAATGGACACTGGCGGTCTTTGTCACAAAAAAACACACCAAAAAGCATCCAAATACCTCCATGCTGCTCATATGTAATGTCTGTCTTGTATTGAAGCCCCGAAAGGCGAAATTGTTCCGAAAAAAACTAAATAAGTCCATATTTCAAGCTTGTTTAGTAGCGGAAGCTTCTCGAACTCTTCCTGGTTCGGTTCAAATTTGTACGAACTGGGAAGAGGAGATTCGAGACAAGACGGACATTACATACATGCAGCATGGAGGTATTTGGATGTTTTTTGGTGTGTTTTTTTGTGACGAAGACCGCTGGTGTCCATTTGCAACCATTATATGGACATGCACTGCTACGCCGAGACCCCCTGTAACTCAGAGAAGCATCGGATAACTCTGAAACTTCTCCCAGCCCTTAGTCGACATGAAGATGAGTAAATAATGAGTGAATTTTCATTTTTGGGTGAACTATTCCTTTAACAGACATGAACGTGTCTGTTTATTTATTCATTTTGGGATCTACTTTTCTATTTCTGAGAGAAAATGTAGTCAAAAGTGAAAAATAATCATCACATTACACGAACTTTACACTGAACATGGAGAGCTATGATTCAGAGTTACTACAGGTGATGCCATTAAGCGTAGTGTCTTTTACTGTCATGTATATAAATGTTTTAAAGCTGCATGTTAAACAGAATCCCCCCCTCTTACTCTTGACATCTTAAAAGGTTAGCCTTCGCAGAGCCAGCTCCACTTGATAAATGGTTATTGTTGAACGAGAGCAAAATATATATTGATCAGGGGGCCGTAACGGAGTAAATTAATAGAGAGGTCTTGGTTATTTTTTCAGTCTGTCTGCATTTTGATGCTCGGAGGAGTCGGAGTCGACTGGTGCCGTGATGTCACAGCCAGGTTGAGACAATGCAAAAGTAAAGAGGCCGCGTTGTACCATCTGTTATATTATAGCTCATAAGACGGAGATGATTTATTGGCTCCCTCACTCTGTGTAAGAGCACTCCTGAGTGTCACATAATTAGATTAATAATTTAACCACGACGGCAGAAACCTGAGCGCCATTTTTGTTTCTCTTCCAGTAAACTTTTGTGAAGTAATAAGAGTTCAGCTTCCGCCACGCTGCAGAAACTTCAGCCGTGTCCAGAGGATAGTGTTGTTGTTGGTGCACCACGGAGCTGATCACTGTGAGAGGAGGCAATAACAATACGACTGCTGCTATATATGGGTGGAAAAAACCCCAACAAAAACAACAAAAAACAAAAAAAACCCTGCAACGCTTTGAAGTTTCTCTTCAACGGCAGGCGCTTGCACCGAGGCTACTCTCAGTTATGGATTGACTGGCAACTCCAGAGTCAGTCATGTCAGCTGTCGATCAAACTGTCAAAGTCTGGTTCCCATGCACGGTGAGGCGAGCAGCTCCCGACGACCACGGGGGCCAGAGCACATTAAAGCAGCGCTCGCTGAAACAATAAGAAGCTTCCACCGGCCAAAACCCCGGTGAATTCACACTCTTACTCTAAAAAAAATTACACATGTGAACCTGCAGCCTGATGTGATACAATTAGGGAGCTGATTATGATGACAGCCTGACCATGTGTGTGTGTATGTGTTGGTGTGTGTGTGTGTGTGTGTGTGCCTGTCTGGCATGTTGTCATTCCTCAGTAGCCAATCCACAGCCTCGGGAGAGTGGTAATTGATTCCCAGGCTCCCCCCTGTGGGAATGCTACTCCCCTCATCTTGTTGCACGGCACAGTCGCACAAGTGCATCCGAAACCAGACATTTCGAGGGTCATGTGTGTGTGTGTGTGCATGTGTGCGTGTGTTGTGCATACGTGTCGTTATTTCTCCACAAACTTTGACCCACGACTCTCTGCAGCGAGACGGTGGAGGGATCCCATTCTTATCTCCTGTTGCACAGTGAGCAGAAGAAGCATGTAAAATATATACGCACATGTACATGCATTTTTTTTTTGCTTTGGAACATTAAAGGGACATAATGTAGCTTCTTCTGTCATCTATTCATGAAAATTATTTAGTTCAAAAGTCACGGCTGTAACGCAGTGAGGAGGAATGGAGCGTTACACTGATGATGCATTCAGGTGCAGTCGGACAGACGGCCGTCGGTAACAAACCAGATGTCATTTTAGTCACAGAAGTCGAGCGGAAGCCGGTAAAACATGGGTCAGGTAAACAATACGACATCGCCATGACAACATATTGTCACGTGTATTGTTTTGCCTCGTGCTGGTGGAACACTTGTTTACATAGAGGCTTGTTTATGCCGTTACATGCAGCGGCTGTCGTCCGTCTGCCGTCTGCCCAATTTCACGTGAATGCAGCATGAAAAATACAATGGAGTTGCTTGCGATCTACAATCGCAACGCTAGATGGGAGGAATTTCTACACAATGTACCTTTAATTTATACTAAAACATAATATTTTTGAGTGTGTGTGTGTGTGTTTTCTGCCTCTGTGCATGTGTGTGTGTATGTGTTTTGGCTTGAGATAAATCACTGACTTCTTTCTGAAGCCTCTTTGAAAAATTCATGAGATGTTGAACCATTGTGTTTGTCTGTGTGTGTGTGTGTTTGCACGTAATACTGTATCTGTGTGTGCGTGTGTGAATACTTCAAAGCAAGTGTGTGTGTTAACCTTTTACTTTTTCTTTTTTTTTGCTTCCTACCTGAAGCCCCAACACTCACTGTAATGTGACATGTAGCTTATTATTTGTCTTATCCTATAAACTATCAAACAGCCGTTTTGCAGACGCAGAATATCAAACACTGTAACAGTAAAAAAAAAACAACAGAAAATGTTTTGTTGTTGGGACTTTAAGCGTCAGGAACAATGTTTTCAGATCATCTAAAAAAAAGTTCTAACTATTAAAAAAGTATAAACAGCTGGAAATGGAAAATTGGAAGCTGATCGATCTGACAACTGTTCAGCCTGTCGCTGCACCTCCGTCTCCTGTGACCTCTGATGTCTGCTGAAGAAAAACAAAAACACAACCTATTCAAACACAATGCGCACAATATATATACAAAAAAAAAAAAAAGATAGAAGAGGGGATTACACACACACACAATGACCTGTGAGTGTGTCACCCACTCCAGTTAAGTGCGAGTGTGAGAGCAGTGAGTGCCGCTTCATTGAGGATTAGGTCTGGGAGAATCACTGGTCCACAGATCTCTGCCAGTATTCCCAGTGAGACTGATTATCCGGGCCTGTCACAGACACAGAGGATAATTACAGGGTCTCCCTCAGGTCACTGCTCTCTCCCCATGCCCCCCATGAATGGAAATGCAACCGCTGAGCGAGATGCCACAGATGAACACAGGTTACATATATATACACATACAAAATAAATAATGAATAATAGTAAAAACAAAACAAACACAGACAGACAAGTGTTTTTCTGTCTCTAGGTTTTCACACTCCACTCCCTCTTCTTCTTCACTCTTTATCTTCTCCTTCTCAGTCTCTGTTAAATCATCCAAAGCTTTCTCTCTGTTTCTCTCTTTCACTTGCTCCCATTTCCCTTCTTCTCCTTCCTTCGCAATACTTTGTTTGTCTCAGCTCTGTCTCTCCCCCTAGTGGCCGATTCGTATATTACACATTGGGAAATTCGTGGGGGAACCAAACACAAACTCATCTTCTATGCAGAAATCCTTTAAAAAAAAAAAGAAAAAAAAGGACAGGACAGACACTGATGCTGCTGCTGTTGAGATGCACAAGATAGGGTAGAAAAAAAAAGAGAAAGAGAGAGGGATAAAAACTCCACAAGGTCAAAGTGACACTGGGAGAGAAATCCTAGACCTCCATCGCTCCCAGAGCCCCCACAGGAACATGACACCAAAGCCCCTTTTCCTTCCAAAATAAAACTGCCTGCAGACGGAGTCCTGTTAGAGGACTCACCTCTGTGTTTTCAACCTTTTCCCAGTTTATTTTATCATTATGTTCTATAGAAAGGTTTTAATTATCATTTCAGTTTCCCTGCTGCTGCTGCTGCTGTTGGTGGTGGTGGTGGTGGCGGTGGCCGACGGGATTGTCTCACCCACTGAAAGAACTGAAAGCCATGACATCACGGTTGTTTTGTTCAGCGCTGCACTGATAGTGTGGCTCTCATAAATAAATGATAAGGCGCAGGCTGAGCCAGGTTGGGTCATGGGGTGTAGTTGTTCATAGGATAGGTTTGACCCAATACGTCTGGTCGTCTGAGTGGGAATCCATGAACACTGGCAGCAGAGGGAAAAGGAGAATAACAGAGAGACAGAGAATAACTACAAGAGAAAGAAAGGAAATAAAAAGTAAAAACAAAGGAGGAGACAGCGCAGCGCTCTGCAGCTGTGCCATTTAGATAAAAGACTACAGTAAAAAGCGTGCGGCTCCGTTCTGCCCATGTGTGACGAGCTTCAGAGACATTAGCAGCGTTTAGGAGCAGTGCACCGGCCAGGACCCCACCCTCGCTTCACCCTCTCACACTGTGTGTTTCTCTGTGTGTGTGTGTGTGTGGGGGGGGGGCTGCTTAATTATTGATGCTTATGTATTGCTGATTTTGGTCTTTGTGTTGTCCCCGGTGGACGCTCCAGAGAGGGCGGATGGAGGTATTTATCTAACTCAGAGAGTGGGGCTCTATTCCTCATCCTGTCCACACACCACCAGGACATCCCAGTGGATATGACCTCAGCACTGCTGCAGCAAGAGGGACGCTCTCAGAGACACACACAATGCAGGAGGATCAGTATTTATTTACCAAAAAAAACCATAAGAATAATGATAATGCATGTCATTTAAAGTTGCAATTCAAGGATGCACGGTAAAAGAAATACAAAATCCAGATCAAATTATGCAGAAGAACAACTGAAGGCCAGAAAATGGACATAAACTGGACCGCAATCTATGATAAAAGCATCAACTGTTGGGTCTTTACTGTGGATTTACACTAATAATCAAAACTGAATCTCAAACTCACATGTCACTTTATAAATATTCACACTCTGATCTGCAGTATTTTAGTTGGATCCATATGTGTCGTCCTAATTTTGATAAAAAAGAGCTGCTGGATTCATGCTGCTGTGTTCTGACGAAGCGCTATGGTGCTCTCTAGTGGCCAAACCACATCATTGCTGTTTTTTTGGTAATTGCTGCTGACAGTCTGTCCCAGTTGCCCTTATAATAATTTAATGTATGCAGTTTTTCCCCAGTTTTGCATTTACATCTATGCAAGAAAAAAGTGAACATATGAAGAGGAAACAGTTGAATGTGTGGTGCAGAAACATCTGGAACATCTGTAAAGTCGCTACCAATCAGATTTTACTGAAAGATGTCTTTGTAATCCAGTGTATCCGGTGTGTAAGGGTCAACGAAGGAAGGAAGGATGGACGAAGGGAAAAAAGGAAGGAAGGAAGGAAGGCAGGAAGGATGAAGGGAAGGTGGAATGGTGGGAAAAGGATTGTGGGAAAAAGGAAGGGCAGAAAGATGGATGGAAGGAACAGATTCGTTCAAGGAAGGAAAGAAGAAGGGAAAGAAGGAAGGGAAAATGCAAGGAAAGAAAGATGGATGGAAGGAAGGAAGGAGGAAACAGATTTGTTAAAGGAGGGAAGAAGACGGAAGGAAGAATGGAAAGAAGGAAGGGGAAAAGGGAAGGATGGAGGGAGGGAAGAGATCGGGTCAGTTGGATCAAAAGAGGAAAGAAGAAGGAATAAGGGAAAGAAGGAATGGTGGGAAAGGGATTGTGGGATTGTGAGGAAAAAGGAAGGACAGAAAAGATTTGTTCAAGGAAAGAAGGAAGAAGGGAAAGAAGGAAGGGAAAAGGGAAGGAAAGAAAGTTGGAGGGAGGGAAGAAACAGATTTGTTCAAGGAAGGAAGAAGGAAAAGAAGGGAGGAAAAAAGGAAGGGAAAAAGGATAGAAAGAAAGATGGAGGGAGGGAGGGAAGAGATCAGGTAAATTGGTTCAAAAGAAGAAGGAAGAAGAAGTAAGGACAAAGGAAGGAAGGAAAGGAAAGGAAAAAGGATTGTGGAAAGCAAGAAGGGAGAAAGGAAGAAAAGAAGGAAGGATGGAGGAAGGGAACAGATTGGGTCAATTTGACCCAGAAGAACAACACGAGGGTTAAATCAGACATAAATCTGGCTCCAGAGCTGCTCACTCCTTCATCCCAGTCTTCCACCTTCTCAGACAAGACGATGCGGCTACAGTTCGCTGTACGGTCTCTGTGCTGAGCTGTTCAATAGATCCCTATCAAACGGATCTGGTTACACAAGCTGCAGCTCTAAGAAGGTGGAGGACCTCCAAAAAGAATATTAGCAGTATTGACATCTTTAATGTGTGGCAGAGGTCTAATCCCAGAGGCCGCCCGCACTAATGGGGAAATATTGAGTGTTGCCAGAACACAGAGGTTTTCTCCTAATCTGCCCATTATGTGCTTTTGGACGACACCACTTCCACCAGAGATGAATGTACAGAAATGGATGAGAGATAATGTGATCAATTTTGATAGAATAAAAGGGGGTGATAACTCATAGTCAGTCACACTCTCCAGTGATTAGCTGGTGCCGGTCTGAAAGAATACTATTAAACTAAGATCTCTCAGCCATTTCCTCTCTTAGTCTGTCTCTCCTTCTATGGTTTGCTGAGTGATCCAATCAATGCAGCCCTTTTCATCGTTCCCTATTTCATCCCTGACTTATTGCGACCCTTGAAAATCTTTTTTTTTCTGTGTCACTCACTTTCAGTTCACTTTTCCCTCTTTACCGGCAATCAACCATTTCCCCCCACCACGCTGACCACCAGTCCATTACGTCGTCGCCCACCTTTCTCTTTTTTTCACATCAATGACACCTGAGAGAAAAAGCAGCAGCAGCAGCAGCAGCAGAAGCAGGACCATCACTAAGATGTAGGACACAAACGGCTTGGTTTAAGCCTGTTGTAGTGCATAGCTTTGCACGTTTGACTAAATAAGAGAACTGGCAGGATGTGAGAGACAGTGAGGGAATTGAGGGGTGGTGGGGGCGTTTGGGGGGGGGTTGAAATTGGATGATTTAAGAAGACGCATCCAGTTCTGTGATGCATAACTAAGACAACACTGTGTGGGTCTGTGGGCTTTAGCAAACACACACAATGCTCTCCTTCAGCCCTGGGCTCTATCAGAGCGCCCTATCTCCCCTCCACATCCAGCCACGCTGGGTCCACACATCAGACACAGCCAGCCAGCGGATGGCACTGTCGCTGCTGATAACGCACCGCATTGTCTCTTAGTTTTGGAACAGACTGAGCTGCAACTCCAAATGAAAAAAACTAGAGTTGGGTGGGAAGAGGTGTGTGTGTGTGTGGTGGTAAAGAAACAACAAAAATAAAGTCTTTTTTTTGACTGCAAAAGCTGCAACCGATGATTATTTACAAAATTGTTATGTGTCTACTGTCTATGCACTGTTATTTTTTATATTTTCTATATGGGAAGTGATGAACCGTGCAGAGAAAAACCTTCATCATTCAAAATTGATCACAAGTTGTGCTGTTAAAATCTTCTGTCGTGATGATGATGATAATGATGATTTTAAAGGATGAGGAGGAACATCCTGGTCAATGTGACTGTTTTTACACTTTTGAAGTTTTTGTGTCATATTATCTTGTTTTTGATCCTGTATTTCATATCAGTTGGACTCTGTGTTTTCACTGTGTAATGCTTATATTTGTCTGTTTATGTTGAAACCAGATGCTCTTGATTTTCAATCTCAGTCTTGGTTAAATTAAGGAGATAAATATCATTTGTGCCTTTGTAAGGAAGTTTTGTGATGAGAGAGCGAGAGAGAGAGAGAGAGAGAGGTTTATGTATGACATGGCCCCATCCACTGTTGTTCTTGTTGTGGTTGTTTTTGTGCTTGTCTATTACGTTTCTTTGTATTGGCTCTTCGTAATAACATGATATAGGCTATACAGGAAGGAACAGAGAAACAATAACTGTGTTTTTAGGTCTGTGTGATAATGGACGTAATGTTCTCTTCTTTCTTTGTTACACATGGTAAAACCCTCCATTTCTATGTTTTCTGGCCTCTTGCCTTGTGTGTGTTTGTATCCATCTGTCTTGTTATATATAAAAGCCTGATAAAGATACTGAAGAGAGACATCTGAGCAGGAGATAACTCTGCTTCACAGTTTCACAAAAGGCTCTAAAGCTCAAACTCCCTGGTTCGTGTACAAACTACCGTCCCAAATCCTTCAGACACGATCAGAAACAAAACCTCTCACCATATATCTGATGATAGAGGACAAGATTTGGGCTCCATTCATTACCATTCACATAAAGTGTGACTGACAGTGTCTTGATATGTTTTTTTCCTCCTTAAAGGAATAGTTCAACATTCTGGGTTTCCCGTCATCAAACTCTGTAGTCTCTGTATTTACCAAGAAATCCCATTAGCCTCCGTTGCGTAGCTCTGAGCAGCTCGCGGCTCTGCCCCGCCGTTCTAAAAATAGCTTGCACCAACAATTAAAGGTAACAAACCCACTGCTATATTAGACACATCATCAATTAATTAAATGTCTTTCTACCCATGTAGATCCATTTATGTCTTCTGTGCTGACACCTGCTCCAGAGCTCCAGCAGAAAACTACAGTTGAGGCATAAACCAAAAATTAATTATAATTCAAGTTTATAGAAATAAACTCTTGTGTGGTATCGTCTGAGCTGCAATTGTCTCGGGTTTTAGACTGGTGATCTGCAGGAGGAAGCTATTTACTTCCTGAACTTGTTCACTTGGTGCTTCACTTGATGTTAAGTATGCAAAGTCACAAGTGCTGCAGCTTCTGAACTGCATTTTAACTCAGTGGTGAGTGAGTGTGTGTGTGTGTGTGTGTGTGTGTGCTTTTGCCGGCAGTCAAACTGACACCCATGGAAAATATCCCAGATCATTTGTGCAACATTATCCACTTTCCTGCCGTCCATCTACACGAAATACTGCTCTTTACTCCTTCACCAGACTGGCTCGCTCTGAGGACACCAGACACAAACTACTCAAACTCCAACAGACTGCGTTTAGTCACGACCAGACTCGTCTATGCCTCAGTGACCTCAGTGGATTCATCTGCGGACAATTATAAGCACACTTACCATTTCATACTGACTACAATATATTCATTTTCTGTCTATTCTGCTGTGTTATTTATGTATGGGCTCTTCTAACAGATGGATAAACTTATTTAGAGTTTGAATAGAAAGGTAATACAATGCTTCAGGAAGACTTTCATCTCCAAACCGGCTGCAAAGAGGAGAGGATTCACAATGAATACACAACATTTCCTCTGACTCTGTGTGTTGTTGTCCTTCCCTGGTTTCCCACTGTCATATTATTCTGCCTTTTATCCCCCGCTGAGCTGCATGCTGAGACCTTTGCTGCTGCTTTGTGTAATCTGACCTTATTAAACTTTATTTTATACCAAGTGGTCACCAGAGAGAGAAGAGGAGGAGGAGGAGGAGGAGGAGGCCTCGCCTGAACACCAACACGGTTCTGCTGTTCTTGAAATGGAGAACATTGTTAAAGTAAAAATCCAGGTCTAATTAAAGTCTATCACAGAGTGAGGGAGGGAGGGAAGGAGGGAAGGAGAGAGGGGGCAGAACAATGGAGCAAATGAGAGGCTTCGGATGTGTGGATGCATCTTGCAAGACGTCATGCAAAGCTGTCTCACTCTGCTGCTTTCTCCTCCATTGTCCTGCACATTGCAAAAAAGAAAAGAAAAAATGCAGACATTGAAGTAGAAGAGAGAGTGGAGGCCCGAGTCAATAGCTATCATGGGTAAATGTAATGTATAAACTCTTTTTTTTAGCCTTGGTAATGGCACAGCGTCATCAGACTGAGAGGTCTGGGGAGCCGCTGGATGGATTACAGTCACACTGTGAGCGGACGTTCATGGTCTCCAGAGGAATGACTACAAATGACTTTCTGTGACCTCCTGACCTTCTACTGTAATGGCACCACGAGGCTGACATTTTCAGTTCAGGGTGAAAAGTATCGACAAGTTTTGGATGTGTAAAATCTGGTCATGTCTGTGGCTGTGTATGTTATTACTTAGAAATAACCCCTGTGCAGGCTAACCCACCTGGAAAAGGCAGTGTGTTGTTGTTCATACTGCAGTTAGTTTCTAAAGTAAAGTGGTCATGACAGCAAAACAAAAAAAACACAGAGCCAGAATCAATACAGACTCGTGAGACCTGGTCATTGTCTCCAAAAGTCTTAGTTTCTTCTCATAAAAACTGAAAAAGAAGGCAGCAGGAATAAACATAATAAAGGTGATGCATTTTATAGCAAAATCTTGCAGATTTTCCATAAAATGCATCATACAGAGCAGGCCTATTCAAATGTGATCAACTTCCAAGTCCTGCAAGAAACACAGAAAAAACACATTTCATGAGGCTTCAGAAATTCCCTCAGTAGCTACTGACTGTGAACACTATTTTGATCTTTATGCACATTGAGATGTGCCTCATAGGGATGAGCAATATGTTTATCGTAGGGGAAGCAAGTTATTACTGGGCGCTAGACCTGCACAATGTCTGATGTGCAACGCTACTGTTCAATATGACGATGACACTACAGTATGAACCCTAATAGATAAGCAAATATTCAGGTGTGCATATTTAACATACAGTTCCTGTGTCTTCCTGAAAAAGACACCGCCACACAAAAACAGAGGTGGAGAGTGGAAAGCTTGCGCACTGGAAACAAACTCCAAACATCGTAAGTCGACTAAACACGAGAAGCCGTGCAACAACAGAACAAATATGACTGACCGATCGATGCCGCATGGACGCGTTTTAAGTATTGATTGAGTTAAGTATTGATTCTACCTCAGTTTCTGTTCAGTTCAAGCTTTTTCATTGTTTTGGTGGACTTTTTGGTGTGCCTGTGTCAAATGTGACAATTTCTGAAGGGAAACATTGAATAAACATGACTTTTATTTGTGTTATAGTTTAAAATGTGTCTGTTTGAAAATCTGGCCCAACTGAATTCGTACTTTAAAAGCCCTGTTATAGAGATATTTAGTCTATATACATGAATTCCTTCTGTGTTGAATGATGACCCTTCTGGTCCACTCACCATCACTACCGTGAGCACAAACACTCTTAAACACATAAAAGTCCAAGTTCAGGCTTTGAAAGTTAAATGACAGGAAGATATTCAAACACGTTCATCTGTAGGTTTTTTTGCCCCCTTTATTCCCCTTAAAGGTCTCAGTGAAAAAGATATATTTAAGCCTCACATTAAAGGAACCATTAGACGTCCCTCTTCCTCTTCACACAGCCTGAAATCCCCACTGAGTTCTTTCAAGAAGGATCAAGGCAAAATTAACCAACTTCCTCCCTCATTACTTGAAGTAAAAATAGAAAAGTCTACCAGCGCTGGATTGGTAATGACAACAGGGTGGGTAACGTTTTTCCCCTTCCTTTTATCCAATCACGGTCCTGGAGTCCTGGAGGATGGCTGACAGAAAGATGGATGAATCTGTGGAGGGTTTGATGGCTAATCCTATCAAGGATGTAGTCACCGTCTTCTAAATGCAATTATAAAAATTTCCTGCTAAAATTACTTACTGTGTTTTTAAAAATGTTCCCTGGTGATCTCATAACCACCGTAGCAAAGTTTCACTAATTCCTCTCTAATGATTAAGAGTCCAGGGAATTATTTTATATATGTATGTGTAATATACATACAGTTTTTAGTACTTTGTAATAATTAGAAAAATATCTGTTTTAACTACAGCATAAAAATACTAAATTATCAGCTCACTCAGGTCTATAGAAAGATATAGCCTATACAATCAGTTTATTTATATACTGTAGCATGGATTAAACCTAACTGTGCAGTTGTGACATATTTATAGATGAATGTCACATGTCTCATGTTGGGGCTGGTCCATTTGCAGCTTTAAAAACTGATAAAATATTTTAAATAAACTTTAAATTTCACAGAATTTAACTAAATGTACTGTATCTGATCTAAAATCATCCTCCTGCATTGCGAATCTTTCAATGAGACTATATACGATTTTAATGCCGATATTTAACATACCGCATTTTCAATTTAACACTGGGTTTTTCTCAAATTTGTAAAAGTTATTACTAAGGGATGAGGGATTTCAGAGAATTTGTGCAAAATGTACATTTGTCGGCCTCAATTAAAACTGTTGCAATCAGCAGTTCATGCTTCAAAGGTGGCATATCAAGCCTTTTAACACCAATTAAATATTATCACATTAGTTTTGGGTCAAATAGTTTTGAGGTGTTGTGTTTCTCACTGTTTGGATAAGTGCTGTTCACTTTTCATCACAATTAGGTAACTGAATTATCATCCAATGGATTCAACAATTTGTGACCAAAAACGTCTTTTGTGAGGTCACACTGACCACCAATACCTACAGACAAACAGATGGATGATTGAACATCCCTAAAACAATATTCAGTTTGCAGAATTTTGTTCATTAAAAGACATGACTACTGAAACTCATGTAGATGAGGTTAAAACAAATCTCTCCACAGATATCGAGGAAATCTATTTTATAGATTGTTCTCTTTGGATTTGTGCAAATGCTGCATGTGGTGATGATGTTGTGCTTTTATGCAGAAATATGGACAGAAAAACTTAAAAAACAGTCAAGATAATAAATATATAATATTGATAGCTTACATTCCCTTGATGCAGAAAACAGTGGAGGATATTTGTCGAGCTCAGCATCAACTTTTTTGTCGAGGAGACTTTAAGGGCCATTTAGAAACGAAGGCGTCTGCTGGTGGGTGGAACACATGAACACCCAGAGACCATTACACTGCACCTGGGGGTCATCGAACAGATGTCGAATATCACCGCGGAGGGGGCGTTTTTTTGTTATTGACGATGGAGTTTGGTTTATTTCTTCATTTTTTTTTGTCCGATTGTCTTCTGGCAGCCTCCTCCGGGTCACAAAGTTCAGACAACAGAGACACTTGTTTTGGTCCTGCCTGCCTGTTTCCCATTTCCTCCCCCGTGCTCAGCTACAGAGAAGAAGAAGAAGTGATAGTTTTGAAGCGCAGCATCCTGTCACCTCTTGAACAATATGTTTTATTAGTCCTGTCCAGCAGCCGGTTGTTGATATGCAGCCTCCGGTACTTGTAGAGCTGCAGCATGTCTACCTCCCTCTCGGCCCTGTGTTTTGACAGGTGTCACTGACTTCCCACTCAGTAATAAGCAGTAAAGCCACTGTAAATGACAACCTTCAGTCCACGAGGGCACATTGCCTTCTTGATGAGGGGCCACTTCAAAAGGTGACAACTGCTGCGGAGAATAAATGTCATCGGATCGTCTGAGGGATGCGAGACTGACAGCACATGCGTGACGCCTGTTTCAGTGTTCGCCAAATGAACACTGTGTGGACCGACCGTTTCTAAATTGTTTTCCACCTCCAATCTGATAAAAAAAGACCAAAATATAATAACAGCTTGTGTGGAGAGCTGGTGTTACGCGTTTGGAGCCAGACTTCCAGACGTTTGTAAAATGCAGTGCAAGCTGCATTAAAACTGATGCGGTGATCGTTGAAAGCCTGGCTGAATCTGTAATGCAACTTTTAATATTAATATTGCTTCTATATTTGATCTCATGAAATATATAATCATTGCAAGCCACAATTTTTTTTCTTTTTTATATATACATGTATGTATTTTAACCCCCAGCAGCACTGAGCACAATATAAAATAAAACAATATTAAACCTCAACACTGAAGCTTTTATGAAACAAAGTGTACATAAACATTTTAAGCTTTGTTGTTTTGCTGCAAGTTGAGCTGGTCCATATGGAGTTTATATTGATAACTAAAGTGCTACAGCAAACATGTTTTTGTAGGGAAATTATTAATCACCTTATGCGATTATGATCTAAATGGGTGAAGCTGTAGAGTTAAATGTCAATACATGTACAGAATAGATACACTTTTCTATAAAAACTATATGATCTTTCCTTATCCTTCACAAACTGGCTCCTCTTCCTCCTCTTCCTGGTTCGTCAAATTTGGATGAACTGGGAAGAGGAGCTTCGAGAAGCTTCCGCTACAAAACAAGCTTGAAATATAGACTTATTTAATTTTTTTCGGGACAATTTTGCATTTTGGGGCTTCAATACAAGACGGACATTACATACGAGCAGCATGGAGGTATTTGGATGTTTTTTGGTGTCTTTTTTGTGACGAAGACAGTTTTTACTGATCAACATGTTTTCCATTTGCCAAAGCCACAAACATAAAATCTTCTTAACCAGGAACGTAGTCTGGTCACATGTTAAGACATGACTTGATGTTTTTATGGCGACATATACAGTTATATTTCATTATGAAAAAAATGTTATGTTGGATATTGCAGCGGCTATATTATACCAATTATAACAACAAATTTCACTTGTTAGCCTAATGTTTATCCGATCTTTCCAGTTCTCACTTTTGATTTTTTTTTTCTGATGAGTTAGAGCTAGCGGTAATACAAAAGTGATGTCAGATGTTACAGAAACAGTGAGTGCAGCTGTTGTGAGTCTGAATGCATGAAAACAAACTGGATCTGTGCAAACAACACCTGTGTGACAATTTATGGTCTTGCTTCCAATATTATACTGTCACTCAGTTTTAAATATTGTTTGTGTGTAGATTACATTGATTTCAGCAGTAGAATCGAGGCACTTATCTGCACACTTTCTACTGTGTCTTTCAGCTCTTTCATTAGTGGCAGGAACTGTGGTTAAATTGAATCCATGTGTACAGTAGTAAATATTACAAACAGACACAGAAGTCGAGTCTCTCTGCACCGGATTCCGACCTGGCGTCTGAGAACAACAGGAATTATGGTTCACTGTGGAGCGACATAAAGAGACGACTTGTTAAACAACAACAGGGAGTGTTGATCGCTTGTGTAATGAGCGATGACCAACAAGACTTCATGAATAAAACAAAGTGGAGTGTGTGTGTGTGTGTGTGTGTAACTATAACAAACTATCATACAGTAGAGAGCACTGTGCCTCTGCAGACTTCAGACTGGATGCTACTACGCGCATACAGATGATGTTTCCATACTGAGGAGTTGACATGAATGTCTGCTGCTTCATTAATTATCTGTATTCATAAGAGAAACACAGAAGAATACTCATTTATTCACTTTATGTTGAGAACAAAATGACAGCTTAGGTTTCAATGAAAATGTTTTTAGCGGACACGATCAATTCACATTTACACAGATGGAAAGCCATGATAGTCCTGGTTAGAGAAAATAATGACAGCTTGTTGATGTATTTCTACACCTTAGGAAAAGCCTGGAGCTGCAGCTTCAACCTGCAATTCATCAAATCAAAGTCTGAAAAACAGCTTAAGTATCCAGTGATTTCAAAAACACACCAAGGTTTGACACTAATTACTGGAATAAGAGCGTGTTTGTGCTTAAATTGTCGCTACAGAATAAAACTTTTTAAAAAAGCCTAAATCTCCCTGGAAAGGCTAAATCATTGGTTTCTGCTCCGAGAGGTGATGAAAATGAGCAGCTACGATGATATCACAGGTTATAGAGCTTCAGATCTGTTCTTTAGAGACTTTTGGAAACATCCGAAGAACGGACAGAAGGGGTGGATACAAAAGGCTTTTTTTAAAAATCCACTGGCTCGTTGTTACAGCAAACATTCTGTTGTTTATTAGTTTATTGATTTCAGTCATCTCCTCTGATCTACACAGATGTGTCCCACTCTGTCTGTGTCGCTTGGTATCTGTGTGACGATGTCGTTAAAATGCTGATATTAAACTTTCTGATGTGTGAGTGTTTTTTTTTTTGACGACTCAGTTACAAGATGCTTCTTTGTTGGTTGCATCGCATCTCGTCTCGGCACTAATTATCAACTTGGCTCATAAAATGTGTCAATAAGATACTGTTTACAGACAGTTATACCACTTTGACTCTATCGTGGCCATTTGAAACTGCTGAAAACTACATTTTTAAAAGTCCAGTGTGTAATAATTAGCAAAGTTTACTGGCAAAATCTGAATATACTACCCAATAATATATTTGTATAAGTGTATAATCACAATAATATAAAATTTGTTTGGTTTTCGTAGCCTTATAATTCTTCTTTTATACTATACACATATAACAAGGGTCTTGCTTTAGATAGTCACCATCTTGCGCCGCCTTGTTTGTACGTTTCACGTTCATAAATAAACCGAAGAAGACGGTGGAAGGAAAGAAGGAGAAGGCAGCAGACATACAGTCTATGGGTTCACCTCATCACTCACTCCATCCTTTCCCCCCATTTTACACAGTGGACCTTTAAATTCCTTGTTATTTACAGTATTAACACTGCTAACTCCGTCGGGCTGGCGGTGATCCCACGCAGCAGCGGTCTGTAATTTGCATATTACCTCCAAAACAGACCTTAATAGGGAAAACTGTGATCAGAAGCTTACTCTACGATGGGCTTGGGGCGATTATATACTCTTGAGAAGGTTTTCAATCCAGCTGTTAAGTGCAGCTTTTACATTTTGTGATAATGGTTGGTCTCTTCAATAGGATGCTCTGATTTCTTTTTATTTTGGTTTAATGACAGTAGCATCCAATCAGGAGCCGCCAAAGATCAACTGGGAGAAAAACGTAGGCATCCTCTGCAGATTTCATTGTTCATCTGTGTGTCTTTTTAATTAAAGTCTGTGAAATACCATTTCTGTTTTGTTTATTTTTTTGTCTTCATAGTCATATAATTATGAACTAATTCATCAACATCATTTCAGCATACATATTGTGACAGCCCAGGACAGGTTGTAAAAAAACAAACAAGTACAGTAGTGTGTTTAT
Organism: Decapterus maruadsi; assembly: GCA_030347415.2. Lineage (NCBI taxonomy): Eukaryota > Metazoa > Chordata > Actinopteri > Carangiformes > Carangidae > Decapterus > Decapterus maruadsi. The sequence goes on from CM064900.1 coordinate 27,130,586, forward strand.
TACTTGACTTGAGAAATGCATTACTACCAAGGGGGCAGTTGTCGGTCTGAGAAGTGAAGCTCACTTCCGCGTTCAAAAACCTGCAATCCCCTCGGCTTCCTCTGGGGGCTGGCTCCAGAAGGGAGGAACTCTAATTGAGCCCCATGTTAAAATAGCCGACTTTACAGCTTTAAAAAACATATTTATAGCCTGGTATATTTTTTTTCAACCAGATTATGTCATTGGTCCATTTTTGGCCATGGGAGCAATTTCTTGTAATATTCCTAGTTACCAACAGGAGGCGTATGATGGCTTAAGCCTGATTTACATGCACTTACGTTTACCAACAAGTGCATTGTGCAAACAAACTTGCATTTGAAGGGTTACAATATAAAAAGGAATGGATATTCATGACAAGAACTAATGTTAATGAAGTAAAAGCAGCGAATAACATTAAAAAATCTAATAAATTACAGACTCTCTTTTGAACTGAGCAGAGTGATGTTGAACAAAGCCTCGGGTCTTTAACCGTCTGCAGGTCGAACACGCCGTGTAGCATGAAGGAGGTCGATGAGGTCATAAGGCTAATTGATTTAAGGTTAATTAATTTACTTTAAGTCATTAATTCATTCACTTTCATGCATGTGACTCCAATCGCTCTCACTTAAACCCACCATGTGACTCTAAGCGACCATAAAGCAGCTGCAGACAGATTTAGATCTTTTACTTTAACTGAAGTATCGATATTCCTGCAGAGTCCTGCGACGTTTAACTGCAGCAAACATACAGAAAATATACTTTAAATATCAAATGTAGTCATTATGCAGCAGACTGGTGCCTGACAGTGTTTTGTTATTGTAAATTATGTCACTGAGATGTTATTACTGATGCATGGGGTTGCACAATGTGATGATATTTACCATTGGGAGGATTTGTCAACTGTCAGTGAATCTGCTGCTGCTCTGTTTACACTTAAGTATTTATGCTAATAACACGTCTGGTTGTATAAAAAACATTTCAGGCAATTCTGCAAATTATTCAAAAGGACATTTCACAGCAGCACAATATCAGATTTACAGGATGTTGTTTTTGTGTTGATGTGGGTTTGTTCATGCGTTGAATCCACGTGATCAGACAGTGAAAGTGACATATTTTTTCTTAAAGCTGTTTTACATGGTGGTATCTACAGTATCAACAAGGAACTCCAGCCTGCTCCACTGTTTAAATGTGCAAGAAGCACATTTAATGTTTCAGCTTGTCAAGGTGATTTTAACAATTTATTTATATTCTCTTGTGTAGTTTAATCTATACCAACACTTCATATTTTACAAACCAAGATCAAATTTTCATCAGCTGAGTAACTAGCAACTTGAAACATGAAAAGAAAACACTCAATTAAAGTATAAGTAGGTGTCGGTATTGGTAAGGTGTAAAAATCTTGAGAGCAGAAGCTTCTAATGAAGCCTGTTGAAGTTATTCCACTTCCTGATAGTTTATGTTCATCTCAACAGTTTTCAAATCCATTATCTCTAAATTGCTTGTTTGTTCATAACATAAATCTCTCAGCTTCAAAACGTTTATCTTCCTGCTAAATGTACAAGTGATTTTTTTTAATTCACTAAAGCACTTTCTAAACTGACATTCTGGTCGCTGCATTCCTCTACATTCATAATCCTTAAGCTCACACTAATGAGATATACTAATCATGTGGAATAGAAGTTAAGGTTAAGGAGGAGGAGGGAGGAGGAAAAAAAAAAGTTCCCATCACCCTGGTTTCGGGGTTTTAAACACACTCATAGCGCGAACGCAGCTGCGATAATCTACTTCTATCTACAGCAGCATCCTACTTATTCAGTAACTCAGATGATTGACATCCCTTTCCATAGCTACTAACAACATAAAAGGCGGCGTGCCAATAAATCGGCCGACACTCCTAATTCCTTGAAAAAAAAAAAAAAAAAACCCACAACAACAAACATCATCCTCCCTCCACATTGCCCTTCTAAATGCCCGCTGTCCATCCCCCAGGATTTAAGCGGGGCCCCTAATAACAAGCGAAAACCAAGGCCACAAGCCCTGCGATTATTCCATCCCTTAATTATAATTCTCATTATTTACAGAGTGAAGGGAAAGACTCTGCAGTCACATTCACATCAAAGGCGTCATCCGAAGGCAAAGATGATAATTAGATAGTCTAATCTGTTCTCTGAAGTGTCTGTTCCAAATCAACATTTCTGGAGTGTTTGTTTTCCTCCCCCCCTTCCTCCCCACCTCCCTCCTCCCTCCTCCCACCCCCAGCCTTTGCTTTGCTAAGAGACTGATCAATTAAAAAAGATTCACTGGTGACTCATTTTCATTCTGCCATATGCAGTTCCTTCCTTTTTTTTTTGCTCCATTATAGCAGGCGAATGTGATTTCTATGTATTTGTCTCACTTTTTTTTTTTTTTTCAGAGAAAGAACCTCCAGAATAAATACGCCTCGGCTGAAATTTTTGTAAAAATTGCTAAGTGTTTTTTTTCTTCTTCTCCTTTTTCCCAGGTACACACACACACAGATGCATGCATGCAACTCGTCCTTAAACGTGCCGTCTTTGCAGCCTCCTGGTATCAACAGATGGCACTGTTTCCCTGCAAAGTGACTGGAGCAAGTTATATCTCTCTAACTGCGCTCTCTCTCTCTCTTCACCTTTTTCTTTTTTTTTTCTCCTCTCCTCTCTCTGTGTCTCTGCCTCTTTGTCTGTCTCATTCCCCTTTTCCCATTTACTTAAGCAGAATGAGGGCACCGGAGAATCATTAAGTGTAACCGCTACCTGAGATTAGTGAGAGGGGCTCAAATGAAGTGTCACTAATATGAGGATTACAACAGCAAAGCCACCTGAAGTCCTCCCTGATCTGCCTATAAACACGAGACAGAGAATGTGGCGTTCAGAGACACAAGGGAAAAACATTTACAACACTTTTATCACACTCGTTTCCTTTTGTTTTCTGCACCTTCAACTTGTTAACGCATTATAAGTTCATGTAACGGAGTAAAATCTACGATAAACTCACTTCTTGTCACTGAAAATGCTGGTTGTCATTTAATTGCTTTTTTTTTGCAAGAAATGACTTGGGTATTATAATTTGCTATTATTTCATATAGTGGCTACTATTTAAAGAAATTTAAATATATAACAACTTCACATAAAGTTTCACTAAAAATGTCCCTTATGTGTTTCATAGATCATTTCTTAAATGTTTAATATGCAAAAGCATTGAAGAAACAACACAGAATGACTCAGGCTTCTTTCAACTTGCTGTTTTGTTTTGTTTTTTATAGCAACTTGGGAGGAAGCAACAAGTAGCAAACAGAACATTGATTGATAAATGGATCAATGAAGTTGATTGTTTGTGTGCACTCTTGTCCGTTTTAGAAGCAGGTAGACAGAACGTCTATGTTTTTTTTCGACGGCGTCTGTGAGTTCCTTCAGTGCCACTTATTTCCAAGTGTTATGAAATGAGCACTCATGAAAGTGGAAGCCCTCTGCACTGATTTCAGAACAACAGGTTTCAGTGTGTTGCTTTGTTGGTCAGTTTGTCGACTTAAATCTCAAACGTAGCTCACTGTTCTTGTCCATCTGGGTATTTTCACAGTGAAACATTTTGGTTTTAACCCACACAAGTACTAATTCTTACACCACAACCCCCCCCCCTCACCACCCCTTCTAGAAAACAAAGACTTTGAGACCGCTGTATGCTGCAAAAACAAGGACGTCATAATTTGTATTTAAAAGCAAATACAAATAACTTTTAACTGGAAATACAAAAGTATCTCCTCTCTATTTGACCTATCGGTGGGAAGATAAGATATTTCCTAAATAATGCAGGAGGCAGTGGTCGGGTTGGTCCGCCAGACGACGTTTGGCACTCACTGTGCTGTTTTTGTTAATATAAGTCCTAAATAGTCCTATTTTACGTCAGCAATCCATAGAGTGTTTGGGCCGAAACACGGGTCTCTCAGTCACTCTGCTCTGCTGTAAACCCAGGAGAAAAATTTCCTTGTGGGATACAAGTGTTATCCAATGAGGAGAGAGAACGGCATGAAGGGCTGTGTGTGCAGCCAAGGGATGCGCGTGAATGTGGTGATGTTGGGACGAGGACCAATAGATGCCTGACGAGGGCGGGGGCTGCTAAATCATGGTGCATTCAAGGCAACCCATAACTCGTGTTTTTCCGACCTGTCAGAAAAACACGGGTCAGAAAAACACGAGTGGCCGTTATAGTGTACTTTCACAGGCAACAGGTCGGAAAAACATGAGTTACGGGTTGCCTGGAACGCTACAAAGTCTGAAGTCGTGACTTGAAGCAGTGACTTGCGCAGCATTAGCCAAAACGACCGGATCGCTGACTTCTGCTTCAAGTAGCATTGGGTTGTTGCTCCAACAGCCTGTAAAAACCAAGCTCAATTTATGGCTGATACTGGGAGAGGATCCGCAAAGAGGAACACTACCGCTTTTGTCCACAGGAGTCGCCAAAATCAATACAAAATGAAAGTTGCTTTAGTATAACTTGACAATATGTACAATCAAACACCTGTAGGGAGCATGTACTTTATGCAATGAACATCATTTATTATTTTAATATATTATTATTACTGCTTCGTTGATATTTGGATGACTTTCTACAACAAAGCACTTAGAAAGCCAGTTATTTGAAAGATATGTATTATTAAAGACAAAAAATAATAGTAATACATTTCTAACACAATCGTAGGCTGAGCTCCTGGTTCACCTTTGACCTGCTGTTCTTACCACAGCTGTTTGTTTGCACCTCTTGTTTACAACATGTCTGATTGTGTGATTGATCATTTCTTGGCCCGCTGCATCTGTTAGTGTGAACCTGCCATTTCATTTTTCCTCAAATTCTCAACAATCCAAGCTCTCACAAGATTTAAAAAAAACAAACGTCTTTGTCTTTCTTCACTCCACCGCTCAGGTTTCAGTTTGTCCTGGTACCTGTTTAGTATGTGCACATGGACATAGACGTGGACAGCCAGCCATCATCCACAAATCACTGAATCAATCAGTAACAGTAGTCTGCTGAGCACTGGGGGAAAAAAAGAAGAAGAAGTAGCAGTGAACAGAAACATGTGTTGGAACTAAAACTAAGTTCTTATTTTTAAATCATGAGCTCTTGTCCTTGCTGTACTACGAGAGGGAATGCTTTAGTGCGATGATCAATAAGTGTGGGCTCCATCAGTGAGGGAGCAACTAGAAAGAGGGAGAGAGACGGAGACTTGGAGATCTTCAAAAACTAACCAAACACAATGTTTTATTTGCAAAGGATATTAAAAGAGAATGTTTGATGGCTACGCTCACACAACAGGGCACTGAGAGACTGGATCCTCAGCTACCACATGGAGGATTGAGGGTTGACAATTGCTTTCAAGTAAATAAAACTTTTCAGGGCGAGGATTTCATCAAAACAGAGAGAGATTTCTGAATAATGATGCCGTCCCTGAATTGGGAATTGTCTTGATTTTTTTTATTTATTATTTTACTCCACCGGCTTTGTCGGAGGGGACACAGAGGAGAGGAGGAGGAGGATAGCAGCAGGATGGAGAGGGAAAAAGCCATTTCACCACCACGGCAGTGCCTTGTGTATGTGTGCTATATAGACACCATCATATTTTAATAGTCGATTCCAGATTTTTTTAAAAAGAGGAATTAAGCCCCTAAACCACTGTATCTGCTGAAAACAAGTATATCTGGGTATGAAGTAGTGTTGTCGGTTGATTCTGGTCCAACTTTTGACATTTTAGTCAAAATGTTTCAATTTGGTGTATTTTGTAGTAAAAATGACAGAGTTATTGCCCTCCATGGGTTGAAACGCGGCTATTACAAATTTTTCTATTGGCTGAGATGGTGGTCACTGACGTTTTGGTGGTCGCTTTCGTCACCGTCCACCAGCTCCCCGACCAATCAGCACCGGCTGCTGCCTGCCACTAACTGTGCGTTCACACCAAAAGCTTCCAAAGCGTCAAAAACGCCGGAAGTCAATTCATTTTCAATGAGAGCCCGGCGACACCAAAGCGTCAACAGGCGTTGCCGCGCTTCCAAAGCGTCCAAAGCGTCACCAGACGAGAAGTTGAGCCCAGGTTAACTTTATGGTAATTAGCTATGACGCGGTCAAGCGGCAACCAGCGGCAACCTGTCAGAATAGAGATGTCCGTCGGCTGCCTTTTTTTGTATTTCGGCTCCCCAATGACCAGCGCGATCGAAGTTTGACACCAGTCACGTGACGAGCGGCCAAAGCGGCTGATAATATTTGCCAATTTGGGAGCTGTCTGCTCTGACGCCGACCCTCGAGCGTTTTTGATGCTTTGGAAGCTTTTGGTGTGAACGCACAGTAATGGCTGCTAACCGCTGCCTGGATGGGACTCGTTAGCGGCTCTTCCCCAGAGCCGGTGACTGGCAGATCGGCTGTAGATGCACTGTGTCACAGCTCCGGTGTCCTCTCCTTTTAGTGTCCGCCCTAACAGTGCTGTTAGAGTCGCTTGTTAGTGCTGTAGCAGTGTCGATGCATGTTTATTACTTTTTTTTCTCCTTTGTTTGATTTCGCGGGTGTGAATGTGGCGCAGGGAAGAGGGGGGATCGGAGAGTGCTCCTGGAGTCCCGCCCATTTTGAATTTCAAGCTTAGAGCACCTCATCCATAGCCTCGTAAACCAGCCTCCCCCGGAAATGCATTTCATTTCATTTCTCAGGGGGAGTCTGGCCTCATCCCAGTTGAAACCGTTTCGCCAGAAATCGGTGTGAATCAGCGCGCGCCGCTGTGATTGACACAGCACGTTGGCCAATCAGGGCCTGAAAACATCACTACATGGACTGGACTCACCTCAACAAACATGGAGTCCAGCAGCGTAAAAACAGCATTTCTAAATGAAATACCATCAATTACAGAACTTAAACTAGAGCAAGAGTCGGCGCTTGTTGAGTTTCTTGGAGGAAAAGACGTTACGCTCTTCTTCGGTCCCTGATTGGCCAAAATTAAATACATTTCCGGGGAGGCTGAGGGGTTTAGTTGCTCTTTAAAAGCACCAGACGAGTTACCGCAGGGCGTTGTCACACCTGAAAGTTGGAAACAAGGTCGGTGTTTCTGCTTCATTGTGTCATCAAGTTTGTGGTATCAACGATAATTAGGCTACTGTGTTCACCATACATTCTTTTATCCGAGACGGAATAAATTACGTCTGCCACAAATAGACTGTTCTGCTTTTGGGTCGACCAACGCAATATTGTTACGTTCATTCATGAAACGCTTCAACACTTGAGAAGATTTCAGTGAAACCGTTTTCTCAGCCTCCGTCATGTTCCAAAATACCGGTGCTCCAACCGGCACGCTCCACTCTTCTTCTATGGTGTTTTACAGTAGTTTGCAACCATCGAGTCGCATCACTGCCTCCTGCTGGTACTACTCATCCCTACACTGTTAATGCTCTGTTCAGTGGGAAGTAAACAGTGAGTGACGAACAAATCTACAATGAAAGTCATTGCCAAGACTATTAATAATTTAATTTTATCAATTTAATCAATTCATTGTTGCAGCCTTAAAACACAATAATGAGCTAATGGTAAGGTTTATGGTCTATATAAACATTTATATAGTAGATCATCTCATTATTATTTCTCTGTTGAGATAGATTTATCTAGTGTGAAACATTGCAGGACAGGACTGCTGTATACTAAAGTTTCTCTTCTCTGAGAAGTTACGACCACCTGAGCAGGAATCAAAGTTGACAGACACGTTCGCTGTTCCACACTGAATGACCCCCCCGCCTCCATTTCCCTGCTCAGGTGCCATCAACCCCCCTCCAGAAAATAGAGTTTCGGACGGCCTGTTCTCTTGATCTTCCTGTACAGTCTTTCTTTCCTTGGGTAGGGAGCGTTTGGAGAAGCTCATTGATTGGTTCTATCAAAGGGAATTCCTCACATACAGGAACATAAATAATGGAAAGGTGTGCAAAGAATGGCTGGAAGGAATGTGAACTTTTCCCTGTGTCCAATTAATGTTTTAGCTGACTTCAGCTGGGGGCAGGTTCACACAATCAAGATAACAAGGTGTTCAACTGAAAAGGGACAGCTGAGTCGCACAGAGGGAAGCAGTCACCGTTAACAATAGCCAATAGTTTTATATATATGTGGATCTGCTCCACTATACTATGGCTGCAGAGCTGAACGATCAATAAAATAATTACTATGAATGGGCATTTATTCGACTTTGTACAGTAAATTAAAACGTCAACAGGGCTGTAAGAGCAGAGATGAATGTCTCAGTGTGCGTTTTAATATTATGGAACTGATACCTGCAGAAACAGAACCATTAGCTATATTTGCTTTTATCCTGGTCCACTATGGAAGACTCAACACTATATACAGTATATATGTACACACATGTCATTACAACCACAGCTGTGAACATGAACCGCAATAAGATACACATTTGCATAAAGCGCCGTATTTACATAAGCCATTGTAGCGGCTGTTTACTTGAAGTCACATATTGTGCAATCAAAACGTAACCCACTTTTGTTCACTTAGCCACAACTTTGCTGTGTTTTGTTTAGTCTAAATTGCAGGCACATTAGAAAGGCTGACAACATAATGCACCAGAGCCATTATACAAAACCCTAATTGGGCAGTATAAGACTTCAAGCACTTGGGGTTACTTTGGAAATACATCATATTTATAAAACAGGAATTGCACGCAAAGTAGGGAAAGTAGAAAAAAACAACAACCACAAAACAAAACAGGAACTTGTTTTCAGCCCGAGTTCCTCCACATTCATGCACTTCTACAGCCACATCTCTGAAACACTGGACATTTGGCTGCTTCACACAGTCACAGGCTCTAGTGGTCACACTTACAAACACACACTCATGGGCCAAGTTTAGGATTTGTTGCACCTCACTACGACAAAATATGGTATTTCTGCCATGGATAAGAGCAGACTAACATGAATGTTTTATAGGATTATAGCAGGGCTGAATGGTTTGTCGGGGGGAAAAAAGTGATATTGGGAGTTTTTTTGGCAGAAACTGTGATGCAAGTTGGAATGATCATTTCTATTGGGGCTTGTATGTTCATTTACATCTGAAGGAAATTATTTTATAGACCAGAGCCTCTCTTCATTTATGGCAGAGGTGTCAAATGTATTGCCCAAGGGATAGTTCATTAAATGTAAATACCATAATAATGTACTTGTTTGCACTAAAAGAAAGGGAAATATTTAGAGTTCTCATTATTTAAACGTTATAATGCCATTATTTTAATGGTCTACTTGAGGTCAAATTACGCTGTATGTATATGGGCCCTGAGCTAAAATGAGTTTGACATCCCTGATTTATGCATGGTATGTTTTTCATTTACCAAAAAGAAACTGCAGCACCGCACCTAGACATATTATAAATTCAACACAATTTCAATTCATTGTTCCGCCTCTATATTAAGGAGAAGACTGTAAATAGTAAAAGAAATTAGCAGTTTATTAGAACCACAGTGGTATTTTAACATTGTACTGACTATTGGTTCAGTCACTTACTGTATTACAATGTATAGACACCAAGTCAGCATAGATGAAGGGAGGCAGTGCACCCAGATTTTTTTTTGCAATTTTTCATCTTACTGCACTGGAAACTTGAAAATGAAAATTTCCCCCACAGTCCATGATTATAAGACATTTTTACAAAACTGTAAACAAGGTTGATCACTCCATACTGGACCCTTTTTGTAATTTCAGCCAATATTATCTCTAAAAATGGGGGGAAAAAAGGTTCTTTGACAAAACTACCAGTGTGATATTGGTCTCTAGTGGAGATCTACACAACAACAACAACAACACCATCATCATCATCATCAAGTTCCTTTTCCTGAGCTGCAAATGGCCAGAAACATTAGCCGTCGTCCACACAGAAGTCATATCCCATAAAAAATGCATGCGACTATCCTGCGATTAAGGCGAGAAAGAGATGGACTCAATTAATTTCATGTTCAATTAAGTTTATTGCTCTCCCTAATGGCTGTGAGCATGGCCCTTCCTCTGGACAGTATGTTATCCATTTCTTACCACACCACAAACCTACAATAACACCGGCTTGCTTACGTGCACTCACACTTGATATACTGTGTCTCGTATACACTTGCCCATGTAGGACCCTTACAATGTCAAATCCAGTATTTTTATTTTTGCAAACACATGCTTTATAAATGAGGTCTCCTGAGACAGCAGGGAAGATGCACATGCACATGCAAATGCAAACACAGATGGATCGGACAAGTCGGATGATTAATCATTAATGATACGATTTGCGTATGTATTTTCCTGCACATTTGTATGGATCTGCGTTTTGACAAACTCAAAGCCTTCATGAATCAGTATGTAATTGCTCATCGCTGCTACCAGGGAAGAGAAAAAACAAACAAACTCAGTGCTTAGGATGAATAGATGAAAGTTAATGTTGACACTTTCTGCTTTTCTGAGTGTGATGATGCGTCTGTCACGTTTTTTCCCTCAAATGCTGCACATGCAACCGCACCCTTTCTTTGAGGGATTAAGAGTGTGCAGAGTAAACAAGTCAATGAGCTGAATTAACCAGTGCTCTGGGAACAGAACATCAAATTACTCATTCTTTAAAACGAAAGCAGAACAAAAGACAGAGCGAGAGGGGAAAAAAAACAAAAAGAAAAAAGTCTGACTGGTTCCAGCTGAAGAAACTCTGGTTCCAGCACTGTCACCCCATTTTCTAAACTTCCACATTGTTGTCAAGGAAACCAAATGACTTTAGCTCATAAACCTCAAGCTAGTGCGCCCCAGTGGTTCAAACTGTGTTACTCCTCCTCAGCAGAGGGCATGCAAACTTGGCAGAAGTGGGAGTGCAAGTCTGCAGAAGAAGCAACAAGCAGTGCGATCACGTATATATGGCTGTTGCCGGCGGCCCTCTGATTTATCAGCAGGGTTTCCCCCAGTGCTTTATAAGCCTGGCGGGCCGCCAGGCTTTGCTTGCCCCCCCGCCAGGCTAAGCGTCGCTTGTTTATTTATTTAATTTTTTTTTTTTAATGCACCAGAAACATGATACCAAAGACGGTATAGAGCTTTTAACCGCATCTAGTGATACGGTTGTACAGTGTTTCCTCTACATTCATTTAGCAGTGGCGGCTCGCTACACCTAAATCCTCGCAGCCGCTCCTTCAAATGTCTTGTTTTTTTTTTTTTGTTTTTTTTTAATTGTCGCTAATCCACCACCGCCTCATGCCTCCACCTTCACAGCAGAGTCCTGCTGCACCTCGCGAGTAGCCACTAAGGTAAACTACAGATAGGCTAACTATCTTGCTCAGTATCTACTCTTTGCACCCCTCTGCACCTGGATGACAGACCACAGCGTGTTTTTCCGCAGAAGCATTGAACTCAGGTGACAGAATGACAACAGACTCAGGACAGATCAGTGGTCGCTGTTGCCGGTGTGTTTTTAAAATTAGCGGGTTTGATTCTCGTGTCGGACGTCGCGCTCAGTGCTGGTGGAAAAGAAAAAAACCCAACAAGTGTGTGTCAGTCCGTTGGGCTTTTAATGATGTTATTGTAGCGCATACAGTAGCCTAAGTTTAACAGGACACAGCCTCTACTGCGCCGTAACGTAAACGTGCATGAGCTCCCCCTCCTCCTCCTCCCCGCGGCCGTCAGCTGGTGTCTCGGGGTGCGAGGAGGAGGGCGGGGGCCGGGGGGTAACGGCGATGACGGTGGCGACACCGACGACGACGAGACGGCCGAACGATCCTGTGTAGGAGCTGAAGCTACTCAATCAAAAGTCTCTTGAAGTGGCCCGGGTTATCAAGAAATATGATCTGTGGTGGTTTAAATAGTCAAAATACAGACGTTATCATGACGTGAGGAAAAAAAGAAAAAGAGATGTTGATTCGGTGGTTTTCAGTCAGATGATTTTTTTTTAACCCCTGAAAGTGGTTAAAGTGGTTACACAGCATACCTCCTTAGGCCTGAGTTCCCTGTTCCCCCTTGGCCATATTTGCACTTTTTTATTTATGTTAATTTATTTTACTTTTAAATGTGACCAGAAATGGCTTGTTTTCTTAGATTCACTTGGATTTTACTTAAGTTTAAACAATTGATATTATTTATTTTTATTTTTATTTTTTTGTGTTTGTTAAAACTGTATTGAGTAATGTTAATAAATGGCTTACAATAACACAATTTTTTTATTTTTATTTTTTTACAAAACCGCCGGTGGGCCGTCGGTGGGCCGCCGGTGGGCCGCCGGTGGGCCGCCGGTGGGCTTCTCTAGCGGCCCTACCACCAGGCTTAGCAAGTTTTCTGGGGGAAACCCTGCACATGTATTCATCTTTGACGAGCCAGGATTGTCAGTAATTTACGAGGCGTTCCAGAAACTAAAAGGAAAAAAAAGGAGGTGAATTTCACTTTCTTCCTCTCACCATCTTCCAAACCACTGCAATAAAATGACAACAGTTAAAAAAAAAAAAAACGAAAAGTGCCAGGCAGTTGTCACTTCTTCAAGCCCTAAGTAACAAGGTACAGATCAATGCTCTCATCAAACGGGCTGCACAGTCTTATAAAAGTCTTACTGCTTCTCCCTCTGTCATCCCCCTCGGTGGAGGCTAGGCCACACACATGGATGTCAACTGAAACAGTCTGTGTGGTTGTAATATTTACTGCTGCGCCAAGATGCCTCCAAAATGCAGCCTCAGTTTTCCCCCCTCTGGCTGAATTTATAGTGGTGGTTTGAAATGACAAAGTAATTCCTTGTTTTTAAGATTATCTGATAGCTCTATTGCCATCATGCCAGCTTTTTAAAGGGGGCTAAGTATTGCTGAAACGGTGCAAACATCAGCGAGCAGCACTCCTTCATCTCAACAATATCGCTTTCTCTGAAACAAATGAGAGGCGTTTACCTTAAAGAGCCCACGTTCGACACATTTATCATAAGACGGAGCGTAGCAGCGGGAGATCTCTGTAATCAGATTGTATCTGACTCACTTAGCACACCTTAAACATCGGCTCCTATTCTTCACATGTTCCGCTTTTTATGGATATTGCTCGGTGGAAAGTCGACCTAATCTGCACTTCCATTCTAAAGCCTTGATGCTTTACAATTCTACGCTGGTAAAAAAAAAATAAAAAAAATGCTTGAATGTTGTGCAGAAGTGTAACAAATCTTTGCTTTTCCATGTGTAACAGCTTAAAGGGGCACAATCATTATCTAAGACATTGACTTTAACTGACAAAGGATCGGTAGCTGCCCTGCGTATAATGGAAATCAGTTTTAAAGGGGAGAAATAAGGCCTGATGGTGGGAAGAGAGGGGGTGGAGAGGGAGGGGGGAAGGAGGGGGGGGGCTGATGGAAAATAAATAAATAAATTCCAAGTTCATCATGCAAATTCATCCTCCCAACCGTGGCACATTCTTCAAACAGACACCTCCTCTGGAGAGGGGGAGACACAGTCTGATAAAGAGACAAATGAGCTGGTGATCTCCATACCAGCCTCTTTCCTCCTGCGCGCTCATCCTCTTATACGTGTGTGTGTATGTGTGTGTGTGTGTGAGTGACAGAGGGGATGGCAGGGTGGCGGGTGGGGTGGGGGGGCTTCAATGACCTTTGCGATGATGACAAGCATGTCCAAGAACAAGTGTGCGACTGCGAGCGCACACGTGTGGGCTCTATTTATGCCGAGTGATTGCTGATTTGCCGTCGTGTAGGAAAAGAGGGAAGGCGAGCTTATATAAATAGTCGTCGCCGTCTTTCGTGCGTTACTGTGGCGTCGGCGGCGTCTGTGGCAACTGTAATTACGTAATTACACAGTAATTATACATAATCATATGATGGTATACAACACAATAGAGCAGATTCTGTTATTGTGACACAAACCTTGAGACTCTGCTGCGTGAATCAGGTGTTTATCCTCCACGGCTGCAACCGTCAATTATTTCTATTATTTTTTTAAGATGTATTGATTGGAATGAGCGTTTAGGTTATACAGTACAGCTGTAATATCATAAACAGGTCAAACTATCTTATGGCTAACACGTCTCCTCCTCCTCTTTCTCTTTCCTCCTCTCATGTATTCAGATATTCCAACAAGGTGATAACAAAATTGCCTGACATTTCGGGATTTATTACTGTATTTTCTTATTATCGCCAAAAGAAATATACAGAGATTCTGTCCCATAAATCATATTGAGAGAGCAATACAGACACTATTGTGTTTAGCCCATTGCTATTGCTACCACTTTTTTTTTTTTTTTTGGATTAGAAATAAATTGCTGGTTCATTTTCACAAATGGAAAACGAAAAACCACTACAGGAGCCGCAGCGTGACTTTCTCAAGGAAGTGTTTATCAATGGATGGATTTCCTGAGTGCTGCTGCTGCACAAGGATCAATTCTGATTATCTTTTACCGGTTTTGACAATGGACTTGGAAGATGCTTCTGCATTTTCTAATATTTGTTTTCTTCTCTTCTCTCCGACATTTGCCCGAGCGCCTCGCGTTAGCGTTAGATTAGAATACACACGATTCCTGACAGGAAAAATACACTTTAATGTAATATAAAAGAGGAGGATTTATGTATAGGCGTTATGACAACGGATATGACATACATTTGTGATTTATGGATCCAGCTTTGCAATAAATATTTCCATGGCCAAACACTGTGCCCTCTTTCTTTCTTTCTTGGCCCCCATCTTCCAGGCATACATAATAATACATCATGCACAATAACAAACATGAATAGAATTTTATATAAAGTCCTAAATAAATATTCCTCTAAGTATTATTTTATATTACTTCTTATAAATATTACTTTTATGATGCAGCTGGGGTCGTTACGCTGCAGGGTCATTTTGCCCCGAACGATGTTGATAACACAGCTCAAGCACAGACTTTACACAGTGTATACAAGATGTCATATTTGGTGTTAGAAAACAGATTTAGACTCGATTGGGCTGTGACCTTTCCCAGCGCTGCTGAGGGCACAGATCCGACACAGACTTTTTTAATATTTATGGGCTTTTTTGAAGCCACACAAGGTCAAAGCAGATGTTCTCCCCAACACTTCCTCCGCACTCTCTCCTACCCTTTGAATCTGAGAAGATGTTTTTCTGTTTGGAAATCTTTTTTTTTTTTTTTTTCCATGCTCAAAGTCAGCACATCACTGGGGAAGGAGACCGGAAAAAGGATTTTAGGCAGTTTACTTTTCTTTTTGGAGGGACATAGACGTTGTGGCCCCGCTGGCTGGCGGTTTGCTCGCCTGGTTGCTCTGCTGTTATCCACAGCTCACATCTGACATTACAATTTCTGCAAGGTTAAACGTTATTGTGCTTTTTTTTTTCTTCTTCTTTTTTAAGACTGGGAGCTTGGTGATAGAGCAACCACCACATCAGTTCAACACTGGAATGGGTGGAATATCTCATGCAGGTTTCCAAAAACGTGCCCATGCATATTACTCTTCTAATCCCTGCTGAGCTGATGCTTTCTTTAATAATCAAAGTAAAGCTTTAGAGCCTTAAGGTATCCCACCTTTTTCATTACACTTAATGCACAGATGTTAAAGGGATAGTTCACCCAAAATTCAAATTTCACTCATTATCTACTCACCCTCATGTCGACTAAGAGCTGTGAGAATTTTCATAGTCCTCCGTTCCTTCTCTGAGTTACGGGGGGGTCCACGCAGCAGTATTTGTCCATATAATGGTTGTCAATGGACACCAACCTTCTTCATCCAAAAAGACACACCAAAAAACATCCAAATACCTACATACTGCTCGTCTGTAATGTCCCTCTTGTATTGAAGCTCAGTGCAACAGGAAGAGCAGTGACAAGAGGGACATTACAGACATATGGAGGTGGATGTTTTTTGGTGTGTCTTTTTGGACGAAGAAAGTAGATAATGAACTCAGAGAAGGAACGGAGGACTGAAATTTGAAATTTGAATTTTGGGTGAACTATCCCTTTAAACAGTTAATCACTTTTGCTAAGTTCAGACTAAAATCTACCTGTGCTGCACCCCAAAGCTTTAAGGGAAAAGTTATTTTAAAAGCATCTAGCAAATGCTATAAGAAACAAAAACAGGGATTTGTTGTTGCCCAGAGACTCACAGAGGCATGAACAGTATACGACTATATAAATGAGTTTGGCCACAGCAACAGCAGGACCTCAGGGCTCAGTGTGTTAGACACAATAATATTATACATAAATAAACATGTATTGTAATGTTACATATAAAATAAACATTTCAAGGTTGTTGAAAGAAGGGTTTACTTATAAAACTACAGCAGCTACTGAGCCACGATATTACCTGCACTGAGTAAACATAAAGAAGTAAACATCGTTCTCCTTCATATCCTCTCTTTTAGATGACATAATGCTGCAGCATGAGGAGCGTTACACAAAACCTCCTCGACTTCAAAAATTCAAAAGCTCAAAAACTGTATTTGCTCACATTTTATTGGTTCAAGTTTAGGTGGCAGTGGACTTTATTAAGAGCAGAAAAAACACACTATACAATACCAATTCTTCTCATCTTGTCAATACATCAGAGTTTTGCTTATCAAGGTTTAAACTAGGGCTGTCAATCACGATTAATCGCATAGTATCCATTGTTAAAGAAACCCAGAGGAGTTTGTATTTGGTTATAAAAAAGTCTCTTCATATTAATGTAGATGAATCTGCGTTACCCACACTTGTTAATAGGTCAATTTTAGATGAATATCTGTTGTCTTTATCATTATTTTGACATTATTTAGTGGTCCACTCGCTCAGCATTTCCTACTTTTGGTTTCCTGGACGCGATGGTATGTGATCGTCTTCAAACCTCCGACTTTCAATCTTGATCAATGAAAACATTCTCGGCAAATGTTTTTGCTTTTGTACATCTTGCGCCGGTCCAAGAATTTCACCGTGCATGCGGAGGCTCATAGGAAATGTAGTGTAGTTCGAGGTATAGTTGGAGCGGATCGAGGTCTGGTCGCGTTCACAAGAACAAACTACTCCTTCTGGTCAGTCTTGGGGAACCCACTCTAACGTGTGGATACTTCACAATCCGTACGCTACAGCTGCATCACTTCCATCGATGTATTATAGCATAGAATTTGTGGTGTTAACGCATTATTATGGTGTTAACTTTGATAGATATACTGTAGTTTGAACTGAAATTTAGAGCTGAAATAATTGGTCCATTGGTCGAGTGCTGCAACAATGCTGCAACTGTTTTGATAATGCAACTGATTCCAGACAGTTTCTTTAAATCTAAACTATTTTTTTTTTTTGTCGTGTTGTGCTCTGAAAAGTTTTGGTGATACTTTGTTTTTTGTACGTTTCATTGATTAATCCTTTTTAAACCATAACACAAACTGCCCGTCTGCTTTAAAGCGCAAGAAACAGTATCACCTGTCCATCACCTGCCTCAGCTGTCCCCTTATGGATCCAATGGTAAATGTACTGTAGCAGTATATAAGCTTATCTACACTGTAAAAAACAAAAACAAAGGAACAAGCTGAACACACATACACTGTGGGCTACATCTTCAGTGAAAGATATAAATGTGCTTGTGAGGGGGGGTGAGCTGAGGGGATTTGGTGTGTCAGGGCCCCTATCAGATTTTGAGAAAGTTTATTGGCCACAGGTCACTGTGTAATGGCAAGGCAGCTTGGGCAAGGAGTTTAAGATAAGATACGAATTCAGACCAGTTACAGATGTACTTGTTCCAGTTATAATAGAAGGACCCTGTGACCTGGCTGTCAGTTACTCCATTTTCCACCCTCATTTACCTTAAAGGTAGAGCAGGTCAACCTACAGTAAAAACTGGTAACTACTGGAAACATCCCGATCCCCTCATAGTATGTGAAACAAGCACTGTCACACAAAGGAAATATGAAAACTGATGTACATTTTTCTCCCACTGAAAGGATTAAATGGCTGCAAGAGAAGGAAGATGTAGGTGGTAAACGGATGAGTATTTGCATCCAGCTCTGACAATATTGTTCAGCCATAATTGAACGTTTTTGGGGAAATGCACTATAAAAAAAAATTAAGTTGTAATAACCTC
Organism: Decapterus maruadsi; assembly: GCA_030347415.2. NCBI lineage: Eukaryota > Metazoa > Chordata > Actinopteri > Carangiformes > Carangidae > Decapterus > Decapterus maruadsi. Next base: position 27,148,670 of record CM064900.1, read on the forward strand.
CTTGAACTATATGGTTTTGTCCATATGAAGCAAAATTTGCTAAAATATATGCAGCTATTGTACAACCTAAGTGACAACAACATGTTTGGACATAACTTTTTTTTTGTAAGAGTGACAGCCTCATTTCTTTCAGGATGTAACATTAGAACAATCACGGATGCTGGAAAATATAGATTATGAAGCTACCAATAACATTTCATTAGCGTAACATTAACTAGCCAGGCTTGGTTCAATAAAACTAGGCATCAGCAGCATCTCCTATGTTCACCAATTAATTATCTATTTATTGCTAATTTGTTTCCTCTAGCACTGAAACTAGGGTGTAAAAAATGTTTGCTGTTGCAACCGGCAACCAGAAATTGTCTGTATTAGGGTATATGGGCCCTTATATAAACAGGTAATTGTAATTTCTGCTCAGGTAGCTCGGATAACAAAGATATGTCAAGTTTCACACTGCATCGAATCCTTGGCAAGAAAAACCTTATGAGTATTTAATATACTATAATATAAAAGTTTACATTATTTACCTGACAGCAAAGCTTTTTCTACAAAACATTTTTTAAAAATGGTTGTTTTCTGCTTCATTGATCTTTACAGGTGTATCAGCCAAGTTGCTACAGAAGCAAAAACTTTAACAACCTTCGAGATGACAGACGGGTGAAAACTGTGTGCCCATTTCATAACGTTATGTCTGATTATTCAACCCAGAGGGAAGGAAATTATTCTATAATTTGCATCCGCAAAACGTAAACCTTCTTTTTCTTATTCTCACACCTCTCAGGCTTCACGTTTATTTTATTAGAAGCCTTGATAACCTTGCAGTGGAAATATTTCTTATATGCTTTAAAATCTGCATCTTTAAAAGCAGAGATTTCGTGACTAAATAAAAGCCTGGGCAAAAGATTTATATTTGTGATTTAGGGTTAAATGCAACAGTAAGTGAGAATAACTTCACCTCCAAATTGGACAAACTTGAATTCACTTGCAAGTCATGCAGTTTATACTGTATCTACACTGTACCATATACTGTTTCATATGAAGGTCAAGCCTCTCTGAGAGCAGCACTATCTACAGAGATACAGTCTAATTATTTTTGATTAACGCTCCCCTGCTTAACTGATAAAACACACATACATAAAGAAACCTTTGTTTAAATATCCAGGATGCTGACAAGTACGGCGCTCACATCTCAGGAATTATTTAGCAGTAATAGTTACCAGGGCTCTCGTGAATTGGTGTGAGAGAGCATTCATGGTTGGATTCCTCTCTTTAAAAATACAAATTGCCTCACAGTTTTTCAGATGGCGGTTGACATAACATGAGTTGAGAGGTATTTGTTTGTGTCTGAGGGAATTGTACACTTAGCGCAGCTCGTTTATGAAACATGACAAGCATTTGCAAATCCTGTTTTCTGGATTTATGTGTTTGCCGAAACAAAACTGGCCTCATTTGCCTCGCAGTCCTTTTCATTCTTTTTGACTTTGCTTGTTTGACCCTTGTGGTTTAAAACAATGGAATACTAAGGACGTATCATTGCAGATCACAATTTACATCCTCAGTTCAGAGAGGCACTTATCATAAATTCCCTTTCTTCCATCAATCTCTGTCTGACTGCGTCTCCGTCTCTGCCTCTTAAAGTTGCTCTGACGATTTTTCTTCCTCGCTCTCTCGCTGTCTTCTTCCACACATCTCTCTGCTGAAAACTACACCAGAAGGAGACTCAAGAAAGAACTGCAGTCATGACAGATCTGTCTTCATTAGCACAATAACAGGGAAACAATAAAAAATATTTATTCTTTTTTCGTTCCATTAACAAGGCTTAGGCTCAGATTTACATTTATTAGTTTATATGCAGAAAATGCATTAGCCCAAAAGAGCATTTGATCTAAAATACCGGGGGATTTTCAGACTCCGAATTCCCTCTGAGAACACAGCGTTTAAAGTGAAGGTGCGTTCAAGTAACGTCATCAGTCAATGTCTCGCGGTTTGTACGTCTCTGCCAGGTGGTCCAGTTGCTGTTAAGTGTGGACAACAAAAGCTGGTTTTTATGGCCTTTCAGAGCTGAAATCTAATCAAATGTCCAAGTGAATCTGATGAAAGTCGAGGCTTCAAGGCTTCACCTTCACATGGCACAAAAAAAAAAAAACAGGTTTAGTGAGATCTCAGTGACCCTGACCTTGGACTGAACACCATCAAAATCTAATCAGTCCATCCTTGAGTCCAAATGAATGAATGTTTCTACCAGATGTAATTCCCTCTGGACTTTCCTGATGCATTGTGTTCACAAGAACGTAAGATCGCCGTGACCTTTGACACTTGATCTGAATTTAATTAAGTTAATTGCTTTTGAGTATTTTTGCTCCATTTAAATGGAATAATCATCACTGACTTAATTTATAAGTTATTGGTTTTTTTGTATTATTGTTTTATAGTTTACATTTTACATCAGGGTGCCATTAGAAAAAAAGAGAGCTTGCTCTCAGTTGGTCCCTACCTGAATAAATAAAGGTGAAGGAATGAATGAAAACTGAAGTGAAGGTTTGAACCTGATTTGAAGAAAGTCTCTCAGATTTCACATTCATGAGAATACTACAAAATAAAAACATGACAGACATACACACACACACAATTTCTTGAGATTTTAACCATGTGAAACCAATATTTCAGACCCTCTGCTAGGTTTTTTTGTCATCAAGTTTCCATAGCAACCAGAGGAAACAACACATGATGTCACCATGTGTATACAGATCGCTGCTGCGGCCCCATCTGGGATTCTCAGACCACACCTCCATTATATTGGATCCTCCATCATGAAGGAGCCTATACCCACCCAGCCAGCCAGCAAATGGACATCACGGCTGAAGTCCCGCTTCTTTTCCAGAGGACGTGAGATTGACGGACTCACTGCCTCATTAACTGAACCCTCACCTGATGCTGTTGTGGACTTTATGGTGTCTTTTATTCATGTGCTTTTACTGCCACTTCATTGCACTACTGGGACCTGAGTTACACATTTCAAAACATGTTTAAAATGACAATAAATGAACATTGAACCTTGAAAATGAAGCAAATGTATCATGGCAATGGGTGAGGGTGGGATCCCCCGATGTGGCCACAGCTGTCATCAGTGTGGAGACTGAAGAAAACTAAAACAGAGTATTTATGGGAAAGTTTGCAATCATCACTTATTTGTAATCTGGCACTGTGAGCACTGGAGCATGCCAAACTGGACTCTCTACATTTAGCTATAACCACATTTGTTGATTCTGAAAGATCAGATCGCCTGCAGCGATTATTCAATCAACTTACTGTATAATTAAAAAAAACAACAAACAACAAACAGTCAACTCCCCAAACTTGGCCGCACTACAGAGAACCTCCTTCCTCGTTACTGGACGAGCTGGACTGCAGTTGAATCGAGTTTCTGAGTGGAGTAACAGTGCAGCTACATAATGCAGAGAAAAATGATTGATTCTGGATCCTGGATATCCCAGAAGTGAAGCTCATGATGAGTGGAAGCGCTCTGTTCGCACATCAGTAGCTTTAAACAGACAATTTATGTAAGTTTCAAACACTGGAGTCGAGGAGTTGGCGCCGTTGTCATCTCCCGTGGTGTGAGATTTATTAACCCCCTCCCCCAGCCCCCTCGTCCTTGCACTGAAAATAAAAATAGTGAGTCATCAAATATGGCATATTATTTACATGGTATGGTGTGTTTAAGACGCAGCATAAGAGCAAATTTACAGTACAGGACTAGATAATAAAAAAGAAAGAGGTGTTGAAAAAAGTGGCAAAATAAAAAACTAAATCCAATCTGTGACTGTTGATATTTCCAAGGACGAAAACAAATTCATCTTCATTTATTCACAGCGTCACCCTGTGAGCATTTAAAGAACATTTGGGAAACTCTGCTGAATCTGTGTATGTTTACAGTGAAGACGGTGAACGACATCCACTGGTACGATCACATTAAATATGTAATTGTCAGCTTATGAGTGTCAGTGTTTTTAATATTTCATGAATATGTCTAAGGTAATAATCGCTGCCCCAATAATAAAAAAAAACTCCTTTAATATGCAGTGACTTTTTTTTTCTTTTTTTTTAAACAAAACTCTGCAACCTTGGGTTCTTGTTACTGTATTATACTGATGCTTTTGAAAACAATTTAATACTCTTGTGCATGTCATGGTGCCTAAGACTAATCTTATCAAATTCTGAAGCATTATGACTAATTGCTGGTTTGATCTAATGAGAGGAAGAAAAAAAAAAGGCAAGTTATATTCATTAGTCCTCAGAGCACACTGTAATTGCTTTAGAGATACATTAGGGGCAGCATTTTAGCTCCTGGTGATGAAGTCTTGCAGCTGTACGAGACACAACCGAGAGGCTGAAATGGTATTATTATGTCCATGTCCCTAAAATAACTTCATTTTCGACAACACATCCATTTCCATGATGTCAGACCTCATCTAAGTCAGTGCAAATGTACATGTGACCTAATGCATTTTATTTAGAGGACTGGTGATGGTGCTGCTGATGTAGTAGATACAGTAAGTTTGGGAAGGGAGCGTGCAAAGTAAGAACATAAGTGAGGCTGTAACTTTAAAAAATAAATAAATAAATAAATCCGCAGCTTGGGTTGTTGTTTATATGCACACACATACACACGCATAATAGGCTGTATTGTAACTGTCGCCTCTTGTGTTACAGGGAGAAAAAAAATAAAATCTATAAAGCACTGGCAACATCTCAACCAAGCAGACCGGGAGTCTATTAAATGCAAAGCTCTATTAAGTAGAGCCATGAACCTTGATATAGACCCACTTGAAGAACTCGCTCTGCAACCCACAACAATAATGGAAAGCCTGAATCGGCCCACATGAATACCTCAAACACTGCAGAGGAAAAAAAAATTAAGGTCTAAATGAAAAGATGCATGCTTGGCACTGCTAAAGGCCCCCCCCCCCCCCCCCCCAAAAAAAAAGCCAAATAACACAAATTTAAAAATCCCCAAAAGAGAGAAAAATGTAATGACACGACTCAGTAACGACACCCGAAAAATTTACAAGGAGACACCGTGAAGCGTCTTGGATGCTTAGACGACTAAGAAAATGTGTCAAAGCTGTGAACTGTCTGGATCAGAGACAGCAGATTTTTATAATTTCACTCTGTTTGTTCTTGTTTCAATAAGAAAATATGTGGCAATAATGAACAAATGTTACTCTGAATTTCAAAAGATATATTTAATTAGTCCTGTCATGAAACTGCTGTAATCCTTTGAAGGGGAGTATAGTGCTGACAGATTGAAAACTTCAAGGTAGAAATAAACAGGTGCTGTTCAATCTGCTTATCTCAGTCTTAAGATCTTCTTCAATTTTTGTAAAAACATTTAATTGGACTTAAGCATGAATTGATTGGATTACTACTAATTGGTCACAATGACCTCCCAAAACACAGATTTGGGCTCTTATGAATAATTCTTATATTAACACTCCAGGACAGTTTGCAGCCTCATCGTGCCTTGGCATCGATTCATCAAGTCTACGGGAGGAGCGGCTGCACCAATCTTCCAAAAGATGTTCCCTTCCTTTTTTTTTTATGATGATGGTGGAGAGCGCCGTCCAACACCTTTGTTCTTAATTTCTCTCGAATTGGACGGAAATCTGAGGCTGCAAATGCCAAAACATATGATTAATACCCTTTTCATTTCCATCAGAACACTCAAGGACCCTCGGAGCCTTTGGACGGAGGCTCTGTCGTCCTGGAAGAGAAAAAAACTCTCATGCAAGATAGAAATGTTCCATCATAAGATAAAGGCAATCACTCAGAATCACTTTATATTAAGGATGGGAACGACACGGGATTTGGAAAGTCGATTGTCGAGGCCCTTGTGTCGACTTTTTGTCGAATTGTCGGCCCTTTTTTTTTTTTTTTTTTCTCAACAGCAGCAGCAATGCGGAGGGTGGAAAATATTCGACACTGTTGCACTAGTTCATTTTAGGCTCAAAAAACATGGCTGTAATGTCCAATATATATTGACCCTTAAAGCAGTGACAATAAAAACGAGAGAAAGTGAGATAAATTTAAAATGTTTATTCTCAGATCCTTACAAATAGCACGTACATTCCGCCGTGCGACTGTCCATCTTTCGCACTTTGAAGGCGTCCATGCTGCTCTGTGATAATGAAGACGACATCGGGTGTTTTTTGTCGAGGTGCGCCTGCATCCCTGACGTGGATGTGTGAAAAGCATAGTCCTTGCTGCACAATTTGCACCTCACTAACTTATCGTTGACTTTGATAAAACTCCTCCACGCCTTGCTCTTGCTCCCCGCCGCCGCCATGTTGACTCTGTCGCCTGTCACGCGCACACGCTCCCGTTAAAGGTTGACTATGTAGGATTTCCAGAACAATAACAGAACGTTAGACCGTTGCTAGGTAAAACGGGCCGTTGCTAGGGACTCCGTTCTTATCAGAGGACAGCAGAGGAGGAGAACGATGCAGGGTTTACCTTATTTATTTATTTATTTTTTTTACCGTCATTAACAGCATAATAAATGACTTGTAGCTTGTTAGAGAGAGAGTGGAGGCTCTCTGCCTTCCACACCGCTGCTGGAAACCAAACCTGCGCTCAGAGCCTCCGCCGTCGCTGCTCTCGTCAAGTTGAAAAAAAAAAAAAAAGCTCCGAGGCACCGGGAGTCGGCGACAGTAAACGTGTTTATGACAGATTAGACTACACAAATACACCCATCCTAACATGTAAATGATAATCCATTGATCCACCGATTGATTATTGAAAAGGCTTCGTTGAAAACAGACGCATACGACCGGGAGGAGGCAGGAAAACAGCTGATTAGTGATCCACGTGTCGGCTACAGGCAGGTATGAATGAGGGTCAAGTAGCGATCTCATTTAGAAAAAGTAGATTTGTTTTATTTAAAATATTGTATTCCATTTTAGGAAAATTGGCACTGTATAATGTGTATTTTGATAGGAAAATGTAATAACTTAAAAGCAAAAAAAAAAAAAATCCCACAAGCCCCGCCCCCTCGACAAATCGACACTCTATTTTTTTTGTCGAGGGGAGCATGTGTCGATTTTTTGTCGATTTGTCGACATAAAGTCCCATCCCTACTTTATATTGATTTGCAATGATCCTTCCCTCTAACGGGACAAGTGGACCATGGTGAGGGATGACTCATCTGACCAAATCATGTTGTCTCCCCCCGCCCACGTCCCTGTGGACTATAAACTCCTGTGGCCTTGCACCGCTGAACCCAGAGAGGTTTGTTTTTTTTTTGGATTCCCAACAGTTCAACAAACATGATCAGTTGAGATATCGATGTTTGTAAAATGTGTGCTCTGCTCAGAAACTTCTGCTGCACATCAGAGTGACCACAGCCTAAACTAAACGTCCAACCACCGAGGGGGAGACGGGCATGTTTTGTTTTGAGTAGAAGAGCAGAAATTCCCCCAAATGTTCAAGCAGAACCAGATCCTCATCTGTTGTTTGGAGGAATTTCAGATTTAGGGCAAGTGATGTTAAATAAGAACAAGTTTATCTGGAAACAGTGCAAGAAAGAGAAGCCGCAAAGAAACACAAATAACTTGTTCAAACAAGGGTGAAAACAGCACAAGCTGCAGGGCAATGAATGCATGAAGGACAAAAAGATAAATACTGGATCTCTGTCCTTGTCCAGTGAATTCAGACATGTATAAGTGCACATTGCTGTACACCTCCTCCAGCTAGCACAGACACAAACTGAAATTACTAATGCAAACACATTCATCTGGCCACAGATTCATTGTGTGTCCAGTAAACACTGTGAGTACTGAAGGCTTCTGGAACATGGTCAACACACTCTGGATTAAAAACGTGGAGCCAGACATGAGCCTGACAATTCCCTGCATCAACAGTGATTGTACGCTGAAGAGTCGATGCTTGCAAATGTCATTTATCCCTCAAGACCACACCGAAGAGCCAATTGTCCAAGAGCTGAGAGAAGTGATGGCCTCCTGGAGCTCGGAAGAGAGACTCGTCTGCGTTACATTCAACAACAAATCAAATTTTGTGAAGGCAGCTTCTCTGAATAAACGGAGGAAGCTGCTGCAAAACTTTGGCTACGAGCTCCATCAAGAAACAGGGCATCAACAATATATACAGTATATACGCACTGTATAAAAGAAAGATTCAAAAAATGTTCTTGTAATCTGGGATAACTGCTTCCACTTGTGTTCTTTGTTAATACTAATGATGGGCTATGAAATTGCACTAGTTTTACACCTTTAAATCTATGTAATTTAGGGCCTTACCGATTAAATGGTAAGCTGATTTAATTGGCCAATTACAGCCACTAGAGAATAATGGTCAAATGCTGATGTTCACATTATATCTGCAGTAATAAAGTACAAGGAATGTGACTTAATGGGCTCTGTGCACAGCTTCACTACTTCCTGAATTTAAGGCAGTTCTTTATTTCCTGTCTTACATTATTGGACAATCTGATTAATCCAGGTGTGTCTCTGACCATTGTGACTACTCAGACACACCTGGATTAACCAGTTTGTCTAATAATGTAAGACAGGAAATAAAGAACTGCCTTAAATTCAGGAAGTAGTGAAGCTGTGCACAGAGCCCATAGCTTTACTTGGAAATGATGTTCTTCTGGGTGATGGGGTGGGCGGTGTTCATAATGATGGAGGAAAGATACCATAACAGCTTGGTCGCACTAGACGCGGAACGGAAGCGCAGCGCCCTGAAGCGCAGGCAGTTTCAGATAGCCGCACATGTTAACGAGTCTGCCTGGTCGCACATCTCGCGCTGTGGAGCGCAGTGCGCGCGCACTGAGCGCTTCGGATCGGTTCATTTCTATTTTCTGCGAAATGGATGTTCTCCGGTCTTTTCAAAATAAAATAAATGAAATGATGATTTATTAAGTTGTTGCTTGTCTGTCTGTATAAATATTTGTCAGTTGTGTGGGACACGTGTGTGTGAGGAAACAGTGAATACGATGATAGGCGCCCGACTGGAGGAGAAAGATGCGACCATAAGTGCGACCAAGGGTGAGACGACATTTCAAATCTTGTTTTACCAGTAACTTTTGTGATTGCTTATCCACCTGTTAGCTACAGTTAATGATGAATTCATTATTTAAAAATAGACTTTGCATGATTATTAGCTTATTAGATTATTAGCTTTACTGCATTTTTTGTGAAGAGCTAAATATATGATATACGTATGTTCATACAGTATGCTGCTTTTCCCACATAACAATTATTCACAATAAAAGTACTTAAAAATCAGTCGGGCTCTAATGAAAAGTGTACTACTGTATGTTGTTCTTTCATACTTGCATTTCTGATTCTGAAATGTGCTTAAATGCTGATACAGTTTTATTTTGTGATTTACGTTGTCATTTCATGTTTGTGTGCGTTTTTTTTAAGACAATGCAATGTGAGATCCTAGAATTGACCTACGGAACAAAGAAAAAGCTGGGGAGCAGTTTCTCCTGCAGCTGGAGGCATAAAAAAAGGAGCTGGCAGCAGCATGAGGGAGATGAAGTTTCAGGAGCTTGCACTGACGACGTAGTGCCTCACAGGGTAGAGATCAAGGCAGGGCATGATGGGAAGAATCCTGGAGCAGCACAGGGCCATTGCTCATGTCTTCTCCGCTGACAGAAAAGGCCTGACACCTCATCCCCACAGCGAAGGACACTAAATTCCTAAAGGCCACCGACAAATCCCTCTGCTCCTGAGTTTTACTGATGCTGGTTTTTAGTGGGAGAAGTATCTGAGTGTTTGCTTGTCAAAGCCTTCCTCCTCCTGTTCACCTCCTCTAGCCTGAAAGTAAAAGTTGACGATTCAGACTTAAAATGCACCATCAACAATATATAGAAAAATAAAAAATAAAACGCTGTGCTGTATGAAACTGAGAAACAACAGTCAGGATGAAGGAGTTGGACGAATCCAAGCAGGGCTTACTTCTGAGACAGTGAGGAGTGGACTGCATCAGTGGGCATGGAAGTTATCACTGTGACCACAAACAGATACAGAAGTTATTATAAATTAATGAAGTGAAAATTAAAATGTGCAATAAAATCAAATGCTGCAGCGTGCTGTAAAGCTGTACCTCTTGCATATGGATGTTAAATATGTTTCTTTAGATTGAATTTGGTATTCATATTTTATTCACCATGCGCTCTTCAAGGAGATGGGGGCCAAATGATCCCCATGTAGCGACTGCTGATGTACCCACTTCAAAGAAAATGAAGAGCTCGGGGAGCTTCTTCAAAAAACCGCTGAGGGAACGGCACCGACGCCAACACCCTCAACCCCCGGACGGCAAACTACGAGCTGCAGCCTCAGAGCTACAGTCTTACCTACAATTAGAAAACCATGACAGTGATGGTGGAGGTACTTGTGCATTCTGGCCACTCGAGTCGCTTCCCCCTTCAAAGACACAGTCTTCAGCACTGGGGGAAATGTAGTGACCCGTCTCTGCTGATCCCAGTTCAAGTGGGAGTGTAGCGCAGCATGGCGGTGAATATTTCTCCCTATAATCGGAATATTGTGATCGTAACATTGATTGGGGCTGATTAATCTTATTTCCATCGTCTTTGCGATATCGGCATGCACTTTAAATATATTGCAAAAGGTTGCCTGTATGGTTAATATGCACACCTGAGAATTTGCTTATTTATCATGAGTCATATCGTCATTGCAATATTGAACAGTGTCATCATACATTTTGCTGATATCATGCAGGCCTAATACTGATCAATATATCATGCAGCCATAATAACATCCCTCTCTGTGTCCGTGACTGCGACTGCTCCGACTCACAGTCTGATCACATCCTGTACTCATACTCGGCTGCTCTTCTATTTTTCCTTATATATTACTGCATTAAAGCACAAACATCACAGTCATCAAATGTCTGGTGTCAACCACCATTTCCAACGCTATTTACTGATGTTTTTTCCCCAAAGCAACACCGACAATAACTGAGGCACGCAGAAGATGTCTTGCACAAGAAAACGATACTAAAAATCAAGCAAAAATATTACTGCAGGAGCAGAAAGAGAAATTAATTCAAATGAAATTATACTTGTGTAACTTTTCATATTAGTTATTAACAACTCATTTATTTCTTTACTGTTTCTGATCGGTAAACTGCCTTTGAACTGGCACATCCTCCTTCCACATTAATATGCAGGAAATGCATGACAAGTAAAAGTTGGTTTTGTCAATATCATCAACTTATTATGGCCTGTTAAGAGATTTATTTATTCCTATTTAAGTCACAGGATGGAGTTGAGGTAAACAACCCATCGAACACGTGAGTCCAGTATCCTGGTGCAAAAGGATAAAGAGGAGTCACAAGTGTGATGTCAGTGGAGAGAGCAAGAGTGGGGGCCCTCGTTACCATGGCAATGGCAGGCGATGCCCTTGGTTACCCCCACCCCTCCCTCCTCCTCCACCACCACCACCATGCTTTTGTCTTTCCCTTAGAAGAAATACCTGGCTCATTTTATCAGAGTTAGTCCTGAGGGATCAATTGTGGCAGCCCGTGGCCGCGGCTGGACGCAGGAGCAGCAGGACACCGTCGTCTTCCTCCAGCTGTTGGACGACCACAAGTGATCAATCTCCACTGGGAAAATGAGCTCTCTTTCTCTCTCTCTCTCTCTTGTTGTGTTTCCACCACACAAGATACAACTGTTCACCATGCCTTTACTGGAAACACAGTGAGCTGCACACGGCACTCGGACCTGACGCCTCCAGGATCGACCACCTCCACCTCTGACCTGTCAGAACACGTTGCTGCTGGCAGCGTTACCTCAAAATGCTGGGTTGTTGTTTTTTTTTACTGCACTGTGGAACAAAGAACTGTTCAGTGAAGACAACTTTTTCTCCCCCCCCATCACCATCACCACCACCACCACCACCATCACAGACAATCCACTTCTCTACCTCCACTCCAGTTCCCCTCAGGCCATCCATGGCTGCACCTCTGTCTCCCCCCAAGCCCATGTACTGCTGCTGCATCTCCATCTCATCCTGAGTGATCCACTGCTGCAGCCCCATGTGTCTGTGTTTTAAAAACTCTAAGCCAATAACCCAGAGCTGGTTCTGGTTCGCAAAAGGACAACAGCAAATGGACAAGGACAAGGACATTCTCACTGGCACAGGTGTACTGAAAATAGGATAAATGATAAAAACAGCAGGACTTTTTTTGTTGTTGTTTTTTTATAAAAAATGAATTTTCCATCTGCAGCACAATTAACTGATAAAATGAAATATATTCAGTGGATGCCTGGATGTCAGAAAGTATGTTTAGACATTCCTAAGCAGTAATGCATGAATAAACTGAATGTAATACAAGACAAAGAACAATACGAAGCATTGATGACTGATGATTGATGACATGCGGTGATAGTGTGATAGAGACTGAATTAAAGCACAGAGAAGGTCAATTTGTTTGTGAATCTTCTGCAACACCTCTTGGATTACATCTGTGCTTATTGTATCAGCGTAAATGACAAAAGAAATTATTTTACCAAATGCAAATGTACCTTTTCATAGTGTTAATATGCATCGATCAGCATTACAGCATTACAACCAGCTGCTTAAGATTGTGTTTAGGGATGCACCGATATGAAAATTTTGGCCGATACCGATATCCGATATGAATTTTTCTGTTATGGCCGATAACCGATATTTACCGATATCGATATGTGTTGGGGTTTTTTTAAGTTTCTGAGATGATAAATTTTTGTACAGACTGAAAATCATGCAAACTGAATTTTTGAATGTCTTCCTTTATTTTCAGAATGTATTTTACTTACAAATAACAAGGTTACAGGCTACCATCCTCCTCGCATCACCTCAACTTTGCAGGTTTTGCATACAAATATATATGGGCCGATATATATCGGCCCAATTTTAAACATCGGACCGATACCGATATGTTAAAAAATGACTAATATCGGCCGATATCGATATTGATGCCGATATATCGTGCATCCCTAATTGTGTTGGTCCATTTCGCTGTGATGTGCATTCTGACACCTTTCTATCAGAACCGGCATGAACTTCTTCAGCAGTTTGAGCAACAGTAGCTGGTCTTTTGGATCTCACCACACGGGGCCATGCGGTCTTCGCTTCCCCCCACCCCCACGTGTATAAATGAGCATTGGCCCTGACCTATGACCCTGTGGACCTGTGGTTCACCACTGTTCCTTCCTTTGGACCAACTTTTGAAAGATCCTCCTGACCACTGCAGACCGGCAACACCCCACAAGAGCTGCAGTTGTCGAGCTGCTCTGACCCAGTCGTCAACGGTTTGGTCCTTGTTGTCAAACTTAAAGTTCAAATCCTGATACTTGAACCATTTTTCCACATCAACTCTGGGGACAACATGTTCACTTGCTGCCTAATATATCCCACCCACTAACAGGTGCCACGATGAAGTGTTACTCATCAGTGTTATTCTTCACCTCACCTGTCAGTGGTCATAATGTTGGGCCTGGTCGGAGTAAAGTTAACTACTTTCTTTATAACAGATAAACCAGATCTAATCAACATTAAAACTAACATTCTGCGCGAGTCATGATGGTGGTGATCCATTTTTCATTTCAACATGGCAACTTTACTGAAGGGTAGGTTTTCATGTCTGTGAATGTGTAGCCTACTTGTGTTATTTTTGGAGTTACGTTTGAAAAATACTTGAAAAAAACCAAATACTTGAAAAGTTTGAAGTACTGTACCAAACAGAAAATAATGATTATTTTGTTTAATGAATTGGTTGGAAATGGATGGCCATTGACAGTTTAACCAAGGACCATGGACTCTGAACTGAAATGAAATGTTGAAATGTAAAAGCTGCAAAAGAAACAGCCAAACTTTTTTCCACCACTAGAAATTAAAGTGAAGTTTTTGCTTTGATTTACAGTGATTGTTTTGCTTTTAGTCTTATAGATTCTATATCTAAAAGATAAATTACTCATTTGTTCACTACATGCCAAACAGTAAAAAGCATCTTCAAGTTTCTGTTGTTGAAGAAGAAGAAGAAGAAGAAGAAGAAGAAGAAGAAGAAGAAGAAGAAGAAGAAGAAGAAGAAGAAGAAGAAGAAGAAGGCCAGCCAGCCAAAGAGCAGCAGAGGTTGGAAGATAGAAAGAGGAGGAACAACAGAGTGGTGGTAGAACTGACACTGAAGACATGAAGTAGTTTGTGATGTAGAAATGATGCAGGATTACATGGAAAGGTGGCCCGGCTCTGTTTGAAGTCGGTGAGGGACGGCTTATCTCCCGCTGGGTTTTTCATCTTGGATTTGCTGTTGGTAAAAAACAAAGCCTTGGGTACACTGGCAAACTGCTAATATGCCCATTTCTATATTCTTTGGCCTTGTACTTCATCCTCCTTCATCTGAGGCTGTTCTGTGTGTGATAGAGGCTTTCTCTCTCTTCTCCCTGATGTTTACCATTTGAAACTGAAGCTGTCGTGTCTTAATATTTGTTTTCAGATCAATGCTTCTGAATCACTTCAATCCCATTTCCTGTCTTGGACGGGACTACACTCCAGACAGAAAGGAAAGGGCTCAAAATAAATCAACGCGCAATCAACCAATGGCTGAAGTTGATGATACAAGGGGCCACACGGAAATGTGGAGAGTAATGAGAATACTTTTGAGAAAACATCAAGTTTTTGTGTTAGAAATGTTTATATAATGTATGAAGATGCTTTTTCTCCTTCTGTTTCTGCATCACTCTGTCTGACTAACCTTTACCTTGTTTACTTATCCATCATCATACAGCTACATGTTTATTTCCATCTCCTTCCTACATGATTAAAAGTTTGCAGTGCTATTTTCAGTATCACTCTGTAATAGAAATACTGTTAGATGAACCCTCGTGGCAATTTACAGAGAGAGAAAGAAGAGAGAGAAGAGAAAGAAAAAATTTAACTTTAAATAAAAAAAAACCATTTGGGATCTATATTTGAGATCTTTCTCGCATGAAAAATTTTAAAAACTGAATGAAGTGATGTAATAACAGCGCTAGAGCGGGAAATAAAACAGCTTTTCCCCTGCTTGTTAAAAAAGACATGGTGCTACGTCCGTGATTTGGACTCAGTTCGGCTGTAAAAGCTTAAGTTGGTCAAGTTGACCAAAGTGAAAGTAAAGTCCACGACTTTATGCACCACGTACAGAGAAGACGTACCGCATCCATAGCAACTGGAGACTCCAAAACGATCTCACATCTCGCTTTATGAAACACACTCTTCTTGTCTAAAATTTACATCATTAGGTGCGTTTACATGCAGTGTTTTTCTCAATCTGATTGTAAACAATCGTATTAAATGAATCGTATCCGACCTGTTTACATGAACACTAAATAATGCGATCCACATTTAATCCCCGTATACATGGACCCAGCTGAAGCCGATTGTAAACAGCTGCAGTGTCGCTAAATCTGGCAACTTTCCAAACCCTCTTGCCGACTTTTTTTTGTCAAAAGCGACTAGGGACAAATCTAGCGACTTTTTGCAGTGATATTACAAACATTTCTGGACCTGAAAGCACGTTACTACAGCTGTGTTTTTAACGAGCAGCGGCGCTGCCGCGAGCGCTCGCTGGTTGTCAGTTCGTGTCACAGAGTTGTCTCCTGCATGAGATGCTCTGCTCCACACCAGTCATGAAGATTTATCGACAGAGCGACTTAGATTTTACTGACTTTGCTTACTGAGGAGTTGGCAGCACTAAACTCCGGTTCCTCCGGAGGCTGCATCAACGGGAGAGTATCGGTCTATGTCCGACTGTAAACAACGTCCTATAAACATTTGAAAGTGGCGCTTGCAACGGCTGAATTTATGCGGCCGGCGGAGCCCGGCTCAGCGGGCGACCGCGCCTCCAAGCCGGCCACAGAGCGAGGATACGGCGGAGAGCCGCTAATAGCATGCTACGTTGCTAATAACAACAACGGCACGCCCACAAACGTCAATATGTGACGCCTACGTACTATGCCGCGCATGCGTAGAATGAATAATCCACTCTGTCAACTGAATCCCCGTTTACATGCGGCATGAATCTGATTATCAATCGGCGTAGACTACCTCTTACAATCCGATCCGAATTACAATCAGATCCGGGTGAATCGGATCTGGTCCGGTGTTTACATGAGACATTTACAATCTGATTGATCTCTTAATCTGATTGTAAATGGGATTTTTGGACCCATGTAAACGCACCTACTGCTTCTTTTTAAAATAAAATCAATTTAGCTTTGGTAAGGGACTGCAAAACCCATTCAGAAATACGTCCATTATCATTTTTATACTTGAATTTATGCCTAGATATACCGTTACCGTGAAGGGATTCAATTTATACCGTGTCAGTTTCAACTGAGGTCCAACACCAACATACTGGTGGTGACTGCTACTACTACTTTAAAATTAAATTCTGATAATTACATTTTGTTTCTTACCTATGCAGTGTTTCCTGTTTGATGGTTAAACATAAAAGGCATTTGAAACATTGTGGTGGGTATTTTCAATATTTTACAGGTAGAGTTTCCTGTGTAGCTGTTTAAAAGCCAGAATGTGTTGTTACTGTGTTAGCTGATCTGTACCACCTGCCATAAGGGTCGTTTCATTCACCCGTTATGCAGTAAAGCCTCTGAGCATTCAGTGTCCTTGATATTAGAGCTGTTGCACTTCTTGTGCAGCCTTTTGCATTAACATTTGTTGTTTTTCTGTTTTTTTTCTACTACTACTTTAGCAGTCTGTTGTAATAGTTGGACAAATAAAGTCTAAATAAAGTTTACTAGTAGAGGCTAGTAGGCTTATTTCTCATTTACTCTAAATTTAAATTAGCAAGACTTTGAGCTTGTAAAGTGATGAAGTGGCATTCAAAAGTTTGTACATCAGACTTTGTAAACCTGTAAAATAATTACTTGCAAAATTGTGCAGTTTGTAAGACAAAAAAACAGCGTCAGTAATAAATCACATCAATGTTGAGGTACATTTGTGAATAGTCCCAAAGCAGAAAAACAGTATAAAACTGTGGCACTCAATGTTCCCACACTGTGTGACCCTGAAGTTGAGAGTAAACATTTTTGCATTTGAATCTGATTGGACAAAGACTGATTAAGTCCAAAGTGAATTACAACAGTAAAGTTGGACACAGGGACAAAATAAAGGTCCACAGAGCTGAGGAGGAGAAACTCAGAGTTTGTGCCACTCACATACAGTTGTCTTACTACAGTGGTCATGTGGTATACCTATATAATAATTAGAATACTATTTTACACAGAGAAAACCCTAATGGAGCACGTAACTGTGATGCTATTAAAAAGCAAACTAAAAGCTCAACAAAACTTCTATCGACAGTATCAAAGAAAAGGAAAAAGTTGTATCAGTGTTTCCCACAGAAATCAGATGTTATTGTGGCCGTACATGACAGGGATCCTTCTAAATTACCGAGTAACATAAACAGCTCCATTCCTTCAACTGGTGTCCAATAAAAATCGACCTGCAGATTCATTGATGGTCGACTATATTGTTATTGTCCAGTCAGCCCAGTCCTGGCACACCCATGCTGAATGCTCTGTACACCTGAATGCCGGGCACGCACACACACACACACACATGGCCAGATACACACAGAAAAAAACATCATGGGTTCTTTAGCAGTCAACCACCAATGAGGCGACAAGAGGTCACCCTGTGCTCCAGAGGGCCAGTCCAATTATGACAGACAGGTGTTGTTAAACACACATGAAAAAGGACATTACCCATTTGAAATGGTAATAAATAAATAAATACGTAATCATAAGCAATATTGATATGGGGTTTATGTTACGAGCAAAAGAGAGTGTGTCTCTCCGTCTTTGTGCATATTCTCATTTGTCCAGGTCATAGTATTTCAAAAGGAGTTTAAATCGAACGCAACTGGACTTGGTTAGCAGAGGGAGGTGCAAAGAAAAAGACATTTATAGCTCTCCATTGTCATTTCTATCTCTTGGCTGTCAAAAACTTCTCTTCATAATCATAAAATCAGCAGGATTACACATGACAAGCTGTGGAGCTGCAGTAACAATCACCTGCTTGGACTGTGTGTGTGTGTGTGTGTGTGTGTTTGCGCTGCAAATTAAAATCATAATTAAACCCCCTGAAAATGAGCCATGAACCCAAACGTTGTCATAGCTCAACAAACAACTTCAAGAATGTCTTCTCATCTTTTCTTTGAACGATAGTCTCTTTGTTTTTAAATAAGAAAAAATAAATAAAGAAAAATAAAGAACGAAGCCAAAGAGCGCAGCTATTTTTTCAGTCCATTTGGATGGTGAGATGTAGCTAAGGCTTTCAGACCAACTGCTTACTGCTTGTGTGTCCTGCGGTGCTGGAGATAACCACATAAAGTACAGTCTGCACATGTAATGTTGCATGATGGGAGTCCTCCCTGATGATGACGACAACAAGGCAACAGATGAAGTAGAAGGAAGAAAAAAGCAAGAAGTTGCAGCATGCTGTTATATTGTGCATTGGATTAGTAGGTCTCAGCTCCTTTTTTTCCTTTTCTTTCAGCTTGGCTAGGCACTAGACTGCAGTTTTTCCAAGTAAGCCATATGTGGTTGTTCGTCTTGAGACAAGTTTAAGCATTAACAGAACCCCCTGTCCTGCATGAATCTCCATCTCTTGATGATATATATGGTGCACACACAGTAGGGAACGCACTTCAAGTAAAGTGCACCCTTCAGAGTAAAGTGCATCCTTCGACCAAAGATAAACTTACTTTCATTTGTAGAAGGATGTCGTTGTTGTAGTTGTTGTTCTGCATGACTTATAGAGCAGCCGTTTCAACGATGACCATGAGGAGTTTTTTTTAATTGCCTGTTCATTCTGATTGGGCAGCGGTCGAAACACTTATAGGCGGTGGGCAAAAGTCTGATAATGTTAAAGGATAACTTTCGTTTTTTACAACCTGGTTATTTCTAGCATAAAATACGATCATTTACTCACCCAGACAACTTTGGTGTCATTTGGAGTCGTTTTGACGAAATTAGCCCCAGTGGAGCGGCGCGTATATCCGTATAATGCGAGAACACGGGGGGGAACCCAATGCAGCCTCTAAATAACACATTATCCGCCTCAAAACTCGTTCATTTCGCCAATATTTTGTGATGATACACTAGTGTTATTCCCCTCCGAGCCCGTGGTGGCATGTTAGCAACATCCTGCGCCTGTAGGTTGACCTACTAATCCCTGATCTGGATGATGTCATCTCCGACGGCGGCGCGGCACGGCGCGGCTAACTTGCTATCGCTAATGCTATGGTCCGTTTCTGCGTGTTTCTGACTTGTCAGAACAAAATGAGCAGCTGGATGAAGTTCAACTTCCATAGGCTTCCTCTCCACCGCCTGGATCCTCACTACAACTCTGGCTAGTTGAGCTAAACAGGACCCAAATGCCGAAGCGTAATAATTATTATCAGAACGAGCCGGGCACCGGTCGGAGATTACATCATCCAGATCAGAGGTTAGTAGGTCAGCCTGGAGGAGCCGGATGTTGATAACATGCCACCACGGGCTCGGAGGGGAATAACACTAGTGTATCATCACAAAATATTGGCAAAATGAACAAGTTTTGCGCATAACTTTATTTTAAAAAACATTGAAGTCCACCAGTCTGTGACTTTTCCTAAAAAGATGTTGGGCAGCACCCTGTTTTGTTAAATACAATGCATATTATTCACATAAAAAAATATTGATCATGTTTTCTCATTTTTACCTGTAACCGCCACGTTCGTTCATTGGATGACCAGAGAATTCACCGATTTGCGCCAACATTGTTGGGCTTATGCGCTCTCTCTCTCTCTCTCTCTGTGTATGTGCGGGCGTGCGTGTGTGTCGTGTGTGTACACGTCCAGTCTGGCTGCTTCACATATGCACGGCGAAGAAATTATTTTCCAGACTGGACAGACTGGTTGTAGCAGAGGTGTAGCCTACATTCAGGGGAAAAATATCAATATGATATCAAAAGAAAACAAAATCCCAATAGTCCAGTACAATATGAGATAATGATACGAGACAGAGTTGTTTTCGAGGCAAATGCAGAGACTGCTTGCTGAAAAACTGTCGGCAAGGCGCATCAGCGGTTTCTAGGGGTGTAACGGTATATGTATTCGTCCCGTCCCGTCACGGTACGGGGGTCACGGTTCGGTGCACGCAGTCACACGACGAATACGTCTGAGTGAGTGAGAAAAAAAAAAAAAAAAGTCGAGTCCTCACTCCAATCCAGGGGGCGGTAATGAGCATAACAGCTGCCAGCAACCGTCATACAGAAGAAGAAATAGTTAGAAACACAAAACAAACATTTAAGTCAGCCGTGTGGGAACACTTTGGTTTCCCGGTGCAACATAACAGCGACGGCGAAAGAGTGGTTGACCGGACAAAGACTGTCTGCCGGCGATGTTTTACGGAGGTGCGCTACGTCGCTGGAAACACATCCAACATGCTAACACACATTAGACGACAGGGCTGTCCCAAAAAATTCGAAGCGTCGTTCGTTGGCCATGATAATAATGGTAGGCTAATAATATTATTATTATTATTATTATTTTTCTTGGAAGGTGCGGAGCGGGGGCGGCGGCGGCAGTTACCTTAGTGTAACCTAATATAAAATCTTTACCTAGCCTAATATAAAATCTTTACACGTGAAAGCACTGTCACTGCTGCATGTGCAGATGCAGTTATACCTCCACCTCCCTCTCTCCCTCCCGTCCTGAGGAGGCTACTGGACTGTATTCTATGATTCTCCTCTTTTCATTTCTAAACTGAACCGTTTCAGTGTTGCCGGTGCACGCCCGCTGTCTCCCCACTTTCTCTCCCGTGCGCACGCTCGCACCCGATTCACATATCTACCGGTAAAAATAAATGTGATAGTGAAAACTGATAGCTCGTGAAACGGCCCGGATGCACTGCCTGCGAAACCGCAGCGCAGCGCGCTGGAGCAGAGGCAGGTTCTGATGGTGTCTTTACGCGAGCCGCGAGCTCCGTCTGCCAAGCTGGATAGATTAGACCAGGTTGTACCAGACGGGAAGTCGGGCACAGAAAAGGAGAGAGAATCAGTTTTCAAAATAAAGTACCGGTAATTAACGGATGATTAATGTAGCTGTTGCCTGTCCATCTATAAATACTTGTCAGTTGCGTCTGCACATGACATGAGACACATTGATAGCTACAGAGCTAGGGACAGCCCTGTGGAGCCGCATTTGACCGGCGCGTAGAGAGCACGAGAAGCTGCTCCCTGTGCGACCGGCAGGCAAACAGCTGTTTCTGCAGCCAGTCCTTGCGCTACACACATTTGTTCATTGTAATTTTTATATTTTGTATTCTAAATATTTAAGAAAAACACACAAGCAAACATTTAAAGCAAATTATATTAAAAAATATAGACTTAAATTTTTTTTCGGATTCTTTTCCTCTGTATGAACAGAATGAATGGTATGAGAACCCTCCCAATGCATTTGTTATGTTCTATTCTATTTATTTTTATTACTTTTATATCAGGAGATGGCTTTACATTTTGCAGTCAATTGGTGTCTGCTCAAAATAAATGAAAAAAGATAGTCTTGTACATGTGTGAGCTTTTGTTAATTTTTTTCCGCTGTACCGAAACCGTTTGCCGAACCGTGACTTTTGTGTACCGTTACACCCCTAGCGGTTTCACATGAATTTACCTCTGCAACAACTCTGTCTGGTAACGTTCTCCCATGAGCCTCCGTAGCGTAGCTCTGAGCAGCTCGCTGCTCTGGTCCGCCGTTCTAAAAATAGCTTGCACCGACAAATAAAGGTAACGAACGTACTGCTATAACTACAGGGATTATGGCAATGGGCCAATTTGCCAAAATGTTGAACTCTATTGAAACCTGTAATTTCCACTTCACGTGACAAAGGTTTTTATTTACTTACATAACGGTGCATTAAAACCCAAAAGAACCTGATCAGTGGCTTTACAAGATGACTTTAGTTTTCAGCCCTAAATATCATAGTCTCCTTCCTTCCTCTTTTCTTTCTCTTCCTGTAACCAACCAGCTCATCTGGACGTTGAGATAAGATTTACTATCTATCAAGACTTTTTGTGTACAGGACTATTGTGGGTTTAGCCCGAGCTTGTCAACTTCACCCTGTGGAGCACTTTTAATTACTAACAGGATCTTAACACTGGACACGCAGCTAGTAATGACAAGCAGCTAATTAACGTGACTTCCTATGAATGTAGCTTGAGTTACATAGCAGGCAACAATGAACCAAAAAAAAAGAAAAAAGAAAAATCAATTCTTCAAGAAACTGAAAGATGAAGAATGAGGAGATGGTCCATGTGGATTTGATGCACAAGTCCAACACCATGTTGCCTAGAGTTGTGCTCAATCAGTGTGTGAGTAACAAAAAAAAATATTAATAGCGAAATGATATTAATGATGTGTGAACATTTAGCATCAGCGCTCATGATGTAGCAGCGGTGGTGAAGCACTGCTGAGTGAATACAGGGCAAACAAGCTGTTAGAGTAAAACCTGACTGATACATTGATGAGAGACTGATTTTATCAGCAGATCTTAGAATAAATTGATATTTTTTAATACTTTTATAGTTTGTCCACCAGAGAGCACAGCATCTCACTATATGCAACCAGGTGTTAAACGACTGTGGTGCCACCCAGTCTTAGTGAACTGCTGTTTTGAAGCCGTGACTTTGCTTTTGAACATTGCAACCTTGGTTTTTTGAAACCAGGAGAAACTGGAAATCAAGAAGGAGGAGCAGCCATGATGGACAGGAGTGAGAGGCGGAGCTGACCTGACAACCGAGGAAACTAATCATCCAAAGTGACCAAGTAATCTTATAATTACTTGGAAAAAATGTCTGAATTTCATTAAAAATCAGATATGAGGAGGGACCCTGTCATGTTATTGTAGCTGGGATTAATGCATGCATCATTTCGAAACTGAATGCAAGTGTTTGATTGTTCATTACGGTGCATCATTCTCTTTCTACAGCACATGCAGCCAAGCCTCCACTCCGTTGGTATCCATTACACACAAAATCCTTTTATTCTCCATATTCCTTAATAAATATGGCTTTGCTCTCTAAAAGCTCCAACAGGCAGGTAAACCTTCCTCTAAGTTGGAGACTGCTGCAACTCTGTTTGTTTTCTGCTGCTGCTTTCTGGTGCAGGGAAGTCAAGTCATGAATCAAACATCACTAATTTGCCTCAAAGCACAGTCTTGTCATCTTCTTCAATTTGTCTGTCTATCATCATTTAGATGTAAATCAGCTACTTTTCCATGCTCTCTGATGTAACTAAAAAATAAAAATAATAAAACTCAGGCGAAAAAAGTTCTATCAAAAATATGAACGTCCTCTGATGGGTCAGAAAAACTGAAATATGTGTAGGTGCAGCAAATAAATAAATAAACAAAAGCCCGTGTCCACGCTGTGTCACACTGACTGTGAGGTGTCCTACACTCTCCCCATCAATTGTCTTCCATCATGCCACACTACATGGGATAAAACAGCCGATTATTATCCCAGATGCTTATTTTTGTTCTTGACACCCCACGTCCATTAGATTACTGTACTGATATTATGTAGGCTGGATGCCACACCGATGAAACGGGAAGGTCACCTTGACTGGAGCCTCGACAAAAAAATAAATTTAAAAAATGTGTACACCATGCTGGGTAAGATAATGGACTGCTACTGGGCTAATTTCATCTTTTAAAAAAATCCAGTGCTATGGAACAGCATGCTGCTCTATTCAGTCACTTATCATGGTACATGAATATTACATTTTACATGGTTTGTGAAATTCCCCATACACCTCCATCCCCTCAGGTGTTAAGCATAGTGATGGGGGGTAGGAGCCATATCTGATATTCCTATCTGATCAACTGATAAATGGTTGCAATTCAGACCACAATGATTCAGCATTTCGACTGTGAAACGGTGCTTTAAAGATGATGCAATAAAAGTCTTTTTACTTCTTATTCCCTACAGGCCCCAAACGTATAGGCTAGTTGCAGGAACGACACAGAAGGACAGCTGCTATCTCTACATGCTGATCAATCATAATGAAGCATCGCAGCGCCCCCTCCCTGACCATGCAAAATTCCCGCCAATGCAAACAGGGCACAGGCACAGAGTCTGGAAACTCTTCCTGCATTCAAATATCGGAATCATTAGACAGCTAAACCTGAGACTGAAGCAGGAGAAGCATGACCATCATGGCAAAATGAACCGTGTAATGCAATGTAAAGCCTACCTCCAACAGTGCAGCCATTGATGCAATTCCGTTTAAAATTAATCTTAAACCATGTAAAATATAAATAAATACATGTTCATTTTCACATGCTGCATGACTTATGTTGTATATGGTAAATCAGGGTAAATACAGAGAGTTTACATTAAAATGGTAGAAGAAAGCACTTACTCTTATATATTTTGTAGAAAATGACCCATGCTGTACTTAAACAGGAGTTAAGATTTCCACTAAGCAGTTTTGATTAAATATTTATACAAGTGGGTTATACTAATACTCCAAACTTTACAGGTTTATTGTTATAATCTTCAGATTGTATGTTCAAACTGTAATTTCAGAGACTGTTTGTGCTGTGGGATCACTTACACTCACAGCCCTAAAATGATGTTCACTCTGATGAATTAATAGAATAATGAACATGTCAGCAGCAGCAACTCTAACAACATTCACTGGCAGATAATGTTTCAACGTTTACAATAATGCATCACATGCTTTACACACACTCCTCTTGTCTATCCACACTGTAGAAAACTGAGCTGTAGCTATTGACACTGACTCCCAGCTCCTCCTGGACATGCAGGTCAGCAGGGAGAGCACATCATGCAGTCAGTGAAGAGGCTGAGAAAGCTCAGGTGCAACTAGGAACGCCACAGAAGTCATATCTGCCTGCAGCCATTGCTAATAATGCAGCACATGTATGACCAGGAGGCCTACACAATGAATGGCTGAATGTCTGCACCCTAATTCAACTTCTACAATTATAATCCACTGATAGGCAATATGTCTGCATTAAATGCATTTATTATATAATGCATTGAGACAGTGTAAGTAAAAGACCTCGAAACTGCTTCATTTCAAATAACATCTGCTTTAGCACATTTCGGAGTATTATCTAGTTATAGGCGAATCTTTTTTCCTATTTTCACCTTTCTTGCCTTGTCAAACACACAGGAGAATAGGCCATATATCTAGGCAGTTGTTTACACATGGTCTGCATGCTCCATTCCCTGATTATGATTCTTCCACTTTTAAGGCTGTTACAGAGAGTGTTAGAAAGAGCAAGCACTCGGACCAAAAACAACACTTGTAGAGGTGCGCGGCTACAAGAGGATAGGCCTAAAGTCAGAGGAGAAAAGCCAGCATGCTCAAAAACTCTTTTGGAAAGTGTAATCACTGAGGCAACGGGACGGGCAAGAGGATAAAGATGTTTCGACCGAGGTCTTTTTCAATGTGTACAGAGAACCACACAGCCTACTGCATAGGTCATAAATTGAAAAAGCAAAGCAAGGTCAGAAAAAATCCAAAGTGCAACGACCAGACATGCTACAAGAGAAACACTAACACAACCACAAGGTCAGATGTGGATCTTTACAAGCCAACACTAGTCGATTCTGTCAGCAAACCACACCAAGGAACGTTTTAAAAGCTTTACCTTCATTATTATGCCCATTAAAATCACAGACACCCTGGCACACTAATCTTAAGTCAACACAGACAGCAGCACCTGCCAGCTAGCCGCCAGGTGAGTCCCAGAGATAGAAGAGAGAAGGAGGTTTGTGTTTGTTTTACACCTACCAGTATTTGAAGAAGACTTCATGGTGTCATATAATCTCCTCCATCACAGCACAGACTCCGTTTATGTTTTCCCGCGTCGACGTGGTTCCTCTTATTATTAAACCGTCCTCCTCGGCGGCCGTCTCTCCAGCTCGCGCCTCTCGTCACTTCCAAGCCACCGTCCAGGTTTCCCTCTTTACTTGAACGTCTCTGGTGTTACTTTCTTCCATCCACTTTGTAAAATAATCCGTCTTCGGTCACGGCGGCCACGACACCACGAACACAAGCTACCTGCTCACTCTCCCTCCTGTTACCCTACCTGTCGGTTACTTTTTTTTCTCCTTTTTTTTTTTTAACCGGACGCAGATTCGCGCCGCCGTGACGTCACGAAACGACAGTTATTGTTGCAACACGAATTTCCTACAAAACAACAACAACAAAATAGCCTACTGTTCTCTTCTCCTAATGCTTTCTGAATATGAGATATTGTTTTAATCCAATGTGACCTCAGCCCCTGAAGCTACAAACTGAACAAACTACATGGCTGAAGTTATAGGCCTACCTCCATCAACTTGATAAAAAGTAGGCTATTTCAATTTATTATAAAGTGGTAGTTTCCCATATTTCCACAAATAAGGCTTTATATAATTTGTCTACATTACAATCTTAAAATTATTTAGCCTATTAATCTTATTCTGAAAGTGAATTTCGTAAAGGCTGTTGTTGCTTACTTTTAGGCCTTGTGCGGGAGTTCACAATTTCAGCTATTTACTTTTCTTTTCTTTTCTTTCTTTTTTAAATAAGTTGATAGTTATCAGTTTTTAACAGTTAACAGGCCTATTGCATTTTATTACAATTCATGTGATACTGGAGGAGAACGCTTGAAAGCGTGATGATTCTCAGTAGAGTTTGCAGGGTTTTTTTTCTCAGATAGTGTTTCTGTACATTTGGATATAGTAATGATATGTAGTGTAAGTAACACTGCATCTAAAAACATCTGTATCCTGTCTGTGTGTTGACTGAACCAAAATAGCTGAAACCACAGATTTGAAAATAGCCTGTACAGTATATGAGCTGTGCTACTGCAGCTGCTGATCCCATTGATAAGCAGCCACACTATAATAACTTATTTCTAGTTGTTTGGAAAACAAGTGCTTGCACCTGTACCTTTCATGTCACACATCATTCTCTCACTCTCACTCTGGCCCTTTATTTTGAAAACCTCTGGAACATAGTATTTCATATTATATCAAGTAGATATATAAAAGAATAGCACCTGTAATTCAAGGTGGGGCTGAGTGGGCATCAGCTTCCTCAGTAATTTAAGGTGGCACTTCAGACAGTCAATGATGACTCTGTAGCTGGAAAGAAAACTTGAAATACTTCTGGGCAATTCTCACCTCGTAAATGTCGGCACCTATAAACCTTATATTTATGTAAACACCTGCAGCTCACATAATTCAACACGCCTGGCAAACCGCAGGCTGGTGTCACAGGTGTGGATTAATGTTAACAAAACTGTATCGTAAAATCAACTGTAGCGTAGAAGTGCAACTGTATTTATCCAGTGGAGTTTGTGCTGCACCGTTGGCACCTTCAGTACACTGCAGCACAAGGTTTATAGTCACTAGGACTTTTCCATATCAAGAGTGATAAATACTGGAAGAAGAAGAAAAAAAACAGCCAATGTATATCTTTTCCCAGCAAAGAGCCAACTTGCTGCTAATTTAGCCAGAAGACCTCATTCGCCAAAGTATATAGGTACAGCCCGTCACAGACAAATACACAAGGTCCTGAATCTTTATTAGCCCTACTGGATAGATTTAGTTTGGTCATCTCATATTTTTTCTTATACACTTGTTTTTCTTCCCTAAATGTTGAGGAGAAATGGTTGAAAAACTCAGGATATTCGCCATGACACCTGTCACATCCACTTCACCATGTGTCACTTGACAGATATTGACTTCAGGTCCTTGCCCTCATTTCCAGGTAAACACTTTTTGAAGAACTGCATAATGAATCAAAATCAGGTCCAAATGAATTTTTTTAATGGATTAAGATGTGGAAACAATATCTTTTAAATGTCCATTTACATTTAACAGAGCATTTAAATTCATTATGGGTTTCGTTTAACATGTAAATTCAAACGAGGTGAATGAATGTAGCCTACCACTGCATAATATTTTGTTATACACCTTTTATGGGTATTGTTGTTTTGTACGCATACATAATATGTACCCTTTTTTTTTCGCATCTACTGCCAAACAGTGTGATGCATTGTATTTGTTTGGATAATTAGCATTGTGGCTACCAATGGAAAACAGGAAGTGAAATGTATTTTGATTTGCTTTTTCTTTTGTATAAACGTAAATGTAAATGTGTGACTAACCCCTGTTTTTCCTTTTCAAATTTTACTTCCCCCCCTTTTTTCTGTAGAGCCATGGCCAAGAGAGTGTCCAGAGAAATGTCAGAATGCCGACAGGTTGTTATCATCAGTGTCCTTATCTTCCCCTCGCAGATGCACCGGCACAATGAAAACAGCCTGCACATCCCGCCAATCAAGGTTTTATGGCCTTCAGCAGCAGCTGTGTAACTCTATCAGGTGATCAACTTAAATACATAAAAGAGTAACCATTACTTTATTCCAAGGTACAGTAAAAATAACACCATTATCACTTTATTAACAACAAAAAGGACACTTCAGTGATAGCCACAGTGGAATTGTACGCCGAGATTTTGTACAATACTGTAGGCTACTGTAATACAGTACTGTATATTATTTCCTTTTAGGGCCACCTAGCCTTGGCATATAATCTAATCTATTATAAAATTGGTTATGAAATGACACATTAAGATAAGATAAGATTATACTTTATTGTCAGATCGCTCTGAAATTTGTCTTGCGTCCCATGACGTCCAAGTTTCTCAAAGTAAATAAAAATACAAATAAACAAATAACAAAATACCAAAAACATACATTTATAAAAAATAAAAAAATTGAATTACCAGTATCCAAGATGGAGTCAAAAGCTATGCTGAAGGGCTTTGATTAAAAGGCTAATGTCGCCATACAGAGTTATAATGGTTAACATCAAGAGACTGTTGGATTAGTATGTTAGCGTGTCAGTATTTGCGCGCTATAGCTGAGGCTTGACTGTAATGTTTAGAATTTTAATATAGAATCAAAGCTCTAAACAAAATTAAAAACTGATCACAAAATGATTTTAGATTAAAAGTTTAAAACCATCCAAGTTATCACAATTTATTATGAGGTCGCCTAACACAAATCACAATTAGTTAACATTTCAGTCATTCAGTCATTAGGATAAAACAGCTAAGATAAGGAATTTCATGAATATTCAGACTGTGGAAATCCATCTTGTAAAGGTGTTGAAATGTTTCACCAAAGAAGTGACAACTATGAGCTGTTGGTGAAGGATCTGGCAGAGGATTACTAAAGTTATTAGGGTTCATCCTGGGGATCACGTAATATTTTATTACAATCTGTCTCATAGATGCTGATACATCTGAATCCTTATATATTTATTTTATTTCTTTTTTCTTTTTTTTCTTTTTTTTTACAGTAAGCTGAGTCAACATCATCTTTAATATTTGTACTATTTCGTAATATCAATCTAATTAAAGAAAAAAGGACTGGTGAGTTTTTCAGAAATGTAAAGGACTTCCAGCGATCCTGCAAAGGGCTAAAGGGACTTCACTTACATTTTAAGCTTACAAATCAAAGCATCATCATTTGTATGAGAGATCAAGCAATGTTTCTGCATTAAAATTTAATTCAAACTTAATACAGGAAATGATGGGTCCCTTTTTTCTTCTAAAGGTTTGTTTAATCTTCACACACATGCCAAATAAAATCTCTTTGATCCTGTTCTCCCCTTTAATCAGGGTACATGCTCCCATGCCCCCCCTCTCTTTTCTGTCTCTCATTCAGACTTGTTCCTGCTCAACTCGTCTGTCTCCT
Organism: Decapterus maruadsi; assembly: GCA_030347415.2. NCBI lineage: Eukaryota > Metazoa > Chordata > Actinopteri > Carangiformes > Carangidae > Decapterus > Decapterus maruadsi. The sequence continues at coordinate 27,178,518 of CM064900.1, forward strand.
TGTACTGGTTTCATTTCTGTTGACAAAGCATTACAGAGCCCCCACGTCTTGTCTTGCCTAATTGGTCCACGTGGACTAATTTAGCATCTAATTACCGAGCTAGTTTTCATGCATCTGAATTTTCAGGGTCGTGTTTTGCCTTTAGATAACTTTCCTCCCTCTCAAGGCTATGGAGTTGCTCACATTTCACTGAACCATGTGAATAATTGTCTATCGTAATAGGTATAAATAAACGTGAAAATACGATAATGGCCATGACTTAGAAACAAGACCTAAATACACCCACAATCTGCAACATGGAGGTTACAGGAGAACTGGCGCATTTGCGGGGAAAAAAAAAGTGAGAGATGGTCATTGACTTCTGACCAATTGCTCTGTAGAGTCCCCCCTTCACCACAAATGTAATGATGTTTTAAATTTTTTATCATCAGTCTGGACGCTTGGCTTCTTTAACATGTACATACATTTCTCAACTAATATTGACCTGACTAGCATGTTCCTGCAGAAGGTAGTGTATGGTGCAGAAACGTGACCTGCTTTACACATTCTAACGCTAAAAAACTGTCAAGAAAAACTACTACTTTGATGTTGGCCCTGCACCTGCAGCTAGATATGTGAAACTCTGGGGCAAATGTGTTGCGTCCATTTAAGCCGGCCCAGTCTTGTTTTGTAAGATAGTTGGCTAGTACCAGCCATCCCTCAGTGTGGTTCTTTTATCCGTCTGGCCCGCTAGCTAGTTGTGATTTGTGATAGCAGAGCATTGTATTTCATATTGATAAAAGACACCTCTGTGACTCTTTTGGCACTGTGATGGTAGTTTTTACCTCTATCACAAACTGAAGTCAGCAAAACACTGAATTGCTTTTGATGACTCCAGGTCAAGATGGACAGAGAAAATGACAGAAGGCCTTCTCCTCAGACAAGAAGAGGATTTTCTTTTTACAGGCTGTTTTTTCCTCTTCATGTGAATACAGATTTATCTGTTTCCTGTGTCATATGACCATGTCAGACCGATCAAGGAAAAATGATGATCAGGCAATTAAAGTTTATCTGGTCTAAGTTAATAAAAGCAATAATAATAAGCATGATGATTCTAAGAGATAAGAATATCAAAGTACTATTTATAAGGTAGCAATTAGCCCATTTGGTGGAAAGGGAACAAAGTGAAGTGGTTTCATGAAGCCACAAAAGCAAATTTGAGCAATTAGCATTATAAAAGAAATGTGAGGTTTTTCCCTCATAGACATTCAGACAGAGAAGTCCCGCAAGTCACTGTGGATTCCCCAGATCCCTCCAGAAATGTCATCCAGAGTTTATAGCAGTGATGTAGAAGGTAATCGTGTCAGGGGCAGAGACAGGACTGTTCATTGTGACGGTTTTCTGCTTTTCAGAGGGAAGATGCTGATTTTATTATTGCAAGTGAGCATCTGGCAAGGGACAGTTACATCAAGAGAGGACCCATTCAAAGAGAAGAAGAAAGCTATCCAAATACTTTAATTGGAAGTAAACACAGAAGCTCCAAATAAACCTTATTGAAAAAGTCCTGTTGGTTAAAGCACGAGACAACCACTGACACAACTTTTTTTGAGACAATTGAAACGGGCCCCAGCCCCTGGGGGCCCCCAGCTGCCAGCCACCAAGTAAAAGACAGTACAATAATTCATCACCTAGGTTTCACCTTAACATACACACACACAGGCCTACTGTACATCCACCACCACACACACAAACAGCTCCACCACTGACACAACTTTTTTTGTTTTCCCCGAAGAGTGTCTGGATATGCTGGAAACAAATGCAGGAAGTTCTCTGTTGAAGGATTTAGGGATTGGGAGTCAACTTTGGAGACAGGGAAAGGTTTTGCCAGAAACAATGGAAGCCAAAGCCATATGGAAAACTTTCATAAGTGGCAGATGCATTTGATGACTACTACTGTTTGATGAGCAACTGGCAGCCCAGAGAGTCAATTAGATAAAGCTGAAGACAAAAGAAAGAGAGAACAAATACAGAGATATCCAGAGGCTACAGCAGATGTACCACCCACATTAGCCCATTTGAGTTTATAGAAACTTTAAAAAACCAAAAGTGTTTACAAGGAAATCAGTGATTTGGTGGCAAGGTATGATAAAGTTAGACCCCGAAGGTGTCCCCAGTTAAGCTTCTGAGATACAGGCTGTATTCAGACAAGTATATAAATTCAGAGCAATTTCAAAATGTAGAATAAACTCAGTTACCAACAACCATCAGACTTGAGAATCGTCATCCTGAAGCACATCCTGAGGTGAGCAGGATCTATCAGCTCATTGTCACACTCCCAGTTAGTGCATCATGGACCAATCAAAGATGCTTCTCTTTACTCAGGTCACGTTCATGTGGTTGAATCTAGCCTAACCCTGGAGCGTTCATCGATCATCTGGTCCACCTTGTGTGGCTGGTCTTGGGCCACTATCAAGTGAAATCTAGAGCAGTTTATTTCTGGTGTGAACCCGATCTGCACCAATCACAGGAAGCAAGACAAGAGCTGCTTTTATGACGACCCAACTTTGTGACCTCTTGTATGACAAATGACCATCTGATTGCATAGCTTCTTCCACAAAATGCATGCTTTCATACATTATTTAATACTTGCAGTCTTACCGGACTTTCATATGTGCGGTGCGTTAAGCCAGTCATTCAGAACCTATAAGTAACCTAGACAATGCTCAATGACGTACAGCAGAAATTGCGAGGGATTTGTTGGCTTCCTTCCAATGACCAACATTTGGAGCCACATGACTTTTGTTTACTTTTTTTGGACCGCTTAAGTTTGGCCTCGCTGAACGCAAACCGTAGGCCAACTGAAAAATTGCAACAACATCATAAATATCCTCCTCACTTTGGTTCGGATCAGAAAACGGACCTTTAGGTGTGAACCCACCCACAAATTCATGCAGAACACACTTAGAGCCCATGATGGATTTCTGATCTGATGGCTGCTGCAGCTGAGCCAGAGAGGAATCAGGATGTTACCTCAGAGGGTGTTAGCGTGTCTCTCTCCTACAGACAGATGTTAAGGCAGACATGAAAACCACCCACACTTGGCTATAATTGCTTCCCCCCATCCTACTTCCCCCCTCTCTGTAGTGTATGGGTACATGTACTTAGGCCAGTGGTGCTGATGGATCTTTCAAGCAACATGAGCAGTTCGGAAAAATAGGTAACTACCCCTCCATCAGAGCTCTCAGACTCTGCTATGTGATGTTAGACGTCTCATCTGCAGTCCTGCTGCTTCCTATGCACTAAGTACAGCTGTTACCGTGTCTGCAGGTCCTTTTCATCTATGGCTTAACCATCTATGTTTTCTAATTTAATTTGCATTGTAGATTTGGTAAGATTTAGCTCTTTATCAAGAGCAGTGGCAGAACTGAAGCTAGAAGCTTGTGTCGAAGTAAATGTCATTTCAATAACCATAACAGTACGAGAAATTGAAATTAAAATCTGCCACTTAATATGCAGTGATTATCCCACAGTGGAGCTACAAAAACTGATTCGGTGAAATTTAACAATCAAAGAATTTTATTCTATTTTTTTCTGGGAAGGACTCCCATGCTCTCGCTCTAGTAATGCCCCATAAGAAATTTGGCCTGCATGTAAACTAGCTGTTTTGAAGAACATTTTTGCATGAAAGACATTTCAAGGACACATTTTCACTAACTTTTAATTTTGCTGTTAAATAGTCAGATCAAACCCATATATCAGTGGAAAAAAATTAAACCACACACCCTTCAGTTCTGACCTATAACACCAAATTTAGATTTATAACCTGCCCAATACCTTACACTATATTCAGGTTACACATGAGTTCACTTTATAAAGTTACTTTTCCTGAAGGCAAGCCAGGAGCTGCATGTCTCCCAGCAGCACCTGAGAGCAAAGAGTTGTTAAATCAATTTATCAGCTGACAATAAGGAGGAACATACAGGGAAAGACGGAGGGAATGAGATCTTATTTATACCTGAGTTAGGGCTTATTTCCTGTTTTCTATTTTTGTCATTAAGAGGAAATATGTATGCATGTGAATTCAAGGTTGGGTTTACAGTATCTATTAAAGACCAAGATGAACATACACATGTGGGGTACTGTCTGAAAAACCTGTGAGAACAAAGAAAAGTGGACGTGGACTAGATGCTGAACTGAACCTTTAGGAGCTGGTTCTGTTTGTGGCTGTTTTTTAGACAAGCACCTGTTTGTACTTCACAGGTTTATGCATTAAAGAGGAACTATGAACGATTTTTTAAATTTTTTTTACCTTAATTCAGCAGCTACAGTAATTATGATGGTTAAATTACTTGTTACATGGAGAATGGAGGCACCTAGTCTCTTGGCTCGAAACTAAACCCTGCAAGATCAGAGTCTCCAACCTGGTGCCCCAGCTCTTGTCTCCTCATCACCAGAAACATGGACTGCTTTACGGCACTATGACACAAACACGAGCCGTAACCCGTAAGTTGCTCCATGGATTGCCTTCTTTCTGGCTTCGTTAAAAACAAATGCACATGCAGGCGGGTTAGCGGTGAGTTTGGCAGTGTTGTAAAATATGAACTCCAAAACAGTAGAGGGAGCTCGGCAGGGAAAAAAGTGGCCAAAACAGCAAAAAAAAAGAGAAAGGGATCATACTTGCATAGGTCCCCTTTAAATTGTTAAAGGAATAGTTCGCCAAAAAATGAAATTCAGTGATTATTGACTCACCCTCATGCTGATGAATACTCTGGAGTAGTTTTTTATTCCTCAAAGTGCCTCTGGAGACGAGGGATATAGTCCAGAGTTTACTCAAAACTACGTAATTTAGAACATTTTTACTGTTCAAATTCAATACGGGACTGTTTAGGCTGTGAAAGTGTCTTAAATGATTTTGTTTTGAGTAAACTCTGGACTATGTCCCTTCAGGACACTTGGATTGCAACGGACGAGCAGTGTGGAGGAATATTAAATGGATTTTGTGTAGTTTCATGGACCTGTTTGTGTCGGGCCCCAATACTCTCATATAAAGTTTCCCGAGTCTCCAGATGCACTTTGAGGAATAAAAAACTACGCCGGAGTATTCATCTGCATGAGGAGGTCAACAATGACTGAATTTCATTTTTTGGTGAACTATTCCTTTAATTGACCAATTCCATTTTCATGTTTTTCCATATTTCTTGTTGCAAATTGTTTTATTGTCTGTATACACATCTGCCTGTCCTGGGTGAGGGATCCCTCCTCCCCGACCCTGAGGTTTCTCACGTTTTTTTTCTCCAGTTCAGGGTTTTCTTGGGAGTTTTTCCTCAGTCCACGTGAGGGTCTAAAGGCAGAGGATGTTGTAATGATGCTGTGTAAGCCCTTTGAGACAAACTGTAAAAATCGGGTATACAAATAAACTTCCCCTGCCTTGCCTTGCTTTAAATTCAAATTATAGCAACGTCTCCATTATTTTAAACACAAACCAGCCAAGCTTTTAAAAAACCCAGAGGGTTGTTATTCAAAGATTCATCTGGGTGGAAAAATATTGTTTCGACTATTATTTCCAATTGCTAGACCTTAAATATGTAATTTTTCCTAAAAGCTATTTGTAAAAAAAAAACAACAGCAACAAAAACCAAAAAAAAAGCATCATGATCTCTGGCAGAGATGGAGCTAGTGACCTGTGGAAGTGGGAGTTCATGAGATGAAGACGCTCTCGTCCCAGAAACCTACCGCCACCAGCTGCAGCAGCAGCAGCAGCAGCAGCAGCAGGCAGGTCCTTAGATGGAGAAGAGAGACCGGTCCAACAACACCTGGCACAGGGACCTGGAGACACACAGGAAGCAGAGCAGGCCGACATGGAAACAGCTGGAGAGGAAAGGCCAGGATGGAGGATTCTGGCAGATTGGTCTGAACGGCTGCATGCTCCATGAAAACCAGCTACAGACATTAAATTACTGCTTATTATGATGGTATAACCTAAAGAAACACAAATGTAAAGTCGTGTCTGGCTACCAAATGGGAAAATGGAAAATGGGGTGCATCTTGGGAAATGGACTAGCCCACCCCACCCCCCCGCCCTGGTGGTTAGAGGCATTTTAAAGGCCTCTGTAAATACCTTCGGAGTGGTAAATGTTCTTTAAAAAAACATTTTAAAAACCATTTTTATTTATTTATGTATTTACTCTTGGATTGTGAATTATTTATTTATATGAAAATCGGATGCTTAGCTCTCAAATGTAACGGTGGAAATGTGGATGAGGCACAAACTGGGGGATAGTTGTGGACTGGAGGGAGAAAATTGCCTTAAGTGGGTCAGCAGCACAAGAAGCGCAGGACATTAATTGTCAAAACTGTTTCTTTTTAAAAATTCGACATATTGGAGAAGCGCAGTAGACTTTAGCGGGTCCATCAAACTGTCCTTGGGTGATATTATGTTATGCTGATCATATAGTTTTGTGATCTTGGTATTAAAATTTATAACAGTGTTCCCTTTTTTATTTTTGGCCTTTTACTGATGGCCATACCATTAGACAGTCTAAGCCAAACAGGCTTATATTTTATGTGGGCTTTAAGATTTTCAGCACCATAGTTACTTCACAATTACCTTAATTACGCCTACAGTCGAGTTGGTCTGAGAGAGAGCGAAACAGATTAAGAGTGCGAGAGTGGAAAAAAAGTGAGTGTAGGTGGAAGTGGTGTTGTGGATACTTGGAGAAATTGGGGCATCGGAGGCCGACGAGACGAGACCGGCATCTTCAGATTTATCCACTCTGGGGAACGTTTTTCACAAAGCAAGAGCAATGTGTGTGTGTGTGTGTAACAATGGCGTGGTGTGGACATGGCCTGAGGCTGCGGTCGGTGCACACTGCACCGTTAGCTACAGCGAGATCAAGAGGAGCAATATCTGCTCTTGTTATTGGCTCTTGTCGTCATTACTTGTGTTCATCATTTCCTGCTGAACTGAAGCCAAATGTTCTCCCTGGAAATGATACAACACTCCACTGGCTATTCCTGGCAATCGTAAGGAAAAAAAAAAAAGAAGAAGGCACCATTAAAACAAAAACACACTGAAATGCAGGATTTTTACTCGATATTTTATACTTTTTTTTCTCCACCAAGTTAGATGATACTGTAGTCGACACTATGTTAATGCCCGTCTTTGGCCTGTGGGTTGTAGCCTACATTTTCCTGCAGCACACGGCTCTTTGGGAAGCCCCCATGAGGTGAGACATTTGAAAAGATGCATAAAGTTCAGTCAACTGGCAGCAGCTGCAGCAAAAAGCAAAGGTGTGTGTGTGGTAGAGTTTGAACCGAGTTAGTGTCTCAAGTCAGCTTTGAACTATGGCTTCAGAAACATCCCTTAAAGATAACAGTGTGTAGACTATCTGCAGTGGCTTCAAGTATTCAGGAGTACAGCTTTAATGTTTCATTCAATCTGGGCACCATTTCCCACTTTTCAAACCCTCTCAGTTCCGTCTAGCTCCGGATGGTGAGCGATATATAGACGTGCACTGATGCTCAACTCTGTTACACAGAGGTTGCTGTATTGAAACGTGCATTGTGTCTGAGTCTGAGCATATGTGATTCCTGTGGAGAAGTCTTTTCTTTGCTCATTGTTCCCTCCATGGTGACCGGGCTCCGGCCCTCAGTGGGATGCTGCAGGATGATGTCAGACCGGCGGTGAACAGTTTTCTCTTGGAAGTTTGAACTTGAGCGTTGAGCTGCTGTGATGAAGTTGTTGGTCAAATCCATGTATTTTCTGTGGCGTAAGGACTTGGCAACCACACACAAACACACACTCATGCACACACACACAGACACACTTAATCCTGTTTTTACCACAAGCTATCTAATTTAGATTAAGCGGTGAGCATGTTGCTCCACTGATGGTCGGCTATTTTCACAGCAAGTCCCGCAGGATGTTCTCTGTGGTAACCATGTCTGGCAACGTGATTGTTACATTAAATCACATGTACTGATAAATAACTAGGAACACTAAATTTGTACGTGCACTGCCATGGTAACCGTGCAAGTTGTACTGCTGTAGAGCACCAAGAAGTTTCAAGCAATTTCTGTTTTACTCTGAACTCACTTGGTTCCATCTGTGGAGCTTTAGCCGCTGAGTTCACGGGTTGAAACCAGAGAGTGCATCGCTGACGCTCCTCTCTGGGCACAGTTAAGACAGAGCAGAGCAGCAGGCAGCACAGATACAGTCTCTGAGATTAAAATATTTCTAAAAGAGGAAGCTGTGCATTCATGTAAAGATCCCCTGCAGACATGTTCTATGACATGTAAAAATACCCTGCTCTGAATATTTGTCTGACAGACAGGTTGTTTCTGCAAAAAAAAGTGCAGCTATATTTTTGAAAATTTAATCTATTCAGGATTTGTGAATATGCAAATTGTAGCACTCTTCAAATAAAATGATGAAGCTTCATATACACTTTGAAAAAACATGAAAACTGTGAATTCATCTCCTCATTAATGCATTGAAAACAAATTAGAAACACATTCATTTAATGGTCGGAGCGGGGTGAAGAGAGTTTTTATGTTTATATCAACTGACTGTTGTTCTCACAGTTAATTAAAGAAAAGTGTGAACCTGTTGATAAGCCTGAGCACCGGGAGATGAATGTAAAACTAAGGTGAAGATAAGTATCAAGCTGCACATGAGTCATTCTGCACAGTGGAGGTCACACACACACACACAAAACTGCAGAGGCCATAGCCACATACTCAGCGTATGCATCTGGTTATATTTTGTAGCTAATAGACATGTGCCACTACACTATATTTAAACATGAAAAAAAAAAAAAGTCATAGCTTGGTAAAAACATTATCTGAATCTTTCTCAGTGATAGCTCCAGTGAAGGTGTTGGCGTTCCAGAAAAAAAAAGAAGAAGAAAGAAAGTTGTGAAAAGACTTTCAATCAATTGTAATCAAGAACATGAAGTAAATTATTAATGACTCAGATGTGATGCCATAATTAACTTTATTCAGTAGCATGGATTAGAGTGGCTTTCAATTTCTCCTTTGCAGAACTGAATATTGAAAGTCAATCCCCACTAAAATGTTAATACACTCCTCAGGTAAAAAAAAAAAAAAAAAGCACTCTTATTTCTGCTATGAGTCTGAACTCTCTCCTTTCACTGTGCAGGAGTGAGAGTTAAACGTGCCATAGGAAGTTTACTGCAGACCCTGTGTCTGGCTTTTCTTCAGCTAGTGTCTGCTTCAATATTGGTTCAACCGCTTCCAGTTTCCAGTTAATTAATGAGAGTATTAAACGTGATCCCGTGGGTGCGCTCAGCCATGGGAATGGACTCAACTTGCTTTTCTTCTATGGATTTAGGATAAGAGGAGAAAGGATGTCAGCTCATCTCTAGCCTACGTAAAAAATAAATAAAAAAACAACAACATTCACACACCCCTGTAAAGTTCCTGTTAATTTCACTTCACACATATATTTTTATATAACTGTGGATCTGTGAAGTAGTTTTGCCACATAATAAAGATACAGTATAAAACCAGCCTGATATAACCTAACCCTAACCCTAATTAATACTAAATGTGAAACCGTGCCTGGGGTCTCTTGGGGGAGCGCTGGTTCAAATCCCAGTTGATTTGTGGACCCGTTAGTTCTCGCAGGCTCCATCAGTGTCTTCACCGGTTCTATCATTGACACTTGTGTGACTGGTCCCAGTGGATCAGACCGAGGTGGAGTTTCATTCCCAGAGTGACGTCGGGCTGAGTCGTACAAACTGCTAAAGGCTTCAACTTGATGGTTCAACATCACATTGGGATTAGGAGTTATTGTGTTTGTGAAACTTGCTGCTGCTCACGTCATGAACTGAGCAAATACTGTATATCTAGTTGGCTAATGCAGAATATCACAGCGATGCTAACGCTATGTGCCACGACTGAGAACCAGAAATCAGAACCTGTAGGATCTGTATTTTCCAGCTTTAATCCTCTACCCTGAATTGTTCATTTATTTGTTGATATTTGATAAATTCAGTATTTTTACATCTTACGTTTGATGACTCCTCCTGCAGTCGAGGGCATTCCTGATTTTGTGTGCAACTTTTACATCCCCCCCTCTGCAATATACTGTAAATCCTGCCAGTCACTGTCACAACCTCCGAGCTGGAACATGCTCGTTACATCTGCAGACACCATGTGTGTTAGCTTGTGCTAAACACTAATGAATATCTGCATCTCACCCCTGCTAGCATCACTGCTACTCCAGACATTCAGTCTCAGTCCAAAGCTGATTTCATCGTTTTCATCTTCCCCTGTCTCCGTCCTCCACAGCAGCAGACAATCCCACAGGTGGTGCTTAACATTATGTACATTCAATGCAATTGGCTGCTGCAGACAGCAATCAATATCCATGACATATTCCTCCCTATAGCGTTGTGATACTGAAAACATGTAATCGCATCTCAACCTCTGAGAGCCGTTTTCAGGATGTATTTGTGAAAATGTTGGCATCAAACCTGAAGATTATTGTAAAGATTGTCAAAGTGTGAATCCAGACTGTCACCAGTATTGCTCCCTGTTTTAGCTGATGTGCAACATTTATAGCCTACTGTAGGAGTCTAAGTAGGCTATAATCACATTATTCATGTCTACAGCTCACAACTTGTTCCAGACTTTATTGTATTGTTTTTCTCCCTTTGGGTACAAAGGTATCATCTTCTGAGTAGAAAATACAAAACTTAATTCTTTCTTGTGTGTTTTTTTTCTCCTCTTTTTTTGAACAGCACTCTGTTTTTAATAGAACTCCATCTTCGGTCCATGAAGACTCTCTCACTCTATTTCCTGTCTTTCCAGCGAATCTCACCATTTAAATTGGTCCGTATACTCCCCAGTGTTGCTGAGCACTCTCACAGCCTTTCACGCATCTGCAAATGCAGCTGTAACACAAACACACACAGTTTTAAATTAGTGACACGCTTGTTCATACAGTAGTGCACTCTTTTTTTTCCCTCTTTTCTTGTTATTGGTCTCTGCATACAACTTAAAGTTTAGAAATACATTTGAAATTTGAATTGACGATGATGAATGATGTTGATCAATGCAGGAAATTACAGGTACTTCAAGTCTCAATGGAAACTATGAACCTATTCACAGAGGCTTGGGTCGGTGCTCGAAGCTTCAAAACTTCAAAACATCTGCTTGTTTATTTATTTTATTTTTATTTTTTCCCCCTTCCACAGCATCAGACATGATGATTGGTATAATTAGACAGGCAAACATAAACATGTCTGACATCAGGAGCAGTGCTTTAAAATGACCTGATTAACTGATGAATGCACACACACACACACACACACACAGCGCAGGGAGACTATTTAGCTTTCAGACTGAGACGGAGGAAAAAACTTTGTATCTGTGTCTGTATTGTTCCTCCTTTTTCTTTTATTCATCTTTTCTGTTTTAAGGTCAGTCCACAGCAGCTTTTCCAAATTTTTTTTTTCTTCTTCTCCAAATTATAAAATAGTAAAGATTATGAGAAATGGTCACAAGAACCAGATCTAACACTTATATCAGTGGCCGGCATTTGACCTGCAGCCAATAATATCCAGCCACCCAGATAATTTAGAGAATGCAACATCAAAATATTATTATTATTACTTCAACTTTATCGCCTTTGATGAACTTTATGGGCAGTTTTGTAATGCAACAGTCAGTTCAGGTTCTTTTGATGAAAAACATTGATGCCAACTCCCCCAGTGGTCACTGTTGGTTGGATGTCTGCCGTCTCTATGCAGTCTGACACAACTTGGTTGCAGATAAGACACAACAGCTTTGCATCGATGAATCCAGGTAAGATGAACACATAGTCGGGTCCACTGTTCTTTAAACGTTGTGTCAACCTTTCTCTGTTTGGATAACGCCATATTTCTCACAAGCAGCATGCAAGTTCATGTCCTTAGCGCACTCAGTGCCGCTGGTGGTAACATGAACAATCAATCCAATAATAGGCTAAATATCCTGGAGGAGTGGGTAAAAGCCTAATTGTCATAATAAAAGTGTCAAATTGTTATTTGAATGAACTAGACTTTGTTACATTTCTTGTTTACGATAATGGAACGGGGGCAAAAAGAGCTCTCTTATTCATCTCTCTGGATCCACACATCAAATTCATGTCTTATAAGAGGGTCTGGTGCAGAGTTGACATTTTAGTCACTTTTACTTTCTTAAATTACAGTAGTCTTTGTTTTTGCCAAATTTAATTGTCGACCACTGACTTAAACAATATAATGTCATCACCATATAATAACCTCAGGTCAATTTTTATTCAATATTTACCCCCCTCAAATTAAAGATAATGCTTTTCATAAACTGAGCCAGGGTCTGTTGGTATTTTACGCTCTTTAAATGAGTTGGCTAACTGCTGTGTATTATGTCCAGAATTTGGCCTAATTAAAAAAAAAAAAAAAGGATCAACAAAATGAGAAAAAGCCAGAGATTTATTTCTTTTTCCAAGAGATGGAGAGAGGGCACAGGAAGTGCATTCAGGAGCAAAAATAAATGACGGTCAATGGGAGATTTCTGCGAGATAACACGGACTAATACAGGTTATTAGTGCAGGATTTAATTATGGTTATCGGGCGATGTCCGAATAGATAGCACACACGCTGTGTCATTTCAATGTAGCTAATTAATTTGAAATGTAATGCCATCCCTTGTAGTATACTGTCCATTCCAGGGCAGCCTTTGGAAACATAGTGAATCAGATATTAATTGTGTATTTCATGTCCCACAGTGACATATCTAACCACAATCACATGGAGCCTTTTGGGGATGATTCAGTGGGAGTTTGAGTTATTTAAGTCTTCGTTTAACACAATTCTTTGAGCTTCTCTTTGGATTAAAACATTTTTATATATTTCATTTAGCACATGTGAAGTAGGTGTGTAACATACGGTTTGCTTCTATTATCCATCACAGTTCATGCCACCAATTTGCAATGCTTTCTGTACAGCCAAGAAAAAAGAAACCTATCACAATTTTACTTCCATTGTATTCATATGGGACAGTTTAAGACAGGGTGACAGATTGACACAACAAAGTGTCTTGTACTATATAGATTATAATAACACACAGTCCTGACTTTCAAATATTGAATATGTTGAAAAGAAAATAGAGGTTTAAAGATCTGATCTGTAACCAAATCCACAATCTGAGTCAAGTGGATATTAAAGTGAAAGCAAATGAAACGTAGAATAGAGCTGTTAAAATGAGTTTGACTGAAGCAATATGCTGCATAACTATATAACTATACATATACATATGCTGTATGGTACAGAACAGCAGTGCATTTGATAAAAATCTAATTACATTTCTATAAGATTTACTCTGCATAATGATGTAAGATTAGATCAGGCTCTAAACAAATATATTCACAGCTTCCCAAGGGCACCGCATGCACGATCTGTTCCAGAGCTGTAATGATGAGGTGGCGGAAGACACAGAAGAACACAAGGCTTCTGTTTACAATTTAAAATACTGATGAATTGCAGGTCAACAACCTCTCGGCGCTTGTATGGGTGCACGCACGGGTAGGACAGGAGAATGGGGCAGGGGCAGTTGTGCTGTAGACCGTAATCAGTGCTTACCAGTGCAGCTCTCTGTGGCGGGGAGCAAATAAATCTGCCAAGCAGCAGCAGATTCATAAAATCCCTCAGGTGGCTCTGTTCATTTATCTACATTTGCCAGGGCTTCCAGCTGCCAAAAGCAGGTGGCACACTTTGGCTTAGAAATTGACTGTTTGTAAGATCTAGCGCGCTTTAAAGGGGCGAGGGAGGGTGGATGGGGATGGGGATGAGGGGGTGGGGGGGCGCAGCAGACAGAGTGATGCCGGTAGGTGTTTAAAAGGTGGCGGCGGGTGGGTGTGGGTGACAAGGTCGCAAGGTGAAGGGTGTGGGAGTGTGTGGGAGTCCCATATGTTGTAGCCACGTTAGATCCTCATTGGAAAGATAAATTAATATGAAAATGCCCTCATTTCTAATTTCCTCCCCTCGAATTCAATTTCTAGATTGGTGGCACACCCAGGGAGTCAAAGGCACTGCCTGCAGGAGGAGTTGTGGGGGCGGGGAGGGGTGAACACCTACCAGATAAGAAATTATAGATGGAAATAATCTGGGGATCTATTTCTCCCTCTGCCATACCCTCCCTGGCCTGCTGCAAAATACGATGTGGGTGAGGAGGGAAATTAAAAGTCACTATGATGCACCTCATTGCAGCAAGCACTTGTTGGGGACCGAGGTGCTTCTTGGGATTGCACTGGGGGCCTCAAACAGCTGCTAGCCAACAGACACTGACTGCTTGATTCATATTAATGTGGTGCTGACCTGAAACAGCATCCAGAGTTTAGACTCATTCCTCCATCCGAGAAAGAAAAAAAAAACTCTTGGCTTTAGTTTATGTGTTAGTTTGCAGTGAGGCTTGTCCTTTAAAAAAACAAAAAACATCTTCGTTAAAATATATTTTCTCATTAGATGATTTCACATAAAAATTCGAGTGGAGAGCCAATGCTCTTCTATTTGCTGCTCTAACAAGACGATCAGTGTCTACACAGGAGGTATAGTGTAAGCAGCACATTAGCAGAACAGTGGCAGCTGTCCTCACAGGATGCATCCAGGTAAATCCGCCACGCAGAGCCAAACACGCAGTCACTCTAGTTCTGCTTCACCACAGTAAAAGTAGTGCAGAAATATGAAGTATGTTTTCGGGTTTTTGGCTTTTGTGCAGATGTTACCTAATGCTTTTTATACACCTTAATTCAACCAAGAAGTCCCATTGAGATCAGAAATATCTTTTGCAACGGGGACCTGGCCAAGGCAGCAGCCATATAAAATCAGCACATACAAGATAACACACAATAAGCAACAAAACTAAATTTCAGCTACTCTGACACACAGCAGCTATCTGACATGATACGATTTATAATGACTATAAAAGCAGCACGCAACTGTAACATGTTGATGTCAAGCAGGTATTATCTTGAGGCATTGAAAGTTCAGTGATGGTGACGTCTAAAGACCAACAATGTCGGTGCTAAATGTTGCATCAGTCCATCTCTAAACATTGAGATTAGTTCGAATTTAGAATCTCGAGTGCACCATTGGTTGGCCGTTTGCTGCATCCCCATCTCTCTCTCTATTAAAACCACAATAATGTATCTAAAACAACAACAACCAATCTTAAAACTATAAATATTTCAACTAGTAGTTGTTGAGTCTGCTCTGATCTGACTGACTGCAATAATGTTAGAGGCTAACGGTGAAAAGTCCTCTCTCTTCATTTCTCACACAGAAATTCTCCAAGTTTGAAAGAAGAAAATAAATAAATAAAAAATAATGTCACACATCAGATAAGCAGCTTTATTAATTAGCTATTTTACTCGTTTTCGCCTGTGTAATTAGCGAGTTCCAGATCACATCTGATCAAACAGCCACTTCCCCGAGTGCAGGAAAGTCTTTGCAGTGACACTGTGGAGTCTGCGATGCATAAACATCCTCATATCGTTGAATTGTCTCGCAGTCTTCTTCTTCTTCTTCTTTTTTTTTTTTTGCATTGAATTGCATCTCCATTTGAATTCGACTGTGTCTCTTTGCTCTGCGTCGCCTTGCAGAGAGAGAGAGTGGAGTACAAGGCGGAATGAAATGAGCATAAGCAAACATGGATATGAGTTTCCAAACAGCCTTGTGCACCACTTTTTTCTAAAGAGCTAAAAGATTGACATGAATAACTTTGATGGTTTTCTCTCTCTGCACTCAGAGAAAAATATTGGAATACACAGAGCACACAAGGAGAATTATCCATCAAAGCCATTCATGATCTTCAGCATACAGTAGAGCATAAAAGCATCGAGAAATTAGGCGAATTCATTACCTCCTATCTCAGATATAAATATGTTCAACGCTCTGTTTTTGAGGGGTGAATAACAGCCCGTCTATTGGCGTCTCTGTGAAGCCAAGTAGAGGATCGCCATCTGCCTGAAACCTCCCTGGATGTCTGCTTGATGCTTGAACATTGAAGGCATTATGCAGGAAACCACTGTGATTACACATCATTAGAGGTGCTGCAATGCTGCTGACTGTATTTTTTTAAGAGCAGGTCAGGGGTAAGTAACAAGGAGAAAAGTGCAGGTTTGGCAGATTTTTATTCCTATGCATGTGGTCAAGTCTTGCAGCATCGCATCATGCCCACTTTGACACTGCTGCATTTTTTACAGAAAAATGCCTTGGAAGCAGAATTACCACTTCAGAAGAGGGAAGATTCAGATTCTGAAAACATCACTCACTGTAGGTTTCTGTCCACTCTACGACATTAGAGGTGGATAATAACTACAGTGGTAAATTTAGATAATCAGTTAACATCACACAGCAGTGGTTGCCTTTTTTTTTTTTTTTTTTTAGAAATGCAGTGTTTTGTTGACTTATTAAAGCAGCAGGAGCCTCGGTCAGAGCGGCTCGTACATGGAGGTCACTGCCCGTCTTCAGCCACACAGTCAGCTGATTTCCATACACAGATAGTTGTGTGGAGCCAGAGCTCATGATATTAAAGATGCTCTGACAGATGGAGGAGCTCACAGCCGCAGGAAACCCACAAAGGTCTGAGGTCAAATAAAACAACTTATTCTACTTTCAGATTTGCGTTGCGTTTTAAATCAGAAAGTTCGACCCCGACACAAAGTCGGGGCCGTCTGATGTCTGTGACCCTGACACCAGAGACGACGGTCCGACTGTGTCTCCTCTCAGGGTTGGCGTTTTTTTTTTTTTTAAGGGTTCATCATCAGTCAAATATTTAAGTTGCTGGACTTTAACCAAAATCTTTTCCTGACCTTGACGTCCTAAACAGTGGGTTTGTCTTGACTCCTTCATCCTTCATCAGCAGCAGAGCCAACAAAGGTCCAATGAGAACTGTGGCTCACTGATGATTATTATTTATTGTCAAAGATGGAAAAAAAGGCAAAATGACTGTCCAATGACTGTCAACTTCAAAAGTTAAGCTCCGCCTTCTGCACCTGCGAAGGGACGAGTGTGCACAATTACAGACACAAAAACAAAACAAAACAAAAAATCAATCAATCAATCAAAATTAAACCTAATTAATCAATATCTCCTGCACATCCTCCAACTCAGATCCAACCTTCAAATCTTCTCACCTACAGCAGCATCCATTATGCTACTGCACCTCGGTTGTCATGGTTACCACAATTACCACAAGGCAACTGAGCGGTACCAGTACCAGATGACGGCGTGTTTGTCAGATCTAAAATAACTTGATTCGATTTAGAATGATCAGCAATCGTTTCAGTCAACATGTGACTATTCCTGTCGCCGTGGTGATTATCATAATGGCGTAATTAACTTGATTGAAGGTTACTGGATAAACCTGCACCGACTGAGTGAAAGCCATGTGTTTTTTATTGACCTATTGACCTTTTTCACGTCTACGTCTCTGCACTTCTCAGTCTGACTGTGGCGCGTAATAACCTTTAATAACGACCCACGGGTTCATTTCTGTGCAGGGAAAGTCTGCATTCATAATTATTAGTGTGAACGGCTCAGATGTAACTCGACAAATCTAAGTCTCTGTTCATTCTCCAGTGACTTAAAAACCGCAGCGACGTGTTTTTTTTTTTCTTCAGATATTTCAACATAAAAAAACAACATTTGTTTTTGTTATTTTTTGCTCAATCAACATAATCCAGGCTTTGATACATTTCCTCCAGATTAGTCAGTGCAAATGAATTGTTAATGAATGTTTGTAATTCAAGGTCACACGGAGCCACGTTATCACTGACACTGAACTTCTTGTGTGTGTGTGTGTGTGTGTGTGTTTGTGTGTATTTGTCTCAAACTATTTTGAGAGTCAGTTGGGACAGACTTGATTAATGTTGCAGTAAATTCCATTAAATTCCAGCTAATGCTCCAGTTGCTTAATCTGACCACTCACCAGGAGAGGAGTGCTGCTGATTCGGCCTCTGCAGACGTTTCTTACACACACACACACACACACACACACACATGCACACACACATAAAATGAACTTTCCTGATTTCCTGACAGGAACCAGATGTCTCGTCCTAATACAGATCCTTGGCGCCTTGGACTGACGTGTTTCCTCTGATCGGTTCGTGTCCTTGTGAAACTGAGGAATTCAGCTGATTTTATTGAAGTCACAGCAGCTTTTCTTCTTTCTTCCTGGTGGCTTATCAATGAGGCCTGCGTGTGTGAAGGACAGTAACATGGTTTCGTTGGACTAGATGAGACTCTGCAGCTTTTACCTATTTGTTCCTTTTTGTTGCAGAGAACTGCTGAGTTGAAACTTCCAGGCTGTTTCTTTTTCTTTTTCTTTTCAGAGCAACCACACAAACAAAAAGTTGAGCATAAACATCTTTTGATGTTCTGAAGGTCCGACCTGAGGTGAACCCCGACAACCCGCCATGTTTCTTCACCTTTTTTGTTGTTTTTTCTGCAAAGCGCTCATGCACGCATCGCCACAGTCGACCTGCAGTGTGTGTACTGTATGCGTTAAAGTTAATCCCACTCTGAGTTACCAATTGATTAATAATAATAATAATAATAATAATAATAATAATAATAATAATAATAATAATAATAATAATAATAATAATAATAATAATAATAATAATAAACAGTGTCAGCTGGTCACACCAGTGTTTACCAGTTGTTTCTTCACAGCTGTAAACCTTTCAGGCTCACAATCTGCATGTTGCTTCTGTTGTTGCTTGTTTTTGCTCCACTTACCTCACACCGTTGCTTTTACAGTCGTGGTTTCATCCACATCCATTAGTTTGGGCTTTTTGTTGTTGTTCAGTAAATCTGTTTGTGTGCGGTGATGTGTGTCTGCTGCATGTGTATGTGTGGCTGTACTGTAGCTGAAGGATAATTCAAGCGACAGGACTCGAGTTCTACTTTTGCACAAAGGTGTTAAATCAGTACAGTGTACAGTACATATACAGCTCTTGTGTACATGTGCGTGTCAGTTTGTGTGTGTTCTCACTGGTGAGAAGTGGCTGATTTATCTGCTCCGTTCAGGATGGGTTAGGCTTTTTAAAAAAGCTCCTTTGATTTCATATTTGCATACGGCCTCCTGTTGCTGTCCGCCGCTCTGATCATGACATTCTGCCAGACACGAGGACGACGACATGCTCCGGGCATCAAAGTCCCACCAAGACACTTAAGCATGTGTTGCAATTTGAGAATAACAAATTATCTGGAAATTAAGCCGAGTCTATGTTAATGGCCCCGTTGGCTGCTTGGCTGAAGAGAGGAATTAATTCAGCCAGGTCTATTTTTAGATTCCTGTCTTCAGGTCCTTTGTCCATTACATTAAATATATGAAATTATTAGGAATCTCACTCTGAAAGTATTTTTCTCAAAGTCTGTTTGTTTTTTGTTTTTAATTTCCTATTAATAACTTCAAGGTTTTTACAGTTAGTACAGAGGGAATACTTATTATCATTGTTATTATTTAGAGAAACACATAACTGTAAGAGTGTGTGATTAACAAACTGTTTCTCCACTTCTTTCCCCACAGTGCCGGCAGTGTAGAGGAACGGCTTCATGCGGCGTGTCACAATTTCCACATGAAACCGATTAAGCTAAACGAGTGCCTGGATGTCCAATTATTATTTGAACTACCCGCCCCCCTCCCCACCACCACCACCACCACCGCCGCAGCCGCCATCATCTCACCATCCCCATTCCTAGGGAAAGGAAGGAATTTGCAATATCATGCCTTAGCTGTTACAATATCTTGAACTGAGTTATTTATGAAAATGTGTTCTGACCTGCAGATTATTGCGAGGCATCCTGTGAGGAAATAAAATCGACAGCCATGGAAGTCATCTGTTGAACACTCAATCTGCATCTTAAAACATGCCTCCCAGGATATGAGTGGATGTAATTACAGAGGGTATAGAGCATGCTTTCCACTTCGACTGGGCTGCTTTTCCCATTTATACACTATGTGATACTATTATCATTTTTATAGAGAAACATGGGAGGGGGTAAAAAAAAAAAAAAAAAAAGTCTAAACATAAATCCCCGCTTTTGTGATTTTACAGCGTTTTCCATGCAAACAGTTTCTTTTTAGTTTCTTTTTACACAGATATGTGTTTACTGTTTGTCAGCCACAAATGATTTAACCATGGTAACTAATTTTCCAATTAATTCTCCCCTGCCTGCACAAATGTTCCGATCTGTCATCATCAATCATAATCAGTTTTATAGTGTCTCCCATTGACCCCGTCATCTGGTCTACCTGCTGCTGCCCTTTCATATTCTTTTCATCTCATTAATTTAACAAATTTCAATTGTGTACATTTTTGACAGGTTTCATTTTCCGTCTGAAATTTTTAAACGGTTCGTATCAGTGTGGAATTGAGGACTGCCAACTCATGCATATATGTAAGGCTGAGTAAACAATGCAAGGTTAATAACACTCACTCAGACACCCCCTGACTGACTGGCTGCCTGGCTGGGCTCAATCACAGCTGTGTGCTTGTGTGTGTGTGCACATCCACACACATTAGCGAAGACTGGGGGTATTTAAAGAGGAATTAAGAAAAGAATAATGGAATCAAAAGGAAAGTGACATACAAACGCGTGCAGCGGCGCCGGTGGCATGGCAAACAAGTCAGAGCCGTGGAGGTTTTTGAACTATGCAAAGACGGATTAATCACCTCAGTATGAGCAATACAATATGCCAGCAATCAATCAAGCCATGAAATTGCCAACTGTGACAGCAATCTATTCTCCTGTTTTTGCCCCTTTTGTATTAATTTTGCGGTCAAACCACCTCCACTTCAATCTGCTCCACCACAGGAATCCATTTGAGCAATGAAAACGGCCTCTGGCAGATATCCTCTTACCAGAGTGACTTTTGAATACCCTCTGTTTATAACTTTACACAGGAGACGGACACGCCATCATCGCTGACATCAAGAAACTAAATTGCATCATCCTCTGAACTCAGTGGAAAATCACACCAGTTGTCATCATCACCCTCCAAAAAAACAAAGTAAACATGACTTTGCCTGCAGCTATTTTTGCTATTGTCTGATAAGATTTAGGTGCAAAAACATCATTGTTAAAAGAAACCAAGATTGGCTGGTGGTAGGAAAAACACACTAATAATTAGCTTAGCTTCTTTCACACGGTTACAGACACAAAGTTTTTAATCATGTATTTAAATGCAGATTTTGGGTGGTACGGTGCACTGTGCCGAAAATGAAATTGTGTGTACACAATTAACAGCAGCAAATACATCTAATTATTTCTGAGAATATGTTGTGAATTTGGTAAAATATTTATACAGAACACATCTGATTTCCAAAAGATCCACTTTTGCAAACAATATCTGCTTGGACTGACTTTTATTATCATTATTTTATTAATATTTGGTTTAAATAAAATCTATGTGGTCGCACTCAGCATCCCAGCTATTCTCCCTCTCTTCCGGTGTACCCCAGGGCTCTGTACTTGGACCTCTTCTGTTCATCATCTACCTCCTCCCTCTGGGTTGGCAGTATCTTCTGTAAATATCACATTTGTTCCATTGCTACGCAGATGACACCCAGCTCTACCTGTCTGCCTGACAAGTCCATCCATAAACTGCAACTGGTCCAAAACTCTGCCTGTCAAATTATTCCCAGAACCTCCTCCTCAAGTCATATTACACCCATCCTGCAGCAACTCCACTGGCTTCCAATCAAATATTGCATTGCAATATTGCATGCATATCATATAAAATACACACACAAACACACACACACACACACACACATATACATATACATATAATCCTACTTCTCACCTTCAAGGCCATCAACAACCTCAGAAACCCTTCAGTTTCTTGCTGAGCTCCTTCATATTATCACACCCCATCAGTCCTCCTTCTCCATTCAACTCACCCTCCCACTTGTCCACTATAGGGTCGAGAGCCATTAGACTCTCTGACTCAATCACCTCCTTTAAATCCTGTTTAGAAACTCACCTCTTCAGACTTACATATGCATTTTAAACCTTGGACTTGAATGACTGCACTGCCGCACAGTTGCATTTTCAAGAATGGCATATAGATTATAAAGAGCCATTCACGTTCCAACACATCAAATCAGATCATCACATTTACAAAGGCAATAACACAGTAAACTGTTTTTCCCTTGGCCGTTGCACTGGATTTTATTCATTTTGTTTTTAAATATTATAAAGTTTTATAAAGTGGAGTTTACCAGCTACAGGTCTTAAGTCAAGAATCTCGATAAATTGAAACAAAGACCTTGGGCAAATTAGATCAACTGGACTTTAGTCTTTTTCTTGAAGGTCAAAAGTCAAGATTAAGGAAAAGGGCATAACATTATAGATCATTATATAAATCAATGTGTGCCTGTGTATGTTCATAAAGAAAAGGCATGATACACATGATACATAATACACACTTTTTTTACTTGGCTGTCGCACCTTGTTCCTCTGTTTATGAATGTTAAGTTTGTTAGTGGCATCACATACTTAGACTCTAAAACATTAACTTGTCTACATCATCACGGGGAGAATTTCACTTTTTTGTCTTTTGTGGATCAGCTTCATGTTGTTTCTATTCAAACAGGGACTGTAGGAGAAAACGCAGGAAGCTGAGTTTGACCAATCACAGCTGCTCTGGTGCCCATTAAATGTGCAGTCGGAGCCTCAGCAGCGCTCTGACTGCAGAGGAGGTCGATGATGTCATGATGACGTCCAGATTGAAACACCTGGACCTCAGTGTCGACTCATCTCACACAATGAGAAGATTAATGTTGAGGAAAATACAGTAGAGCGTCACAGTTTAAAGTGTTGTAGTTTGAATAATGCATGATTGTTATCTCCTGTACATATCTCAGATGGAAAAATATCAGACCCCCGAAAAATTTCTGATGGACGCAAATAGCACATTTCTCTTATTCATAAGTAAACAAGTCGAATCCATTGATTTTCAAAGCAAGCTGCTTGATTATGTCTTCATTTTTTAAGCATGGTTGATTTTTAAATGAGGTGAGGGAATTTGAAATACAACGGGGAGTCTTAGGCTTGTCAAGGTTGCTTGCATGTACACATATATTTGCAGGCTGTGCTTAATGTGGCAAATGGCTTTTGATGCACATTTTGATTTACATAACTTCGGAGGAGGGATGCGGTAAAGGATTCCCTCTGCACCAAAGGACATGGAAGATATTGCGGTGTATTAATGACTGCCTCTTCTCCCCAGCGAAGAATCAAACAGAAATTTCAAGCAGGACACAGAGAGAGAGAAAGAGAGAGAGAGAGTCCGGGCAGGGAGATCTGACAGATTTCAGCATCACACGCAGTCTGCCATATTCTATTACTGAACGTGGATATGTAAAACCATGACCTTCTTTTCCTCCGCTATGCTCTCCTGTTCTCCTTACCCACATTCAATGGCGAGCTACAGTACAGTACATACGTGCACAAAGACACACACACTGCACACATTACAACTTGTTTTTTTATCAATAATACATCTGCGTAGTATTTGAGGATCAGCTTGAGAGAAAGCCTGAACAGACAGTACAGCGGGTGTTTCAGGGTTGGACAGGGATCCTCTCTGTCATCATACGGTCATATACGCCACCGCCGCTCAGCTCGGAGCCACTCAGAGGATCAATAAGTGATGTTTGCATATTCACTCTCCCAGGCCTCTCGTAGAACAAAGCGCCATCATTTACCCAGACTGCATTAGCGGTGAGATAAGGGGCTATGTGTTTTCTTGCTTAGCCATTTGGAACACAGGGGGAATTTATTTATATTGCCCCCATTAATATCAAACATAACTAATGAGGTGTGATTATCCTGTGTGCTTATTGTAATAATGATGTGGATCACACAGTCATAAAGAGCCAGCTTCCAGCTTGGCTCGCTTTTCAGCAAAAAAAAGAAAGTGGCATCCTTAGCTTGAATCTATTTCAATACCTGTGAGCATTTCTTTCTTCCACAGAGCAGTAAATCAACGGGAGGCTCTCTAACAGTGGAATAGCTCCCACTGGATTGAGTCCAATGTAGATCCTGGAGCACTTTATGATAATGATGCAACTTACCTACTAATGTAAACATGGCACAACGCTCCATTATCAGCCATGAGGATCATCCTGTAAAAGAAACAGTGTAATTAAGGTTTGATCATTTGGATGGAACCTCTTCACATGCAAGTACATAACACACAAGATGTATGTCCTTGTATCGGCGCACTATATATACATACAGACGAGTTAATAAACCTGTTTTTCTTCAGTGAGCAGGTGACTGTGTGTTATCTCACCTGGGTTTTCAGTTTTTAATGTGTGGCTGATTGAATTTTTCCTCTAGAGTCTTTGCTTTTCTTTTTGGGGAAATATTAACATCACCCCTCTGTACCTCAAACGGTCATTTAAATGAAACAATCAGAGACGTTTAGAGAGGAAATCACATCACAGAGGGATCTGAAACGTGACCAGGAACAATGTTTACTGCTGAAATCTGTCATGTTTATGAGGAACTGGACCCAGAAATGCTGAAACCAAACCAAAACAAACCCAGTGAGGAACACAACGGAGTGAACACAGAGAACACAGAAGACAGGAGACTGAACTTCAAAATGAAGCAGAAACTAAACAGGGGACAGAAACCATTACAAAATGGAGTGAATTATGTCCTTTAGACCAGAAACACTCTCAATCTCAATATGAGATACAAATATTCTTAGTCATTTATATTTACCACTAGTAATTGTCATAGCGTTTATAATATCAATTTATAGAAATATTAGACATCTGGCTCACTACGCAAATTCAGACTCACAGGGATGGAAACTCTGCTGCACAAACTTTTCAGAAATTTTATTCACTGTATAAACTTGAGACAAACTACACGAAAAATATCTTACATCTGTGCTTTGAGCTCTGTGTGAGACAGCATAAGATTTTAATTCACCAGCGTTCCCACTGAACTCTGGTAATGACTGTCCTCATGATGTGTAGTCACTATTCCATCCAATTTGAATCGCAATCCCCTCCAAAGTTTGACCCAGGTGCGGGTCTGATGCAGCCGCGGCACTCCTGCTGAAAAATAAATGCCCTTGCTCTGGGCTTTGGTTGGGTTTAGGCAATGTAGAAGGGAGTTGGTTAAGTTTAGTAAAAAGATTAGGTAGAGGCCAAGAAAGTCTCTGTCAATATACAGGTTCTCTGGGAATCAAACCCTGATCCTCCACATCAGAGGTGGATGCTCTAACCACTGTACCACCAAAGCATTTGCTATAAGATGTGTACCCTGTGCCTTAAACCTTTCAATGGTGGACTTTTTTCAGGTTTGGAATGACACCCCTTTTCCATAAATAATTAAGGTCTGGCATTCCAACACATTGAAGTAAATGTTTGGAATGGCACCCTCGAACCATTTTCACGACCCGGCGGACTCTCACTCAGCTTTTTTGAAGCGCAAATTCAAAAAGCACATTTAAATAGGTGGATAGAAAGATGAGTGGTGTTACCTTCAGCATTCATGGATCAATGCTCTCCCAGTTATAAGTGGCATCATAGTGACAAAACTGTGTCTTCAAAGCTGAACTCTTCAAGTTTTCAGCTAAGAGACGCTACAGTACAGTAGGTGGAAGGCAGAGCGCCTCCATTCTCCCTGCAACAGTCATTGAATTAACCAGCACTAGGACTCAGAAGCTGCTTCAATGAAGGTACACATGTTATATAAAGTGAAAATCTTGCATAGTTCCTCTTTAAGACCAACTTGTGCTGATCTCTCAGTAACTATTACTGTTGTGTTGTTATAACAGAGGAGGTGAGGTGGACTGTGGGAGAACAAAGTGTCTGACTTTAACCTGGGAGACCAAACATATTGAACTCCATCTCCTGCCAACAGTCAATGGTTCTGTCTTTCTTTCTTTCTTTCTTTCAACTCAGACCTGTGAGCTCCACCACAGTCTGTGAGTCTGCTGACCTCTGTCTGCCCACGACGGAGAAGTTTCCTCTGCCTGAACATGAACTGTTCTTCTGCATAAAGTGGGATAAATAACCACTGGATGACACCTAAAATAAACAGAAGGTTTTTTGTATCAAAAACATCTCTGTTTTAGGTTGTCATCCACTGTCTTGATCATTTGCCTCTTCACCCGACGCTCCCTGGTGGTGACACAGATTTCTGTAAACCTGTGTCATTTCACCGTCCTCAGCTCTCTTTCTCTCTCTCTTCTGCAGCCACAGCCATTTTCTTCTTCCTTTTCTGCCACAGTCAAGGGGTTTGATGCTTTATTCAGCGCTGTGGCCTGCCATTCTTGGCGACTGATGAGGCCTCGACACCGGTCACAGCTCTGTACCCAGACGCTCTCTCTGCACTCCACAATTTCAAGCATTTCAACCTTTTCATTTTTTACTTTTTTGTTGTGGTTGTTGTTTGCTGTCCTCTCTCTGCTTCTGTGGCAGGACTAATTTAATGGTGGCATTTATTTATTTATTTTATTTTATTCTACCTCCACCTAGGAGCTTCTGTTCTCACTCTTGTCTATTTATTTGTCACCGGGATTACTCAGAAAGTACTGAACTGATTTTTTTTTGCAGGAGGGTTTTGGACGTGGGCCAGAGAAGAAACACGCGTTCAATTTCAGGGAAGAACCGGAAAAAAATTACTATGAATTAAAAAATTCTCTGAAGTCTGGCGTGTGTTGTTTGACAGTGGCTTTCAAGTTGGTCCGCACTCTGCTAGTTTTAACTATTTCTCAGGATTTTCACTCAAGACCTAACAATGCATCGTGTTTTATATTCACTGGAGGCTCTCAGCTAAAGCATAAGTAACAACTGAACTTTTTTTTCTCCTGAAGAGTCGTTCAAATTTTTTAAATTATTAAACTTTGAATGATTATACTACAATTCACCTAGCTTTACTTTCATCTCAAGGACTTGAATGTTGTTTCTTAGCCTCCAAAAAATGGCCATTATTTGTACATTATAGAAGATGAAATGTTCTAGGTACAGTAAGTGTTTAAGTGTTGGCCGTCACTGAATCAGTTGCATTTGAAACCTCAGAGATCCCAGAGGAGGAGGTTTGAAGTGGCTCTGCCATTGAGTCGGAGCTCTGTAATGTTCAGGGGAATAACATAAATGATAACATTAAATCATAAAAGGAGAGAAGGTTTTACAGAAGGTATTTCTGTATATTATTCATTATATTACCATACACAGCAGTTTCCCTGAAGGCCTTATTTTTGTTGTCTCTTTTACAATCACTCCTCTTTCATATTAAACGTGACCATGGGTTTGTTGCCTGTGAAAATGCAGTTTCACTACAGGAGCTTCAGCCTTTATTTAAACCACTAATGCTTCTCTATGTGTTCAAACCAAGTAAACTTTTTTTTTGTCAATTTCTCAGTAATATTGAATTATTTTATAGTGCAGGATTCTTTAGGTTTGTGCAGTTTGGTGTAGATCCAGATGATAAATCATAGCTGGAGGAAGGAAATGATGAATCCACTGTAGACAAAGACCTATACTTATAATTGATATTCAGTAACAACATTCATTAGAGCTTCTGTGTGAGTATTTCATTCAATATGTGTATAATACAATTACAGAATAAGAGTAATGGTTGTGACATAATGAAACAGTGCATGCAGCTGCAGAGATGAATGAATTGTTACAATGCTGATGTCTTTGCACACAACAGGTGATAAAACCGTGCAGCTTCCTCATGCATGGAGATTAAAGACAAGAGAAGACGTGTTGGACTGTTTGGCCTTGGTGTTGGTTCTAGTTTTTGTTGACTAGTCATCAGAGTTGATCTGCATCAACCTGGTGCAGGGACAGAGGAAGAACACATTACATTTGAGACTATAAACAAGCCCAAAAGTCAGTTAAAGGGATAGTTCAACATTTTGGCAAACTGGCCCATTGCCATAGTCCCTATAGTCATAACAGTAGGTTCTTAATTGTCGGTGTAAGCTATTTTTAGAACGGCGGAGTGGAGCAGCAGGCTGCTCAGGGCTATGCTATGGAGGCTAAGGGAATTTCTTGGTTTCCCTCATCAACCTCATCAAATACAAAATCCCAAAACTCCAAAACGCTTTTGTGGACAAGTTGTGACCTTCACAACCACCACGCTATGAGATAATAACGGAACGTTACGAAACAGAGCCATTTTCGAGGTAAATACAGAGACTGCTTGCTGAAAAACTGCATGAATCTACCTCTAAAGCAGCTCCACCTCGTAATGTTCTGTTATTATCTCATAGCGTGGTGAATGTGCAGCTCACAACGTGTCAACGACAGTGTTTTTAAGTTGTTGGGTTGTGTATTTGATGAGTTTGATGAGGGAAACCAAGAAATTCCATTAGCCTCCGTAGCGTAGCTCTGAGCAGCTCACGGCTCTGCTCCGCCGTACTAAAAATTGCTTGCACCGACAATTAAAGATAACGAACCACTGCTAGCGATTATGGCAATGGGCCAATTTGCCAAAATGTTGAACTATACCTTTAATGTGTTGCCAGGCGACATAGTGGTCGCCATGATGATGACAGGAAAGATTAAAAACTAAGCAAAAAACACACACAACTAATACACAAGAACAAATAACTTTCAATAGAGAAAAAGCCATCTACAAAATAAACTGTTGTCATTATTATTATCATTGTCACCATGACAACAAAGATCATCAGACGTTGAGGATGTGCACAAGATAAAAAATGCATTTTGTGTTTCTATCACATAACTTGTCAAAACATATCAGTAGTAGTTGTCTTTCCACCTTGTGTGATATTCTGAGTGACTTTCTAATTTTACAAACCATGAGAGGTCTTCATGATTTTTTTATTTTTCATGAGATTAACCATTAACGATGTTTTTCATTGTTTCTGCAGTGATAGTGTAAGACAGACTAAGTGCCATGCAGTCACACTGGGTTGCCTCACATTTATCATCATTGTTATTGTGACCTTAATAATATCTCTTTGCTGGTGTGGTGTGTGTAATGTGTGCAGTGATTAATAGCATGTGATTATCCATTCAGTCGCTTTCATCGCAAGCGCTGAAAAGATGTCTTGAGATACTGCGGCCGAAATGTGACTCATTGGAGTTGTTTCAACTTTTTTTTTTTATTTCTACATGTCTTGAAAAACACATGAAGTATTTTAGTAAAAGTTTGAGAGTGGATGAACAAAGGGAAAGCTTTTGTAACATCTGAGCTCTCACGGATGGACACAGTTATAAGAAGACAAGGCCGAACACGCTGCAGCCTTTAAGAAGAGATGGCTTTGAATTGGTCTAATTCCTGGGCTGGTCTTGCTAAAGAGTCTGCAGGGCTGCTGTTTCATGACATTTCCCCTTCACATGTAACCTTTTATTGTCTTTGGGCTCATTGCATTGGCTCCACATTCTTTATTATATCTGAGCTTTTTCCATTATGTCGTCCTCGTTCTGCTCCGGCCGTCTCTTCTTCTTCGTCCTCTTTCGCAAACACTGTTGTTTGACATTCACATCCGTTGCATTGCCAAATAAACAATGTGGGATTTGAAAGGATGCGAATTACTCCAATTGATGATGTTTCTAACAAGATCAACCACTTTCTCTGCTTATGTTGTCAATCAATAGCGCTCTGTGGTGCTTTTAAGGGCCTCTCTTCCACAGGATGCCGTTTCATTGACTTGTTTTTTTCTCCGTGTACTTCTGTCAGCTAAATGGTATTGTGGCATGAGCAATCGCTCACGAGGAGGCTTAACGAACATCAGGCACAGAGCGCATGCTGGAAAAAATCGTTCTATTAATTAATGGTGTAATTAAGGTTTTGTCATTGACATGCCACTGGTTGACAGGGATGGATGGGGTACTTGGTCCTGCAGCAGGCAGTCGCACATTCGATAATGAATGGCAGCTATTACCAGCACGTTTGGGTGGTGATGGGGCCACCTGCAAAGGCTTGGCTTCCCCACCTCTCCTTGCACTCTTTCCTCCCCGAGCCCCTTTATCTGTTCCCAACACTTTGCTTTTTCTCCCCATTCCTGGCCTTATCCTTCATTTAGCATCCTCTTAATTTAACACAGTCTCTTCTCCCATTGTGCTCGCACAGATTTACCAGACCCTGCTGTTCTAAGTGCCTGAAATTAATGTCAGGTAATTTAACAAGAGGAAAACCACCCCCCTTTTCTTCCCCCCACCCTCGAATATATTTGTTGGTAATTACTGTCACCTTTCCACATCCTTTTACCTGATTCAAGCTGGGAAAAATGGTCATGTTGTGTTAATGCATAGTCCACCTGGGGGGTCACTGTCATTCTGAGATGCATCAGCGTTAAACTTCTTCTTCTTCTTTCTAAACACAGGTGCAACTCCCTCACCCAGCTGCATCACTTAAGCTGTGCAGGACGAACACATTAGCATTAGTCACACTTTCATTTCTGGACATTTCTATATTATATTAAAGAAGCTATATACAGTAGCTACCTCTGATTGGACAAAACAACACGTGCTTCAATCGTTACCACGGCTACTACAGGGGGTATTACTGCAAAGCACAAGGTTCTGCGCTGTCGGTCTGCAGCTTTAACACCCAAGACAAGTTATTTTCACCCTCTTTGAAAAGTGTACATTAATAGCTCGCTTCAGTACACTGGTGGAAACTCAGAAGGATCCTCAGAGCTGAAGTACATCAAGAATGTGTCTTAGATTAAATCACATTTAAAGTTGTGGAAAAAAGAAATATAAAAAAGTAGTGCTTTTTTACATGCAGCTGCCCCCCCCCGTTACAAGCCAAGTGAAAGCTTCTAATCAACATCAATGGTTCAGTCTTTAATTATTAAAACCAAAAGGATGGCATGTAATATTAAAACATCTTCAGGCGCTCTACAGTTGTGCGGTAGGAGGAAGACGGTGGTTGTGATGGAGGGAGTGAATCTAATTCCGAGATAAGGTGATATTTTCATTTCCTATCAGTGGGGGTGTGGGGGTGGGCCGAGAGGAGGAGTGCGTTTGGAGCTATACATTTGAGGTCAGTGTCAAAAAATGGCACTTGTGGTGATTTATGAGAGAGCTATTTTTATTATTTCACAAATGAAGTTTTAAGGAGGACAAAGTCTGAGAGCTCCCAAATACACCCCCCCCCCCCCCCC
Organism: Decapterus maruadsi; assembly: GCA_030347415.2. Classification (NCBI taxonomy): domain Eukaryota; kingdom Metazoa; phylum Chordata; class Actinopteri; order Carangiformes; family Carangidae; genus Decapterus; species Decapterus maruadsi. The sequence goes on from CM064900.1 coordinate 27,209,676, forward strand.
CCAAAAAAAAAAAAAAAAAAAAAAAAATTGCTGTGCAATAGTCAACATAAACCTTCACACTCCCTGTTATGCATGTTTGTGCAGTGTGGAAAAACCAGAGCACTCGGAGGCAGCGCTGCACAAACACAAACGCTGCAGAGTAAGAACAAGGGCTGAAATCTAAACCTGCGCTGAGAGACGACGGTAAGCTGGAGGTGGAAACGCTGAGCCGCTGCGGCATCGAGGGCAGAAACAATAAAATAGTAAAGAAAATGAACCAATGCAGCTTTGACTTCAGAAATCACAAAAAAGGAAGAAAAAGTGTGTGTGTGGTACAGTAAATCCTGATGAAGGCTGCAGTGCTTCGACATCCTGTTGCAGAAGCCCGGCGAGATCCTTCAGCCAAATCAATAAAGGTTTTAGGAGGGTTTTTTTTTTTTTTTTTTCGTTTCTGACATCGTCTTGTCACTTTTTGTCACATTGCACAGAAGTGTAGAGAGTTTGATTACAGACCCACAGACACAGTTCATACAATTGTCATGTCTGAAAGCAAAAAAACCAAAAAAATATCTGAATAATCGCATGTGTTTTAAACCTACTTTAAAGCCGATATTTGGTAAATACCACAACCATAATGCAACTGATAGCTTTCCCCTTTCCCACATGCCTGTCGGTTTCTGCACCACTGCACATTTTGCACTATGCACTACTATGTAAGGTTGTATGCTCCAATGGAATTTTGTTGTTATTTATGCCAAATAAATGATTGATTGATTGATTGATTGATTGATTGATTGATTGATTGATTGATTGATTGATTGATTGATTGATTGATTGATTGATTGATTGATTGATTGATTGGTTGATTGATTGATTGATTGATTGATTGATTGGTTGATTGATTGATTGATTGACTGACTGGCCAAAAAACCCATTTAAACCCGCTAACAATGGGAAAGGCTCACTGACCAACGTCGACCCATGTCAAACGACTATGCAATCGACATGGGTTGAAATTGGCTCCGATCGGCTTGCAGTGGGAACGTCAGACCTCTCGGACAAGACGCTCTCCTCACACTCAGTCAACATGGCACAGTAGCTTATACTGACAAGACAGCAGATAGGAGAGCTTATCTTGATCAGTGGGGAAGAGGAAGTTCAGCGCCACTGGACGTAAAGAGGGAAAATGACCACCGTCGTAATGTTTATGTAGTGTTTGATGCTGTAAAATATGCTTGAAATATGGACTTATTTAATTTTGCATTCCGGGGTTTCAGTACAAGACAGACATTACATACGAGCAGCATGGAGGTATTTCTATTTGGATATTTTTTGGTGTGTTTTTTTGTGATGAAGACCACCGGTGTCTATTTGCAACCGTTCCATGGACATGCACTGCTACGCTGAGACCCCTGTAACTCAGAGAAGAGGACTCTGAAACTTCTCCCAGCCCTTAGTCGACATGAGGTTGAGTAGATAATGAGTGAAATTTAATTCTGGGGTGAACTATTCCTTTAATATTCCGGTTATGAAAGGATTAGTGACTGCATGTAAAGTACGTGGGGACATTTCTAGACGCGGGGTGAACGGCCACGCATGTCGCCGACTGGAGATCAGATGCGGCTTTTTTGGCCTGTGGGAAAGGAGCCATATGCAGATTGTAAGCGGCTTTACTGCATTATCTGCATGTAGCTATGCAGCTGCAGCCAACAGCCTGTTAGCTTAGCATCTTAGCTTCAAACAGAAACAGCAGGGAACAGCGAATCTGGTTCTTTCCAAAAAACCAACAGCTCCAAACCTGAGCAGCTCTAAATCTTTATAATTAACGGTTTTATACGCTGTATATTTAATCCAAACAAAACACCTGAAGTGTGACGATCACAGCTTTAAAACTTCGACATCAGTATCTGTATCTGCTCTCTCATTTCTTTTGGTTTGTGTGTGTGTGTGTGTGTGTGTGTATATTGAGCTCCATTTCACCATCTTCATTACGGCGTTATTGCGGCCACATTATTTTAAAATGAACTGAAAACCTATTACGCTCCTTTTGCCATGAGATACGGGAGTAATTTGCATGGATGCAAAATAATGTGCAGCAGACAAGAGAAGTGAACAGTCCTTCCTCTGGAGAGACGAGACAGATAGAGACATGTCTCACAGTAATTTCAGCTCTTATTGCCGGGCTTTGGTGGCGCTTTATCACTCCAAAGAAATTAATCATTTCATCTCTGTGCCATCAGCGATGCGATGCTTCGATCCCTCTCACGGCGTCATATGTCTGCATCATCAACATGTTTTTGTCAACATGTATCCTTATTTTGTTGTGATCATATTCAGTCAAGGTTAACTCCCCCTGGCGATAACCTGACAGGTGACCTTTTCCTGCATCTTATTCTCCTCAAGTACCCAATTCTCCTCCGATGTAATATCAACTCACTGATAGCAGCTGCACAAAGGAAATTAGTCATTTCAGGGAATCAATCATCCTCATATGAATTCCTTTATCAAGCTGACCTGTTTCCAGATGAAATATTATAGGGAAGTGATGGAACTTTTGATTTGCCTGCTCTGCTGCGGGAGCTTCGCTGCTGTTTCCCTTTTCCTGAAGGTTGAGCAAATTTACTTATTTGCCCAGTTAGTTTGTTCACCACTCACATGATGTGCTGAATCTAATTTCACCAGAGAAGTTGGATCATCTGAGCAGCTTAAACGTGCATTAGAGTGGGGAAGAGGAGGAGGAGGAGGAGGATGAGAGTGTTAAGCACGTTCACAATGGCACAACTTTGTGCAAATTATATTTCCAACGACGCCGCCGCTTGGAGCAGATGCACAACAAACAACAACGACAACAACCCAAAAAAAACGGAAGAACGATCGTGTCGAAAAATGAGTCAAACACGAGGCCTAAGCTGTTCAAATTTCAATTACCCTGTAGGAGGTAAGAGGAGGAGAGGAGAGAGGGATGAAGTGGAATGAGAAAAAGAGAAGGAAGGTGGGGGTTGTCACTGAAATGCGAGAGAAGCTATATCAGTCTGATCAGTCATCCGTCCTCCTCCAATCTCCTGATAAAGCAGGTACTGCAGGAGGTGAAACGATGTGTATCAAAACCTCATGAAGATCGATGGCATCCTTCTGCCAGCTTTGAGAGCGACAAAAGAGAATGAGTGCAAGAAATACAAAAAAAAGAAAAGAAGAGAAGGCTATCTAAATTGGCCGACACAAAAATGACGACAGCGGGGGAGATGGACGGATGGATGGATGGATGAAGGCGAGGGGGTGTTGGGGGCTATTAAAAACAAAGTACAAGGCAGAAGGTTGTATTTCTCTATATCTGCAGCCTGTTATCACATCGTTGTCGTCGTCATCTGGAGATGTGGTAAATAAATTCCCGTGGAAATGATAGAGGGCTATAATAAGAATTCAGTGAGTGGGATCTTGGAAGCCAGGTGTGTTTATGTACACAGCGCTTAGGCAAACAGCAGAGCGACAGGTGATATCAGCTTTAAGAGCTTAACAGGCCTACAGATGTAGAGGTCATGTCTTGGTTTCACAAACAAACTCGGGCGACGCCGGAGCCACGATTTCCATTTTCATCCCTCCCTCCCTCCCTTTCTGCACCATCATTACTGATTTCTTTTTACTCAGGCTTCCTTCCATTACACTCACAATAACATTAACATTATGGGATGGAGGGAGGAGGAAGGTCTGTAGAGCTGTGTGACTGGGTGAATACGAGCTGGCGGCAAAATGTTGCCCAGGTCCCTGAAAAGACATTTGAACAGCAACACCTCTGATAAAAAAAAAAGAGAGAAAAAAAAGAAATTAATAAAACATGGTTCTTTTAAAAACCAGCAGAGGATTAATTAAATTACAAAATGCTATTATGAAAAAAACAAGAAAGAAACACATGCAAATGATGTCCCAGGAAATCTTTTTAAATAAATGTAAATGAATTTATTTTTAGTGAAGAGACACGCTCATCCAACAATACTGTAATCACAAGTAAGAACAAAGCAAACATGTTTATCGCAGCATGTTACACCATTATGGGTTTTTGTTTTTTCCACTGTTATTAATAGATCACTACTGACTTTCATCATATAGCTATCACTGCCATCATGTTGTTGTTGTTGTTGTTGTTATTATTATTATCATTATAGATTGCGTATGTGGAGACAGAGTGGTTATTTCTCTTTACTGTTAATGTCCCACAGGGAAAAAAAACAGGAACTTATCACATGTGCTGCAAATGGAAAACATGTATACTATATATATATATAATACTGCATCTTAGAAAGTCGTTTTGTGAAGAATGACTTTCTATTATGCAAAACGCTTGTAAATTACACTTTTAGCTTTTGTTCAAATTCAGGTGATTTACTTATTTATTCCTCAGTAAGAAACATATTAATGTCAAAAGTGGGAAAAGCAAATGAATGAAGTGAATTCTGTTTCTGTTGAGTCCTGGTGAACTGTCGCTCACTGACACACACAGTGCTGTTCACACTTCCTGTTCACACTTCTGCTCCTGTTATGATAAAGTCTCAAAGAGTCTAAATGTGAGAAAAGGTCGGTGTTTACAGTATGTTTCTGCTGTCCAACGCTAAGTGAACACACACCACAAATAAAGTGTAGATACGTGATGCTGCTTTGAGTTTCTCCCACTCTCACCCATCAGACCAGTCCAGACTGAGTCACATGTTGCTTTGTGGCTTATCTTTAATGAATTGTCTGTATAGCAGACGAAACACTTTCCAGTTTCAACTTTGACTAAGCTGGACCAAATGCTGTATCAACATGTTAATATGTCACTAATTTCTAAGTTCTAATCCAAATAGAGAGCCTAAGCGGAAGCAGGAATAGCGCCACCATGGGACCTCAACTCTGAAAAACGCTCCATTCAAATGAATGGGATGGAGAATTTTATTTCGTGATCCAATTGAATTGCGCCATGAGAAAAAAATATGACCTCTACCTGTTTAAAACATCACGTTTCATCCGAAAAATCAGCAGTTTATCGTAAAACTATTGTAGAATAAAAATCTGAAAAATCTGTAACCAGAAAGACTACAAGTCGCGTAGGTGACATCACACACCAAATGCCGCCCTCTCTATTCATGTCAGAAAATTATTATTTGAGTTGTTTGTTTTTTTTGTTTACATCTAAATCGATGCATTTTTTCTTCCTGTAAAAAAAAATTCAGATTGTGACAGTTGGTTCTGTCACTATGCCTCCAATTGCGCCCTGGCTACTTGGCCAAGGAGACGTCGACGTCCCTTTGGCCAAAAAGTAGCTTTATACCCACAGCAATTGTACTGCTGAATGGGAAAGCTACAAGGTGATTTGATCCGGTTCATACTGAACTCAAGTTGGCTACAGGGACATGCAGAAGCACTTTTCTATGAGAAGCACTTTATGAATTATGATCTTGTATTTTGTATTTGATTTTATTGTGACTGTTTTCTTATGTGTGTTTTTCTTCTGTTACTGTGGGATTGCCTAGTGCCTGTCTGCACAACAAATTTACCAGCTGGTATTAATAAAGAAACCTTGAACCTTGAACCTTGGTTAGCCCGCCTTTGCCCTCTTCACCTTGCCACAAGATGTTTGATGACTCATCCTGCACTCATCCTGATTTTCCTGAGTTTCTCATTGGTCGACGGGTTAGAGAGCACGCCCCGAGTTAGTTCAGCTCCCAACCAAGAGAATCCTGAGCACATGTCTCTCTACATTGTCTGATGAAATAACAACGTGAAAAACACCCCATGAATAAATAGAAACTCCTCAAACGATAGATTCTTCCAGTCACCATAGCAACAACCTCGGAACTGGACCTATAGAGTTTGGGAGTTTGAGGCCGACGCTTTATTTTCTGTCCCTTCATTGTTCACCATGGACAAACTCATGCACCTGTGTCTCTGTCCCCGCTACAGTAGCATCGCTGCTACCTTCAAACATCTTCATCATCCATATCATCATCATCTTCCTCCGTTCCATCCTCCACCAGACTCATCTACGAGGTCGGCAGGTAGAGGAGAGCAGCCTCAACCAAACACATTGTAGACTTTTTTCACTTCCTATAGTTTCGACTTCATCTGGACTATAATGATACTATATTACTGAGTCTGTTTACAGAAGAAACCACAGAGGTTATGTTAAGAACCGATTAGTCCCAGGGCAACAAACAACCTTTGTTTTTCCCAGCGAACATTAAAAGGTGTTTCTCTCCTGTTGGATTTAAACACAACTAAGACTAATATTAGATCTGTGTTGTTCCTCTGTGTCACACAAACTTTTTCAAAAAATAAAATAAAAAAGCATCCCCAGTATATTTCAGATAAGCTTCATGCAGTGGATATACTATAAATGAACTGCACTTATACTGAGCTTTTTCTGGGCTTTATCAACCTCTCGAAGCTCTTTACACCTGCGGCTACATTCAGCCATACAGCACTTTTTCTATGCGTGCAGCACTTTTCGTTCACACACGCCGATAATACATCGAGGGCAATTTGGGGATCAGTGGCTTCACCAAGGACACTTCGACATGCAGATTGGAAGAGCCGGGGATCAAACCACCGACCTCCTGATTAGCAGTCGACCCGCTCTACCTGAGCCACAGCTGCCTATAGGACCCACAGTGATAACAACCCCCCCTTGCCCCCCGCCCCACCCCCATCCATGGAGGTTTAGGCTATATTATTTAATTCAGAGGGACCAGTATCGTCTCATGGGAATGTTTGAATCCTGGGACTCAGAGCACATTTTTATTTACTTTTTCCACTCCAGTGCTGCCACATGTGTCATGCACCTGCTCCCTGTGCACGGGGCTGAGTGATAATGATCAGTGGTGGGAGGGGCTGCAGATGGAGGGGAGGGGCTTGTGAACGGCTCATGAATCAAACACAGAGCAGGGAGAACAAAAGAGGCTGCATGTGCAACTGCAGCTGCATCAGGAAAAAAAAAGAAAAAGAAAAGAAGCTTGCACAGGAGCGTGCACGTCGAGTTCTGTTATTAGTCCCCACCACAAACTTTCTCCCGCTGCCTCCGAGAGCAGGAATCTATTATAAATGTGTGAAAGCTCCTCTGCAAAGTCGTGAAAATATTTGGGAACAAAACGCGTTTAAATGAAGCAGAAACAGTTGTTAATTCTTTTGGTGATTCACTTAAAACACTAGCTGTCACTTTGCCAGCGTCCTCCTCCCACAGAATAAGGTTGGAAATTCTAATGTGTGTGTTTTTTTTAAGCACAAGGGACTTTTGTTTTGTCGAAGTGACGACTGGAGAGATGCCAAAAACGGCTGCTGCTGCTGCCCACTCCTCACGTAGACACCAGAGTCGTCCTCACTGTTCTTCTGCTCATCTCCCTCCACCAGCGATTCAGCTGCAATTTAACTATCTTTTATAGTTAACTGACATTTTCTTTTTCTATTTTTTTTATGGTAAATCCTGAGATGCAAACCGGGTGTTAATTCTAACTCTGCAGATTCTGCGTGACTGAACACAGACAATAAATGTGTTCACTGCACATTAGAGGATGAATTCTCTGTTGCCTTATCCACTGATCATTATGTGAGCTCAGTTTATGACTGAGAGAACAAAGATATAGTGTTTCTTCAATATAATGTTCTAAAGGGGAATATTCTTTATTTGAACTTCTGTTGTTCTATGGATAATAAATGACTTTCAGTTTCCTTTTGAATAATAATATTAGTGTCTTTGACAGACTGACAACATTCAAACTTAAATGTGAGACATACAAGTATGTATCCTGTGAAAAGGTTTTTGGCAGGTGTGGAAAAGTACGAATGCTTATCCTTCATGCAGTACCATCATAATTGGGCCCAAATTTATTCTCAACAACCCCAAACATACAGACAATGACTTTAAGAATGGTTTTCAGTGTAAATAAGCACAGGAAGTCCTGAATGGTATGCCGACCCTAGAAGAACTGATGGTGGTCACGGACCACGGTTCACAGACTATAACACTCGCGACTCGCCGCACACGGCTCGTCACAGCAGACAGACTCCCAGCAGTAAGTTACACACTGCAACACAGGCTACACACCTTGTAACTTACTGCTCGTAACGATGTGGCTAACACCAGGTTGCTAACTATTACATTCATAGCCGTGTTGCTTCTAGCAGCAGCGGAGCGCTCTCCTCTGTCCTTCCTTCTCGTTGTCAGGTAAAACTGAGTAAAACGCATCATTTCGGTCAGGAAACAACTGAATGTTGCCGTTCTACACCAAATACATAAAGAACAAATACTTGGAGGAGCTGAGCGGCTTAATCAGCGCTGTATCATCTCCTCTTGTTGTGGCTTGGGTGAAATGGATATTTACAGACACGTGGAAGTTACGCACTACAGCTTTACAATACTGAAAGCAGCACATTAATAGCTCAGAAAAACAGCACCTGAAGTGCATCCACTGGCTCGCTCAGTGTGTGTGAGGTCAGTTCTTGCAGAACGAGCTTTAAAGAAACAACAACAAACAACAGCAGCACCATCACCGCCGGCCTCCAGTCTCTCTGGTTGTATGCTGTAAACTAAGAATGCTTTTGAAAACACAAGTATTAATGACTTTAGTAAATATATTTCAAGTGCTAATTTGATTTCACAACTGTTCATTTTAGGCTGATTTATTATGATGAAAACAAACTATTAATACTTTGCATATTTTCCTTCTTAGGTTCTCCAGCTTTTTTCACACCTGCCAGAACATTTTGCACAGTAGACACCATATATGAATAATAATTAGTAGTAGGGTAATATAATGTAGGTCCATGGTCTCCTGGGTCAGGGTTGCAAGGGGCTGGAGCAGGTTGAGGGCAGAGTTCATCTGGACACCAATCAGTCAAACACTCAAGTTCACAAACTACAGGCAAATTAAAGTCACATCAGCCCAGTTTGCATGTGTATGGACTGTGTGAGGAAGCTGGAGAACCTGCAGGAAGAACATGCAAACTAATCTAGCATGGCTGATAATAAATCAGCCTAAAATAATGTTGTGGAACTATTGCTACTGAAATATATTTACTAAAGTCATTAAAGTGATGTAACTGTAGATTACAGTTACACATGGGTCTGCTGGTGGGCGGGGTCTGTTGCATTAAGTTCCAGTGAAGTGAAGCGCTTTGCTCAGTAAACGTGATCTTGAAGATTTCCTCCTCAGCACGTCCTGTTGAAAAATTCACCCTGAGTTTTGATGTTTAACAAACTTCCTGCTGTCAAGCTGTGATTATTATTTCAGACGCTGCGGCTCAGATGCATAATAATGATAATAATAATGATGATTCCTGTCTGCAGCACACATGGCTTTTTGCTGACATTATACTGCTATTAGATTCAGTATTTTAAGAAGGTAACAACGGCGCGTTTCCCAGTCACGACATGAGAGCAGCTTCGATCTAACTTGACTCTGATATATAGACGATGCCTCCAGATCTGTAGTAATGATTTAATGGACAAAACTTTAATATATCACGGCCTCTTGCGAATTATGAAGTAATTATTTGCACACACACGTGGCTAAGTGAGTCCAGTGGTGAACTGGGACAATGTGTGCGTTCACTGTCTGCGCAGGAAGTTTCGTTAGTGTTGCACAGACAACAGCGTCAGTATTTTTTTTATTTATTCATTTATTTATTTTTTGTTGTGATGTAAATTTGAATTTGAATGAAAAAGAAACTTCCAGGGTGGGAACCAGTTTGCCCGGGCAGGCTGCCCAGGTGAGGCCTATGTACTGGAAACACTGATCTGGCACAACACAAGATGTTTTGGCCAGTTTCCAAGGCACCTTGCAAACTCAACTCTTGAAGCCCTCCCTCTGCTGCTGTCGAAGCTGCATCCAAAGTCTTCTCCAAACACAACCAGAGAGACTCGAGGCCGGCGGCGGCGGCGGCGGCGGTGGTGGTGGTGGTGGTGTTGTTGTTGTTGTTTGTTGTTGTTTCTTTCAAGCTCGTTCCACAAGAACTGACCTCACACACACACTGAGCGAGCGAGTGGACGCACTTCTGATGCTGTTTTTCTTTACCTCTATTAATGTGCTGCTTTCACTTTTTTAATGATGCTATATCTGCCAGGCTGAACTCATGTTTTTCTTAATTTGAGAACACACACATAACAAGGTGCAGACCTGAGTGAGTTTCAGTGGAAGTCTGTCAAAATGAAAACACTTTAATTTCATCTTTAGTTCCTCTTTATTCTGCAAAAGGTTGTGGTACTGTGGTAACACTTTACTTGATGCCTGTCTCTATATAATGAGTTATAATGCAGTTATAGTACTGTATAACTATAATTATATGATCATAATGCTTTATAACAAGAATCATAACACACTGTAAAGCATTTTATCATGACTTATAAGGTCAAGTATTATAATACATTATTGTTAGTAACTCGCTGACAATGCCCACATTTATAATGCATCATTATAAGATAAATTATATTATATTTATTTATTTTTTAATTTATTATATTATAATGTGTTCTAATTGGCTTGTATAATACATGTATAACTATCATTATGAACACTCATTAATTACCATAAGGCTTTATAACAATAAGCATTATAAATATAGTTATATAGTGCTATAACTGCATTATAACTCATTATAAGTATGGTTATGGTGTCAAGTAAAAGTGTTACCCCTTTGGTGCTACCATAGTTATTTATATTGCATTATATAAATGCATGCATGGACACATGTATGTATATGTGGTGTATCTATAGGTATAAGGGTATGTATGTGGTTATGTACAGTATGTAGATATCTTGTTATACTGTTTTTTTTAAAACCTATTTATTACATGTTTTCCTATTACATGTTTTTTGGTTCTTGTATTACAGCATCCAAGACAAGTTTCTCCCACAGAAGACAAATTAACAGACTTAACTTAACTAAAATAATAATTTAAAAAACTAAACTATAAATATCTATTGTGATCTCTAGGTCACATGACTTGATGAAACAAATGCATAAATCACACTGATGAAGATGAAACAGCTGAAAACATCTGGTAGGTAAAAACATGGTGTGACAAACATACATTTCTGCAAAAATGTTAACTGACAGGCTGATTTCATTTGTTTTCCCTGAGAGCTTCACTCTGCGCCACTAAAGCCTGATTAATGCAACTCCAAACACTTCATCAAGGTGTAAGAGAGGAAAGTGTCATCTCGTGTCGTCCACCTCGAAATTTCCGTGCAACGCGTTAAAAAAATACACATTAGCAAGGAACATGATCCATATTGGACAAAACTATAATCTGACTCTCTGCAAAGTGTTTTTATGGTTTGACATAAAACTAAAATAGTGTTCACTGTTTAGCAAAAATGTGTTAAATTAAAACTGTAGGCTACTTCACCAAAATGAAAACCCAAGCCTCCTGGTGCAGAGCTGGATGTGTGTGCAGTGTTAAACCTGTTGTGTACCGGGGAGATGAGACAGGAGGATGTTTGTCTGCTCAATATTGCAGCAGACCAGTCAGCCACGACACAGATCTGTGTGCAAACACTTCGGTAATAAGAAATTTGTATCTAACGCTTTACCTCCGCCTCCTCCAACTACAGTCTAATTTCATGGTGTGTCGTGTTTATTCTCTCAAGATGTTTGACCCTTATGGAACAATTCAAATTTAATTTGTGGGAGAAAGATCCAAAACAGCGCTGACACGGAGTCACGGAGTTAAGCCTTCCATACATGGAGAAATCACAGCGAGGACGCTGGGGTGTGATTTGTTGGAAAGGCAGTTTATTTATAAGGGGATTTGTGCTGATATAAACACAAACAACGGAAAGGCTATTATCCTATCTCAAACTATAGTCCAGTAAATGTGTTTTTAATTACAGTATTTGATCCCCCAGTTGTATTTCATGGACATTTACAAAAAAGAATAAATGGGAAAATTTGGGGTATTAACAATGGTAGAACATGTGTTGTGTTTCACCCGCTGATTTTCCATGCTTGTATGTTTCCAGGCTGAGGCATTAACACCGGCTTAAAGAGACAATAGGAGGAGCTGGAGCACATCAGCGGGGGGGTGGAGGCTCTGACCAGTGTTTCCATCCCTTGAGTTTCATAAATAGGATGAATGATGTCTGAGATATAAAACTGCACATGGACCATGAACCGACAAACAATGTGCTGACCCCTGGGCTACTTACTGTCATTCTGATAATACCAGGACTCATGCGCATGATCGCTCAGTCTGCTGAGACTCTGTCGTACACAGAGAAAAAAAAAATCAACAGAATGAAGGAAAATTATGAGTAAAATTATAATTTCTGCACAAATAAACCCAAATCTACCACTGCTGACCGAGTATCTGTGAAGTCTGTGTGTGTGATGAGACTCGAGGTGGTCGATGTCTGGCTGCTGCTGCTGCTGCTGCTGCTGCAGTTATCTGACCTCTTTATGCTGTACAGCAACTATTATTAACATATCCTCGGTGATTACGTTGTGATTGGATTGTGCAAAAAACACATAAAATCCAGATGGAAATGCTTCCAGGAGACATTAAAGAAGTGATTACCTAAGCAAGCAACCTCTGTAAAGTTCATTATGATACAATCTCATACAGAAAATGGCCTTAAAAAAATAAACCAGGGAGTTCAATCAGCACCATCAGGGTTTTTAAAATGGACTCTGTTACTGAGGACACTAATGTCCAGTGGCCAGTCACCTGCTGTCTGGGAAGATAACTCCACAGATTAATAAGTCAATACCAATATCACATTAAACTTAAACTATTTCATTATTTGATTAATTGTGATGAACAAACATCAGCAGCTCTCGGGTGTTGTTGTTTTTCAGATAGACCTGTCTTCTGTCACTTATAACAAGCACGTTTAATCATTTCCTGACATTTTAGAGACAAAACAATTAATGTAGAAAATAATCAGACGACTGATGGATAATAGATTGTTAGTTAGTGTTGTTTTCTCTTTCAAATTAGCACCTTCCTGCTGCTCCTGCTTCACTTCACCTTGATCTGCAACTACAGGTGTCAAATAGCTGCTCTCTATTCACAGCTGTTGCTTCTGTTTCCTGTCTGCGGAAGTTTAGCGAAGAACATTAAGTTCTTACTTCTGAATGAGAGCAAACAGCATGATGGGATCTGTGTGGCGTCGACTTTTGTGGATTTAAGGCACCTGTTTTCTGGTTTTATCATATTTCTAATTACTATTTATTATTTTATGTTGTAGTCAAGACATGCTCTATATTCCTATGGCTGCTGCAAATTTGTAAATTTCCCCAGAATTGAGACAAATAAAGGACTATCTTATTGTATTGTATAATATCCAGGGCCATTTCGAGACACTCTGGAGGCCCCACGGGCAAGAGGAACTAAAAATCCAAATCCATTGATTTTGTATACTGTGCACAATGTCCTGTGTATATGCAGCCATTGGCAACATCATGTCACTGATACGAACCAATGTCAGTCGTCACTGCGGCCCCCGTTCCAGCTCAACTCAACTCGAAATGTAGTTGTATATAGCATATTTAAACCAAGACTACGGAACTTTTCAACCATCATATAATATTTTCATAACTTTTGTGATGGTACATGGATTTACAACAGGTTGAATGACACCTCTGTCATGGCCTGAGGGGGTCTGTATCACCTTCACTGGCAATAAGCAACTTCGAGAAGCATGGTAGGAACCCGGCTCTCACTTAAGTTTAACTTTCATGAGTCACGACGAGGAGGGAGCAGGATTGTGTATGTGTGTTTACTGTGAAATGATCTGCTGGAAACAGAAACTTAGTTTGGACGTCTTCTGTTAATTTCCATGCACCGGGAGATCAGGATGTTTACAGTGGTACGCGCTGGTGCTCATGGGAAATAGAGTCTTCCTTCAGGCAAAAAACGACCGCTTTAGGCCACTGGCGCCGCCAAACTCTACTGTAGGGCAATAAGAACAATTACTAAGATAAGGTAAAACAAATAAAAGCTATACTAAAAGATGAAAGCTTGGGGCCCTATGCGATTGCCTGGGTTGCCTACCCTGTTGCAACGCCTCTAATTATATCATCATTTTGTATTGCATATATTGTATCTTATCATATTATATCATCTTGAATAGTATCGCATTGTATCGCATCACATTGTATCTTATCAATCACGATGTGACATTGATTTCAAAACTCCCATTCTGAACATAAAGCTCCACTGGAACAACATATTTCAAGAGCAGCTTCTTTAAATTATGTTCAGCTGTCATGTCTGCCTTCTGATCTCCAGTCAGAAATGGCTGAATAGGTTCAGAGCTCATGGAGCTGACAAAAAGAGAAAATGTAAATTATATCCACCAATTATCCGCTATTTCTTTACCAAGCACATTATATTCAAAACTCTCACACACACTGAAGCATGAGATGTGCAATGTGGAGCACAGGGCTCAGAGCTTCACTATCACAGTGTCAGAATCTCAGAGTAGATAATCAGTAACTTTTTTTTTTTTTAAAGAAGAAATCCACCTTTACCTGCAGTGAGCCACAGTGAGCGGATGCAGCACGTGTTATTTAATTGACTATCTGACGAGTCGCACAGCTCGACAGCTGAACAGGCACGGTAATCAGCTCCTTATCAAGGTGAGTGAATAGTTTTAACAGTTCTGTCAGGAACGTTCGTGTCATTTATTGCAGATCGTTCAGCTGTGACAAAGTTGGCAGCAAAGACACAAACAGGAAGTGAGCCACACCGGTGCCGCGACGCTCCGATCATGATCAGTATTGCTCCGGTAGACAAGTAGACAGGTCTTCATTGTACCTGTTTCCAGTGCACTCTGCCTGATGGACTCCTGCCTGGCTCCTGCAACTGCTGCTTCATCAATATCTCCTGCTCAGCACGGATAATAGATCAGGGAGGGTCAATTGAGGTTCAGTTTAAAATCCTGAATCTTGCCACAACTTTGATATTTGGCCGCAATTTCTGCAGAGAGGTGGAAGAAAAAGAGGTTTTAATCTAGAGTTATAAAATTCACAGTTTGAACTTTTTGTGCACTTTGATATGTCTGAGACTAGTGATGCAAGCTATCACTGTAACTATACTGTAACTTTCTCTAAAGAGCTTTTCCACAAGATTTTATTTTTTTGCCTGATGTGATCGAATTATTCACAAATTGCAGGTCTTTAGCCTCCCGGATGGATAAATGGTGCAGATAATGGATGGATGGATGTCTTTAGTCATATAGGATTTTTGTATTTTTAAAGCTGCTTTTCCAACTTCTTTGCAGTCAAGTTTTAAACATCTAGAAGAAAGTGGGAGTTAAATGTCAGAAAGAAGAGTTTTAGTTGAGGTTAAAGGTTATGGAGGCTCAGTGACAGTCAACACTGTAATAAGGTTAAATTTGATAATGTAGGGTTGAGTGTTGCCATTCATTTCCTGGTTTGAGTCAATTTCCAGTTCCATTTCTATGAGCATTTTAGTGCTTTTACTGGGATGTGTGTATGCTGCTGAGAAGTGAATCTATCTAAGAAGTGAATCTATCTATCTATCTATCTATCTATCTATCTATCTATCTATCTATCTATCTATCTATCTATCTATCTATCTATCTATCTATCTATCTATCTATCTATCTATCTATCTATCTATCTATCTATCTATCTATCTATCTATCTATAACTCTATCTATAACTCTATCTATAACTCTATCTATCTATAACTCTATCTTTCTATCTATCTATCTATAACTCTATCTATCTTCAGAGAGGTAATGCTGTAACTTTGTTCCTCTGACCAGGTGCATTATTACTGTAAAACATTAATATTTATGTTATAAAATATCCAAAAGCAATTACAGTAATGCACTTTCTACTCAACATCAGTCTGTCAGGTGGTTGCTTGATTACTTTGGTCTCTCAACTGAAAGAACTGGATTCATTGTGTCTAGGACATGAACCCTACATGACCACAGTAAATAGTTCTTCCCCACAGATGTTCATGGTTCCCAGAGGTTCAACTTTTTCCTCAGTGGTACTTTGCATTTAGTAACAATTAGCAAATAATAGCATGATGACTGTGGTAAATATTATGCCTGCTCAACAACGACATGTGTCCATCTTTGTAGGAATCATGGGAACAGCCCCACTATCACGGAGCTGCTTGCATGTTCACACAGTCTTCTCCCAACATTTACAATGGTTGCTGTTCATCAATTTTGCACAATGCTAAACTATTCAGTGTTGAAAAGTAATCTTTTGATGGTGATAATGTTATAAAACAGTGTGGTTATACATTCCAAAAGCTTTGTAATTTGTTCAGAGGAAGGAGAAACTCCACTCTGAGTTGAGACTAATACTTATGAGAACCTTCATTCTGATCGGAGAATAGCACCAAAGCAATTGAGAAAAACTGATTACTGTAAACCTACGGATCACCGTAATTACCAATACAATTATGTAAACCATCTTTAAAAGGAGCGGGATGGAAACAAACACCGTCTGAGACACATTTATTTACAAACTACGACGACAGGGGAAAAGAAAAAAGTGCAAACCCACCAACTCCTTCCTCCGTCTCCGCTTCGCTTCATCACTTTTAATTGACAGTTTACATTTTTCTGGTACACAACTTCATTACAGAGTTACTACTACACCATTATTACATCAAATGCAACACCCATTTGTACTAAGCGAGAAATACTTCTTCTTTATCTCTTTCAGCCAACTGAAATGGGAGCGTGTTGATTCCCTGTGGCACAACGTGGCAGCACGCCTGTATGTTTGGCATATTCTAACTTTACATCTTCATTAACCTTGAAAAGTGTGGAGCTGTTTCTTGATTAAGATACAAGGTGCAAGTTTCTTTTTGCTGCAAATGACAGGCTAATGACACTCATCTCTTTACTAAGTGACACCTACTGTATTTCCACCTACTATGTACACGACCACCTGTCATGTAGTGGGGGGAGAGTACGATGTATGTACAGTACGCCATCTTTGACAAGTACAGTCATTTCTGAGGTTTGCAAATTGAGGCAAAAGAAGTTGGCGGTAAAGGAGATAAAACAGACGCTGTGTTAAAGATAAGAGGGATTAATGTGGACATTATAAAGGCTGCAGCTTCATAATAAACTATATGTTTTTGCATCAAGGTGTTTCTATTCCTCGCCATCCTCATGTCTGTAAAAGGGAAGGAACACAACCTTTAACTGTGACCTCAATATTAAACATATATACTTCAATTTGCATATTTCCAGCAGCACTGGACAAAATGAGATTTGTATATTAAGATGCTGTCACTTACAATAAACAGAGGAAGCTGCTTAATCAATTGTCAAAGCACTCTTAGCAGACAGGAGCTCATGCACAGGCAGGTACAAGACGACAATATTAACAACCACACCGTATCAAACAAATGGGTGCACGACCCACAAAGTTAATGACATTGTGTCCAGCCCAGGTTTGATAACACAAACTCATTTGAGATTATTTCATATTTTCAGATGAGCTTGTTTTTTTGTTTTTTTTCATGTAATCGTCTGAGAGCTTCAATGAGAGAACAATAATTCAGATTTATTCTGATTCTTCTTATCCTGAAGAGCAACAACTGGGATTTAAAAAAGAGAAAAAAGCTGTTGGGCATCCAGACCATATTCTATTTTTAATGATTTGAATGCTGCTTTATCTTCACCGTGGTTGTTTGCACTTGCCTGCCTGGAAGTAAACCTACGTCATCAAGAAACACCAGTTCGACTGCTGGTATCACACTGAGGCAAGAGAGGCGTGCAATCCGCTGCTTATGACTTTATTATGGGATGTTTTATGGGAAGAACACAACTCATTAGTCAACAGTTGTGGTTACATTTCACTAATACTGGTTTCGTGTGAAGCATAGGTTGTAATAACAGAGAGAGATGATCCTCGGTTAGCGGAGAGAAAGAGAGAGAAGAAACTCATTAGGAAACCATTACAGTCACACTCTTCCCCTGATTCCCCACAGAGCCGTCTAACTGGTTGTCCCGGGAAGGAGAAGAAAAGGAAACGTGTCGCTCTGCACCTGGGATTCCTCCTCCTCCAGACGTCGGCAGCAGCTGCAGCTCTTTACAAGGCTGCAGGTAATACTTACATTAAAGGATCTATTATATGGATAAAACAGCAAATGGTTTCCAGTGAAAGGTAATGTGATTAGCCTGTTGCCATGGATTAGCAGTGGACGGTCAGGGATATCCAGAACTGTGTTTCTGGAAGCCCAAAGCCATATTTAGACCCAGTGGGGAGTCACTAAGACTGAAAATAGATTTTTTTTTTTTAAAAGAAAGACATGAAGACAAGCCTCTAAAACTTAATTCTACACTTTTACAGCAATTACTATCAATCAAACAGCTGTTACTTTATCCATGCTCATAAAAGACACCTGTCTCTTGCAGTGAATATACAGACGTGGATAAAATTGTTGATAAGAATGAAAAAAACACAATTGTGACTGAAATAACTTGAAACTGACTAAAGTAATCATTGAGGATTAAAGAGATGGCATCAAACATGAAATTGGAAAAGACAACGTACATTATTAAACGGAAGTATCATGTTTTTGATGACATCTGGAGGCGTTTTATACGTTTTTTTAAGATGTTAATGTGTGATATAATGTCCTGAGAAATCCTTAGAAATCTATCATACAACTGTTATCGGTATTTGTCTATTTTTTATTCATGTATTTTTTCTTCCTTTTTGCTTTATTTTCATCTAATTTTAATATTTTACTTATTGAGCAAGGGGAAGGGAGGGAGAAGAGGGAGAAAAGGTTTGCTCTGTTTCTTGCATGTAAGAATGTCTTGTTTGATTTGCTGTAACTTGCAAACAAAAAATAATGAACACATGCTTTAAAAAAGTAATGATTGATTAAAAAATGTAGTAAAATTAAAGGAATAGTTCACCAAAAAATGAAATTCAGATGCACTTTGAGGAATAAAAAACTAGTATTCATCAGCAGGGTGAGTCACTAATGACTGAATTTCTACTATTCCTTTAACGAACAAAAATCAGACGCTGCTTTTGAATTGTGGTTCAACAAACTAATGAAACTGGCTTGGACAAAAATAATGGCACCCTTAACTTCATCTTAACTTAATATTTTGTTTCACAACCTTTTGAGCCAATCACTGCAGTCTGGTAACTCTGAATGAGACTTCTGCAGCTGTCGACTCCTCGTGATCAAACTGCTCCAGCTGTCTCAGGTTTGAAGGTTGTCCTTCTCCAGATGTTCCAGCTCCTTCCACAGATGTTCAGTAGGATTCAGATCAGGACTCATAGAAGGACACTTCAGAACAGTCCAGTGTTTTCTTCTGAGCCATTCTTGGGTGTTTTTTTTAAGCTGCTGAGTATTTTGGGTCATTACCCTGTTGGATGACCTCTGACCTGAGGCTTTCTGACACTGGGCAGCACATTTTGCTCGAGAATGCTTTGATAGTCTTGAGGTTTTATTGAACCCTGCAGAGATCCAAGACACCCTGTGCCAGGGGCAGCAAAGCCAAGCCACAGGACAGAACTGACCCTGATCCAGTAGGTATCCAGTGTCCTTTTCTTTGTTCATTTTTGCATCTGTGTACGATGAGCTGATGTGATACCAGTTTTGCCTCATCTGCTTCTGGGAGAACAAAGTTATTTTAGTGATAATGGTGCGTTTTTCTTTCTGTAACAGAAGAGCAACAACTATTTTGTCCACATGTTTTCACCCAGATCCACATGACTACAGTTTATGGCTGCATGAAACTCTCAGACAAATACCCAGCAGTGTCAATAGATGAAGTGTTCAGTGGTCACGTGGCCTTATCATCACACCATCACACCATGCAAAATGAACGACTAACAACGACGACAACAACATGCGACAACTTTTTTTTCCTCAGCTGCAGCTTCTCCTTGCTTTCCCTGAGACGATGCCATACTGTAGGAGAGAGTGACATTTCCTATTCTGCATCTCATTTGCTAAACGCAAATTACACGTTGTCATCTGATAATACCTTATCACTCTGGGCAGGTAGTTGAATGCTAAAAGCTAGTGTCGCCTGTAAAAATGATGTGTGTGGAGTCACCCTGGCATTTCTTCAACAAATGTGAATCACTGGTGATGTGTTGGCATGCAGCATTACACAGGGGGGAAAAAAACCTCCCAATTTTAAACTGCATTATCCAGCAAGGTGAAATAATTCATGGTTATGAGAGTAAAGTTTTTTTTTTGTTTGATATTATGATTCATTTTCCAGCACTGAATAAATTGAAGTGAATCGACAAGGTGGAACTAGCCAGATGAAATAATGAGCGGTGGTTATTTGATGAGAAATGTTCATACAGAGGGTTTAAAAGCGTGCACGTAGCCAATCAGCATCAAATGAGGGTGTGAGTTTCCTCCACTGGTCCGACCTCACTGACCTCAGACCTGCAGCCTGCAAACTGACAACACCTGGTCAGTGATGGAGAGCGAGAGGGGCTGCAAAAAGCGTGGAGGGGGGTGGGGGTGGGGGGCTGGAAATGATATAAAAGGAGGAATGGGGCACCACTTTGTGACATACGAGGTTACCTTGACAACAACAAAAACATGTGTACAATTATGGCTTTGGGTCTTTTGATTTTATGTTTTTTATTTATTTATTTATTTATTTTTATTTCCTGCCTTCGCTCTCTGATCTGATGAAAGCACATTTGCCATCACAGGGCAAATGTGTCTCTGGATCATCAGTGAGCTGTGTCTTGATGCCGACATGCAAACTTCTTTTGATTTCTAACATTAACATTTAGATTTGTTCCTTTTTCCCCCCTGCTTGTTTGATAACTGCTCCTTTCCTATCTTTTTTCTTATTTTTTTCCCCACTTTATGCCGGGCGTTTTTTTATGTTTCGTCTTTCCGTATTTCCTGAGCGTCCCCTGCCGAGCCGACCACAGTGACCCTGTGTTTAACCTCTCGCTGCCATGAACTGTGAGCGTAGCTCCCTCTGGTAAAGTCTGCAGGGAGGGTGGACTTTTGGAAATTGTGCATAAATGGCCCATAATGTCTGCCAGAGAGCCTCGTGGACAGGGGCCGGAGTCAGGACAAGGACTGGGCCTCAGTTCACATGAGGTAAACAGGTCTGTCAACTTTTCAGACATAATTTTGTAGGACTGTGCTGTGCAATATATTTTCAATACTGACAATGATTTTTTATGTTTTATCATCTTTTATATGTTTTGTACTCTGTCATCTTGTCTTGTTTACATGTTTATCTTGTTTTTTGTCGCACCACTGAGGGATTGTATGAGAATTTTGTTGTAACAGAAATGTTCCAATGACAATAGCAACTCTTTACTCTTAACTTTACTTTATATTTCTTGTGCCACTCTTTCAGAAGAACAGAAACTATCTTTTTATGATTGACACTTGAGATGTTTGCAGCTGTAAATATGATGTGAATGCAGTATTGTAAACTCAAGGTCCAGGTCAGAGTCGCTGTCGAGAAGTTACATTTTCTCATTTTCACTTGTTTCTTTTCTCTGTTTCTCTCTTTTTTTCCACCAGCATCTCCATAGCCCCAACATCATAATTCATTTTTGTAATTACAGGACAAATTTATGGCACCTCATTCTGAGAGAATGAGTCCCTCTCTGTTGTAGACCAGTGATTAGTGGGTAAGTGGATAAGTGGATAAGTAGGTGTGTTTTACATAAAAGTGTAGCAGCAACAGTGGCTGCACACCTACAGGATGACCTTCATATTTTGACAGTAGATTTCAGCAGAGGGGGTCTTTTGTTTTCCTATATTTCACTGTATCTTTGTCAAATGTGATTAAAGACGTTCAGTAGAAGACTTTGTGCCTTTTTCCTTTGTTTATATCTGATTCATTTCTACAGGCTATCCAACAGTGACAATGCCCAAGTATTATGTTTTTTTTATATATCCAATAGAAAGATAGAGTGTGCCGTGTGTTAGATTTAGCTTGAATACATGTAGCCTACCTTGTTGTGAAGCATAAGGGAAAGAAGGGTGCATGTAAAGTCTATACAGTGAAACAAATCATATGTTAGATGAAGAGGAACTATGCACTCTGCTCCGCTGTAAGCCGAGGAGAAAACTTTCCTTGTATCCTATAACCTTTATCTAGTGAGGAGAGAGAACGGCATAAAGGGGCGGTCCTGTCTGTGGGTGCAGCCAAGGGATGCACGTGCATGTGGTGACGTAGGGATGAGGGCGGGGACTGCTAACTCCATCCGCTAACAGGAAGTTAGCCAAAACGACAGGATCGCTTACTTTTGCTTTAAGTTTTACAATGTGTATAAGTCTTGTCTGTCATATACAAGAGGTTGCCGATTATGCGGCGTATTTGTGTTGCAGTGCCATAAAGCAGTCCATGTTTCTCGCCAGACCAGAGCTGGGACACCGGGTTGCAGGCACTGATCTTACAAGCACCTCAGACCAAGGTTGGTTTTTGGCCAGGAGACTGGAGGTGGAAGGCAGAGAGCCTCAATTCTCCCTTTAACAAGTCATTTAACCATCACAATTACTCTGAAGCTGTTTAATTAAGGTAAAAAGTACTGAATGCTGGTAAAAAATGAATATTCCTACACCTTGTTTTCATACTGCATGTTCATGCTTTAATGCAACTCCATAAAGGAACGTTTCTGATGAGCTGTTCATAAAGAAGAAAACATGCGTAAAAAATATAAATAAATGTTTTTGAGAACAAAAGCCTGATGTAAATTATATCTAAACAGCATTTGAACAAATCTTCCGCAGGAGTTGGTCACAAAACTGTTGAACACCAGCAGGAGTTGCATCTGATTCTATGTTGAATTTCTGTGCAGACCAGAATCAGTAAAGAAGCCCAGTCACTGTGCAAATGACTAATTAGCCACATCCTCTTTTGTAAATGTGAAGCTGCCTGGCTAATGCATGACAAAAAACTGCCATGTAGAAGTTTGACCTTTTTAGAATGACACATTAGAGTCTCTGAGTCCATACGTAGAGATTTTCATGCCATCTTCCCTCTTGTCAAGAGCTGTCTTCTCTGCCAGAATCACAATTACTATCAGAAATAAATGAGTTCAATGTGCATTACATTCACGAGTTGATCACATTTTGAGACGTGGCCACTGTGAGTCTGCAGCGAACACGTGCAGCAGCAACATATGGAATCAATACACCTTTCACATTTTGTTAGAGAAACACCACAGCCTGATGAAATAGGTGCACTATTATAACACACCTGAGTGGAAAATGATTTCTAATTGCTTGTCAGCAACTGAAAATACTAAATTGATGGGCGGCAACAAACAAACTCTTCATAGCAGTGAGGTCTTTTAGAGATAATTACAACCTGAGACATACGGTCTGTTTTAAAGCTCTTGCTAGCATATTGTTGCTGACAAAAATATACACGACAAGGACAGATTTATCCAAACCTGGCCTCCCTTTATAGAGTTTATAGAGAACAAAACTTTCACTTGACATCACTCTGGCATATTATTAACCTTTACACATAGGTCTGTGTGCGTGATTTGTGTTCCTGTTATGTCTTCTACAAGATTATGCTTCGTAAGAGCCTGCACATGCTATGTATTCAGTTTTTTGTCTTTAAGGAGCATGTGTTTGTGCTTGTGGGCATGCACATTTGTGTATGTAAGTGTATGTGCGTGAATATGAATGCATCCACATTTTTATGAGTGTAACTACGTAGGAATATGCAAATGTTTTTTGTTGTTTTTTAGGTTAAGTAAAGTAAGTTGAGTACATTTATATATGTGAGTGTGCATCTGCATGTTCATATTTTATTTTATTTTTCTTTGCCCTTTTTAGGGTGGGATTGATTTGTCCAAAAGCTATAAATAAAGTGCTTGAAAATAAAAATGATATCATGTGTATAAGACAGGATCTGAGGGAGTACTGGTGCTGGAGTGCCTGGTATTGCATAGCTATCTCTTCATTGATTCATTGATGCTGCACCAGGCAAAAGTCAAAAAAAGTCAGAGCACCGAGCAAAGAAAGAAAGAAAGAAAGAAAGACCTCACTCAACTTCATCTCACCTGGTTTGTAGCCGTTTTGACCAGGATCCATTTCAGCAGAAAAGTGAAAGGGAGGGAATGTTTGACCTTTTTCTGTGCACAGTCTGGAAAGTGATATGTGATTCAAATGTGTCAGGGAGGAGGAAAAAATGACGAGCGACAGGAAGCAAAGGGAGAGAGCAAATTACAGTCATGTGGTGCGTGTGTGTGTGTGTGTGTGTGTGTGTGTGTGTGATGGTGGTTATACGAAGACAGAGAAAGCTTTTCTTACAAGGGGATACCTCGTGCTTTTGGGATTTTAAAACTCTAATCTAGCCTGGATATCTCCTTTGATCAAGCAGCGTGTCAATCAATGTTCAAAGGATTATTATGAACGGCATTATACTTCTCAAATGTCAGCTGCCAGGTAGTGGAGGTGGAGGAAGTGCTGCTTGGTGCATGAAAATATCTTGAAGACGGTTTTAGGATAATAAGAGCTCAGCAGAAACCACAGGCTGCCCTCTTTTGTCTTTGCAGTTGCCATATGGTGAATCAAAGAAAAAAAAATTACCTTGAGAAAGCTTTTTTGTCTTCGTGAGCCCAAATCTGTAAAGCTCTTTCCCCCTGAATGTATCAAAGCACCTTGTCTCTACCTTGTTAAGAGATATAACATCAAAAGTTTTATTTCATTGAAATCCATTTCAAAGAAATTAATTGAGAAAAAATGTAAGAAACCACATTTCCAATCCAAAATTTTGACCCTCATGATGTATCCTAACTTTTAGGTTGGAGATGCTTGATCAGAAGCTCTGATTAGCATGCAGCATGTGTGACGCCAATTATCCACTGGGTTATTACCGTTCGAGGACGCACAGTTTTATTTTTTTTTAAGGGAAAAAACCTACATTTTCATTTTCATCCTCATCATCATCATCATCAGCGGTCGTTCCAGCTCTTTGGTGGTTATTGACGACAACGAATAGGATAAAAAACACAGAACTAAACTAAAAAGAAAAGACAAAGTAAGCTCGAAGACGGGTTCTTTCCATTTATGCTTTGCCAAAACAGTGAATGAGTGGACGATGAGAGCGACAGTGTCAGTGGGGAAAGTTTTGGTCATGAGTAAAAACTGTGCAAATGACTCGATTATTGCCAATTATTTATTTTGCCAAACTCCAATTTGAAGCGCTAACAGTTGCTTAGCTGGCAGATGGTACACTAGCATGAGCAGCAGGATCCGGCTCATGTGGCAACAAGGTTCCCACTGATGTTTTTCTGCTCAGTCAGCTGACAACAGGGAGGTGGAAAGTATACAGAGTAAAAAATAAAAAACATTACAAAAAAAAAGAAGCTCTATTCACACAGTTTTAAAGAGGTTGTTAACTGTAGTTTATTTAACCATGTGTAGATATTAGAAAGAGATTTAGATGATCATGTGAGTCATTTTAACTGCACTTCCCTTTGTTTTTGTTCTTTTGCACAATAAAAAAAAACTGAAAAATTCAAAATAGCTCTCACACCTAAAAAACAGCCGGCCTCTTTTCTCACCTACATTATCGAGAACTCTCACTGAAAATAACCCCAATTATGCTAAAGCATAAAGCCTTTACATCGAGAGACACAAACTTCTTCTTTCTTTTTTTTTAATTGAATTTCTGGAGCTCGCTCGAAAATGTGTCATTACATAAAGAACTCCATTACAGCTGTAAACAATATCCTCGCTGAGAATGTCCTCAGAGTGAGAAGGGTTTACTCACTGGGACTGCTGCTATTAAAACATCATGTTCCTGTAACATCCATGTTCTTGCTGTGGTGTCCTGGAGAAGGTAACAGGAAGTTACCCCGCACCCCCCAAACGCAGGTGATAGATGATGTTGGTGATAGATCTTAAAGGTAGAGTCTGTCGGGTTTTCCTACGAAAAAACCCAAAATATAGACTTCTACAAAAGTAATCCGGCGGCCCACTCATGCGTGGTGGTGAGTGTCTGCAGAGCCTTTCTCTGTGTTTAACCCATCCCTGGTTGTCAGCAATGGGAGCCTCGAGGGCCACCATCGTCTAGCCACTACCACTCACAGCGGCTCCACCTGTGAGTTAATATATTTGCATACACACCTATTCCACACTCAACTCTTGCCACCTTAGACCCCCATATTTTGTACCTTCCAATCACAGTTCTGTATACTTTATCGTGGGCCCAGAATATGGAATTTATTAACTGTACTTTTTTTTTTTTACTTATCTTTACAACAATTTAGGAAAGCACTAAAGCCACTTCTGCTAACCAGCCAATACTTTCCACGTGGTCTACCTATATAAGCTGTGATTGCTTTATATTTTTATCGAGCATTTGTATTGCATTGCACAATGTTAAATTGTATTTATCATGTATAAACAGTTTTTGTACTACACAAATGCACAGTAGCTCAGAACTGTAGTCGGAGAATGCCACCCCACAAGCCACTGGAGGGTTTTTTTTGGCAAATCTCCTTCACATTGTCTTGGATTCTATATGTTATATCATTTTTTACTTTTTTAATATGTTAAATAAACAAACAAACAAACAAACAAACAAACCTGGGCCTCCTACTCGTAGCAGCATAGTCCTTGAGGCTCCTATTGCCGGCAACGGCTCGGTATGGGACCAACAGTCCAGCGGCAGCACCTCACTCAGACTGTATGTCCTCTTCTTCACCTTTCATACTCTGCAAGAACAGAGGAATTTATTTGTTTTCTCAAGGTGGCAAGAACAAGAATAAAGTTAGTTCTGGCCAGGACTTTTCATACTTTACGAGAAACTCAAGTGCATAACTCCTGGGAAGTCCTCACCGGGCCCTCCCGCTGCAGCACACGTTGCACGCTTTTCCGCACGACCACTTCCAGTTAGAATGTTGTGTTTACTGCACTAGAGTCGATGCACAACTGCACTAAACAAACCTACAGACTGTGACTTTAAGCAAATTATTTCTTCATATAGATCTAAAAGTAAAATCCTTGGTGTTGATCAGTTTCCTAAAGACTGGATCTAAAGACTCATCAGCTTTAATCACGTTTGCTGCTTCTCGGCTGTGAATCATCATCATTGGCGCAGAAGTTGCGACACCAACTGTTTAAATTTTCCAGCACCAGCCTCTCAGACCTTGTTTAAGTTAGAAAATACATAAATTACCTGTTTGACCTTGTACTTTAATGGACACGAAAGATAAACATATTTGTTCCTTGTATTATTCATGAAGCCAATTCAACAGCATGAACAAGTCAATAAGTCAGTGTGAGAATCAAACCAAGGTGAATGGTGTGATTGACTGCACCTGGTATATGGGGAATCATAAGGCCTTAGGTTTGGCCACTTCCCTTAGGCTCTCTCTTCGATGTGAGATTGTAGGAGGTGCACCACAAGACCTAGAGCATATTAGCATTAGCATACTACATTATTCATCACTTGTCAGTAACTTGACTGGCAGAAACATTAGCTGCAGCCGGTTCAAAACAGACTAAATAAGGAGATAACAAACCTGAGAGACGGGGTAAATTTGGAATTAGGAGCTGCGCCGTTGCAGCATTTGCTGATTTTAGCCTCCGCTGGTGCCTGAGTCAAGGTCACGTGACGAATCATCGCAGCTGGAAGCGATAACAATCATAAAAACTGCAGCGTTTGGGAAGCTAAACTTTCCCTTCAAGGTGCAATTATTAAGGTTTTCACTGACACACTGACACAACACGAGCGCTAATTCGTCTCTGGAGGTTTGATGGACGTTGGTTGATGAATACCAGTGTCTTACGAACTGCTTCATAAGATGTGGTGCTTCTGTCCAGTACTTCCAATCACATCATTACAGCACCTTGGAGACCTGGCAGTGTTGGGTATAGTACGTCCACCAAATCAAAAACACAAGTCTTGCTTTTGCAGAAAAATCAAACACACACTCATCCACATCTAACGACACCTCCACTCCCTGTGAGAGAGTAAAAAGCAAGTGATAAGTTCCTAATGACTCCGGTTGGCCTGCAGAGCCGGAGAGTGTTTCACCACTGTACACAGTTATGTTGTCACTTCATCCTCCACGTCAGCGTGTCACACTTTAAGCTGAAGTGACATATCACTCCTTTTCGCCCGCTCTCTCTCTCTCACTGGCGGCGAAGGACGCTGATGGCTGGATCCAGAGGCAGAAAGGTCAGGCCACCAGGTTGGTTGGTGCTAACGAACCGCTGACGAGGCAATAAGCCGGCCTCTCGGGAGACATTTGCCACCTAGTTCTCACCTCGACAGCGTGGGTCTCAAGTCCTTCGCATCATCTGCTTCGCCATCAGCATTTTGCCAACACTCACGAGGCGTCTTCTCACAGCTGCCGTGCCCCTTTTTTGTGAGTCACTTACTGTGTCCTTTATTTGGTCGTCACTCCTTAATGTAGTTGACGAGCACAAGCTGAAAAAGTCTCGATGAACCCTCCTCTTGTCCACCTTAGTCAAGGAAGGAAGGAAGGCAGGAAGGATGAAGGGAAAGAAGGAAGGTAGGAAAGGACAAAGGGAAAGCTGGGAGGAGAGAAGGAAGGGAAAAGGGAAGGAAAGATAGATGGATGGAGGGAACAGATTGGGTCAAAGGGAAGGAAGAAGGAAGGAAGGAAGGAAGGAAGGAAGGAAGGAAGGAAGGAAGGGAAAAGGATTGTGGGAAGAAGGAAGGGAGAAAAGAAGGAGAAAAAGATGGAGGAAGGGGGAAAGGAAGGAAAGAAAGATGGAGAGAGGGAACAGATTCGTTCTAGAAGGAAGAAGGGAAAGAAGGAAGGGAAAAGGGACGGAAAGAAAGATGGAGGGTCAGTTGGATCAAAAGAGGAAGGAGGAAGAAGTAAGGACGAAGGGAATGAAGGAAGGAAGGGAAAATGGATTGTGGAACGGAAGGAAAGAAGGAAGGATGGAAGAAGGGAACAGATTGGGTCAACTTGATCCAGAATGACAACAGGAGGGTTAAAGAAATGCACAGTTGTTGTTTTTTGTGCATGGTGAAGATTATGAAGATTGCAGCTGAGTTCAGGCATTAGTGAAGGTCCACCTCAAGATGGCAGTGTTCACCACGGCAGGCTGGTGATCAGCTCGGCTCAGCAGCAGCAGCAGCAGCAGCAGCAGCAGCAGCAGCAGCAGCAGCAGCAGCAGCAGCAGCAGCAGCAGAGAGCTGGAGATGAAATTGAGGGTTATCTTCGGCATTGATATTAAGTAATGATAAGATAGCAGTGGTCTGGATCTGTATGTCCGAGAGGCTCATTTCCATTTTATTAAACCCACTGTTTTCTAGTTACAGTGTGTCACTTGTGACATTTCATTTTAAGGGGAAAGAGGAGCAGGAGTAGGAGGAGTGGGGGGAAGGTTTAAGTTCAGCCTCCTCTTGTTGCTTTGAAACTTGTCGAGCAAGATCATCTGCGGTTATGGGGCAATTCCAGAGACACATCACAGCCTCCTCAGATCATCACAGCTGTGGCATGAGGCAGTAAACTTTAAAAAAAAGAAAGAAAAAAAAGAAGAAGTGGGATTCACAAAGGGCTCGCACCACATGCTGCTGCAGCCCTGTAGCTTTGATGACTGGGATAACTGTCAAGGTTATTTCTCACGGACAAATGCTGATGACTGGCTGCATGGTTGCCAAGTGTGGCGGGCGGACAGAGCGTGAATATGCAGCCCCGTGCAAACATGCTTAGACAACGGCTTCTCTGTCTGGAGTGCAATTATTAGTGACTCTCCCTCTCACATACACACATGCACACACACAAGGCTGGTATTGTATATGTGCTGTGTTTAATCTTGGCCCCAGTCATATCCACGGGAAACGGTTGCAAAGCATCTTTTCACTCATGTGAGGCTTTTAGCGTCCACTCCAATTAGTGTAGCCTACCTGACAACAGCCTAACAGGTTGGCTCGTGCTTTGATGCGTCCCTGTGGAGCCAATGACTGCTACCTGCCTTTATATAATCATCCAGTGTGGCAGAGCAAACGGACAGCCGCTCTTTTTTTTTCTTCTTTTTTTTTTTTGGGAGGGGGGGTCCTACATTATCATCATCATCAGCAGCAGCACTCGCAGCTTCATCAGCATCACCATCATCATCATCACCGTCATCATCATCCTCATCATCCCCCTCCAGCCTCGGGGTTTTTTGGTTAAGCGTCTCTCTGCAGCCTGCAGCATCTTCACAGGAGCATCTCACCGCGGACAACCCCTCCGGTCTGAACCGCAGTTAAGTGACGTGAGCGCGGACCAATGGCGTCGCTGCTCGGGATGTCGACGCCACTGAAGGAGAGGGGCGGTGTCCAATGACGAGGGTCGGCGGGGTAGGGAGGTGGGGAGAGCGGCGGGGTGGTGGGGGGCGTCGGTGTGGTGTACTTCACCACCCCTCCTATGGGTTTACAGAGAGTTAGTGCAAGATATTCTGCTCTGGGAGTGAGAGTGCAAGGATAAACGGCACATCCACGCTGCGCATCGGTGTCACACTGAACAGCCTCTTTTTATATTTCGGCTGCTTTCTTCTCCAACTGGGATCGACTCTGACATTTCTCTGATCTTTCCCTTTTGTATCTTTTTTTTAAAATCATTATTATTCGCAAGAAATGCCTTCATGATCTTTTTTTAACCTTGCGCGTCTGCATCGGCTGCTTATTGATGGAGCTCTGCGAACTTGAAACATGACGGGACACGAGTGTCTCTTCTTCTTTTTCTTCTTCTTCTTGCGTCGGCGCCTTCACCTTAACAGGTAGCCGAGGGGAAAGAGGAGAAGAGAGGAGGAATAAGAAAGAAAGAGGGATAAATAATAATCATTTTTTGAAGAAAAAAAAAACGCCGGTGTTTGTCGGGACGGGTGCGGGAGATGAGCATTGATTTCGGGACCCGCTCTAATGGAAGACACCGCAAACCACTGAGCACCTGGCTGTGTGTGCCGGAGAGCAGCGCTCATCACCGCAACCACCGCAGGTCGCACAATTAGATCCTGTCCGTTCCTGAAGTTAAATGGGGGGAAAAGGGAACTGCGACATATGCAGCCTGTAAATTAGCCCAGTTTGCGTGACCAGCTGGGGATTTTTTTTCCTTGAGTCTGATTATACTCCTTATTTTTTATTATTAATATTACACCCCCACCACTTCATCTCTTTTCCTGGATCCAAAGCCAGATCTCTTGACTGAGGAGGATATCTTTTTACCCGAATAAGCTCGCAGGCAACACTGGATGAGAAGACTATGAGCTGACACACTCCAGTTTTTTTTCCCCCCTGCTTCTTCTTCTTTTCCTGAGCTGGAACGGATTTGGGTATGTAAGATAAGAATAGGTCTCAGTTGCCCACTAAGTAATCACAAATCTGACTGAGCTTATTTTGTATAGGGCTTCATTCATTCATTCATTCATTCATCCGTGCGTATTGGGTTCGCGGAGGAGCCCACACGCAGCTGAGGCTCTTTCAATTTTGGCAATTTAAGTGTAAAATTAATAAGACAGTGTAATGTGTTGTGAAGTTTTGTGGCCAGTGGGGGTGGGGGTGCGTGAGGGAGAGAAGGGAGGAGGGGGGGGCGAGGGGGGGGGGTTAGCAGCTGAAAAATCTTGGTGACCATAAAGATGAGGAGGATTTAGAGAGGGAGCATCAGACATGAATGGCTGCCTAAATGGTTGCTGCAGTGTTTTGGTTGATTTTTTCCCCCCTTTCCTCCCCCCTCCACATCCCCCCTCTACCCCAATTCCTCCTCCTGTGAATTGTTGATTAAAAGCCTATGGGCAGATTTGATAGTAAATTGTTGAGGAAAAAAAAAGTGGACGAAGCAGCTGAGTGTGAGAAATGAGGGGGGTGTGGGGGGGGGGGTTGTGTGATAATCAGATTTAATTACAGTGTGATGCTGAAGTTACTGCCCTGATGAGAAACTCTGTCATGTATTCGTAGGTTT
The DNA here is from genome assembly GCA_030347415.2 of Decapterus maruadsi. NCBI lineage: Eukaryota > Metazoa > Chordata > Actinopteri > Carangiformes > Carangidae > Decapterus > Decapterus maruadsi. Next base: position 27,241,539 of record CM064900.1, read on the forward strand.
GTCTGTGGAAGATTCCTCCTCCTGCTGCTGCTGCCTTCACATGCCAGGAGTCGCTGCCTGTAACGACGACGCAGCGTTAGAAAGAAACCCTTTGAGTTGAGAAGCCTGGAAACACATTCGCCCTGTCATGGATCTAAAAGACTATTACCTGTTGGGAGCCCTGCTCGCCTGCATATGGCTCGACCCTTCGATAGCCCAAGAGCTGATCTACCCGATCAGGGAGGAGTTGCAAGAAAATGTCCTCATTGGAAACATACCAAAGGACCTAAACATTTCCCATACAAATGCTGCCACTGGAGCGAGTGCTAATCTCGTGTACCGGCTCGTCTCCAAAGCAGGAGATAACCCGCTGGTGCGTGTTCTGAGCAGCACTGGGGAGATATTCACAACATCAAACCGGATCGACAGGGAGAAGTTGTGCCCCGGCCCCTCATTCGAGGACAGTGAGTGCTCCTTTGAAATTGAAGTGGTCATTCTGCCTAATGATTATTTCAGGCTGATTAAGATCAAAATCATTGTCAAAGACACAAATGATAATGCCCCCATGTTCCCGTCCCCTGTGATCAACATCTCCATCCCGGAGAACACGCTCATTAACAGCCGCTTTGCCATTCCCTCCGCCACGGACCCAGACACCGGCCCCAACAGTGTCCACAAATACGAGCTGATCAACGGGCAAAGTGCCTTCGGCTTAGACATAGTAGAAACGCCTGAGGGGGAGAAGTGGCCCCAGCTCATTGTGCAGCAGAATCTGGACAGAGAGCAGAAGGATACGTACGTAATGAAGATCAAAGTGGAGGACGGAGGCAGTCCGCAGAAATCCAGCACTGCCATCCTACAAGTGACGGTGACGGACGTCAATGACAACAAGCCGGTGTTTAAAGAGAGCCAGATAGAGGTGCACATACCGGAGAACTCCCCCATCGGCACGTCTGTGGTGCAGCTCCAGGCCACAGACGCAGACATTGGGGCAAATGCAGAGATACGTTATGTATTTGGGACTCAGGTGTCGCCTGCTACGAAAAGACTCTTTGCATTGAACACAACATCTGGCTTAATTACAGTGCAGAGGCCCCTGGACAGAGAGGAGACCGCTATTCATAAGCTGTCTGTGTTAGCCAGCGATGGCAGCTCCAGTCCTGCCAGAGCTACTGTTAACATAAATGTGACTGATGTTAATGACAATCCACCTAATATAGACCTGAGATACATAATCAGCCCCATTAATGGCACTGTTTTCCTCTCGGAGAAGGATCCCATCAATACTAAGATTGCTCTCATCACGGTGTCAGACAAAGACACTGACATAAACGGCAAGGTCATTTGTTTCATAGAGAAGGACGTGCCCTTCCATCTCAAGGCTGTGTACGACAACCAGTATCTGTTAGAGACATCTGCCCTGCTCGACTACGAGGGGACCAAGGAATACAACTTTAAAATCGTAGCCTCTGACTCTGGGAAGCCGAGCTTGAATCAGACCGCCCTGGTGAGAGTGAGGCTGGAGGATGAGAATGACAACCCACCTATTTTTACTCAGCCAGTTATTGAGCTGGCTGTTATGGAAAACAACAAGCGTGACCTGTTCCTCACTACTCTCAGCGCCACAGACGAGGACAGCGGGAAAAACGCAGAGATAGTTTATCAGCTCGGACCAAATGCATCTTTCTTCGATCTCGACCGTAAAACGGGGGTCCTGACCGCATCAAGGGTTTTTGACCGAGAGGATCAGGATCGGTTCCTCTTCACTGTAACGGCCAGAGATAACGGGACGCCCCCCCTGCAGTCGCAGGCTGCTGTTATTGTAACAGTGCTAGATGAAAACGATAACAACCCAAAGTTCACACATAACCACTTTCAGTTCTTTGTGTCGGAGAACCTTCCTAAATACAGCACTGTGGGGGTGATAACTGTGACAGATTCAGACGCTGGAGAAAATGCTGCCGTTTCTCTTTCCATACTGAATGACAATGAGAACTTTATCCTGGATCCTTACTCTGGGGTGATAAAATCTAATGTGTCGTTTGATAGGGAGCAGCAGAGCTCCTACACGTTTGATGTACGGGCTGTGGACAGCGGCAGGCCTCCCTGCTCCTCAGCCGCCAAGGTGACCATCAACGTCATCGATGTCAACGACAACACCCCCATCGTCATCTACCCCCCCTCCAACACATCCTTCAAGCTCGTCCCTCTGTCGTCCATCCCGGGATCTGTGGTGGCGGAGGTGTTTGCTGTCGATGGCGACACGGGGATGAACGCCGAGCTCAAATACACAATTGTGAGCGGGAACAACAAGGGTCTGTTCAGGATCGACCCCGTCACTGGGAACATTACTCTGGAGGAGAAACCTGCAGTGACTGACATAGGCTTACACAGATTAGTGGTCAATATCAGCGACCTGGGTTATCCCAAATCCCTCCATACTCTGGTGCTGGTGTTCCTGTACGTCAACGACACCGTGGGCAACTCGACGCTCATATACGACCTCATCCGGCGCACCATGGAGACGCCAATCGACCGCAACATCGGCGAGAGCAGCGAAACTTATCAAAGCGGTGACTATCTGACCATAATGATCGCCTTTGTTACTGGCGCCTTCGTGGTGATTATCGTCATCTTTGTCACGGTGCTGCTGCGCTGTCGCCACGCTTCCCGGTTCAAAGCTGCTCAGAGGAAAAAGCAGGGGGCCGAGTGGATGTCACCCAACACCGAGAACAAACAGAACAAGAAGAAGAAGCGCAAGAAAAGGAAATCCCCCAAAAGCTCCCTGCTTAACTTCGTAACCATTGAGGGGAACAAACCTGACGATCCTGCCCACGAGCCAATCAACGGTACCATCAGCCTGCCAACGGAGCTGGAGGAGCAAGGGATTGGACGCTTTGATTGGAATGCCACGCCCACCACGACCTTCAAACCCAGCAGCCCAGACCTGGCCCGGCACTACAAGTCCGCCTCGCCGCAGTCGGCCTTCCACCTCAAGGCCGACACGCCGGTCTCGGTGAAAAAGCATCACGTGATTCAGGAGCTCCCATTGGATAACACATTTGTCGGGGGCTGCGACACCCTTTCCAAGAGGTCCTCCACCAGCTCCGACCACTTCAGTGCCTCAGAGTGCAGCTCCCAAGGAGGGTTCAAGACGAAGGGGCCCATGCACACCAGACAGCAGGTAAAAGAGCACTTTTACTGGTCTATAAGTACTGCCTATAACTGCCCTGTTCCACAGTGCTAAAGTGCCAGTCTAGATTAGAGACTCGCTCTAAGTTACTGTGAAGCAACAGATTAAGAGTACAGGAGACATACTGCTTCAGCAAGTTCCACTGTTTCTCAAACTTAAACATGAAAAAAAAAGATAAAAAAAGAGAGAAAGAGTAACTTGAACAACTGCTAAGTAATGGAGTTGATGATGGACTCACCAATCACATGCATTATTTTGGGGGAACAATTATAGACTGATGTTTTGTCGTTAATATATATTTAATTCCTATTTAACAAAATGCAAGTGGGTCAGTGATTGCCTTGCCTTACTTTGTCTATTCAGTAATCAGGTTAGATCACTGGAAAAAATGTACCAACATAACATTAATTGTGACTCAATGTTCTTTGTGAAAGAAACATTTTTTTCTTGCCTATCTACTCAGATTACTGTTCTCATCATCAGAGATTAATGCTGCACACATTCTCCAAAAAAAAAGACAAAAAAAAAATAGCAGACTAGCTGACTTTTCACCTCTCTCCTCATAAAACTCTTGAGTGTATTCATGTTTCTTTTTTGTTTGTTTCTTCGTTTTGGTGTGTACTGTAATATCACAAAAAAAAAGACTTTGTAACCTTTCCTCAACACCTGCAGCAATAACAACAGTCAATAATTAGTCTGCTGCTGCGGTGGTATTGTGAATGTCACTGTAGGCTTTGCCACATCATCTAAGCTCGAATTAAATGCCTCCTCTCGAAGCACACTAGCGAACTGAGTGAAGCTTGTCTGGAACTTGATACACATCCAATTCAAAAAGGATTAGCCAATAATGAGCCTCAAATTTCAACGTAATCCATGCTGCTTTTTATCAAAGCCTTATTAATTTTTCTGCTAATAAAGCACCACTACACAACACACAGTTCTAATCTAATGGGACACACGTGGACAAATACAGGGAGCAGCAGAGAGAGGGAAGGGAGAGAGTGAAAGGGGGGGTTGAAAGAGTGAGAGTGTTGTCAGTGGGTCAGGCTTGATGGGTGGTGGTACTGAACCTTTAGGTGGCAGTGTTGAGCTGCATGGCACCGCCTGGCACTACGCCAACCTGCAGTGGACTTATAAATGCAAGGGAGGAGAAGAAAGGAGTGAAACCTTTGTTGGTGTTCTTAGTGAAATACTCTCGCCTAATGATGCAGAGGCTGCACGGAGAGAGAGAGAGTGTGTGTGTGTGTGTGTGTGTGGTGGAGGGGGGGTAAGATTGATAATGGCAGTTAGAGATTTGAGTGATAAGATCTATCCGGAGACAGAGAGAGTGGAATTACAGGGGTGACACTGTTGAGGCTCCTATCGATGCATACCTCCGGGTCACTGCATCTGGGGTTGCATTTAATGTGTTTTCTGTGTGAGAGGTAGCAGTCAAAAGAGGCATTCACTTTGGCGTCATTTGCCAGGCGCCGTTGGTGTGTGTGTGTGTCATTGAATGTGTCTGAGAGGGAGAGAGAGAGAGAGAGGAGAGAGAAGGTGATGAAATGTGTGATGGGGGGGGATTCAGCCCTTAGAGGAGGAGGAGGACACATGAGATATGACACTATACTGTAAGCACAACTTCATTGATTTACTCAGTCATGCCACAATTCCATACAAGTTTTATTGGAATCAATAATTCTGACAAATGATTCAAAAGGAGAAGCACACAAACAGAGGCAGTGTGTTCTATGTAGTGCCATTGATAACATAAATAATGCACCGCTGACGTGCTCGGTGCAATCCGATTAATATTTTTCTATGATCTTATGTGTGTGTGTGTTAAAGCGTTAATGTAAATCTTCTAGAAGCTTTGAGGGGATGAAACGGACCTCAAGCTGTGCCTCGAGTCTAATTTTACCTCTTTTTCCAGAGCGGACCAGTCCAGTCCAGTCTCACCCACTCCATCCATCTTCATTCAACATCGTCCAACAACATGAAACTCATCACAAATGCATAATCGTATTGCTATTTATTCCTTGACTGCTAAAAACAATGTTATTTTTGGATATGGACCAAACCCAGTGTGGTTAAAAAAGAAACAAAAGTAGCAGTGAGATATCCGTCACATCAGCAATTCCTATGAATGACTCAATTAAACATGCACTAATATATTTTGACTGCACACAAGGGTACACTGTCTTATCTCTGTTTCCTTATTATTATTAGGCGAAAAAGTAATTTTCTACCTTACCGCTATTAGCTAATGTCAATCTGTGGATATTTTGTAATGAAGACTCTTAAAGCATATCTGATTGGTTTGTAGCAATAATTACTCTGTGAAAAAAAACATCTCACTGATAACAAAAAAAATTCCAGCTCACATTTGAGGCTAAATGGCAGTTATAGATTGTGGTGAAATCAATAATTGCACTGACTTGTCTTAGTGGATAAAGCAGGGTGAGTTATCAATGTCTCTGTTAGTTCCATATTTTGATTTTTTTGGTTTTCTTTTGCACCCAATGAACTGTCTGTATTGACACATGCATGTCATCTCCATCTCACAGTTATTGATAAGTAGCTGTCCTCTTTGAAACCGGCCTGCATGTCGAGTCAAAACAAGTATAAGCCAAAAATACCAGTTACCTCAGAGTGAGTCATTAAACAGACAGTATATCCAAAAGGTAATATCATCGGATTATCATATCACATCATATTCCCTGCAGAGTAGAAGCGCTTTGGAAGGAGATAAAGAAAAATCCCCGCCATTATTATAATACATCATATACACACAGATGATAAGAATAAGTAATAAAATAAGTCAAATTATTGCCTGTTATTCTTCAATTGTAATAAAAAAAAAAAGTGGTTTGATGTGCTTTACATTGAAATTGCAGCCAGTTGGGTGCTGAAATGTTGCACCATTATAAAGCATGGCAGAGTTATGTGATGGAGTGATGAAATAACAAACCAACATCAATCAGCCCATTGTCGCCTGAAGTTGACATGAAATCAGCCGTTAATTGAAAGATGACGTTCAAAAGAAAGACGTGCACAGCCCAAGTCGAAGTGAAACCCTTGTCTTTTTCATTTTTTTTTTATTTCTCTCTCTCTTTCTCCCAAGTTCTCCACAGTCCCTCTATGCAACATCAGCAGCAGTGGGTGAATAAGGGAAAAAACTGAAAGAAAAAATTTATAAACAAGTAAACCGAGAGAAAAGAGGTGGAAAACAACGGCAGAGCGTGATGTCTTCTTCCTCTTCTTCTTCTCGGAGAAATGTAGAACAGAGGGAATAGAAGTACAATAGCAGACATCTACAGCAGTGTCATCCCAGACAAACGCCGAGTGGAATCAGCTTTATAGAGACCCCAAACTTTGCTGCTAGCAATAGGAGCAATCCTTGCCTTTCCTTTCCTTTCCTCTCCTTTCTTTTTTTTCCTCCACTTATTATTTACCCTCCAGGGACCTACATTAGTGTAAACAACGCTGAGGAAAAAAAAAAAAGCATGAAAACACTGTCCTAGTTTCACAATGCAACACAAGCATCTAAGAAACCCAGTCTAATCCTAGCCGTTTCACCATCAGTCTTACTTCCTCCTTTCAGTAGTCTCAGTCGACATGGATGTGGTGCACGAACATAACGAGAACACGAGCCCAGTGGCTATGCATTAACCATGTAGTGCACATCAGATCCCTATAGGCCCATGTTATGGACATATTAACATGTTTTTTCACTGAGGATGCAGTGTCTGAAACGTCATGCTTAATCAAGTACGTTCCATCTTTTAAGTCCTCACTCTTCACCATTAACCTTAAAGAAACCCCATGGTGAACGTAAAAATTCCTGCACATATGGATTAACATGTAGGCTACTTTCTAGCTGATGCACACTGATGCATCCCTTTTTTTTTCTTCCTCTGCTCACTTTGTTATGGTAATAGGCATTATATGTTATAATGCACAATTATGGGGCCATATATGGGGGCTTTCTGTGGTGCAGCCATGTGGCCTAAACACCTCATGTGTAAAAAGGCTTAATTGCTGCGGGTCATTAGTGCTTTTCTTGTGTGGCAGAAAAGATGCAGGCACTGAAAGGAAATCGCGTATGTACAGTTCATCTATCCCACACTGCTCTGATGTCCTCTTCTCTGTAGCACAGATCATGCCTCAGCTCTGGGGACATAAGAAGAACAGCTCCCTTTTGTGCAGCTTCACTGTAGTTGCAACACTATATAAAACAACTGACAACATATTCGTATTAGGTTGACTTAATCAAAATAATCCTGTAGGGTTTTTTGCTTCAAATTGCCGTCTGCGCCCGACTCGCATAGCAGTTCCCTGAAAATAAAGTTGAAATAGGTTTCAGTCACAAAACATGAGCCGGATATTAAATATTACAGTAGATGTAGAGTTTCGATCTTTGAGGGAGAACTGGGGAATCTTTAGCAGAGTAAGTCCTGGAGTAGTTGTCTTGTCAGTACGTTTTAATGAATGGACATTCTATGCAAACAGGAGTTTGTACAGACCATTGTAATTATGGAGCCTTGGGGGAGTCGTCCTTCTTGTGCAGGTTCATTTGCCACATTAATAAGGGGATTAGTAGTACGTATGGGGGCTGATGGCAGCAGGAGAAGTTTGAGAAGATTAATGAACTATGACAATGTTGCACCTGAGGGGAAAAGTCTGTTGCAATATCTTCTGGGTTGTGCTGACGCAGAGTTTGGCGCCATGAAAGACGAAGATGGAGAGAGGCCAGTGATTGTTGCCGACTGTGATCATACATCCTTTTCCTCAGCTATCCTGTCACTTCCTCGGGATACTGTGTTTGTGATCTCCTCCAACTGTACATGTCACATGACGCTTTTGACTGAATGTGGCCCAGCAGATTAAACACAACTTGTAAAACCACATTGTTCTTGTGCATAAGAAAGAAAAGAAATAGAAGGAGAAGCATAAACTGGAAAAGACAGTAATTAACCAAATCTTTTAGCAAATTCTGTGTTGTCTACAGTCGGGTCTGTTGCCAACTTCAGGTTAATAATTAAGCAAAATACCAGTAGATGCAAAAAAAAAAAAAAAAAGGTCTGACCTGACTCCTTCCTGCAGAGTGAAATGTAACACATCCTGAAAACAAACGCACGTAGCTATCAGGAGATAGTAAGCCAATAAGTCTGCGAGTGAAGTTCCTATCAAAGCTTTAAATCATCAGTGGAGGATTTGTGAGTCTCTTTACTGCAGACAACATGGTATTCCTTTTAAAAAACTTGTCATGTCCTCTATGTCTAGGTGGGTAAAAGGAAATGAAATGGATTGCGGGCTATACTAAGGTAGTGGGAGTAAGTACTACCAGAGTAGATTATTGCCCCAAGGGGGATCCAGTTTTGTCTGCACAAAACAACAAAATAAATCAAAGCTCCCTGTTGGTACACTGGCTGAACTGTGGAGTTCATTTATATGTTTTTATTTTCCGCTGTTGAGAAAAATGAAGTGCCACTGATTTTTAATATATTTATATATTTATTTATTTATAGCCTTTTGTTTTTTTTCAGTTTTTTTCTTTGATGTCTATAACTGCCAGGGGGCAGAATTGCCAAAAAAACACAGATGATGGCAAATTACCAGGAATTACATTTGATTTTTCTATGTGTGCTCATTTTTTTTATTATTATTTTTCGCATTTCTGTTTGAACCATTTCTCATCCATGTCATTACACTGTCTTATCATGTGAAACATATATACAATGCAGTTTTGATAATGGCAAATGCTGTCATGTGTCAAAAGGCTTTATATATGTGTATAGTGTGTGTGAGATTTGTTTTTGTCTGCTCTCAGTCTGTTGTTGTTTGTGCATCATTTGGCTGGCTACCCACTCATCTCAAATTTATCATCCATTTCTGCAATTTCTCCAAGCAAATTGATTGATGATCAATCTTTAGACGGTTTGCTTTGTGAAATCAATGTGTTGCATGCACACACAAAAAAAAACAAAAAACAAAAAAAAACAACAACAACGTCATTGTGGCTTTTGTGAGACTGTCATTACTTAATTCATCTCCCTGTTTTCTGCTAATCCACGAAACACATTTCCCATATTTCTAAGGCAATCAATCAAGTTGACATACTAGCTTCATATTTATATTCGAAAAAAAAAAAACACTGCATGTTGAGCGAAAAGACAAACTGCAGCTAAAAAACACTTGAGGTATCATCTGAAATCTCTCAAATTTACCTTAATATAAGAGTAGAGGGTGGAAGAAAATGTTTCTTGACTGCTTGCTTGTCTGCAAAATATAAAGAAGAAGAAAAAAATGATATAAAAAGATGAAGTTATGATGCTACTTCATTGTTTGAATGCCCTTCCCTAACCCAACCCCCCCAACCCATCTCCCCTTTCCACTCCTCACTTGGCCCCCTCCACCCACTCCTTATCCCCCCGCCCCCAACCCCCCACCCTCCCAGTCTCCAGCCCACACCTTTCACCCATGTTTTATCGGGGTCAGTGCTGTTACATGCAATGTTAAATCACCGAGGTTGTGTTCACCTTTGTGTTCTGATCATTTGTGACAGATGAGGGTGCTCGGTGTATAGTTCCACTTTCTTCCTGTTACCAACCCCCGCCCCCCACTCCCCACCCAACCCCTCTCCCTCCTCTCCCTTTATCATTACAGAATGATGGGCTGTGTATGTGTGTGTGTGAGTGTGTAAAAGATGGGCAAAGCGGTGCTGTATGTCCTGACATGACAAACCCAGAGGGGGACGTGTCCTTGTCATTGGGTTGTTGTGTCAAGTGACACACAGGCTGCTGCTCTGTCACTAGCGTGTGCCACTGTCTAAACTAATAGTTGTGATAATGGCATTGCCAGCCAAAAACCGCCCTCCAGCAAAAGAGCCACACTTGACTTGAAATGTGACTGCCATTGACTGCTTCGCCACTGGGCCCCATAGCTCACAGAGACTGTAACCCTCCATCGATGTAAATCTTTCTTGTATATATATACATATATGAGATGTTTCATGTAAATTGAACTCCTGGTAATCTTGCCTAATGTGCTGTGTTAAAACAATAATGAACTTGTTTTATATATATATATTTTTTTGATTTTGTTTCATTTTTTTGCCCTGCTTTCTCCTTTGTTTTCTTTTTTTTTCCCTTCATTGCTGGGTATACATTAATTACATCTGAAATAAACTCTGCCACTGATTCAGTGCATTGCAACTCTTATTCTGTTTCTAAAAGCTTTATTTGAACAGTGCTATTCTACCTTTATAATTTCATAATAAATGTTTCAAAGAGATAATTCCTTTCTTGGTTTTTAATTTGTGCGTTTGTTTACCTCTTGTGATGTTGTGATAAACATTTATGTATAAACTGGGATTTGTTTTAGTCAAGCTGTGTGGACCACTTCTAATCAGCATTTTTCCCCGCGAACAACTGCTTGGGCTGATAATAATTCCAAGTTTGAGTGTATAAAGACGGAAAAACAGTTTTTTTAAGGTTTGAAATGAGGCACTGAGTCACAGCCAATGGAGTGATTCACTTCCAGTGAAACTTTAAACTTAATTTAACCTGATACTTTTTTAAACCAAGAGCCACACGAGCACATAATGTCTTCACTGTATGTGTGTGCAGGTTGAAGGTATGCTGGATGTTGAGTTTAGCCTAGCTGACCTAAATACATGGATGTCAGTGGGATCAGGTTAGCATCTGCTCTCAAACATCTGCTGTGCAGGGTTGTTGCAGACTTTAAAACAAAACTCACTTGGACATATTTTCATTGACAGAGATTTTGGTTGCTGTTATGTTTAATCCTGCCCGTCCTTAGTTTGGAGGGACTACCAGAAAACACACTGCCTGTGAGATAAATGTCGATAATTGTCAAGATAGATGGATAACTATTCGCAAAAGAAAAGAAAAGAAGAAAGTGTTTCGCCAGTTTTTTGGGGGGATGAATGAATAAAAAAAAAAAACACCTTAAAATATCCTCCAAAGAAGGATCTGAAGCAGCTCCTTTCCCTGCATCTTCAATGCTGCACAGTTCAGATTTAGTGCTAATTGGTGCAACAGTAGAAGCATGTGAATCATAACCTCTCCCAGTAACAGCTCTGCAAGAGCTGAAGTGCAAATTAATAGTAAAAAAACAAAACAACCTGCACCACAAAATCTGAATGTCATCTCTGACTGTCGACAGTAATATCTGCAGTATAAAAATATGCAGCTTGAATTTTCCTAACCCACACCATCATCATCTCCATCATCATCACCACCAGCAGCAGCAGCAGCAGCAGCAGCAGCGGCACCAGCAGCTCCATCATAACAAGCAGTAACTCACTCAAAATGTGTATTTGTATAATGTGTGGGGATCTGAGGAGAAGAAATGTGTTGGAACAATGTTGTATTTTCCTGGGTGAGAGCTGACTTTTTGTAGTGACACCCTGAGCTGTTAATCTCCAACTACCTTCCAGTTTAAGAAGTATAGATGTGTCACCTCTTAACTGGTTTTTCGCAGAATGAGAGAAAGAGAAGAGGAGGGGGGTGGGGGGGTTGAGGGGAGGGGAGGGGGGTGTGGATTTCAAAGTGCCACGCCAACACATCTGCGGAAAGTAGGCCTAACTCAGCTTAATCTGTCCACTCCGTTTGAAAGCCAGAAGCAAAGCTTAGTCTGCATTTGAGTGAGTACAAGGAGGGGGGGGGGGGTCGAAAAAAAGAGGATAAATAAATAAATATAGGCTTTAAAGTTTGACCTCATCTATATGGTCACTTTCAAAAAGCTGTGTGCACTTACTGACTGGAATTTGAAACCTGACATCTGACCTTAAGTATAATCATATTGCCTCTTTTCCAATCTCACATGGCCACATTTGCAAATTTAGCGGTGGCGGTGGCGGCGGCATCCATGTGGGACAGCGGTTAAACAGCAGCAGATAGGCTAGGAGAGCGTGGATCTGTGAAGAAGCAGTGGTATTATTGAATTCTGGTGAATTCACTTTTGTCTGCGCTAGCTGGCACAGAAGACATTTACAGACAGACAATGATCTGAATGGTCTCAGCTGTGTGACCTCTATATGCAGAGTGTGGTTAGTGAAAGAATCGGGAGGGTTAGTCAAGAGCTTTTTCCTTTACAAAGCATTCCTTCAATTAACATGCCTGTGGCGAAATGTAACACGTACGTTTTGCCAATGAGAGAGCAATTAGCAGATAGCACACAAGACAAAAGTCTCCTCTCACAGAAGAATTAAAACCGAACCATACCAGCGACCAGATGCATTCAATTCTATGTGTAGGCATGGCAATAGCTGGCTATACACTGCCTTTGTGACACATTTATAAACCCCTGTGTTCACATTGTTCTGTTATACAACATTGTCATCATGAAATTGAGTGCACATGACAGAGCATAACATCCACCCAAACAATTATCCACACACAGGGATGATGTCACATGCCTTTTTAACCTTGTTTGGAGAGAAACCAGACTAATTCCGTCCTTGGTCTTCCACCAGCAGTGTCGTCAAAGCAGCCCTTGTCTCGTTATGTTATAGCCATTATGCGTTGGTATGTACAGTAAGTCAATAAAGATGATGGGCTGATGACCTACATTTGCTCAGACACATGATGCACTTGTAGTAGCAGATCTTTAACTAGCTTAAGAAGAGACAGACATACTCAGCGCACTGGCTACTTTAATAAAAGCTCAGTATCATCAAGAAAATGTACTTAGCTATGTGGTATTCATTGTGCAGCAAAATGCCTGCCCACTGCGATATGTGATGTGTACTTTCTCCGTATAATGGATGTAGTGAATGTGAGTATTTGTTCTGTTGTACCAGGTTGAGATGAAGCTGAGTTTAACTGCTTTACCTTTACTGGCGGCCTGTTTAAGCTTCAGCAGCACATCATATTAAAAAGGGACAGTTCAGGTTACTTGACATGAGGTTGTGTGGAGCGGTCATGCATAGTCAGAGTTACCTTCAGTATATTTGGATCAGCGCGTTTCCTGTTACAAGAGGTGGCCGGGAGCACCGGCACAGAGGCAGAGGGATGTGCTGGTGAGCATGAGGCCAGCAGAGAGGGAAAAAAAAATGCTGTCGACTTTTAAGCGATGCCAACCACAACAATCCAATATCTGTTTACATGCAAGAGAAATTGAGAAATATTAAATTTTATATATTCTGCATGAAGTGCTGATATATAAATGAGTATTGCATTATTTCGTAGGGCGTCTTCTTAAAAAGTGTATAAAACAGCTTTTCTTGTGTACCATGTTCCCTCTACAACCTCATACAACCCCACGTCAGATGACGCACACATAATTATGGTGGCCCTGAGGGCTCAACACACTACAATCTAAGAAAAAAAAAAAAACACACACACACACACATGCAAATGTGCTACACATTCAGAAAACAACCTAATCACTTTGACAGCACATGAGCTGCAAAAAGTCAAAACACAAGACGGTGTTTCCAGGGGACACAAAAGAGTGATGGACCCAGCTCAAGTACTGACGTTATGATAAACCAAACAACCATCTCCACAACTTCTACAGTCAAGAAGCTTTAAACAAAAGTGCCTGGTCTGTCACGTTATTGTGTCCCTAGAAACAATTCTGTTGTGCTGTGAATTTTTGCAGCACTTTTATGTAGCCTGCACTGAGCCCTCAGGGACACTGTACCAGACTATCCCTATAAGTTAGATTTTTCTTTTCTTTTTTTGAGCAAGGTATATTAAAACAGAAAGGCCCTTAGTAACATTGCTCATAACATAAAAAAGAAAGAAAAAGAGCAAATAGGCTTGCATGTAAGTGAGAGCAAATTACTTTTCTATGTAAACATGCGCGTTTGAGCGTTACGTCACCTGTAACTCGGTGGGCGGGGCCTCCGTACTTCCCAGTGCGTTAACTCAGGTGACGGCACCGTCGGTGTTTATCCAGATAGACCTCCCCCAGAGAGGGCCAAGGCCAGGACACAGGCGGGCGGCCGTGGGTCGGCCGACTGGGACTTCCGGTTTTAATGCCTGTAGTCCATTAGTCCGTGAAAAGAAAAGAAAAGAAAAAAGTTTTAAACCGCCTTCGGTAGGTGTCTTTACCCCGGCGGTTAAGCCTGACTTTAGCTTTCCCGGTATGAGCTCGCAACTGACGCCGGTCAGTCTGAACCCCTCCACCCCACCCTCCGACCCCCATGGACGGCTAAAGGGCTCCAGCTTGACTCGGTTGCTGCTGACCTTCCTCCTACTCCTCCTCCTGGATGCGTAAGTAAGTTGACGAGTCCATAATATTATACGTCTCGCTTTCATTAGTGCGCGGCCACAGATGCCACGATGCTAACCGTTAGCTGCTAGCTGCTAAGTGGCGGTGAGGAAGTTGGACTGAGGTTGGTTGTGGTTAGCAACCGCAACTGGCTAAGTGCGTTTGTGTGGTGGTGATGATGATGATGATTGGCAGCGCGGCCATAGTGGTTGTTACTGGAGTGTTTTCTGCTGGTCCCAGTTGAGCTTCTGGTTGTGTGTGTGTAGTAGTAGTGGTACAAGTGACCGCTGACACCGAGCTGACCCAGAGGTGAAGGCGGGCGAGGGGCAGGTTGTGACCGGAAGAAGGCCGGAAGCGGTGCTCGTCTTGGTCTGAGATAGTTGTTGTCTGGTGCAAAATCTACACAATCTCCAACTAGGTTGTTTAATGTGTTTATTTATAACCATATAAGAAATGTTTGTTAAAGTAAAAGTATGATTTGTGGTTTCAATCGCATTAAAAGTAAGTACAAATCAACATCGTACTTGCTAAAGCAGTTGAGTGGATGCGTGCTTGGTTTGCATTTCACACTACTCGTTATTGTAGTGGCTTGATTACATTATTGCTCAGCTAAAAGGAATAGCTCATTTTATATAAAATCCATACCATATTTATTTGAAACAAAGCTTGGATTGAACAGATTTTACACATCATCACACAACCTGCTAAGGTCTCTCCCACTGTTGACACTGGTGCAACCAAGTTTTTCAGATGGCTACATACTTTTGTAGAACACTTTAAATTATTTTTTTGAAGTTATTGAACTACATTACATAAACATTACATTACATTACACAAAGTGAGCAAGTGACAGAAATACATTTGCTGAAAACAAAGGTTTCACTGCAGCTTTGTTCTCATGGGCTTGATAAGTAGCTAATCATCCAGGTCCTTGACCAAGAACTTGAATGTAGTCTGAAGCCTGGTCTCGAGTACTACAACACTATACTAGCTACCTGAGTGTTTACTTTACTGCGCAATATATAAAAGTACAACTGTGTGTTTGTGCTACAGTAAAAATCTGTAGCTGCAGACTTTAATAAATGACACTGAACTCTACTGAGACTCTGTATAGACCTCCGGTGAGTGGAGAAGATTAAGGCCCCAAATAACAAAAAAGAATAAAGTCCTCTTGATTGGTTGCCTTTGGTGGCCACATAATATCAACAGACTCAAAAATAAAAGACTGTGTATTCACAGTAAGGGTATAATTTTTTTTATGAATATGAGTAGGAGTTTGTGAAGTGCTGTGTGTAACTTTCCTCTGCACACTAAGCACCGAAGTCAAGAGGTTAAAGTTGTGATTGGTAGCAGCATTATAATCATCCTTAAGGATATAAAGACACTGTTATTAAAATGATAATGTCTTCACATTCAAAGCAGAAGCAGAGAGTCGCATCAGATTATTGATATAAAAAAATGAAAATAGTAAAAGTAAGTAGAGAAGAGATACATCCTTATACATCAACCTTTTGCTTCAGGAGTACGGTGATGACTTTGACTTGAGTCGACTGTAAGTTTTTAGCAGACATATTGACTTCACTGAATATGCCTACATTTGCTACATATTCCCATGTCGTTTGATAAATTGACAGATGCTTCTTCAACATGGAGCACTGGCTGGGAGCTTCACTAAATTAGTCAACTGCTCGACACCACTGCACTAAATTAAAATCAGGATCAGTCAGATGCTTGAAGAGGACCCAGGAGTTTGAGCAATGCTTTTTTTTTCTTCTCCATTTCTATTCTGCTGCTCATGCACATGCTGTCATATCAACCCCCCCACACCCAGCCTCCATGTAATGACATTGTGGTCCAGTCCCACTGACATTTTCCTCTAGTGTAATCTTTTCCTTAACCAGTATCTAGTCACTCATATTCTCCCTTTGGGGGTTAAAAATGAAGAGAGGTGAATGCATTTCTCAGATTGAATCCCCAAATGTGTTTGACTCTAGACAAAGAGAGAAAGTATTTTCATTTTTACCCGTAACAGCCCAGGATCCTCCAGGACGGCAGCGAGTTATGCAGTGCTGCTGCAGGGAGGGAAGAGGAGGTGGTGGTGGTGGTGGTGGTGGTGGTGGTGGTGAGGAAGGCCTATCCAGTCCGCTGTAATGTATGTATAAGATTCGTTTATTGAAGGGAGGTGCAGTGGTCACACCGCTGGGACCCCGCGGCAAATGTTACTTCTCCTTTTTTCCACTTTTGTTTCCAAAGGCGGACTGACATATGCCTACAACCGTACACGCGCTAAAAGGAATGAGGAGGTGGCCTAAAGGTTACACAAGTGAACTCTTGACCAGAAGGTTGCCGGGTCCATCCTTGGAAAGGCAAGATAAATTAGACTGGGGGAAGACAAACCACCACTGAGGTGCCCCTAAGCAAGGCACTTAACCCCCACTTGCTCCAGTGGGGTTGTTCAGTTGGATAAGGCTGTTGTTGCACTGGGCAGCTTCCAGGTGTCGATGTGTATGTGGAGCAGGATATTCTTGAAGAAAGAGCAGTCATACTAAGTGAAACTACCCTTGACGTCTCACATTGAAAGAGAGAGAGAGCATAAATTGAGCTGTATTCTTATCTTCTGCATGATCTTTTGACAGAGGATTGAAATTTAACTGCTATTTCGGAGGCTTTTATGCAGATAAATATATTCAGACAAAGTTAACTTATGCAGTTCGCTCTATTCTAAGAAACATGCAAGACTAGGAAGAAGAGCAGAATCATGATTTATCAAGATTTTGATAGATCTCCATTGAAGCCCATCGTACTGAACGGCTACATAAAATGGGATTTCACCACATTATTGTTCCCTGTGGATGCAAACATATCATCTTAAATGTATGTTTAAACTATTATGATATCATATGATGTTTGATTTCTCCATTAAAAACTTACCGTGCACAACAATCAAAAAGCCCCAGCAAACATTTAATGATGAAGTCTAGTTAGGTATTGCTCTTGTTCCAAATGAGAGCTTATAAGCTATCACGGCATTAGCATCAGGAGAGGTTTGATCCTTCTGACTGAACTGCAGCAGATCATAGAATTAAGTGTGAATTATTCCCCATGGTGAATTGGATGAAGAACATTGATTAATTGGTGTTAAGACTAATTATATATTTCCTTAAATATGCACTACATCATTAATAGATTCCCTTCATCACGACAACAAAGAGCAACAACACTTAGCCTGGGTGTAGCATGTGATTTTCTCTGCCACGGAGCACAATGAGAGATATGAGTGAATTAGTTGACATATAATGCTCTTCAGGGAGCTAATTAGATGAGAAGTTGTGATGTATGGCTTCTGGAAGGATGTGTGTCAACCCACTCCTGTTCAATGTATAGACCGCAGATTTGTATTGATTGTATGCTTTGTCTTGTGCCTCGGGCATCAGCACGTTACAGTGTAAGCTTGTGCGCCTTTGCCTTTGTCTAGTGAGTTGAGCAGATAAGGGTTGTGATAAATCTGCCCGAGAATAAGCTGTCATAGAGGTGCCGCACATGGGAATATTTAACGCAAACATAAAATATGGCTTGTCTGTTGTTTTATCGTCGAGGGTATAAGAAATGGCAGGTTTTTAAAATGCTCTCACCTCCTTATTTTTGCACTTTTCTATCTCTGCAGCCCTGGCATACACTGGAAGCTTACAGTCCTGCTCATCTTTGTTAGAGCCATGGTGCGGACTTAAAAAAAGAAAAAAAAAAGGGAAAAGAAGAAGATGCTTTGCACAGAATGGCGAACCAGCACCTTATCGGCACACAGTAATATGCAGAGGTGTAAAACATTTGGCTAGCTTATTTAGATGAAATGATTTAGTCCTGGTCGTGCAGAGTTAGCGAGGGCTGATTCAAGTAGTGTGTTGGGGACGGGGGTGGGAGGAGGTGAAAATTGGTTTCCCCTATCTTACAGCGCACATAGAGACCCAGCCTGGTTTCCTCTCTCTCCACAGACTCCCCTCGGACGATAACGTGCCCCGATAACGGATATATGCACCCAGATTTATTTTCTATTTCCTGCCACAACTGCTTTTCCAGGAAACTTCTTTTTTTTTTTATTTTTTATAATGTATGAGCTTTATGGCTGCTTTCTGTGGCGACATTCAGAGAGGGAGAGCTCCAGCTCCAGGGGAAGGAGGGATACATTTGCCATGCAAAAAAAAAAAAAAAGAAAAAAACATGAGGATGCTCCTCTGAGGGTGGGGCACAACTTTTACAGTAACAAGGCGGCTCTAATGGAAGCTCAGATGCAAAGGAAGAGGAACTTTATCCTCTCTGTTAGTCTGCACACAGTTTTTTTTTATCCCACTCATCATCATCATCATCATCATTGCAGGAAATGAATGTGGGAACACTGAGTTACAGGAGATTCTTTGTTGTTGGCATGGATCCCCTAATAACATCCATTAAAGTTGTTGTGGAAATCCAAATTGGTCACCGTGCATCCAAACTTTAAATTACAGTTCCAGTTCGTCTGATCATGTGAGGCAGCAGCACTCTAGACATGAACGGATGTTAACGCCACAGCCCCCTAATATGGCCCTATTTTGCCCCCCCTCCCACCCTTTCCCCCCTTTCCCTTTGCTCTAATCTTTAAAAAGCTATGCTGGCTCTGTCATGTGACATGTGACCCCGCTACAGGCTCGGTAGGGTGTTTGAGTGTCCCAGAAACCAGCCCGGCCTCTGTCTGGGGAACAATGAGGTTCCTTCACCGCCACACACTCCGGACTGTGGTTGCCCCAGGCCATACATCACATGGAGTCCCCCATGAATGGTTGGTGTGTGTCTGTGTGTGTTTGTGTCTTTGTACCTCTCTCTTTTTATGTGTGTGTGTGAAAGAGAGCGCACTTATGATGGGACTTTATTCCCTCAACACTTATTCAACGCTGCTCTAAGATGTTCACCCATAGAGATCGGTGGCTGCCTTGTTCTAGGCCCATATCTCCACAGTAGGAAGTGTCTGTATGTATATGTGTATGTATGTCTGTCTGTGTGTGTCCACTTATTAATAGCCCAGCCTCTGGGATGATATTCATAACCGGAGCAGGACAGAGGGGATTTAATGCAACACGCAGGGCTGATTGGACTGATTAATATCTTAGAGGAGCGTGCACTTTGATCGTCTGTTTACTTTGTGATTGGTCTGAAGCCATGTCTGTTGTCTGTCCTGTGGACAAAGGAGGGCGTTATTGATTGGGATCTGAATGTGGTTTGTGGAGCATATATTACTCCATCATGATGCCACTTAGATTCAAGTAGGATAACAGTCTGTGTTTGTGTTGGTGTTTCTTCTTAAAAACAGGCCAGTTCTATATAAATCAGATTTGTGGTTTACTAATCTATCTCACTCTATCTTGTGTTTGCATTGAGACAGAAATATCAAAAAGGGAACTGCATAAACAAACTTCACATTGACATAAGTGTTTCATTGTTTTCTGAGTTCGATGGTTCAATGTGAGGCTTAATATCTGCATAGATCACATTTAGAGCCACATGCTTTGGTATGTCCTCTACAGATTACTGAATGGATTAACTGTGAAACTCTGTGCAGTCTTTTGTTCTTCACTGAATGAATCCTATTGCCTGCGATGACCTCTGGCCTTTCCACTAGCACTATCTAACGTCTAAACTTTTCCATATCGGATCAATTGGCATTACATTTACTATTCATGGGATCCAGAGGATGAATCTCACACTGACTCTGATGATGTTTCTTGTCCTCTGGTGCCACCGATAGGTCAAAGTTTGTTTTTTTAAGGAGAAATTATGTGGTGACATATCTCAACATCTTGTGACCAGATTGGCACAAGGGTTTCTTTTCTTTTTCTTTTTTTTTGGCACAGATTTGCACGGTGCCCAGGCGATGACTTTTCAGACGCTGCCAACACGAGGCTGACATTTGTGTTTGGAAACGAAAATGTCTCAACAAACACACTGCCATGAAATTTACCACAGCAGAGTTGCTTGCTGTTCATGTTCCCCTCAGGATGACTTTTATCATCAGCCTGCAGCTCCAGCGCCATCATCAGGCTAGATTATTATAACACTTCCAGCCATCAGGCTCAGCTCTGCAGATCTCACCGTGCTACCGTGATAAACTCAGATGGTTAACAAGGCAAGTATTATACCTGTCACAACGCAGGTTACACATGAGATGATCAAACCAGAACATATTTCTAAAACAGCCATCTTATCCTCTTAGTAATGAAATGCTGGTTTGTTAATAATTGATATTTGATCCTTTTAAACTTGACAGTTTTTTAAAAAGGAAAAAAAATATAAAGCATCATTTGATGTTGGAGCTCTCTATTCTGCACCTGGGTGCCTGCATTAGGGCTTTTGCAAGAAGGAATCCTTTCTTCTTCTTCTGTGTGTGTGTGCATGTGTGCGTGCATGGGCGTGCTTGTTAAGGGTATCGGGAGGTCACTGCCTTAATTGTATAATTGACTGGAAAGACTCTATCTTGCGAGAAAACACAGTGACATATAAAAAAGGAAAAAAAAATTGGACATCACTGACTTGGAAAAGCAGTCAAATTATCAATGGACCCTGAAGCTAAAGAGAAATGGCAACAGGTATTTGCTAATTAGATGAAAGCTTCCTCCATCATTCCTCATTGAGGAGATGATAACCATGTACAGGTTTGTATTTAGTTTTTCAATTCCTTAGGCTTTACCAAATGCCATCTCTAATTTTCGAAGAGGATCTGGCCTTGAAGGCCGTGGTAATATCAAGCACAAACAATCAATCCTGGCCAATCTCTTGAGGCCTTAATGGACTTGGAAAGAATATTAAGAGGTTTTGTCTGCAGAGAAGCTTTCTGCCACAGCAGTCGTCCCTCAGCTAATTTGTGTTTGTGTGCCAAGGGAGGCCACACACTGGGACTGCTGTAACAGGCTCTCAGTCCTACTTTCTGAAGAGCTGCTGCCAGGCCAACAAGCACACACACACATGCACACATGCAAATATGTGCTCCCACGTACACACCGAGAGACAACACGGGCTTCATTCTGCATCAAATCAACCAGTTTTTCAGTCGGTAACATAAATTTCAGAGAGATTTGTGACTATTGACAGCGAAGATTTAATTCTTTTGTGTTTGGGTGTTAATGTGGGGCTTCTGTGACAATCAGAAGATTGTCCAGAATGCTTACTATGTTTGTGTGTGAGGTTGCGTCTGTTTTTGCAAGGGGAGACGGAGGAAGAATGAAAAGGGGGGAGGGGGGAGAGGGGGGGTTGGCATTTTGGGATGCCAGGCTGAATGTGGGGTAACCATGAGAATGTGGGACTTGTGCCCAATCCTTAGGGTGCTGCTGGTGGTGGTGGTTGTTGTTGTTGTCGTCCAGTTGTAAAGCAACCGTTTTGTTGCCACACATTGCTAATGAAACTAAAAAACACCCAAACGAGAAGTGTCACCCCATCTCAGCCTGACACCTCGCTTGTTTAGCATAAGAAAAAAAAAATCAGCACTGAGAAATCTAATTAAGTCGAGCTATTGTGGACGTCCAACCCTCGTTATGAGGTTTTGCATGGAGAGAGCCAGTTTGTACGGTATGAAATGAGAGGTCTGGCTTAAAGAATCTGACTTGATACTAACTTGACATTTGTTTTTTTTTCTTGTTTTTCCTTTGTTTTGTTTTTCTTCCTTCTTCCCTTGTTCTTCTCTTCTCTCTGTCAGTATTCATTTTCTGTCTCAGCTTGAGTGCAGGGAAGACCACAGGCTGCCTCAGAAACAAGCTCTTCTTTACATATATGTATTTCTTTTCTTTTTTCCCCTCTCCTCTCCATCTGATGATGAGAGATAAGCCATTATTTTTATTTCAAATTTTCCTCCTCACCCTCTTCTCCCTCTCTCCTTTTTTTTTCTTGATTTCTAATTTGTTTTCCTCTATTTCCTCCCTGTTGATCCACTCACTCCACTCTCTCCCTCCCTGCTTTCCTCTCAGTCTTCTGTCCTTTTATACCTGCAATCTATCCATTCCTATGTATTTCTCATTCTGTTCACTAATTTATTTCTCTATTTCCATCGTTCACCATCTGCCTGTCAATTTCCTTTTACCTTACCCCCTCACTCCATCCCTGTTTATTGCAAGGCAGCATCTCAGCTTTCCAATTTAGCCGTGTTAAAA
Source organism: Decapterus maruadsi (assembly GCA_030347415.2). Taxonomy (NCBI): domain Eukaryota; kingdom Metazoa; phylum Chordata; class Actinopteri; order Carangiformes; family Carangidae; genus Decapterus; species Decapterus maruadsi. The sequence continues at coordinate 27,264,102 of CM064900.1, forward strand.
AAAAGAAAAAAAAAAGAAATATATATTTTTTTCCTCTTCTTGTTTTCGATATGCACTTACCCAAAGTGTATAACACAGTATATAACTATTTGATTTTACCCACCTGAACCTTCCTCTCTAAGTGGCTGCTTAGCTGACTGCCAATTTAGAATTTAACCTCAGGAGAGGAAAGCTACTGCCAGAGAGGCAGATGGTCAGAGGCGGAGGCAAAAGATGCTGGGAAATTCATCCCTTAACCTCTAATGCCTGCTCCGTCATTCTGTCCGTCCTGTCTTTATTTTTTGTGGTTTTTATGAGTGAACGGGGAGTGAGAGGCAAGGAGGAAGACTGACAGACAGAGAGAGAGAAAGGGAGATGGTTAAAGAGAGAGAAGGGGGGAAGAGAGCGAGGGGAGGATGGAGGACATGTGGGTGTGTTTGCAGGATGGCGGTGGCGCTCTCAGAAACCTACTTCACAACCTACCTGCATATTTTAAAGCCCCTCATGCAATATTGCTTCTCGGTCTTGTGCTGTTGTCTGTTGCCGCTCTCACCAATTTTCTGCCTCATTGTCATTCATGTGCAATCTGTTTGTTTGGCTAACCTCCCTCCTCGTATTCAGACCATCTCAGCTCAGCTACTTCATGTCCACGTGTCACTGTGAGTGTTATTTCGTGGTGCTATATTTATTTATTTTTGTTGTATTATCCGCATCGCCGTGGTGGCGGGGCTCTCCACGACACACAGAACGATTAAGACTGCAACAATAAAACCCTCCATGTGGTCCTACAATTTGCTTTGCCTCAGGAAGACGGTGCCTTTTTTATAAAAAAGTGTTTAACTCTGCACAGATAACCTGTACTCTTGCCTCATGGAGAGATTTAGTGGTAGCACTCTTACCGTTACCTTTGCACTGATTAAAGAAATGATTTATATCTGCAATTTCCATTGCATATGACCCAGCAGGAAACCTCTTTCTTGTACGCCAAGCACGCGTAACCATACTCTATAATCTAGTCCCTCTTATCCACATATTACTGTTTCTAATTAGCATCCGCATTGTTGGATTTATCTTTTCTGGCACACTGTTTTTATACTTTAACATCAGCAGGTGTTTTAGAGCCTTTTAAAATGCAGACTTTTAAATGGCACTGAGCAAATATTAAGCTCACTGTAAGAGAAGGAAAAAACTTGTTTAATGCACCTGCACAGTTCCTACTTTGAACAGGAGGAAGCTGGATCCCATTTTTCCTTATTTAGTTCAAAGTTGTGAGTTCAAGATGGCTAATTCGTACATATTGTTTTCGCAGTGCTGTATTTAGTCCACAAGCAATTTGTCATTCCGATGTTCGAAATGAAGACCAGAGTCATTATCAGACTCGCGGTTAAGAGTATAGCTATATCCAGACCTTAGAAACGTACTTTATTATTTACTTTACCTTGTATTATAAATGCTGCAGTGGTTCTGCTGTTCATCATGTCAGAGCTTGTATGGTTTCCATTGGTAACCAGGCAGGATAAGAGGATGAAAGGCTCATTATAACCCCACTGAGTGAAAATTAGCCTCTCTCTAACAATAGTGCACTAGCCTCTTGTTCTCTGGACAGTCCTACATATCTGTTGTCATGATAATAGACCTCTCTCTCTCTGAGAGGAGTGGGGTGAGTTGGGGGGGTAAGGGAGGCATTTTCAACTCTCCACGCTGTGTGTGTGTTAAAGCACTTCCATGTGGCTCTGTTTGTCTAGTTCTGTGTCCGGGTGAGTAACTGCTATACCCTTAATGATAAAGCATGAATCACTATGCATACAATTCAAATGCAAAGCTAACTGAGACTATAGAGAAACCCTCACCTTCTCTTACCCCCCCATCCCACCCCCTGCTGTTGGTATGCTGAACATCAGGTGGGTGCTGTTCACAGCGTGACCTCGGCCTTCGTCGCCTCCAACGGAAAATCTTTTGTGATGTGCTGCTATGGCTTAAGTTGAGGCTGTAGAGTATGTCGTCCTCGTCTCCAAGCAAATGGGACATGAAAGTGTGCCTCTATATATTCTATACTGTGTCTCACAAACCTATAAGCCAGGGTGGGTTCACGCCAATCGATCCCAGCATGGTCGTCAATGTAATGATTCACTGACAGGACAGGATGGGGGGTAAAAATATACCCATAATGTCCTATAGACACCCAGTCACACATATACTGTACACACACATACACTAATTCACTCTCATTACTGTAACTAATTATTGTGTAAACAGTGAATAATTTTCATTCCAAAAAATCCCACTTAAGAACAAGCTATTGCTCTGTACTGGGTGTTTAATTATTTTCATTATCAGAATGCTAGAATCCTGTAAAATAATGCCATGCAAATCCCACAAAAATAAGCCGCCTACAAAAAAAAAAAAAAACAACAACCTCAAACTAATATTTCATGTTGTTTTTAAATATAAATATTTTTGACACATTGGGAAACAATTCAAGCCTGTTTTACAACTGAGAGTCATTCGTCGGCCATGACCTGGAAAGGCAGAAACACTCAGACTCAACATTTTCATGTTCCTATGATGCTGTTGTGTTCCTGACATGTTAAAGAGGAATAATGCCACTTAACTAAACAGCCTCAGAGTAATTGTGATGGTTAAACGACGTGTTACAGGGAGAATGGAGGCTGTAGCGTCTCTTTGCAAGATCAGTGGTTAGTGATAAAGCGACCGGTCTTGCGTAGTTCACCTTTAACTACTCTTTAATTGGTCTAAATCTGGAGAGAACTGTGCCCATCCCACCTGTATAGCACCTGTGTGATTATCTCGGTATCGGTGCACCATATGTAAGCAAGCAGCTGCTGCTGATGACTGTGGTCAATCACTCTCTTTTAGAACCAGAGTAACCTGTGAAGTTGATTCCCGCGGCCGGTTTCTCTCAATTGTGAATTGAGCCGTTTTTTCATTCAAGGTGTTATTCACCTTTTTTGATCACGTTTTAAAAAAAGAAAAGCTCCCGTACTCTAAGGTAGGCTGACACAGCAGTCTTTTTTTTTTTATGTATGATTATAAATCAGTTGGAAAATGCCCAAATGCTCCACAATGGCAGAAACAGAAATATTTAAGTCAATGATCTATGAACACAGAGTACAGGGAATTTTACAATTGAATGGGCATCAATCATTTTAAGAAACATTTGTTTCAAAACACTGCACACAGGCGCTGCAGACTCAGCTTTTTTTAAAAGAAAATCACAGCCCTATTTAAATAATCATTAATATGAAATTTCAGTGACTGAAATAATACAGTTTTGCTCTGGATTGAACGAAATCATCAAAACGTTTTAATTGCATTTAAGGAAATAACTTGAACAATAAGGAAATTATTAATGTATTTACCATTTCTATTTCATTAAATGAACAAACATGCTGTTGCCTCTTGCTTGGGTTACTTGGTAGTATTAGTGTAGACACAGTGCACAGCGCTGTGGGGTTGTGGAGTGTAAATTGAGGGGTCTGGGTATTAATCATTGTGTCCTAACCCATTACCATAACAGGCTGTGGTGTTGTTGTTTTATTTGTAGTGGCGTAGTGGTTTCTGCAACCGAGTGCATTGTTTGTTTTGCTTTTTGTTCTAAGAGCCACTTTTCACCAAAGTGCCAACATCGGAGCTTGGTGCCAAAATACCAACGAGTCCGGCAGTTTGTATCTAAAGGTCAGAAAAAGGACCGATGAGTTACTTGATGCAGCGGCGCTCTCTCGTCTCTGCACCACCACCACCACCACAAAAATAGGATCCATGGAGTCCACCATGTAGCGCTGCCAAAACACTGAGCCCTGTACTTTGGTTTGACTTTGCAGCTCTGCAGTTTCTGCACCTCACAATACTACAGTGGCTTGTTTGTTGCTGCTGCAGATCTTTTGTGCAGGGCAGATTGAGTTTAATAGACGGATGTTGACAGATAGTTGCATTTAGGATCCCTTTTTCCTGTTACACTAATCCTGAGAAGCTCCTTGGGTTTGGTCTGGGGAAATGGTCAAAACAAGTGCTGAGAAAGAGAGAGAATACGGGGATGTCTGTTTGTATTATTATGCAGCAGCTGATCTATAGAATCAGGTGAAACGCTCTCATGCTGCTCTATGCAAAGTCACTCGGGCAGGCGTATGCTACTTTCCAAATTGGCAAGGACACTGTGCATGCAGTTTTAGATCTGCCGTTTTCGTAATAAACACATAAACAAGTGGATAAATAGAGCGGGAAATAGAATTTCAAAGATCAAGAAGTCCTGTCAGGAAACGGCACATCATTTCCATCAATCTCCATTCTAACGTCTAAATTGCAGCAACACTTTGAGCACTTTGTGGATTTTACTCTTTACGTTGTCGTACACCTTGTTTTTGTTGGTGTTGTGTTGACCAGCTGCATTAGAAACCTGGCTTTGTTGTCGTCTTCTTTTTAAACCCCTCTGCTTTTTTGAAAAAACTTACAGCTTGTTTCCTTGGAAGATATTCATATTACCGTCAGTCCAAATGAATAGACTTCAGAAAATCCCACCGCAATTATACTTAATTCATAATTAATGCGGAGCAGACTGGGGACCTAATTTACACTTGCACATTGTCAGTTTCCCTGCATGTGCTTGTCATTCTGCATAAGAGTAAACATGGCTTGCTTTGGAAAGAAGGTGGCATCTCTCCACCATTACCTAGACTCTGGGGAGTTGTGCACTGTGGCACACAATTGTGCCATTAGATGATAAAAACAAAGGGAATGATCTGACTGCTCAGTTGCTCCAAACAAGAGCAGGTGTGTGCAGCTGTGTTAACAATAGGGAGTTACCCTTCTTTATTGTGTTGTCGGAAAACGTCCTCAGAAATACGACCGGCGCCAAATCACTCTGAGATGACGGAGAAGAAAACAAAGACTTTGTTCATCTGCAAGTCAGATCCTCCAGAGCTTGTGATTATAACAAGACCTGAATACATCCACACGCATGTATACATGTATGGGAGTGGGTGTTTATGAGTGTACATCTTCTCATGCATGAGTTGGATCCCACTTTGTTTGTGTGTGTGTGTGTTTGTGCTGGAGAGAATGGGCGTCTTCGGCAGTCTTTAGGAGTGTCATACCGAGATAGTGTGGCTCTTGATCTTTGTTGTTTGTGCTGCATTGTGCTGAGCTGTGCTTTGCTGTATGGAGTGGTATTTCTGATAGGGTTTGACGTGCCGCAGCCGACGTGCACAGACAGAGGGCTGCTTCGGAAAACCACAGAGTATTAGTCCAATCACAGCACTGGCAGTCATGGCTGACATTCTGAATTTGTTATTCCCCTTTATTCGAGCTGCAACACTCACTCATATCCCGTCCACAGCCAGCCACCTCCGTTGGATCAGACCGATCTGTTTGCACCCTGTCACAGCCGTGCGTTCACTGTCGTCTGCGGTATACAGCGCAGTGTTTGCTTCCAAAGCGTCAGCAGTGGCCGCATGTGAGTCAAGAGCCACTTCTGAGCAGGAACCGCTTTCCCAGAGTTGCTCTTGTTCCTTTTTTGCAGTTATTAATTTCCCAAAGCAAAGTTTTGACCTTTACTCTGCCTCCATCTACGTTGCTGATTATGCATAAGTCAATACATGTGTGCAGTGTTTACAATATGGCATTCTCTAAACCGGCACGTGAAAGTGTTACTAAGCTCCTCAAACACAGCGATACAGTGAAATGTAGTCACTATATGATTATAATTTCATGGCAGGAAATCCTACATCCCACTAGTTAGATGAGAATACATTTACCATTGCATAGCATTGAAGGGAAATATACTTCTACGTCTCTAGATTTAATGCTAGCTCAAGTAAAAACAAGTGTACAGCAAACATTTAACTTGTGCTTTGCAAGATAGAGGAAAAAAAGAATTAAAAATTCATAAGACAATGACAAATGTTGCATTTCCTAATGTATTTCATTTGTTTTTACTGTGTTTGCTCTTGCAGCAGCACTATATCTGCTCTCTGCAACCAAACCATGATAAAACATTTGAATGTTCATACTTTAAAGGGATAATTCACCCAAAATTCAAATTTCACTCATCATCTACTCACCCTCATGTCGACTAAGAGCTGTGAGAATTTTCAGAGTCCTTCGTTCCTTCTCTGAGTTACGGGGGGGGGGGGGGGGGGGTCCATATAATGGTTGTCAATGGACACCAACTTTCTTCATCCAAAAAGACACACCAAAAAACATCCAAATACCTCCATACTGCTCGTCTGTAATGTCCCTCTTGTATTGAAGCCCCGACATGAGAGCCGTGAACTGAGACACTGGGAGCTTCCGCTACAAACAAGCTTAAAATATAGACTTATTTAATTTTTTTCGGAACACTTCTCATGTCGGGGCTTCAATACAAGAGGGACATTACAGACGAGCAGCATGGAGGTATTTGGATGTTTTTTGGTGTGTCTTTTTGGACGAAGAAAGTTGGTGTCCATTGACAACCATTATATGGACAAATACTGCTGCGCGGACCCCCCCGTAACTCAGAGAAGGAACGGAGGACTCTGAAAATTCTCACAGCTCTTAGTCGACATGAGGGTGAGTAGATAATGAGTGAAATTTGAATTTTGGGTGAACTATCCCTTTAAGTCGGAGTCAGAACTCTTCAATGTGGTTAAGGAGAAGTCAACAGTGAGTTGAAGCAACTAAAACCACAAACTTCAATTAACCTTAACCAAAGTGCTTTTGTTGCCTATAAGCCCTTATGCCCCATGGTGCAAACTCCATTCTCCAAGAACTGCGTGGTTTCCTTGAAAAAAAAGAGAGAGAGAGCAGATAAGCAAGGGTTGTGTGTTAACATACACACATACATACACAGCCACAGCCACAGCCACACACACACCACTTGAACTGAAACGGTTTCTCACGTGGGAAGTTTTTAAATTTCTATTTGTAACAGTCTGTTTGGTTCTAATCAGAGGGTAGAGGCAGCGTCGTTTTAATTTCATTACCACTGCGCTGGGTATTTTTAGCTCAGAGTGCTTGTGATCCTTCTGCTGCATTGTAAGAGTTTGACAAGTCCTATTATTCACACAGCCGCTCATCCTCTGAGCTCGTACTTTACAAAGCAACCTCTGCTGCTACTCATCACACATATTTTATTAGCTGTACATAAAGGTAGCTAGCTTTTTTTTTTTTTTTTTTTACAAGCAACCAGCCCGTCTGCTGTGATTTTTTTTCTTTTTTTTATGGAGGATGATCTCACCTGAAAGAAAATGTACAAACGCATGATGCATAATTAAAGCAAAACAATTGTAAATATTGCTTTAATATAATTGAACTATAAAGGCATTTCAGTTTTTTTTATATTAAAACTTCCATAATGAAAGTTTTACAATGCTTACCACCTTTTTCTTTGCAACTTTCAAGATAAGAATAATTCAATATATTTGCTTGCTTGTAGGGAGTTGTATAAGAGGACTGATACCACCTGTATGCTGTAAATATAAATCCACTGCCAACACATAGAAGTGACTGTTCCTGGCTTAGAAATAGTCCTACACACACAACACAACACTCCCCCTAAAAACCACAACTTGGCTTATTTTTTTCTTTTTTTTTTACGCTGCTGTTTTTGTTTGGGAGTAAACAAACAGAATATAACACGTTAATTAGTGAGCTTTAGAGGTGCTGGCAAGTGGATGTTGTTTTTTACTTTTTTTCCCCACAAAGTCAGGCCAGATTATTGTTTGAAGTCTTTGTGCTAAGCTAAGCTAAACAGCTGTAGGTATTACCTCCACAGAGGACACACTGACAGGACAGACAAGAGACTGGCATTGATCTTTACATCCACATCTTGGCCAAGTAGCGATTTGGTTCGTTTCCCAAAACTGCTCCTTTTCAAATGCTGGATGCTCAATTCACTGTACATTTAAATCTCTGTAATGCTTTGAAATAACTCATATAAATGTTAATATTAATCTCAATATATCATTGATATGACTTTCTAGTGTGCACTGATATTGAGTAGTCTAGCAACAAGATTCCCCACTGTTTTTTACTCGGCACCATGTAGGAAGTCTTGCCAAAGAATCTCAGTGGAAATGTTTGTGAAGAACATGTGAGAATAAGAGAATTGAACATCGACACTGAAGCCGAGTGCTGCATAAACACTAAAATGTGTCCTATGTGATTTCAGTTGATATGGCAACATCAAGCACAAATGTAAACACGAGCACCCAGGAGGCTTTAAAATGTATTAGACTCCCCTGCAAACGTTTAATTGACTTCCTTGGGTATGAGTGGAGTGTGTGTGTGTGTTTCTACAACCATGTTTGCACTTTGGTGAATTCATTTCTCTCACAGAACAGAGAACACAACTTACTGTACAGGAGCGATGCGCATAGTTTGGCTCCTCAACAGCAGGTGGCGATATGCGTCGTTCCAGCTGGTCAATACGGACTCCTTTCTGGTTGACCTACTCCATCACCCAGTAAGCAACTGAGTTCTCACCGGTTTGGACCGAAAATATCTACAATTGACTCAAGTCGGCTCGGGCGTCATTTTTATTGAAATACAAAACACATTTTCGTGCTGGTTGTACTGTTGTTGGGTTGTTTATTGTGAAATGCACTGAATCAGTGCTGACGCATCAGGCCAGGTGCTTTTTTCCTTGGTCAGGTTCAGGCCGGCTTTTATGTTACACTTTGTGCACACATGCATTGTCAAGTTTCAGTCAGATTGTAGGGCCTTACACACCAGCGACATCTTTTCCGTGTGGGTAATTCGCATGTCAATACATTTTTTCAAAGTCTGGTTTTCATTGTGTGTCCTTTTCACACAGACCACAATATGTCACGCAGCGTAATGCAGCAATATTTTTTCGGAGCAAGGTCAATTTTTCTGATGTTTCGAAAAGGAAGGTACGTCACAAGCCTACACAAAACCATGATAACAACCTGTGTCTCTTACCCTGTTGTTTTGTTTGACAAAGGAACAACAATACAAAGACAAGTACAGTGAGCAGGCCGTGAGCTGCTGTTGGAGGTTTGACTTGGTAACAAGATGACAGCAGCGCAGCAGGTTTGGCTAACGTAAACACACCGCTGTTCAATACCTGAGGGATAATAAGAAGTTGGTGTGTTGTATGATTTTAAGGCCACGTCAAACCACCTGATGGAAAGCCAGACTTTGGTTTATAATTGTTGCATATTCACATCGTTGCTGGTATGAGCGGCTTCGATGCAAAATATTTGCTGGCGAATATTTAGCATTTGCGTATATGTAAGGGCCTTTAGGTATATAAGAGAAAATCGGTTTCCGGTCCCATCATCTGGGCGTTTTAGTAGTTGGATCTGGAGAAGTCCAGTCTTAGTCAGACAAACGTGAACATACACTCCAGGCCATAATTGTTTTTCTCTTTTTTTCCCCCCCAAGTGTCATGTAAACATAGTGAGTCATGGGATGGAGTGCACATGCAAAGGGAGCACATGTAAGCGGAAGAGATCAGTGAGACGGAGGGGGGGGGAGCAGGGACAAGAGGTGACCAGGGTGTCATCGATTGCTACAGGGATGGAGAGACGTGTCCCTCGCTGTGAGGCGAGTCAAGACGAGGCAAAGCTGCGTGCCGCAGGCCCTTTTTGTGCCTGATGACTCGCAGCTGATGTCTTATCTTGGCCAGTCAACACGGAGGATTGAGAGTGTGCACAGGGGAAAAAAGAGAGGTGGGAGAGGGAGGGGTGACAAAAAAAAGGAAAAAAAAAAGAAAAAGTCAGTTATCTGGCTTGTGATACAACAGATGCTACAGATTTGTAGCAGAGCTCCAAGATTCCTCCTCGGTGTGTCTAACATTAAAGTTGACGCTTGAAAAAAAGGAGAGTGGCATGAAATGTAGGAGAGCATTTGAACGCTTTTAATTTTTCGGCATTTGTATTTGGATCAAATGTAAGATGTGAACATATGTTCATCACAGCAGCTTAGTCAGTTTTTATTTCTGTACAAATCAAACCAGTTTTCTTTAATTCATATTTTTGTTGTAGAATAGAGCTCCATCTTCAGTGAAGATGAAGCCAGTGTGTTATATTTGCTCATTAGCTTGTTTGTTAATCCATCACCTTACAAACATTAATGCACAGAGTAAAGTTATAAAAAGTGTGTTTTGTAACAGAGAATGAATGTCTTCGGGACAGAATCTGTAATTATACTAATTTCACAGTAATTTACAATGGATTCTTACATTAAGTGCTCATTATAGCTTAGTTAATGGTTGTTCAGTTAACTTAACAACAACAACACAACCCGACCTCCACTGCTACTGTATATTTCCACTTATACAGTTCTTACATGTTTGTCCAAGGTCAGCAGATGGCCAGTTTCCACTGCAGTGCTCACACAGAGAGAGAATCTGTAATACATAAACACATGTATACATAATACTGTCATCAATAGGAAAAATGTTCTGCATTCATCAAAACAACACGCATTAAAGAGAGAAGCGACTCCGTCTTCTGAAGCACGTGCAAGAGCGTTAAAAGTTCTCTTAATTGCTGCGACTGTAATTTATTGATCCCCACCTTCCATAAAAGCGGGTGAAGTGAAGTGCACTCCCACTCCAGTCAAAAGTAACAGCCCCTGGCACCGGCTGTCTTGACACTTGTTAACAAGTGACAGTAAAAAGTTGCCTCAGGAGCTCCAAAATGAATGAATAGTCATTTCCATCCATGACCTTTTCCTGCTAAACTGGCATGGTGCTCATTTTCCTCCACACTGTCAGAGTAACCTTCGTGCATTATCTTTAATGTCACAGGCTTTAATCAAAGCCTCACTCTAATAGAGCACTGTGGATCATCATCATCATGCCACGGACAGGATTTATGACATCTGACTGTGATTTATTAATTACTTTCTATTTGAATACTTTTATAATTAACCCAAGGAATGAACTTTTTTTTAACGTTTTTGAATATAATTGATGAAGAAATATCTCCTCTGCAAGTGTTGAAAAGAATCATTCTGTCTGCTCTAAAACACACTTCATGGGTTCTTATTGAGGGAACAGTGGAGTCTTTTAAATGCAGCATGCTAGGAAAGTGCCCATTCCCATGATTTAAGAAGCAGCTTTTATTTCAGTAAACTGTCAACCTTCAAAATTGATATGAGCCACTCACTATCTCCACTTCTAGTGCATTGTGGTGGGAGAAGATGAAGGAGGAGGAAGCACTGCCGCCCTCAACGTTTAAATCTTCCTAGAAATAAGAGCTGCTTTTGTGGATGATGGATGACGACCAGCACAAGCTAACAATTTAGAAATGGTCAAAGGTCCGCAGCGCAAGTCATGGTGTGATGTTTGAGTTTTGTGTTCAACAAAAGCGGAAAGCAGAACCATCGCCATCATCATCTCTATGTGGCACAGCACTTTTTGGTTTAACACAGTTTATTTCATGCACTGATCAATTTAGTTAGTTAGTTAGTTAATTTTATTGTCCACAGTGTGGAGATTCATCTTCGGTCTCATTGAGATTTTGGGCTATTTTTCTTCCTTATTCTTTCAAAAAATACAAAATAAATGGTAGAAAATCCACATTAAGGTGGTTATTTTACTTCATTTTGTCTCTTTTGTTGGTAGATTTCTCCTAAATTCGCCAAAAGTTAGCATGCTATTATGACACACTGTACTGTGCCTGTTGTCTGACCCATGTCATGTCGATTATCATTGTAAAGCTCTTTCTCTCCTCAACAATTATGTGGCTCTAAAAATTGTAAATTCCTCCGTATCCAACCAAGTGTAAAAGTACAGTTTACATTAACAACCTATGGAATTTTACAGAACAAGTCTTTAAAGGTCATTTTCTCTAAATGAGTTTTTCCTCAGACTCTGAACCTGAAATCTCCACTTCAGCAGCGCTTACAGACATCAAACCTTCCAGCTACAGCTTTTCTATATTCTCAAGGTATTCTCAATTCCTAAAAACATGGCAAAACTAGAGCTGGTGACAATATTTTCTCATTTACAAAGTGATAAAAAGAGATATTCAAAATCTCCTCTGTAAAAACTTATGACTCTGAATAATGTCAACAAAATAAAACAAGAATTTTGAAAGTGGCTTGATCCATTTTTCAGATTTTGGTTCTGCAAATTAGCACATATTTCATCAGATATTGCCTCATTTGCTTATTTAAACACAACATTTGACAAAACTTGTAATACAAAAAAGAATTGTCTTAATGTAAGTGATAAACTTGGGAAGTTTCATGGTGATATCTGTTAGTTAAAATGTTTACCCTATTCACCTGTAGTGTCTCCCCTTAAAGGAGTCATCACCCGGAAATCGCAATTTCTCTTGTTAAAACATGCATATTGGTGTTTGACCTCAGTTGAAACTTGCCTGAAAAGCTGGACTTTGAAAGCGGCGCCGTTTTTTCGCTTCGGCTCTTTTTCCGAACAGGAATAGCACACAATGGTGTGCCTTCCTAAAGCACGAGATTTTGATTCTGCTCCTACGGTGACCTCACCGGCGGAGGCTACTTGCCTCTTTCACCACCCAACCCGGCCCGTCCGCTACCTGAAATCGCCGAAGCGGTACCAGGGGGCTGTTTATGTTTTGGAGTCTGCATGCAGGCAAGCCCCCCCCGGCTCTGTCCTTCCTGCGGCGAATCAACGCGTGCACAGCGCGTGCCTCATACAGTGCACATCCCGACCAGTCAAAACCTCGCGCGTAATCTCGCGTGATAAAGTCGCGGTAGGAAAAGGGGTCAGAACAAGCTCAATATTTGATTAAAATTATTATTTTTTTTTCTAATAAGTTTTACGAATTGATCCAAAGCGATCCAAGGGGGGCTGGATACGTAAAAAACCAGGTGATGACTCCTTTAATATTTGATTGAGTAAGTGGGAAATACCCATACCTATAGGACAATGGTGTGACGATACATGTATATTACTTCTTCTTACTAAGAGAGATGGAATGACCCACATGAGGGCCGGGGAGCTCCGGAGGTGGTTTGGCTCACATTATCATCAGATCTCAGCCAGGAAGTCAGCCAGGTGGAAATGCAATCTGCACCGTGTGTTTGCATTAGTGCGAAAGTATCCACTGACAGGACAGAAAGATTATTACCATGTCTCTTACTGAAGTGTCTCCGAGGACTCCTGCTACACACACATACACACACATACACATACACACCATGTCTTGGCTCTGCAGCAGCAGCAGCAACAACAACAGCCTTTGTGACTCTACACCTGCTCATGTATGTGACAATACCCCGACTTGGCACCTCCTCACCTCTCCTGCACTGCCCTTATTTTGCATAGTGCTCATAAAAAACAAGATCCAATTACTAAGCCAACAGATGCAGACATCAAGTACTATGTGTAAATGCAAGGGCATGATCAGATTGTTCATTGTCTGTATAGCATATCCAGATGCACATTACACTTTTATAGTAGGTGTAAATAATAGTCCATTCAGGCCCTCAGTCAGCTTTATAGTCAGTCAACGCGAGTGCAGGCTGTGTGTAAACAGGAGCACTGGAGCATGCAACCTGCCAGGGACACATGGATAATTTTTGTTTTGTCATCACGTAACGGTAGGTTGACCAAACGCGCTAATCTCCCTGAAAAACTCGGAGCATGTGCACAGATATTGTCTGGTTTATTTTGACTCGACTGGGTTTTTGTTTGAGATGCGCACACGTATTGAATGACTTAAACCAAGCAGCAAAACATATTAATAATTGTACAATGAACTGAACTTTCATCCAACTCCTCATATTCATATAACTGCATCCACTATTGTGCCTTTCCCTTAACAAATATGTTAAATACAGAACAAATAAAGACAATACTGTTATATTTTTGCAGACCCGCATATGTATTAGTTCACAAGGAATTAATCCATATCTACTAAATACAGCACACCATGCTTGAAAACACACAATTTCACATTGCACATCCATTTCCCCAGCGTCCTTTTTTTTTTTTTTTTTTTTTGCATTATTTGCATGTGTTATTGACAGTTCTAAAAGCAGTTGACTATAAACTGAAGACAGCCACTGATCTAATTTAAGGACATGAGGTAGTTTCCATTTCTTTGCCACATTTTTTTTTTTCTTTTTTGCAAATGTGCCTTTGATAACTTGACAGATTAAAAAGAAAATGAATCATTCAGCTGTGTGACATAATTTGCGGTGGCAATCACAACTGATACGGCTGATACTGTCTACGCCCAGAATGATGATAATATATCTGGACGTTACCAAAACATATGAAGACCAAGTGTTTTTTTGTTGTTGAAGGAAATGATGTTTTTTCCACAGAAATAAGCAGCGTGTTACGATGAAGAGGGGGAAATGTGATTACTGATCGTTTTCTGAATTTATACTTCACTCTATTCCTGTGAGTGTATTGCTGGGATGTTAACTATATTTTGGTTCACGCTGGACTTACAATCTACATCTGGATGAGCACTTGGCATCATCATTAAAAAAAGCCTTTGAACGCTGACTTCACGGCAGCATGTGCCCAAACAGCAGCATACGAAAACAGGCTAATCTCAGCAAATTATAAATACTGTTTAATATCTTTGACTTTATAGTATCTGTCCACAGGCTGTGTATCGTTTGAGATGGTAAATAGATTTCCCCCCCCGATATTACGGAGATTATTTATTATTAAATAGCAGAGCATCTACGTTCTGGTCCATTTCCCTCATCAATTTGTGTTCAATACGATTGAAATGTTAGAAATATCTTTACAGTATTGATGTCACTCAGATCCATGACTCAGGTCTTGGTTAAAGCATGTTTGGCAGCCTGGGGTCTTCTTGGGTGTGAAGCAGCCAGCTCTGCACATCTGGATTTGATGATTTTCTGCCATTGTTCTCTGCAGATCCTCTTAAGCTCTGTCAGACTGGATGGTAACTGTTGGTGGAACAGCTTTGTTCAGGTCTCTCTGGAGGTTTTTCCATCAGGTTCGAGTCAGGCCTGTGCCTGCATGGGTAACTTAAGGACATTTTTCCTGCCTTTTTTTCTGAGCAGCTTTTATATATATGTATACTGTATATATTATTTTTCACTGAGGAGAAGCTCTGACTGGTTCTATCTTGGTCCCTCTCTCTATACTGTACCAAGGCTCCTCCTCCTCCTCCTCTCCCCTCATTGCTCAGCTTGGCCAGGTGGCCAGCCCTTGGAAAAATCCTGGTTGTTCCAAATTTCTTCCGTTCAAGAAGGCCACTGCAGGCTACTGTGCTCCTGGGATTTTATTTCATGTTTTCTCCATGTTTTTTTTCTTTCTTCTTTTTTGTAGTCCTCCCCAGATCTGTGTCTCCACACAGTCCTGCCTCTGAGCTGGGAGCAGGCGGTTTCTTCCTCCTCATGTCTTGGTTGTTTTTTTTTTTTGCTCTGATATGCACCGTCAGCTGTGAGACCTGATATAGAGATAGACTGTGTGCCTTCCCAAAATCATGTCCAATCAGATGAATACACCACAAAACTCCAATCAACAATGATCAAGAGAAAGCTGATGCCAGTTAAATAGTCCAGATTTTACTTTTTCCAAAATATAATTAAAAAAAAAAATCAAGTGTTAAACACAGAAATGCAGAGAATGATGTATTTTTAAAAGGAAAAATTCAAAGCTTTCTGCTTTTCAGCCTCCACTCATGGCACATTCCGGCTTTCACTGAAGCAATTTCTTAAAGAGCAGAGCATAAAGGCATATAAGGCTTTATATTATGCATGAGCGAGTGTGTAAGGGGGCAGAATTTTCACAGAGGCACAAACACAGACACACAGTGTGTTTTACTGCAGCAAGTCAAACACATAATTTAAACACAGAAATGTTCTCGCTCTCGTTATTTTTTAAAGATAACAATAAATGAATTGGGTTTTTAAACTTTTCTTACCTTGACCCTGACTCATCTCAGCTCTGTTTGCATTTGATTAACTAAACACAAACACAAAGCAAGTTTAACAAGTTCTACATGAAAGAAACAGACACAAAACAAGGACATCTGATTTGATTTAAAATGTAGCCTAACAGTGATTAATTGGGGATCTGTCGTGCATGGAAAATAGCAGAACTTGTATAAAATGTAACAGTTACCCTATTTTAAACCCAACATTTCAGTGATTCATAATAATAATAATAATAATATATCAGACAACAGCAGAAAGTAGGAACTGGTAGTATCAGGAATTTGGAGTGTAGGTAGTAAAGCTGACAAAGAAATTACATCCGTGGCTCCTTTTGGCAGCAGCAGCAGCACAACAGCTCTCTGGCTCGCATACTGTGGTATTTCCATTTGATTGACAGGTGTGTCATAGCCAGAGACGCACTGGGCAGACCCCCAACTGCCGTTGCCGTTCCTGTCAGTGTGGCTGGTTTGAAGCTGTCTACATGGATTGTCTGGCCAACATGGGGAACATGGTGAATTAGAGAAGTTGACATGGTAAATCAGTGGAGTTGGCTGTGCAGCGCGCTGCTGTGAGCCATGCTTTGTATCACCACTGAGGCCGGGTTTCAGGCTATGAGTCGTGTTTATCAACCAGCAGATGCTAGCGTAGGTATTTGCATGGCTGCATGGCTGTGTGTTTAGTTTTCTCTAAAGATCAAAGACACGTACGAGGCCAAAGATCACGAATCATGAGCCAAAACAAGGCAATATCCAGTCACTGTTATTTAAATTCATGTTGAAATTTATGAGCTTTTTGGATGAATTTTGGCACAAATAAATAAATGAATAAATGTATAACGGATTACATATAGTTGTATAATCTCTTTCTGACTTACTTTGTCAATTTTCCCAGTTAGTGTTTAGTATCTTGACTCATCCTTACAATACACTGAACATATTCTGTGCCCCATTGTGCAGCTTTTACTTAAGAAAAACTACAAAAGGTGAAAACTACTCCTCTACAGGCCACTGAAGCAGATTTCCTGAATTGTGAGTAGAAAATTGTATAGTATCAAAATTAAAAGCAGTAAAATGACCTCTGTCACTTAGATATTATATCATTATCATTGTCATGAATTCATGATGATGTACTATGAAAAATGTTCTGCACTGGCATTTATCAGAGTATAATATGAAATGGAATAAAATAGGAAACTATAAAGTAAAGTACACAGACCTCAGAAATGATTCTGGCTGTGGCCAAGGTCACATTTAGCTGCGGTGCGGTATCAGATGAAGTATGTGCGTCACGAAGCAGATGAAAGGAAGCTGCTCGGTAAAATTAACCAGATCAAGTTGAACTTGCAGTGTTGATGATTAAAATATCACTGTGGTCTGATTTTTTTCCACAGTATCTCTCTGTCTCATTACTTCTTTCTTTCTTTCTTTCTTTCTTTCTTTCTTTCTTTCTTTCTTTCTTTCTTTCTTTCTTTCTTTCTTTCTTTCTTTCTTTCTACCCCTTTCTATCTATCCATCCATCCCCCTCTCTGTCTCTTTCTTTCTTTCTTTCTTTCTTTCTTTCTTTCTTTCTTTCTTTCTTTCTTTCTTTCTTTCTTTCTTTCTTTCTTTCTTTCTTTCTTTCTTTCTTTCTTTCTTTCTTTCTTTCTTTCTTTCTTTCTTTCTTTCTTTCTTTCTTTCTTTCTTTCTCTTTTTTAATGTAATAATTCAGTCTGCAGTCCAGTTCCCCCTCCAGATACTTTTTGGGTACCATGGATACAGCTAGAGACTAATAGCATTATGGCAAGGAGGAAATACAGATATAATTTAGACAGCGAATGTGTGTGTGTGTGTGTGTGTATGCAATGAGCGGACAGGGAGCGAGATAGTGCCGTTCATTCTTAGAAAGAGATAGCGAGGTCCAGTGACACAGCAGACAAAGAGTTATCAAGGGAGAGAGAAAACTGCAGCGTTTTGATTAGGCCCATCACACTGCGAGCTCGCAACAAGCCGACTACAGACATCCATGTTCTCTCAGTGGTCAGAGTCTCTCACTCCCTCCCTGACCTCCCCATAACCAGGAGCTCTAATCACTGTAAAACCGATTCATTAAAATCTGCTGTTAGTGAGAGGACACACACGCGGCTGAGCAAATGGACCACAGCCAATTATGTGATTCCCTGCCAGTTAGAAAGAGATTTAGGCATTAAGTATCTCTGAGGAGGGAGACAATGATCACTACAGCAGATCTGCACATTATTATAGGGTTTGGAAATGTGTGTGTGTGGGCCTATGTGTGTGTGTGTGTGTGTGTGTGTGTGTCAGCTGCATGCAAAAGTATGTGCAAAAAAAAAAAAAAAAAAGTAGAGTATGATGAAGGTCAACTGTCACTGTCAGTGATGCTTGCCAGGAGGAAAAAAAAAAGCACAGCAAATTAAAAATAATTTCAACAGCAGAAAAGAGCTTCACACTTAACAAAATGTTAGCGCAAAGTTCACGGAGAGTTAATTCAGGAGTGTAGATATTGTGATCTCACCTGCCACGCTACCTTCGGGTTTTTTTAATGTGTTTTTGAGGCAAGTGGTTTTGTGTGTGTACTGCTGCTGAAGTAATATCCCCATGGAAAATACTTTCCATTTGCTACGTTTGATTCTTCAGAGCGATAAAATGGGCTGAGGAATAAATTAGAGATCAGATTAAACCCCCCACACACAACCCAACACAAGAAATCAAGGCGTCGATACAACCACAGCTTATAGTCTGGGTCCTGGGTTTGTGGAACTGGTTCAAGCTGGAATTGTTTCGAAGGTTTCTAAGAACAGAACTCAGACACATGCTATTTCTGTACAAATGTCACTCCCCTGATTTTAGAGATCAGTTCACTTGTCATGAGAAGTCGCACTCAGTCTGCGAGAACAAGCGTCTGGCTTTGAACTGAAAACTCTCTAAAGTCTGGAGTTTGAAAGTACCAGTCCAGTTGTATTACAGCTCCTTTAAAAGCTGTGTCGTCTTGTCCAAAACCCTAATGTAGGTGCATTACTCATTTTTTGGGGGGGATTTTTATGTCTATTTCAAAGTGCTGTGACTTCAATATTTTGGCCAAACTGAAACTGTGGGTTCCTGCAGTGCAAACGAGAGACTGAACTCTACATTTTAGGATGTATTCAGACATGTGGCTCATTGCTTTTAGATTAGACTGGTTTATTGTCATTTCTCAAGCACAGATACAGATAAATGAAAAAAATGTGTCTCTTAAACATGCAGTGCAGAAAAGTAAAATATATATTAAAGGGATGGTTCCTTCTCTGAGTTACAGGGGGGTCCGTGCAACATTTTCTCATGCCTGGGCTTCAATACAAGAGGGACATTACAAACGAGCAGTTTGGAGGTATTTGGATGTTTTTTGGTGTGTCTTTTTGGACGCAGAAAGTTGATATCCATTGATAACCATTATATGGACAAATGCTGCTGCACGGACCCCCCCCCTCCCCGTAACTCAGAGAAGGCACGGAGGACTCTGAAAATTCTCACAGCTCTAAGTTGACATGCGGGTGAGCAGATAATGAGTATGGGAAATGTGAATTTTGGGTGAACTATCCCTTTAAAAAAGAGACATCAATAAATAAATATCCAGACATACAATGGGTCATTTGTATTCACATGGTAATAACAGTCCAAGCGGTCCAAAGTCGTAAACAAACTCCATGCGTGAACCAACAGAAATCTTCCCCAGTTTACCCAGAAAAACAACCATGAAACATCAGCATCGTGTCGATCCCTTCTTCTTGGCGATAATGGCCTGCTTGTTTCATCCCACACCCGAGCGTGAATGCTGTGTTCACTTATAATAATAATAATGGCTCGGATTTATACAGCTCTTTTCATGATGCCCAAAGCGCTTTACAGAAACCATCATTCATTTATACCCCATTCACACTGGTGGCGGTAAGCTACATCTGTAGCCACAGCTGCCCTGGGGCAAACTGACAGAAGAGTGGCTGCCAATGTGCACCAAACCACCAAACATTCACATGCATTCACACAAGGCAAGGTGGGGAAGGTGTCCTTGCCCAAACCCACCACAATAGCGACTGGGATGGAGCGGGATTAAACTGCCAGCCCTTAAATTATTGGCCGACCCACTCTACCGCTGTTGGCCACCCACATGCCCCAGTGGACCGATCTGTGGGGTTAAACGCTCTCTGTTTGGGAACAACTGCCCCAAATGAGCCAGGTCTGAATACACCCTCATGGAAGAGGAGCAAATGTTTAGGGTCAGGTGCAAATTTTAAGACCGTATACACCCAAACCAGTCAGGATCTTTGTGTGTCTCTGTGGAGAAGATTTGTAAAATACCAGAATCCCTCTGCTGTGCTGACGTGTTGCATTAAATGATAAGACGGCAGTGGGCTACAATTAGCAGCTTTCTATGGTGCACTTCACATCTGTGTGCTCCAGGCTTGGATTTCACGGATAATCTGCCGGATCGCATCGCACAAACAAAAACTACTCACATGGCAGCGAAACAGAAGGAGAGCCAGAGAGACCAGCCGCCTCTTTTAGAATTTATTGTAAGAGCAGATTGGGAAACAAGTGAAAGGTTGATGGCAAGAATCACATCCAATATTCCGTCTAACAGCCCCCCTATAAAGTCCAACTGAACTTAATTTCTTCCCAACGGCCCTTGAAAAACTTGGATCTGAGATTTCTTTCACTTTTATATTCTCTTGTTACCTTTGGGGCATAAGAAATTTGTCTAAAGTGTGAAGCAGAATCGATACGGCAATATCAAGAGAACCGCTGTTAAACATCCAACTGTGTTTTTTCCTCGACCGGCGGTCCTGGGTGTTCGCTGTTGTGGTGGTGGTGGTTGTTCTGAAAAAGATGTTGTGAAGATCGTTTAAAATCTGAAACGTGGTCCAACAAAGACTGTTTTGTGTTTCTAAACTTCTGATTCTGACCTCTCATCTCGCCTCCCAAGCAGCAGCTTTCAGAAAAACCAAACAAGCTTTTTGCAATTCTACCTTTACTTATTTGCATGTCTCTTGACACCGAGAGTCGGACCTTCAACCCCGGCGATGATGATGCCGTCTAGCTCGCTCCAGCTCTCTTCAGTCCTACTAAATCTCCCCTCTCAGCTCCGTCTCTCTCCGTGGAGCCCTAGAGATCCTGAGAATCATGCAGGTTTACCCTCGCTGTAAAACCTCAGTGACACTGACAGGAACCGTCGAGTTAGATGACTTTAGCTTGTCTGGAGCTGCATCAGCCTGGAGATAATCTTTCTGGGCCATTAGCTTTGCTGACACACTTGACTTCATCTAATTCCCTGACATTAGAGATTGACCAGAACAGATAACATCTGATGTCTTTGTGTAATTAATTGTGGATTACCTTATGTGGCCCTACTGTTGACTCGTTTGAATCCACTGTAATATTATTTCTTATCGCTATGTGATTTATCACCGGCTGGCTTTGGCCCTCGGCTTTAGGTTGATTCTTTCAGGTTCACCGTCGATTTACATATTCATGAGGAGAAGGTTCATTGCAACCCACAGATGAAGCTGGCAGATGCTCCTTTGATACTAGAGAGTGTTTTAATTACACTAAATTAGTTATTTTTGACATTCAAACTTTGGAGGATGGTTAACAAGATAGTTATCTCAAAAAAATGAAAATAACACGCTTTTAATTCCCACCTCAAAGGTTAGAAAAGGATTTAGGAACATAATAGTCAGAGATGACAGCAGTAACACATGTACGCGCGGCTGGTGGAGCAGTGTGTTACAGGATTGTACACCTGCAGTAATATGATATGATGATGGGATGTGAAAATTCATCCATCCATTTTCCACACTGCTTGTCCTTGAGGGTCACACGGCGGCTGGAGCCAATCCTCAGCTGACAGCGAGCAATTTAGAGTCGCTCAATAACCTAACCTACTTGTCTCTGGACTGTGGGATTAAACCAGAGCACTTGACGAAAACCCACAAGATGAATATGCAAAGTCCACAAAGGAAAGGCTGCGACTGGGCAGCAGGTTCAAACTCAGAGCTACTACCACCACTACTTACTACTACTTCTATTGCTGCTGCACTTATATAACTGTATACTCTAAGCTGTGAACCAACAACATACAGTACATTTTGTTTAAGACGCCTAAAATAGATCCTCATCTGCAGCTTCTACTCAGCACATGGCCAAATCTGACTGAAACCAGATCACAGCTATCATACCACAAACACTGGTATTAATGCAACAATGCAGTTGATAGCCAACATTTCATAGCTGATATCAGGTTGTGACATGTTTTGATGTACTGTTTGCATCCAGGTCTTTTACAAACACACTCACAACATTTTGTATCTAATATTGAACTGATGCAGGGCGACCGTATAGTGAATGCAAACTGGGTTACTGGGGGAAATCACGTCACTTCACTTTGACTAATAAGCATTATTTGCATGCAAATGTGTGGAGGCTGGTACCTGTTTCCTGTGCTAGGATTGCCTCACTCATTTAAATTGACGTCGTCATCATCATTCAGGAGACAGAACACATTTGGTGATAAAGACGTAGGGTATTATCATAAATAACTTTGGACTTAGTCTTTTGCCATTGCGAATATTCTAAACCACAGCACAAATTCTTACGCTGCAGATTAATATATTAAAGTATTCATACATATTTATCCAACCAGGTCTGGGTGCAGTGGATGCTGATGTGGCTAAAAGAAAAGAGGGGATGTTTTCCTTCCTTCTTCTCAAATGATCTGCTGTAACTAAACCTTATGTTCAGATACACGTGCAGTCTTTAGAGAGACAGTTACATCAGCGAGGATAATGAACCCCTGAGTGTCTCAGTTGAATGCACAACAGCAAGCACACAGTCCATCTCCAACTGTAAGGAGGTTTTGTTATTTTGTGTGCGTTGACTTTAATGTATCCAGAAAAACAGACTGGGAAAACCACTGAGAGCACCAGAAATCAGATCAGGGTGTGATTCAAAATTGCAGCTTGGAAAAAAATGATTCATCACCTGCATCCTCCTTAAACTTTACCTTGACACAGACCAACACAGAAAATATATATCAACCCAAAGTGACAGTATTGTTTTCGGATAACTTTACTTTGGCGAAAACTTTTTCCTGAGGCATCTAATCTCGCTTCTTGCTAGTAAACATGGAAAGTAATAAGACAGTTATCTCCCAGGTATTTATGAGAAAACTGCAGACAATATATTTCATGCACACCAGCAAGTACTGCTGTAAACTACCCATTAATTCAACCAAAGCGGTGCAGAGCAGGGTGAGAAGTTTAACCCATCTGAATAGAAAGCTCTGTTTTTAAGATAATGGAAACTGTTGAGAGAGAATAAACACAAACTTCTGCACAGATGAACATCAATGCACCTGAACCCCGGACAAGAAAGGAAAGTGCATGGAAGGGATTTAACCGATTTGAAAAGGTTTTCGGCAGCGTGACGACATAAAATATGGCTGACAGACAACTAAGCTAGACCACTGAATAAGTATTCAGGAGCCATGTAAAGTAAAATGCTGTGTGTTTATTTTATGAGCATATCAAAGAGCAGCCTCATATGTGATCGTCATGACTCCGACGTTCCTCTGAAAAACTGGCTGCATCAATGAAAGCAAGCAAAAAAACCTGCGTCTCTCACAATCCACATAAAAAATCCCACTCTTCTTTAAAAAAAAAAAGTGCCACCAAATACGGGGTTTTTCTCACATCGTCAGCTGTTCAATTCTCCGACACTAAAGTATAAACATTCTCCAAACAGCATCCCGACATGCTGACAGACACACATCTACACATCTTTTCAACCAGCTGATGAAATTTTAATTGACTATCCGGGGTCTGATGGTTGGGGCTTTTGTCTGAGCCCATGTGGGAACCCGCCTTGCATATGGCACCCAACTGTGACTGCAAGTGTCTGTTAAAGGAAAAACCACAGAACAAAACAACTGCTTCCAGTAGCACATTTCACAGCCATATTCTTATTATTACCATTTCATGATCTTCTACACCCCCCCTCTGTTGAGATGGAGACGGAGGCAGAACATTAACGGGAGTTTTAGCAGAGAGTCAGGTGGGAGCACACGAGGCTCGCAGGTGTGATTTCACCTTTTCCTTTTTTTCTTTTTTAAACGGGTAAATGAATTAAAAATGTTCGGGAGACTCACCAGAAGAGATTTTTCTCTTTAAGCTGATTAAAATGCTTATGTCCACTATTTTTTTTTTTTTACAGCCTGCAATATAGAGGAAAAGAGCTCAGGGACCGCAGTAATGGCTGTTTCTGTTTATTAAAGCTGGAGGACCGTAGAGGACATGTGGACCGTTTTAACTACACATTTTACAGAATTTCACAAGGACAGGGCCCAGACACCGCTGGTCACTAACCACGCTTCCATCCACTTGTCAATCGAATTATCTCAAGATCGATAAAGAATATGAATGTGAAGAATGCCGGTTCAGCTGTGTTACCATCTGAGAAATAAAAAGTCATGCATAATGACGTCATGTGCTCTTTTGCGATCATATTGTTGTATTGAACTGTTTGGCTGGAAACCATTGAGCCATATGCTAAGTTATAGGCAATAGGCTGGTGCTTACAATGCGACATGGCTGTCATTAGAAGACAATGGCGTGTAAACACTGTTTTAATGCCGATGCAGATGCACCGCGTGTTAAAGGGATAGTAGCATTTTTTTTAAAAGTGGGGTTGTATGATCTACAAATAGCCCCTAAGTACTTTAATTGCAGTAGAAGACTCTCTGCACTCCTCCCGTTAGCAACGCCAGCCCATAGCCCTGCCCAGAGATTTACAACATACATTGCAGCCTAAAAGAGGTTTTACCTGGAAAAAAAAAAAAGAACACAGCTCCATTGTTGGCTATAATATAATTTTTTCCAGCCCTTCAAAGTGCAGGAAAAAGTTTTTATTTGGACCTAACCAACTCACGTATTCTCACGTATTTGGTCCAGGAGTTCCAAACTCACGAAACTA
Source organism: Decapterus maruadsi (assembly GCA_030347415.2). Lineage (NCBI taxonomy): Eukaryota > Metazoa > Chordata > Actinopteri > Carangiformes > Carangidae > Decapterus > Decapterus maruadsi. Next base: position 27,288,965 of record CM064900.1, read on the forward strand.
GTCCTTTTTTTGCACTAGTCCTTTATCATATTTTACTGTTTCCATGAGGCATTTTTAATTCTATATTGCTTCATGAGAATAAAAACGTGTGGATGGCAGCATGGTTACAGATTAGTATACTGCAACAACCTGCAGAAGGTGAGAGTCCACTTGGAACGCTCTCGTTAGACGATCATTAGTAGCACCGGCGATATTAGAGAAGACAAGACCTTTTCAAGAAGGTGCATGCAGTTAACAACGCAGTCTGTTATATGCTTTATCGTTTTAGTTGGCCTCTTTGTTAAATGCAATGTTTTAAAGGGTTTAAAAGCCTGTTAGCTGCCCAAAAAGGCTCTTTACCTTCAACTGGATTACAGTGGTTTTCAACCGACAGAGCTCGCCTTGGTGGTGTTGCTAAAAATGGCCTGAAGTTGGCACGGGTGGATGTAAAAAAAAAAGAAAAAAGAAATAGCATCCAGTTTGCACGTACACGGCGTCCTACCTGAAGGCTGTACAGGATTCAATCTTGTGAGTCTGTATTTCTCAGGAATGTAAGGATCCCCATCAGGAAGGAGGTAATGTGAAGCAGCGAGAGCAGGAGGTTAGAGAATAATGTCACTCGTTCCATACAACTCATACTTTATAGCAGGCAGCGGCATTTTTTTCCCTTTTGTACGCCATACACATAAAATCGGATACCATGGGTTTAGGGTAACTTTAAATTCTTACAACTATTCTGCCCTTCATTGTCCAGTGTTAGATTTAATAGGGTTGGGGTAGAGCGGGTCTGAAGGTGGGCATATGCCTTGTAAATTGGACTTATATGGGTGAAAGCATTGCTGGGCCTCAAGGGAACGCTCAGCTGACTTAAACGCAGCACTTTTACTGCAACAGCTTCTTCAATTCTCTGTGCTCTTTTGAAGCAGAGCAGCAGTTCCAGGATGAACAAAGAACTTTTGACTAGATAGAGAGAGAGGGGGGGGGCGGGGGGGGGATAAAGACAGCAGCAGATAGATAGAGACGTACAGGAGACTGACAGAAAAAAAAAATGTCTGTGTTGTGTGAAGATGGTCGTGGAGCTGTATAAAGCTGCAGTCACTTTCTTCTCTGACAGCGAAACAGAGGGTTATGTTTCTATCAGTTTTTCACTCAGTGGCTTCCAGAAGATCATCCGTCTTCCCTTCTCTGTTTTAACAGCCTTGGATAAAAATGACTTAATGACAATCACTGTTTAGTAGGGGTGGGAGAAAAAATCGATTCACATATATATCGCGATATCTTTTTTGACGATTTTTAAATCGATTTTTTTTTTCAAAAATCAAATTTTTTTTATTTTTTTTTTATTTTATTTTTTTATACTGTGCAATGTGCATTTGTTCGCCTTTTTTTTTTTACATACAGAGAGTACAGGTTTTGAAAAGGGTTTAAGTTCACTTTATAATGGAGTATATTAATTTATAGGCTCCTACAGTATTTGTGTGCAGATAAATGTTAAAAATGCAGATTAAAAATCGAGAGAATCGGCAATATCGTAGAATCGCAATTTAAATCGAATCGCCATCCAAAAAATCGTAGAAGAATCGAATCGGGAGAAAAGCATATCGTCCCAGCCCTACTGTTTAGTGTAAACAGCTGCAAGGCCAGATACTATTAAATATGTTTATGTAGTTGACATTAACATACAAATCAAACTTACATTGTGAAATTTCAGAGTATTGCTTGGAGTTTTATTCATATTAGACTTCATCGACTCAGTCTGATTACTTAATTATGACTACGGATCGGATATCGGCCCAGATATTGACTAGATCTGGTTTCAGATAAAGGGGCTGATGATCTGTGACGTCGATCTATTCTATCACGTGTCAGACAACAAACACAGAGCAACGACTTTTTACAAAGTTAGGAAAGTGATGTTAAAGTCAAGCCTGCTGTCTTCCACATAGTGAGGTGTAACAGTACTGTCGGATCGGTATCGGTGTATCGTCCGATATGCTAAACCCAGGTATCGGTATTGGGACTGAAAAAGGCAGATTGATACATCCTGATTGATAACAATGAAAGATACGGGCACCAGAAACATGTTTAAATTGTTTCTCCCCCTCAAATAGAAGTAAATATATAGTTTCTGAGGCTGTTGTGTGAATCTGTTGGCCAAAGGAGTAAAGACGGATAATTGTAAAAAATAAAAGAAAAAAAGAACTTACATCAATCTTTTAGAAAGGCAGAGACCAGTTTTAAACCACGCCTCGAGGGTTATCTATCCAAAAAGATTCTGCTCCCTGAAGAGGGATGAGAAAAAAAAAAAAAACTCTCCGTAAAAGAAAATGAGGGTCAGAAAAGTGCATAACTTCTCGCACTCTTACATGGCTCCTTCCAGAGAACTCCCTGGGTAACACAATTCAGAGGCCAGATGCACAGACAGACCCCCAGTGAGATGAAGTTCTACACTTGAGACATGAAAGGCGCTCTTACAGCACAGATGAAAGACTGAGGATAAAAAAAATAAAAAAATAAACTAAAACCCTGTAAACCCGAGCATCATACAGTAGTTTTTTGGTAGTTTAATGGGTAAGAAACAGTCTTTTAAACAGATGAAATGTTTGTTCATCTTCAGGGTTACAGTTGTTAATATTGCAGGCGGTTTCATCACGGACGATGACCCCTCCATCACCTCCATCTCATTTCTGCATCTCAGAACAGAGGTAGCTCCAGCTGTGCAGTAATGGCAGGGAATTGTTTAGTTAATGCATCCACTGTGTTTTTTCCTCTGGACGGCACTCTGCAGCATTCAGCGCTCTGCTCTCCAGATTCATAAAAATCAGCTTATTAGGGTTTCTTGACACAAGTCCGGCATGAATTCCTTGAAACCATTAGCGGTTGCTGAAAATGGCTTCGGGGGCGGGCCTCAGCATCGACTGGGGGAGACACGGTCCGGGTGCCAGGGAGAATCAATGCTTCACTGTGGCTGAGGAACGAAGCAGCAGCGGCAGCAGCAGCAGCAGTGAGGCGGCAGCGGCTCACGCTGAGCGTCGGGTGGACGTCCATCCAACCACTTAATTGATTAAGTGGTTTGAGATTTTATTGGCAGTTATTGTCAGAGAAGAAATCACGATTATCGCGATTACTAGTAGGCTATATTCAATAATTTTACAACGCTATCAATGTGTAAAATCATATACTGTACATTCAAAATATAATTGCATTACCAATTATATAAATACATTATTTTAAGTATCTATTAATATAGGACCAATAATTAATCCTTCAGAGGAAATGTTTGAAGTTTTTTTTAATCTTCTTTTTTCTTACAAATGAGAAATTCCTACAGGTTCAGTGTTAGGTAAATTGACATTAATATAATTTATGATGATGATTCATATCGTTCATAATGTTGCATAACTTTGTTTATATTCCGTGCGCTGATCTTTTTGGAATGGTATTTAGGAATCTTTACGATTAAATAGTGGTGGGCGATATGGCAAAAAATATCATATCACGATGTAAAAAAAATAAAGTCACGATTTCGATTTTATCACGAAAGAAAAACAGACAGTTTAGGCCAAAGAACCTTTCTGAACAGATTTTAATCTAAATAGTTGCAATTTTGCCAACAACATAAACATACTAAAAGATGAACAACACTCTGATAAAGTGCACTCTTGCAACATGAAAGGTAGCTTTCAATAAACATGAAAGTAGAATATCAATGAAAACTGTTTTATTCACAGTCAACACAGTCATTTTAACAGGATTTAAGTATATCAAAAAATGGCACTTTGGCAGATCGTCTACATGCTGTAATCACTTCATGATCTAATATCATCATATCGCCCACCCCTACGATTAAATAATTGTGGCATTTAATACTGCGATTAATTGTGAAAACAAGTAATCGTGACATCCCTACACAAGACTTTGACTTTCATATTTGATTTCAGTTCTCTCACCAAGCACCTTGATAACAATCTGCAGTATCATATTTACACCCTCCACCCTCCACCCCGTCCCTACCCCTTCTCCAAACACACTTTAGATGTTGTGTCTGTGGTAATTTACATGTAGCAGGGGCACTTTTAAAGCTTGTGTAATTAATTATCATAGCAAACGTAATCTCTATATTAATTACTGTCGACACAGACACACACAGACAGACACACAGAGGGCTTTTCATTAGAAAATATTCTCTTTGTATGTGTTTTAATACAGTGGAGGGGCGGAGGGCTGAGATGAATCCCTCTGCCTTTGTTCTTCCTCAACAAAGCAGAGGTAGCTACATCATGCATCCTCCTTTTTTTGCTGTGCAACTATGCAAAGATGTCCTTGTAATTGTGTGATTTTTTTTTACCGCAATACCAGCTGCATGCATTCACATCCCTGTCATAAAACTCCCTCCTCGCTGTCGTCAACTTAAATGGAATGTCAATACTTAGTGTGTGGAATGGGGAGCGTGAAAATGGGCTTAACACTGGGACCCATAAACATAAAGTTTAATGCTGCCACCAAAGGAAGGGCCAATCACGGCGGAGCTTTGCAAATCAAAGAATAATAATCACAGATTTTCTCACCCAGCCGTCTCAACAGCTTAATATAAATAAGTTAGTAGCACCCTCTTGTGTGCTCTCATTTTCTAATCATTACCAATTTCCTTCCCTCCAATCCATTTTCTTTTGCAATGCGCACTTTGGCTTTTCTTTGCATCCAATCAGCAGCACAGTCCTCCTCATCCTCCTCCTTCTTCTTCCTCCTCTCCACTCTCTTTCTTTGCTGCATTCCCAACCCTATTGTTCAGTGACGGAGTTCAGGCAAAACAAAGCAGCCAAAAAAGAGACAAAAACAAACAAAAACCCAAAGCAAACAGAATCTAATTATTTGGTATGAAGTCAGGATGGGACTGAGGAATGAGAGACGGCGGCGGCCGCGGCGCTCAGCTGATCTCCATCTGATGTCCAGAGGGAGATTCCCCACACAGGGCCACTTTATGGGCTCATTTGCATCACCACAGCTCTGACTGTAAGTCAGCAGGCTGCTGAGACCGAGACAGCCGTGCCAGCACAGGGCGATTATGGCCATAATATATCAGCCCATACTGGGCAATTTCCAGAGACAAGTCAGATGATGCCGTGATTGATTTTTACTGTGCTGTAAGTTTAAACTATTAACACTACTATTAGTGGAATATGCTCGTTGTTGTATATCATCTGCTCAGGCGACTGTACTCTGAGCTGTGGGTTTGCTCTGCCGTTGCCAGTTTCCTCACAAAAAGACGTCTTCTTATAATTAAAATCATGCATCAGATCTGCTTATTTCTGTATTTAATGCATTAATTGTGTGGATGTTGATGCGATCATCGATAAATACGTAAATAAATAATGATCTCGGAGCCGCCTGAATGAGTCATCTGTCTCATGTTCAAAGTAACGCCTCTCCCTCATGAGTCTTACCCATAGTCACAAGGTAAACATCATTTTCTTTTCTTAGCAGTTTGCACAAACACACACACACACACACATACACACATACACAGCACTTGTTGAAAAGTGAATGTTGTCTTGTGATGTCAGGGAAGAGTGCACACAGAGCTATCTCTAAGGTAATTAAACAGAACTAAAGGTCTGCTGTGACTGGGAAGGCTTGGCAGGGTTAGGCCAATGGTATAGCTAATTAAAGTGTGTTTTATCCCCACTAATGAAGCTCATCTTCTCAGCCTACATTACACAAACAAGTTCAACATGTAGCCTTACAGGTCTGCAGAGTCTTTCAGCAGGATATCTGTTCTCCTGTTATCACCTTTACATGTCGGTCGTAGTGTTGGCTTTATTCGGGGTCACAATACTAGTTGTTTCTGATAAAGGTGAATGTTTTAAATGGAAATCTGCTATGGTGCTGTAAGACGTTACGTTTTTACCTTTAATTAAACAGCCTTGGAGTATTGTGATGGTTTAATAAATGGCTCAACTTGTTACAATGGAGAATGGAGGCTCTCTGCCTTCTGCGTATGCGTCACTTACTGCATCTCTTGGCTGAAAAACAACTTTGCAAGATCATTGCCGCCGCCCCGGTGTCCCAGCTCTTGTGTCTTCGGCACCACGTCACACAAACGCGCCCTGTAACCCGTAATCTCTTGTTCATGACAGTTTAAACTACACAAACATACACGTCATAACATCATATATGATATATAATGTTATCTACCACTTCCCGGCTTCATTGTAAACAAATGCACATGGAGGAGAGGAGGGTTACTTCTGTAGGAACAAAAAATAAATGTGGTGGAAAAACACTATTGGCAAAAAGATTCTGGGTTATAAGTCTGAATCTTCCTCCCGCTGCTCTGCAACTCGCTGTTTAGGTAAACTGCCTGACTAAATGACTAAATTGCCCATAAACATCAATAACATTGTTGATGCGTGTTATCCCTCTAACAGAATGGCGACCTTCCCAGCATGCACCCCTGTCTCCTGCCCAGTGCGTGCTGGAATAAGCTCCACATCCCCACTAACCCCTCATATTGCCCAGCCAATCGCTCCCAATACCGAGAGCAGATCTTATCCGAAAAAGTGGAATTTTTCATTTATTTATTTATTTATTTTCTATTTTTTTTGCGGCTATTGACCAATCCGTCTGGCAGGAAAAGCAACACACAGCATTTTTCATTTGAAATTGTGTGTATAAATGTGTTTGTGGCGTGACTGATTGTCATCCAGCAACGATTGTGCAGCAGGATGTGTGAAATATGTCAGCAACCTCTGAAGATATCAGGAAATTGCTGTTGGATGCCCCTTCCTGTTGTCAAATCATCCACGCCGTCCAGCACCGGCCCCGCCGACTGTCTCCTCCTCCTAATGTCATTTAACCAACTGAGCAATGCTTTTTATCTGGGAAATGAACAACACATGTGCGACTGTTTATCCTCCCACGCATAATGTCTGAGACATAACATAATGAGAAATATATAATTTTCACTGTCGTGATGCTGCTTCTCTAACAGAAGGATGTCAGTTTCTTCTTGGGATGTGATTTGTCCAGACTATTGTGATGTAACTGGTCGTGCACGATGCCAAACACACCTACACCGGGTGAAAATGTGCTCTTCAGCTGTATTCCTCTGCAGCAGCAGCAGCAGCAGCAGCAGCAGCGCTGTATCGCCTCTGGCCACAAAAATTAACCAAAGTCAGTCGCCAGCGGCTCCACATCATGATGCACTTCTGGTTTTAATTTCTGTCACACTTTTTTCCTGGTCCACATTTGTAATGCAGCAGCCAGCCCCCCCATCACACACAACACTCGCCTCAAATTGCCAGAGTTGGAGTGCGGGGCTCTCCATCAGTCACGCCACCTTCAGTCTCTTCAGCCTCTCCACTGGTTCAAATTAAAGTGCATATCAAATCAATTTTAACCCCAAAAAGACCGAATCACACTCCGACAGAGGACGGGACATTACGTTTTATCTGACAGGATAAATAACAAAGGCCAAATATCAATTCTAATGTTAATTTCAGGTAAATAATGAGGACAGATGTGCGATGTGCCCCATCGAGCCGCGTGGCGCCGGACAAATCAGAAAAAAACAAGTTTAATGTTCTGTTTGTCCTCTGCAACAACATTTCGATCCAAAACCTTCTAGTTTTGCTACATCACGTAATGGAAAGTGTATTATAGCCTCGTGCCATTGCCAGCACTCAATCAATCTCAATAACTTGTTTTATTCATGCGCCTTATTTTTGTTGTCAGTGTTGACAGAATCACATGCTGCAACCAAGGATTTACCACGATCACTCTGACACTGTGGAGTGAAAAATGATCAATTATAATGTGCCAACTTTCACTTCCCTTCTCTCTGTCACGTATCACGCCGGTGATAAATGGCTAGGCACTAATAAATAATCTCACATTCTGGGCGGTTTATGGAGAAGGACTGCCATTAATTAGAGTGACAGACAAGTGGAATATATTAAGAAGATGCATAATGAGATAAAGGTTCTGAGTGTTGCTCTGCCCCCTTTCACCTGTTTTTCCTCATCTCCCTCCAATAATTGGAGGAATTTGAGAGGAGGTGGGGGGGGACTTGTGAGAGAGGAAAAAAAGTTCCTTGTTAAAAATGGTCTGAGCACATTTCAGGAATACAGTGTCGATTTTAACATCTACCAATTGAAGGTAAGACCAGCAATACGTCAAATGCAGCTGAGGATAATGGCTTCTCTTGTGGATGCGAGGATGCTATAATACTCATTACGTTAAGTCACGTTAAGCATGTTAAGATAAACATACAAAGCCCTAATTACTTTTCCCACCCTTTAAATGACTCAATTAAATACAACGCCACACTATGAGTATACATTTCTTCACTGATCTTGATAAGTACATTCTGAATAAGCTTGTTAATAACACAATTACATGAAGCCAAATGGAGCATATTTTAACAGCAGTTGATAAAATGTTTACTTAGTCTACTACTAAGTGTTAGCCTTTTGTGATTAGCCTTTAGTGATTTAGAGACGACTAACAGTTTAAACCAGTGTTAGCTCCAAAATGTTACTTGAGCATTGGATAGCTACAGGCCAAGACTAACACAGCTCCACTCTTCATCTTAATGTTTGCTAAGATCAACCAGGTACAGTGTAGCTGACTGACAGGAGCTGAACAATGCACTTTAATTTTCCACTGTTGGTCAAACCATGGTAAAGTCGTTCACTAACCGGAAGGTCGGTGGTTCAATTTCCGGCTCCTCCAGTCTGTATGTCAATTAGATGTGTCCTTGGACAAGACACTGAACCCACACTTGCCCCCATCAAGTGTGCATTGTTTGTGTGATTGGTTAGCTTTCAGGCACTGTGTCCAGTGCTGTGTGAATGTATGTGTGAAAGGGTGAATGTGACGTAAAGTGTAACACACTTTGAGTAGTCCATATTTCTACTGCATGAAGAAAAGACACAACCAAAAGTTTGTATTGTTTCTGTGGCCATTTTTCAAGCTGATCCCATTACATGTGCTATGATGATGTTCTGTGGTGCCATCTCTTCAACAAGGCACACACCGAATGATGCAAAATATAAAGATAATGCTGATAATGTTGCCATAATCTCTATAGTCATAGCAGTAGGTTCATTACCTTTAATTGTCGGTGCAAGCTATTTTTAGTACGGCGGAGCAGAGCCACGAGCTGCTCAGAGCTATGCTACGGAGGCTCATGAGATTTCTTGGTTTCCCTCATCAAACTCCAACAACTCCAAAACACTCTGGTGAGACAAGTTGTGACCTGCACATTCACCACGCTATGAGATAATAATGGAATGTTAGGAGACTAACATTGTTGAGTTGTTTTAGAGGGAAATTCATGCAAAACCACTAATGCCTATTGCCTTCAGGGACAGTCTCTGTATTTCCCTCTAAAACAACTCTGTCTGGTTCTGTTATTACCTCATAGCGTGGTGAATGTGCAGGTCACAACTTGTCCACCAGAGCGTTTTGGAGTTGTTGGATTGTGTATTTAATGAGTTTGATGAGAGAAACCAAGAAAACCCATTAGCGTAGCTCTGAGCAGCTCGCGGCTCTACTCCGCCGTTCTAATAATTAAAAAGATAATGAACCTACTCCTATGACAATGGGGATTATGGCAATGGGACAATTTGCCAAAATGTTGAACTCTCCCTTTAAACATAAAACTATCTGTTGCATTACTCAACTGCACAAAGAGCCTGTCTAACTGCTGTTTACGGGCAAACTTGTGTTTGTGTTTGTTGTGTTTGGTTTAATAAGACTTATCTGACCTTGATGAAATCCAATGAAAAGTCGATCCCAGGTCGCACAGCAACAAAAGTACCTTTAACCATTGTAGCTGTAAAGTTAATAAACCATTCTTACCTTTTAACTGTAACACATTTTTTGTATTTTTTTTTTCTTCCTACTTGAATGCGTAACCCTGGGTAACTAGAAATGATAATAAAGAAAAGAGGTCCCTGCTCTCTGGAATTCAAGCTGTGCTTTACCGGTGACATTTGGACTCCTTGTTAATATTTGCTGATGACAGTGCTCCAACTAAAGATGGAAAATATTGTTCCTCTCTCTCTGTATTGCATCCTGTTGGAGGCAACAGTCAGAACTGCACGGGGAATGAATGCATGTGAAAAACTTGTCTTATGTCGTATTTATACTATGTCGGTATGTATGTGTTTGTGCTGTGGGGAGGTTGGTAGCTGTTGTTTGTTTGTGTTTTTATATGCGTGAGTCAGACTATTATGGAATATGTTTGATGCCAGTGACAGCAGACAGTCTGACAGGCTCCTCCTATATGATGCAATGCTAAATCAAGCGACGAGCAGTTAATGCATTGGTCGCCAAACTCTAAACAGATAAGTAACTGAGAATAAGTGCAAGTGAGTTGACTGTTTTTTTTTTTTTGTAGGAGACAGAAAACTGTCTTCAGTAAGCAACTTTGGCTAACAATATGGCTTTGCTGATAAGAAGCACAAGTTGGATGCTATACAGCGCCGCTGTCCAGATAACCCACTTCCTCTCGGTTCTGCCTGCTCCTGCTCCGTGTGTTGTTGTGTTGGTCATCTGGAAGTCAGTTAAAGACAGTGATTTATGCCCAGGGCTTCATGCAGCATAGCCTCATTACACACAGCCATTTTGAGAATCAGCAGATAATTACAGTATACATCACAGAGTCGGTGGGGCCCCCGGTGGATTCAGCCCGTTCCACCGGCCTGTCATTTAGGCCGAAGGGCCTCAGGAAGAGAGGAAACTGGAGTCTAACCTCATTTGGTAAAATAATGCACTCGGAGAATTTATAGGGAATTTTTGGTTGGAAATTCATCGTTGAAGTGTTAAAGTGGTGTTTTATAATTGCCTCAGTGTGAACATTAGCCATTATAGCTAATGATTTTTTTTTGCTAATGCTCAGTAACGAGAGTCGGTGTCATCTGAGATGGAAATAAAATAGCTTGATAAAAGTGACGACTTAGATCAGAGTTGACTTTATGTTTATTTTCTCCTCTTGCATCTGGAGTGAAACACATTTGTGTGTGTGAGCTCTGCAGACTTAATAAGTCTCCATCCATAACCATCTGTATTAATGACAAACCAACCAAAGCCGAGCGAGCAAAATCTAACAGCCTTTTTTTCCCCCCCTCCTCTTCCTCCTCCTCCTCTTCCTCTAATTTTCCATGAAGGGAACATTAACCCGTGCCCGAACTGAACTGAACCCTGAATATCTGGACCTTCGTCCACGAGCCGAGCTGAACCCTGAATACTGGACCCCTTGCACCCCTTTAGTGAGTACTGATGGTCCCGTTCTTTCCTCACTAAACGCTCACCACAGATTCATCTAATACAAGTCATTACTTTAAATAAGCTCAACTTATGTTGTCTGTCAGCATTCCACGCAATAGCATGTTCAAGCTCAGTGATGGTTTGTTAGGCTCGGCATCATTTTCCTCACTCATGACTCCATCCACGCTGGAAACTGCAACACTCTCTGCTTTCTCCATATTTTTCTCCCTCTCCTCTCTGTATATGCCGCTTGAGTATTTTTTTCTCTCCACTCTTCTCTCTCTTAGTTACTGTGACATATTGTACTTACAACATCATTAAATTCAGTGCCTAATGCGATGCTAATATTCATGCCATTTTTACTTGAGTAATAAGTATTTGTCTCATTACCTCCATGCTTAGAAAACACAGTGCTTGATAGTCATCTGGGGGTTGGAGGTTTGCTCGTGTTGCTGTGCTTGCACACTGGTGAATCTTAATGATGTCAGTTTTTCTTACTCTCTGTTATCAACTACAGTATATCAACACAGGGAGGATGCTCTATCTATCTATCTATCTATCTATCTATCTATCTATCTATCTATCTATCTATCTATCTATCTATCTATCTATCTATCTATCTATCTATCTATCTATCTATCTATCTATCTATCTATCTATCTATCTATCTATCTATCTATCTATCTATCTATCTATCTATGGACTTGATACTGTATATTTGTGTTTTCTTTATATACTTAAAAGAAGAGACAACAACAGTAACAATTTGTTTTTCGAATCGCTCTCTCACTCTTATCTACTCTTATTGGCTCGGCTCGCAGCTTTTGCGTACATTAAAAATTTATAACCTGTTGTGCCACCCTTGGGTCCGACCGCAGCGAATGGGGAAAACGCTAACAAGACAAGAGGCGCATGAAGTAAACACATGGACGTGAAGTCCTTTCTCAGTGAAACTCCCCTGGGTTGGGAGCAGATCCCCAGCTGCAGCTCTGTGTTTTGGGCACTGATTTCACTGAAGTGGCAATAGTCAGCACAGCACAACAGGTAAAACTACAATATTATTTTTTCCAGAGCATGACACTTGAATCCTAACATCGTTGTAAAAAAAAAAGAAGAAGAAAGTCACCAGGAGCTGAATCAAGTTGTTATTTATTTTTATGGCATCCCGTCCCGATGTGGGTAGTTGTTGATGCAGAGTGACAGAGGAAGACACCGCTGTGCATGCATTAGGCTGGGAATAGAAAGCCATGTTTGAGTCCTTCATCCCTTCTTTAATACATTTGAAAGCAACAAGATGGCTTTTGACTTCTGCCTGCCCCCCCACCCACACACAGACACACAAACACACTCTCTCGTATGGGTTTTAACAATGTCAAATTTACAACTTACTGTGCAGCGGGCCCACAGTGAGAGCGAGCGCCGCACAGTCACACAGTCACACAGTCACAGTGTTCCTCTGCCAGCACTGATCTACACCGGAGATTTGAGAAACTGATGCGCTACAACTCTCTTTTCTTCCCTCCACCTCTCACTCTTTCTTCCTTTCTCTCTCTCTCTCTACGGTTTATACAATATGTTATAATGCTTATTAAAGCGTCAGGGATGCAGCAGCGGCAGCAGCAACACGTAAACACCTCAGATGGCTTCCCTCAGGATCTCTCTCTGTCTCTCTTGAAAGTCCACAAAGTTTTTTTTCTTGTCGACAAGGCTCCTGAATTTGTATGATTTCATCAAATGCGAACCCCACCGGTGATTTAGATAAACAGGATAATGGCCCTTTGTTTAAGATTTGATGAGACACTCTCAGGAGTGCCGGAGCACATTGTCACTTGTACAAATACATCAACAGGAGCTCCTGTTCGTCAGATCTGAATACATGTAAAGTTATGTTAACAAGTTTAGCCTTTTTTTCCCCGTGAGATGGCTTTTTTTTTCTTTTATCAACCACATTCCCCGAAACACGAGGGATCTGTAATATGATATATGGGACAGTCTATGTTTTGTGTCTCCCTCAAGCCTCCAAAGTCAATATTTGGACTTTAGCCCGATTTAATGAACAGAATTTCTCAGAGAATCTCTCTCCCAAGCCGTATTCAATGGGAGATCTCTCTGGCTTCGTTAAAGCACTGTGCTGTTTGCTTATTGGGCCTCGCTGGACTAAAGAGGCTCAAAGATAAACACACATTGCACACACACACTCTGACACATTCACACAAATGCGTACACACTTACTCACACACATACCCTCTCACCACAAAGGCGGCCCCCTTTTCTTCCAGCCCAGGAGGGACTGATGACTCTCATTATCGCCTCAAAGCAAGATGGCCACGGTGCCCCTACTCAGCAGCCCTATTAAGTTACCAGACAGCTTTATTGTATTGGTGTTCGATAATTTCCTTTCCTCTGTCATTCGGAGTGCATCAGGGAGTTGTTGCTCTGGGAGGGAAGGAGGGAGGGAGGGAGGGGCCGGGAGAAAAAGGCAAGAGCTTACGTGAAAAGGTGCAGCTGGCTGAAAAGACACGGTTGGTGAATCTTAAAGCCAGTGTAGGATTTACCTCAATCTAGCGGTGCGGGTGCATATCGGAACGTATTCTTGATGTTGCGTTTACGTGAACTCGGGCAGAAGTCAGACAGACGACAGACACTGCATGTAACAGGATAAACAAGCCTCTATGTAAAGAAATGGTCCGTCAGCACGAGGCAAAACAATACAGGCGTGACAATGTTGTCATGATGATGTCGTATTGTTTATTTTTATTTTTTACCGTCTTTCTCTCGTTGAGTAAAATGACATCCGGTTGGTTTGCCGACGGCGTCATTCAGGTGTCTGACTGCACCTGAATGCACCATCAGTGCCTCCGTCCTTCCTCACACTACACAGTGGTGACAGTTTTAACAGGCGCTGTCTGGAAAACTTTCTCCCTGAGCCGACATCTCTGCTGAGTTTCCGTGGTTACCTACGGTCACGCTGACACCTAACGTGAAAAATGGGGATTTAAGATGGCAGCCAAGGTTCTGTGCACCCCCCCCTTGTATATTTGTAAAGACTTGTAACAACTCATTCTAAGGTACGAGAAAGCTTTCGTTTGAATGCGGGTGTTATTCGACTATAGTGAAATACGTTTTTGCTAATAAAAAGCCAAATAAATCGCATACTGAGGCTTTAAAGGTGTACAGAAAAGAAAACTGAAGTTTAGCCCACTTTGGGTCATCAAATAAATGTAAAAACTCATCTAACAGACGTTATAGGCCAAACTTTGTGCAAAATTCTATTTTTGAGTAAATCCGAAAAGTGTTGTACGTTTTTGGATTATACTAATTCAAAACTGCTGTCGTCTGTCAAAACGTAAACACGCATACTGAGGCTTTTGTAAGGGCACAACACAGACACAAACGGCCATTTCTGTACAGCTTTAAGGCCACACACACACACAGAAACGCACACCTTCTGGTCCTTAATTGTTTAATCTGATGCAAAAATCATGTCGACAGGAACGCGCAAGGTTTGAGTTTATCAACTTCATCAGCTGAGCTCGACTAATTGCATCCTCCGGAGAAGTTGTTTTGTAGCCGGACAAACACACAAAGTTTCCTTGTAAGGCTGCACAAGTCCCCCATTGATTTATTGGGACTTTTTCAATCTGGAAACCCCCCACCCTGCCCTACCCACTCTCCACCCCGCCCCTCTCTACTCAAGAGAATCAATATATTCACTGCCACATGTATCTGTTACCAATGTCTGAAACGCTTGGAGTCTGCAGATCTATTTTTGAATATTGGCATGGAGGGAATCCAAAACAATCAAAGCTGTGTGCCCACAAGACTTTTCTGTCTGCCACTAGAATAAACACTGATACACAACCTCTCTTATTATTTTTTATTTCATCCACTACCATGTTTAAATTTTGGTTTCCAGTTTTAATTCAGCTGAACACCTATTTGGTTTTTTTGACTGTTGCTGTTCTTTTTTTAATCAGCCTTTGTATTATACTTTAAATTGAACCTCCTATAACAACAATTACCGAGGCCGTGTGAGAAACATCTGAGTGAAGTTAATGTGTGAAGGAGTCGAGCAGTCTGAGCTGAAAGTGCAGAGAAAGTAAACAACTCATGTTCAGGACGCTCACGAGTTTAATCAACAGACCTTTTACTGTAACAGCAACTTCAAACGAGGAGAGTACTATGTGAAAAATATTAGGACACCCAATGAAAGTCAGTGTGTGTTTTTAGCATATTTGGACATATGGATATTTAATGTCTATTTAAACAATACTGGGAGATTCAAGTAATATAATAATTAGAAAACAACAATTAAAACTGAAGAAAAAAGGTTTTTCTGTAAACTGTCATTCTTAAAAAATGCACTGACACATTTATTCCTGGCTAAAATCACACACAAGTGAATCACATCAGGTGCAATTGGTCTGAACATTGTAACTCAGCTCTCTGAAGGAGGCTTGGCCGATTTTAACCTCAGACATTTAGTCTGGCGTGTTCCTGACTGTTAAGGTGAGAGTGAACACCAGGGTGAGATGGAAAGAGCTTGTCTGAGGCCTTCCGAGAGAAGATTGTAGCAGCTCATGAGTCTGTTAAGGGATTGTAGAAGATCTCAAAACTATTTGAAGTGAGCCGTTCCGCTGTCCGGAGAATAGTCTACAAATGGAGGAGGGCGTTCAAAACATCCACCAGCATGTCCAGGTCTGGCAAGTTCACAAGATGCTAAAAGAAGCCCTGAAATGTCATCACAGGCCCGACATCAGGCTCCTGCTACTGTCCATGTGAAAGTGAAAGTCTCTACAATCAGAAAGAGGCCGCACAAGTTTAACCTGCAAGGAGGAGTAAACGTTTGCTCTCTAAGAGAAAAGAAGACCTGGGCTGTGTCTCAATTCGAATACTTTAATGTACAATATGTAGTGCGTGAATTTCAACAGTGTTGTCTCAAATTGAATACTGCCACTTGTGCACGGAACGGCTCGGTTTGTGACGACACTCTGCCCAATCAGTGGAAAGCAGTCGGCTGACGTCACTTTTTAGTATCGCTTCGGCTCGCTTGGAACCAGGGCCGAGGAGGTACTAAAAATAGTACCTGGTACCAGGTACTAGGGCTAGTTGAAAAGCAAAAAAAGCGGGCCGTGCTAGTGGAAAAGAGCTATTACTGAAACAAACGATAAATAAGGTTTCCAACGTCTTTGGGACGGGGACGGGGCTCATGGGAGCACCCGCTACTCGTTGAAAACAACAGTGATATGTGTTTCACATCGGACTCTCATAACCAGAAACGTCTGTAACAGCATCGGAAGAAGTCACTTTTGACAAAAAAAATAAATAAATAAATTGAGGTCTGCCGTGCCGTGTAAAACAACAACATAAAAACTGACAGCGAGTGAGTGTCACGACTTCCAGTATCTGGCCCTTCAAATTAAAAGCCCCATAGCCTTTCATATACAGTTCAGTCGTATTGACTTTGACTTAATTTTTACAAGACGCGGCTCCAAATGTTTGTTTCTTTCCTGTGACCAATCGACCAATGAAATTTTGGTGGGCTACTGATGTTTTGGTCGACCAGTGCCTGGTCGACTACTTGGGAGCAGTCCTAGTTGTTTGTACACCATCTGGGTATAGTGCTTATAGTGCTTACTTGTCAGTATGAACACTCAACACTCAAAACAGTTGAAGTATGGAAGTATTCAAATTCAGACACTGGAATAATGTTCTTTGGATGGATGAGTCTAAAACTGAATAGCAGAGGACATGTTTGGCGTAAACCAAATAGCAGTGTCCTAATTTTTTGACATGCTTTCACAACTTCTACATGCAATATTTTTATTGGCTTTGGCTTTGTAAAGTTGTGTCCTCATCCTGTGACTCTGTGTTCATAAAGCACTGTCATTTTTTTTTTTTTGAGCTTCCACTCTTCCAAGGTGACATTAGCTGCGTTGTCAAAAACAATCCTTGTATGTGTCACCGTAGAGGCTGCAAATGAGCCAATGGCGAATACACTTACAAGGTTTACACATAGGATAAATGTATTACTCTCTGAAATGTACTTATTGACCAAGCTGGAAAATCACATTAGCAGAAACGCTGCAGACACTTGCAGCTATTAGTGTTGACAGTATTTGGACTTTTGAGAGAGGCTGTGATGGAGTGCTAAATCATATTTGGGTACAAGCTGAGATGAGAGAGGAGACTTTAGGGGGTGTGGAAATGCAATAGGCAGTAACACTACAGTAATAAACACAATGGGCTTCCCAAGATAAGACAAGTGTGTTAGTGAACACTGCAGCTGTGAAAGATCCTAAAGTTTCCAGTGACAGCGTTGTTTGCCCAGCGTTGGTGTTACTGTATCATCATTAAAGGGGAAAGTGTTTAAACTCAAATGCGACACCTCAGACACCGGTACCATGACGGCAGTTAGAAAACAACAAAAAAAGAATAAGCGGTTCATGCATTAAGGAAGTGCTTTCTAGTGCTCAACATAATTAAAGGTCAAACTTTCAGATGCTCAAAGGCCATTTTGTTTGATGACTCGTTTAATTTTGGCACCAAATGGACCATGCGGTGCCTGTATTAGTCACACGAGTTCGGTTTGATATATTTTCCTTTGCAACTGCTGCTTTTTTGATTTATTTTATCTCTGTTGGACCTTGGCTGCGAGTCCTTCGCAACGAGAAGAAATAGTTGGTGCGTTTTTGATTTGTTTAACCGTCTTCAAACTTTCAAAGAAACTTCTGCTATTTAGAAGAAAAAGGGCCAAAAACACACAAATCAATATCATTTTGAAGCTTGAAAATAAAAGGACGAAGTAGAAGTCTCTCCAAAATTAAAAAAAAAAGTTAAGAAGACACACAATGCTCTTCTCACTTTTCAGTGCTGAGGATCTTTCATAAAATATTTCTCTTGGATTTATTTACTAATCCAGGGAACTCCCCCTGCGCCCTGAGCCCCTTATGCTGAATAGTGCCTCGCAGCGGCTCCTTTAGCCTGTGAATATCCTTCTGTGAATCGAAAAGAAGAAGAAATCACCATTCCACACGCAGTAGTAGCCTCTGAGCAGATACTTCTCCATAACAATGCTCCCTTTTTTGTTCGGGTTTGTAGCAGCGGCTGCATGTTTTCCATGTTTCTGTTGACAGGCAGAACTTAAAGGTGAGATTCAGCAGCGATCCTCGGAGAGGTGCAGTTGTCATTGGGAGGTTTTGCCTGAGCCTACGTCTCAATCAGGTAGAGCAGAGAAATGCTCGGCGGACTGCAGAGCTGTAAATGTGATAAAACCGGAGAGACCAGGAACGGCCTGAGGCGATGGGACTTGATATGAAACTTGCTGCTGCTCTTTTCTGAAATTCCAAACGATATTGCCTCTATACATTACTGCGCCTGAGCCCGTCAGTCCTGCCACTTGAGAGCTGATGATTCTTGATGAGAGCCACTGAAGTAATTTCATGTTATGGCACAAAGCTCGCTAAAAGAATTTAAATTATGCTAAATACGTTTGCCTTGGTTTGCATTTTTTTTTATATGTAGCTATTACTATATAATACAATGTGTTTAAGAGTAGGTAGCATTGTTTCCAGCAGCACAAAACACACAAACACAAACACACACTTTCCTTTTCATTGATTATAATCCTCTTCTTATCCTATACCCTTTATCATCCACGGTGCGTCTTCTATTACATGAATGATCCCAGTTGTCCAACACATACTGAGCAATCAATGAAACCCACAAGGGTGTATTTATACACACTCTTGCCTGTGACAGATTTATGTATCACAGTGATTAGTGGAGACAGATGCACAGTGTTCAGTCCATGAGTGTTTGCACCGTGCGTCTGTCATCCTCTGCATTTATTTGCGGGGGGAGAGAGAGAGAGAGCATGTGACAAGTTTTCACTTCTTTATAAACGGATAACAAAATTGAAGTAAGCTCTTGTAGATTCAAGCGGTGGTGGTGTTTTTAAATGGATTGTAACAGATGCATCAGTTTACCTGCCTAAAATCATAAGGCAGCGGTGTGAAGTCAGGAGTGAGTGCAGCGACCTGGATTAAGCTGCAGTGGCTTTTGTAGCGGCTACACCACTTACTCTCCTCACTGTTCGACTTTCTCTGAAGGTCAGTTTGGCCATTAGCTAGATCAGCCCAACGCTGCGTGCCCCACCTCTCCACTCCAATTCTTCTCACCCCCCCCTCTCCTCACGGTCTGAAGAGAGAGAGAGAAAGAGAGAGAGAGAGAGATGTGGTGGGGCTAAATTTATCTTCACACAAAACCCAAAGCTGAGATGTGAAAAGAGAAAACTCCAGGTTACTGACTGCTGATCGCGATCAACTTCACCTTCGTGAGGCGTTTGTCAAAAAAAAACAAAAAACGAAACGAACAACACAACATGCACCCATTTCTCCTTTCCCCTTCTTCTATCCATCTTCTTTTTCTCTTTATTCCCCCTTCCTCCTCCTCCTCCTCTTCCTCAACTCGATCCTCCCATCCCCTGTTTTATTAACAACGGAGCTGGTGGCTTGTGATAACTGGTCACTCCTCCAGGCGTTGAAAGGCAAGGACACTCTATTATCCTAGCTAGATGGATGGGTTGAAATATTGCCTGCAAGTGGTAGAGCCTGCCAAATCCTCCAGTCTTAAAACCCCTTTGTCTCTGACAAGGAGGGACATTAGTGAGAGGGGCCAGGTTCTTGGATAGGGATCCACTCCTCTGAATATAACACAGGGAAAAAAAAGAGGGAATTCGGGCCACGGACACGTATGTGGAATAGAATCCAGAAATTGCATAACGTCGGCTCCGAACTGAAGAACTTGCATTGCTTTTGTAAATCTCCTTTTTGCCCTTTGTGTGTGTGCATGTGGAGGACAAAGAGAGAAGGGAGTGTGTATACATTAGAATGATTAACATGTTGCAGGTAGAGACAGCCGGTCAGCCAGACAGCTGGGTCACATATTAATTAGTGTCCTAATTATCAGTGACCTTTACCTCACAACAGTTCCAGACTTGTTTTACCCTCTGAGCCTCTGCCAATTCATTTAGGGAATACGTAGCCTGTTTGCAACTGGCAAGTGTCAGTAGTTCATGCATCTTAAAATATGTTGTGAAAAACAGCTGTTGTGTGTGTGTGTGTGTGTGTGTTTTGTTGTATGTCTGCGCCTCTGTCTACACAACTTAATGGTGCAGCAGCATAATGAGGATGGTGTTAGTCCTGTGTTTTAAACTACTACATCCCGTCCTTGCACCATCAACACTTTGCTTATATTATTAAAAAGGGAAGTCATGTTTCTTGTCAGCTGCACTCGGACGCCCTTTGCCAGGAGGCGCTCCTCATTTTCTTTGTAGCACGCACTCGCGCTTCAGGGCAGATAACAACCGGAGAATGGATTTTGTTTACAAATCAAGTGATTTTTCTAAAAGGGAAGCAAACGTTTCATGTGATGTCTGGGGGTCAGTGGTCTGGTTCTTATTTTAACAGCCCAAAGCACATGGTATTAAATAAATGGTACAAACACATTTAAGGGTGTGTCCCTGCAGTTTTTACTATTTTACAGACAGACACATGGTTCAAAAGGGTTTTACCTGGACTCTTAATCAGTGTTGTAGTTTATTAAGGGACGATGTGCAATGGCATTCATCATTTACAGAAAATGGAGAGATGGTTGCACCAGATTTAGCTCACAGCTAATTTCCATCTGCAAGCACATCTGCAAGCACCCATTTCAAGCACAGGCCACAAACTACTATTCAAGGGTGATACATAGAATGACACAAATAGACAATAGACATTACAGAAACACAGTTTCCACATCTAAAAAGACCAAGTCAAGTGCATTACATTTGAGAAAGTCGTACCCTATATGGTCAATGGAAAGAAAAACTAAGTCATATATGATACAAAATACGATTTTAACATTGCAACATTTTAAAATTCCCAAATTCCTAATTCAGTGGGAGGGGCTGCGTTGTATATTACTGTATCTTGTCATCAGATTACATTTGTCTGTAACGCAGTAATGTAAGGTGTTACTTTGATATCATCAATAATCACATTACAGTTACGAATCAAAAAATGATCTTGTTTCTATATGGGAGAACTGAAAACACAAACGTCCCTTTCTATGTGCGCTTAGGCGACGCTGGTTTGACCTCACTCACTCATTCCCCCTTTACCAGACTGCCGTGAACAGAACACTGACTGTACGGCATAAAGACACAAGCACGTCGCAACGGCTTTCCCTCTGTTGTATGTTGATTCAGTTAAATTTAATATAGACCGATCAGTTGATTGTAAAACATTTATGTCTTGATGTAAATGTGGTGATTTCTGTACATACAGAGCCCCGAGGCAGCGCTGCTCCTCTGCTCAGCACACACACACCTGGAGCTTCACTTTTTATTAAAACAAACAATCAATGAGATCACAAGTTAATCGTCTGTCTTTCTCCCCCGGGATGACGACACAGGTTGGCCGGCCTATCAGCTCCAGACCGGGCTGCTGCCTCTGTGATGACCTGCTGCCCCCAGTCGCTGCTCCCACAGGTGGAACTTCTCCCAAGAAGTCGCAGCAAATAAACAAACATGCGTCATTTTGATTAACTGTCCGTAGATTGGCAATCAAAACAATTTCTTTCTCGTGTGAAAAAATATTAAAACTTAATGAAGTGACGTTTTAACAGCGCTACAGCGGGAATCAAAACAGCTTTTAGCTGCTTTACCACAATTGCTGACGGATGGAGCCAATCACATTCAGAATGTCATAGTACACATGACGATGTCATGGAGTAATCTAAGAGTAAAGTAACCGGTAGTGCAAGTAATTACTTTAAACAGCGAGTAATAAACTAACTACCCCAACACTGCTCTTAATTATCTTCAGATTTTAGACGTGTTTGCATGTTGTAATAGAACGAAACAAGATCCAGTTTGTGTGAAGTTGATCACATGTGGTGAAGAACATGGAGGAGCAGAGAGAATCATCTCACAGCTCTGCAAAGATGTGATGGTGCTAATCACAACAGCCCAGGCAGTATGCGCCTTGTGCACCTGCCCGTATTGCATATCTTGATAATGTGCCCCTTAAAATAACATTGGATATTGCACCACTGATTTCAAACCAACATTTTTAATCGTTAAAATTGTTTTTCACTGCCTCGGGACAGCAATGTGCCGAGCACTTTGTGTTACACTATGAGCTGGTTGTAAGATAGGGACCATTATCTCTTCACTACATTGTTGTTTAGTTGGCCAAACAGCATAAAAACACTTTGTTTACCAACGGGTGAAACGGTTCCTGAAACAGGGACTAAAAAATGTTTAAAACATCGACACGAGATCCTAGTCTGGTTCCTTTGTATTATAGTGATATAGTCAGAGGTTTGGATGCACTTCACATCATGAAGTTCAGCACTGAATAGAATTCATCTGTTCTTGTAAATTGATTACATTTCATACAGACTCACAGATGCTTGAGTTTTCTGAGGACTCTTGAATAACGTCCAAGGACATGGAGTATTACTATTTGTCCATTACTGATGGCATCATGCTCGAGTTGCCCTTAGAATAAAGTATTTAAATCGCTGATTTAGAAATATTATAAGGCTTTTCAGTCAGTCCAAGTACATAATCAATTTGCAGCAAAGAAACTTGTTAAACTAAACTCTATGAATAATTATAAATCCCTTGTCAGGAAGTCGGCATTCAAAGTGTGGAGAGTGGAACTATCCACTAAAGACTCGTAGCCTCACTTTCTGTTACACAATTTGTACCTGAGCAGTTGTGCACCAATACAAAGTGTGTACTAATGCATTATTCACCACGGCATTGTGAAAGGAAACATCAAAATTTTTATAGAAATAAGACTTGACTGGTCTTGAATCAGCTTTCTCTTACTTAAGCAGAAGTTTCAACACAAAATGTCCATCTGGCATCTCTCAAAGAAACGTTGAGCTGTGAAGTTTATCACCGCCTCAAGGACTTCTTTTTTTTTTTTTTTACACAGCACGCTCATTGTGCATGCTTTTTTATTTAATTGAATTAAGAAGCACCCAGTGTAGCATCTCTGTTATTGTTATCTTGTAGGTGTATAGGGTTATTAAAGAGGGAAGCATGTTAAGTCATTTGTTATCCCTGGCATTCTAATAAACATGTTGGCTTTGGGCAAGGCCTGCAGGTTGTCTGTGCAGTTCAGATTGATACTCCTGCCATATCTAGAGCTATGCACCTCATTATCCTAACAGGATGCTGAAGAGGAGAGAAGACAGTGCAGGCGAGGGAAACTGCTACACATATTATTGTTTCTCTTTTTCTTTATGCTGTTTTTTTTAAAGGGAAAGAGTCAGGAATGAATTTCAAACTGCGTATTGTACAGAGGAGAAAACGTTAAAGCTTTGACTCACATCTGAGAAGGAAATGATTTAAGTTTGCATTGTAGAAGTGAATTAGTAGAATAACTGACAAATTGAAAAAAAAAGAAGGAAAAAAAAAGCACTGAACAGACATTTAACCTCATTGCCCCAATTATCCCCAACTGAAATCCATGCTTATTTTGCTAACTTTTTTTCCCTTCTTTCAGCTCAAGCACTGGTTCTTGACACATATAACCCCATGGGTTTTCTGTCAGGGAAGGCTTGATTTTACTAATTGGTACCAAAGCTGTTAATTGGAGCTGTGGAAATAAGAAATGGAGAATTGGAGGGTTCTCTCATGGGAAATATGTGTGTTCAACCTTATTTTCCACCTTTGCTCATTGTGTTTTTTTTTAGCTTCCTAACTGCACAGAAAACATTGTTTTGTTGTCACAGAAAAGTGCCCAGTAATCCAGTATGAAAAAGTATCACATTACATACAGCGCTGCATATATTTACAGTAAGATATAGGCCTTTTGTGGCACACTCTCATAACTGTGAAACAGGGATTATCTTGAAGGTGCACAGTTTGATAAAGCAATAGTTTCTAGGCAGCAGAGTTGTGCTGATTCCGCCTCTGGTCCCTCGATACCACGATACGTCCCTGAGTTTGGGCATCGGCTGATAGCGAGTATTGATTCAGCAGCAGCGCTTTTCTTTTCTTACTTTCTTTATTTTATTATTATGCTTTTTTTAAAATGTAAAACACATGGGACACAGATACAGATAGACACAAACGCCAGAAAGATCTGATGTGTTTATAAAACAGAAAACACAATCTCCTCCATGTGAGTGTTTTCTCAGACTGTGATCAGTTAATCTCTTCCAGCCACCTCGCACCTTCTCAGAGGCCAAACATCCAACTCCTCTCAAGTGATTTTCCATTGTCAGCAACATTAGTTGCTTCAAAACTTACTGTCACTCTGCAAACAGCCACATGCTGTGCACCTTGGGAAATACAGTACGTGCAATTTATCATGGGAAATCATCATCAAAAACAAAACGGGAGTAAGCATAAAAAAGCATCAACTGTGAAATAACAGAATTGGAGGAACATCCCTTCCTCACTGTTGCAGCAGCACTTCTTGTTATTCTTTGGTGTCTGACTTGCTCACTCTAAGTTGCAGGAATATGTTGTGACACTGACAACCAAACAACATTTTTATTTATCTATTTATTTTGTGACATGAATTGCTTCAGAGAGATGCGACGTCAAACCTGCACTGCTTGGTGAAAAAAAACCATGCATTTCCAAAATGTCAACTTTTCAGGAACCAAGGAAAAAAAAAACACACAAAGAAAACCAACAACTTTATTTTTATCTTGGTCACATTTCATTTTTTGAGATGTTCCATTTGATTTTGAAAGAGCCTTGTGAGCCTAAGAGGTTGAAGACTTTTGTAAGTCTTTTAAAGGTCCCATATTATGCTATTTTTCATCTATTTCATATGGTTTTAAGTTGTCCAAGCATATTGTATTCATAGTGTATTGTCCCCAAATCAATCTGCAGCTCTAGATCTCAGTAATCTAAAAGTGTCTCTCCAGAGCTCTCCTGAGAACGAGCTGTTTCTGTGTCTGCACCTTGAAATGCAAATGATTATGTGTAAACCACGTCCACTCCACAGCTGTCACGGGGAGAGGGTGTGGTTTTCACTACAGGTACATGTGCCAATGTTGACATTGAGACAGCAGGGGTCGGGTATTGATTTCCGAAAAAAAAAAAAAAAGTTTATGAGACTCACATCTTGTCTGAAAAAATACTAATGTCTCACTGTGACAGAAGGAGATCGCCTACATGGTGGCTCCTATGCCATCAAACTGTCAAATAAAAAAAACGAGTGAAACTGAGGAGCAGCACAAACTACACTGTTATGGACTGATGAGAAGTTACCGGAGAATATGGTTTTGCGCCGTGAGAGGAGACTTCCTCGTTCAGATCAGATCATGTCTCTCACTCCGTGATGAGGACCGCTGCACCGCAGCGCTGATGAGAAGCCGTATCAGGCCAATGTCCGCGGTTTCATTTTTAATGACGGGCAGCTGTTTTTCAGTCAGTGATTCAAAATGATCATCTACCGGCCGCGGAAGCGTTACCGACCGATGCTCCCGTATCTACGTTTCATGTGAAATGACGGGCCGACTGACGGACGAGGGGGGGTGGAGGTGGTGCGACTCTCGCTGACCAGGAAATGGCTCACCGGGCGGAGCTAACGTTTTTCCAGACTTGCCCAGGGGGAGTATAAGGAAGTACCGGGAGGTGGAGTTACTCGAGTTCAACACATCCTGACGTCAAGTCTGCCAGCACTTTCAATTCGCCCGTTTGGAGACACGATCTCAAAAAAGTGTAAAAATCAATTGAGGGAATGAACAGACTTTTTTCACCTTCAGGCGTCATAGAAAGGCCCCGGGAACACATAGGACCACTACAAAACCTATAGAAAGTGGATTTTCATAATAGGTCCCCTTTAAGACGCAACGTCAACCTCTGACAGAAGTCTCACTTTATCATTTATTAAAAGGTGAAAGTCATGTACAGTAGACTTGTTCTGCACTCAGTGTATAAACAAAATGACAACCGCCTAGAAATGAATACGACTAATACCCATCATAATAAGAACAGATAGTGATATCCATGGGAATGAAACAGACCATAAACATCTCACTGTGGTTCCGCTTGTCCCTCCAAACTGACTCTGTATTGTAGGCCATTTTTATGTTGGCAGCAACGAGTCCATCTTATCTTTATTAATAGGGTCATGTGACTGAGTGTCATCATCAAAAACTTTTCCAGCGACAAAATTCAGCCTCGTGGGCAGCAGATGCTGCAGCAGCTTTTGATGTGTTGCCCAGCGCTGAGAACCCATGCAGTTTGAGTCTGGGTACTAACAAAATTTCTTGATATGTACAACATGGAGCCAGCAGTGCAGTCGACACGTTGGAATTTGTCCAGGATGCGGGTTGGAGGATTTTCAGAGGTCTGACCTATAAAATATGGACCCGGACCAGTTATCAAAAAAAAAAAAAGAAACTCCATCTGACAGTGGGACATCAATTGTTGTTGCTCTTTCAGAATCAATCAGGAAACATTTATGACATTGTTGCGGCAGCTTTCTGCTGACTACATGGATTTCCTTGTGGTCATCAAGTAGTTATGAGCAGTCAATTGCAAATCAGCAGAATTGCATACAGGTATATGTGTACATATCCCTTAACTATGGAGGAGCAAAGCAAATGTTTTGGGTAATTTCCTTTGTTAATAAAGTGTTGCATGGGAATGCATTAGCTTAGCACAGCACTTCATGGTGGTGAACCCATCTGTGATGCTGTGAGTTATAAAGGCCTAACTGCAAGAGGTGCACAAGTTATTGCTAAGCCCTGTTGTTCTGCTGCATTCCTCACTTGAGATAATAATAATAATAATAAAAAAAAGCACTTCAGCAAAAGGCAATCCAATGAGCAAAAAAAATAATGGGCAATGAAAATTAGCCTTGTATTGTAGCTATCAGCTCCTAAGCAGCACAATCAGGCTGAAATATGAGATTCGCGGCCTGGGCCACGTGCGCTGTATAGACGCTGATCTGCTGAGTAGTATGTTTTATTCATTTGAATAGTGGACCGCAGACGTGATGGGCCTTTATTAGCCAACCACAGAACTGCAATATCCTTTGGTTGCCTGTTATGATAAAGGAGGAAGCTGTGGGTTTTATGAGCCTATAGATAAAGCATTAGGCCATGGGTTGGTTACACTGACTCTAATGCTAATGCGTCCACCTGTTCGGCTCTAAATCTAAGACTTTCTTTTGTTCGTGAATGTGTTTCGAGGCAACTGATGGATACAAGATAAGCAAGAACAGGTAGGGGTCTTATAAACTTGCAGCTTCTGATGATTTTAAATGTGTAGATGACCTGGGTTTGGTAAGATTTCACCGCTTTTTAGACTGACAATGCAAACCACTTTTTATTTTGCAAAGTTAAATGAATCTAATCTGAATATTGCATTATGCTGCAGCATGCAAGTGTGTTGTGTGCTAACGATGTGTTAGGCAACCCAAGGGTCTCAACGGTGTGTTTTTTTTTGTTTCTGCTTTTCCGTCTTAAATAAATCAACCTTTTGTTCCAAATGTCACGGAATTGCTGGTTTTAGTCTTTCAAGGTAAAGCTATTGGTTGAAAGTCGTCATTTTTTTTCTCTCTTCCCCTGGTAGTCTTAGAAATTAGTTTGTGCAGGTAGTTATTTTGAATTCCCAGATATGCTCCCGAACAACATCTGAGGAAGGATTTGATTATTTGCCCCTGCACCGTAGAGCTTACGCGCTGATAGAAACTGTCAGGAATTCCCAGGACCTGTTTGTGTTATTGTTAGTTTGCAGCGCAGAAATTGTTCGAGTCGACAGCGTGTTTAACACGAGGCAGCTTTTAACAGATGGAGTCACAGAGCAGTGGTGATTTTGATCAGTGCACCTGAGGAGCAGGAATATATTTGAGGGATATAAAGAGGAATTCAATTAATCTTGTTTAGTTTTTTTCATGCAAAATGCCATTTCAACACCTAATCACATCTATTTATTCATAGGGTCTTTCCTCATATACACACATACACATTAATACATGCCTCCACTTGCACAAACAAGCTCACAACTCTCAGAGTAATCCTTTACTGATCAGAGGCTCCTGAGACCTGCCAAACAAAATCAGCTCACAATCTGAACAGAGTTCACTGATGAATATTAAATGAAAAGGGGTAAAGAGTTAAGCTAAGGTGTGAGTGGGGGTTAAATTAATAAATAAACCGGCTCAAACATATCTTTATATATATATAAATATAGAAATAAAAAGTTGAATCTCCTGTGGTCAGCCTCTATAGACCTCGTGGTCTTTGAAGGCATCATTAGCTGGTTTTATCAGCACATTGACCCTAAAACTAGTACCTGAGGGGCCTGACTGTAGTGGTGCAGACATGAGCATATGAATCTTGGATGGATGAAATAAGACTTTGAAGTGGATTTTCTATTTGAAGGATTATACATCAGGGATTTTGATTCATGCCCATTTTTTTGTCCTTGAGGCTATGTGCTTGTGTGGGTGGAAAGAGTTATCGTTCACAAAATTATTAACGTACCTATTTCTTCTTCTTCGGCGTAAACAATGTTTAGTTAATGAATGAACCACGTGGCTGGTGATGCGTTTGCATTCGTTCCTGTGTTGTTGTTGTCTTTTAATGACGGTGTGAATTAGACAACCACAGTGTGACTGCAACTGTTCTGAGGGAATCTCTTGAGATTGAATCCTCACAACAATCGTCTACATAAATATAGCAAAAGATTTCAGGTAACACGATAACAAGGGTGCCCGAAGCGCTGGGAGAAATATAGATTGTTTTATTATGATTCTCCAAAGCCCTGCAAATCAAACCAGCTGTCTTTCACTTCCATTCCATTTTTTTGTCTTTCTTTTCCTGATTGTACTGTAAATTGGAAATATAAATACCTTACAATAAAGATGATTATTTCAATACAGATGAAAATGTCGTAACATAATCATTTGTATTTCATATGGATTTCAACCTAATCCCAGTGTATGTTGTCATGACCCAGTTTGGTATTGAAATTTATAGTGAATACCCTCCACTTGGTAATCCTTGGATGTAATATAGGCACCCTTTCAGCTTGAATGACCTATTTCAAGAAAAACAATGTTTTGTTTAGAATCAGTCCTCGGAGCCACACCAAAGGGAGAATCCACCGCGATCTAAAACTTTCTGGACTTTCTCAGAGCGGTCGGCTTTTAAACGGAAACACCTTCATTTCCTTGAATAATTTCCATGACAATGGGGTCTTTGTACGGATGAACATTGTTGTGTTTTTTTTTTACTCCGATAGTTGAAGGGTTATTGTTTCCAATATGTTAATGCTGTTTTTTCCTGCAGGAATACTGTCTTTGAAGTAATCTCTTTGAGTGTTTGGTTCAAGTACCATTCTCGAGGGAGGGGAGGGGAGGGGAGAGGAGAGGAGGGAGGGGGTTGAACTTTTTAAAATGTAATTTTCCCCTTACCACCGTTGAATAGTCTTACTGTGTCAGTTCTAACCTTGAGCCGTCAAAACAGATAAATCCCCTCAGATTGTATTCTGATTAGATTATCCGCTTAATCTGCAACACATGCATGGGACTGCGAGCGGCGGGAAAGCCACTTGCAAGGCGGAGTAAATGCAATAATAGTTGGGATGCTAATACTCGCTGGCAGATTTGCGATGATACCACACAGGCAAACAATATTAATGGAGCAACTGATCCAACAGCTAACAATAACCCAATTTATTACACAAAAAGCTGACCTCCCTGCACGACGCGCCGCACGTCTAACGACCCCGTTCACCGCAGAAAACTTTCCAGGAACTCTGAGACTTTGTGTTTGGAATAAACATCTCTCACATGGCTCAGCTTTCATTAGACGGTAGGCTACAGTGGTGGCTGCTAATGGAACGCCATTAAAACCAGATGACATTTAATCTCGATTATGTTTAAATGGCACTTATACAACCAACAGAAATTAAACTCTACTATATCTTTTACTTTTATTTGCTTAAAGGGAGAGTTCACTGAAAATTCAAATTTCACTCATTGTCTACTCACTCTCCTGTCAACTAAGTTGTCCTCCGTTCCTTCTCTGAGTTACGGGGGGGGTCCACGCAGCACTATTTGTCCATATAATGGTTGTCAATGGACACCAACTTTCTCCAAAAAGACACACCAAAAAACATCCAAATACCTCCATACTGCTCGTCTGTAATGTTCCTCTTGTATTGAAGCCCAGACATGAGAAATTGTTCCGAAAAAAATTAAATAAGTCTATATTTTAAGCTTGTTTGTTGCGGAAGCTCCCAGTGTCTCAGTTCACTGCTCTTCCTGTGTCCAGCGGAACAATTTCTCATGTCGGGGCTTCAATACAAGAGGGACATTACAGACGAGCAGTATGGAGGTATTTGGATGTTTTTTGGTGTGTCTTTTTGGACGAAGAAAGTTGGTTTCCATTCACAATCATTATATGGACAAATACTGCTGCGCGGAACCCCCCGTAACTCAGAGAAGAAACGGAGGACTCTGAAAATTCTCACAGCTCTTAGTCGACATGAGGGTGAGTAGATAATGAATGAAATCTGAATTTTGGGTGAACTATCCCTTTAAATTGTTTTAAGTGTTTGTTGTTATTGTTTCTGTTCAAGAGCTGGAAAACATCAATATTTCATTTTTACACTGGAGACTCCTCTGCTGTTTCCAACCCCACTCCTTTTCAACATGAATTTAAAGTCACAGTCTGTAGGTTTGTTCGTTGCAGTTTGTAAACACAACATTCAGACTGGGCCCCCTCCCCTCGGGCTCAACAGCTCACAAACCCACCCCCCTGCTGGTAAGTGTGTATCCACCATTTCTCCTGGCTTTACGGTGTCCACTCTCTACCTTAGCAGTAGTTCAGTTCAGTTTCGATTAATGTCCCAAAAGGCAATTTGGGTGCAGCTCATAGGATAAAAAAACAACAAAACATAAACATAGAAACACAGCATGACATAGAAACCAATATCAGTATAAATAGCATGTGCACAGTCAATGATTATGTAATAAATACAAGAAAAAATCTAGGATAACACTTTTATAGAAACCCGCGGCGCCACACGCTCATCGTCATTGGCTGAGGAAAATACACCAACTCATTCACCTTCCAAAAATATCCCGACTACACCAGAACAGACACAGTCACGAGTAGAAGCTCATAGGTGATGGTGTAGCAGGATTTCTTTTGTACTGTATAAGTATATTTTGTTTAGTAAAATCCTACAGACTCAACCTTTAAACACCACAGCTGTGCAGTGATGAATTTCAAAAAGCAACATGGTCTCATTGTTTGTATAAATCTACACCTTTAACTAAAGCCACTGATTTCTCAGAGATAAAAATGGAACAGAGTCGTCGGTTGTGAGCGTCCGTCCTCTGGCTCCGCTGCTGCTGCTGTTTTGTTGAAACAGGAAGATAAAAAAAATACTTTTCTACTAAAGTGCTCGGATGTTACAGTAGTTGGACAGTTTGGACTGTAGTACAAGCGTTGACCGGAGCTACTACCGCTTTCCTGACACTGACTTGGATCTCGTGGAGACGCCGACGTCTTTACATGACGGTTCACAGGACCAACCTTTGTTATATAACCTATTGTAAAATGAATGCTTGGATGGCTTTGAATGTCAGTACGCTGTGTGTGCGCGTGCACGTACATGCATATGTGTGCATGTGTGCCTCCACCTTTGCAACCATTTGTGAATTTGAGTGCGTGTTGTCGATGACTGATATATGTGATTCTGTTGGCGTTCTGCAGGCTCCAGCAGACAATCTCTGCCTTTCACCTTTGATTAAGGTTCTCCGCGGTATAATTTTGACACCTGCCGCTGTTGTGCACCACTCAACTCTGAAAAGTTCACTAAAATAAGTGTTTTGATCCCAGATATGGCAGCTATTAAGGCTTGAAATCCTTGTCTCTGGCAGTAATTCGTGGCTTTTGCTTTTGATGGATTTGAAGAAAAGAAAAAAATAAAGTATAATGAAAAGGGTTTGATTTGTTATTTTTAGATCTTCTCAAACTGTCTTTTTGAATGCAACAGAATATATCCTATGGTTCTGTCTCTGCAAAATAACAGTTGTTAAAAAAGAAATGCATATTTTTTTGACCTACAAAACACAAATGAACTTATTTTAGATGGAAAATAAATTAAAATGGGTCCTGATACATATGCTTGGATGAAATTGATGGGCAGATTTTGAAGATAGAAACCCAGCTATAATCCGTTTTGAATGGATTTAGCAACAACCAAATCTAAGGCCAGCATAACCTGAAAATCTCATAAAGACCATCCAGTCAATCTTATTCAAAACACTGAAATGTAATTACAGTGCCATTTCATTTCATCATCTTTTATCATTGTGCGCTGCATTCATAGGAATGAGTGTAAACAGTTTGTTTGTGTAAAGTTGAAGATTTCCAGTTTTCACATTGTGATTGATCAGAACCTCTGAGTTCACATTTACAGGGACAAATATAACAGGTGATAACAGCCCCCACCCCCATCCCAGGGGGGCTGCTTCACGTCATAAAGCCTCCAACTCAAGCCAAGGATGAAGAATCAAAACACTATAGAGTAGCAATGAAAGGAAAGAATCTAAAAGCTATCCACCACTTTGCTCATAAAGCTTCTTATGTTATGGTAGTGGAGTCATTTAATATCTCAGGTGGCATCTCTTACACAGTGATGAGTGGCTGTAAGAGTCTGAACAAGTGGCTGGATTTCTATAAGCAGCCGTACTAAACTTCAGAATTCAGCCTCTATAACAGTACGAGCCCTTTCAGTGCATCTCTTCATACGTCTTTCAGTGATCTTCCATCCTTATTATGGGGTGTAGGCCTTTTACGGTTATTATATAATCGCCTGATTGCAATTATTTGAGCTGACCCGCAATTATTCTGCATAATTGTTAAAATCGTTTCCATTCATCCGTGTAAAAACAGCTGGATGAAACGAACAAAAATGTCACATTTTCATCACTATTTCCTCGTCGTTTTCCACAGTTTGAGGTTTGAATGGTCCTCTTTTAATGACATCATCACTTTGTGCCCCCATCCTCTTCTTCTATGGTTTAATGACACATGAATGGAGAATTAACGCCACAAACTGTTTATCTCTAATATCCGACGACCGCATTTCGATGAGCATCTACTGACATTAGCATCATTTAGTTGCAGAGCCAAACAACACAGCATGGTTTGATTTTAAGCCAAATGAAAAAAGAGAGCTCAATAACTTGGAGGAGGCGATTTGTCAGATTCGCAGCAAAAAGCTTGCAGTTAGAGGTGCTGATACCACAAATTAAAAAAAAACACAAACATCTACAGTCAACCACTCCATCCAATTTGCTGAACATGGAAAGACAGACATGTAACATGTCAGTAAAGGTTAATTGACATTTACTTTGTCTTTTTCTGAACATATAGATTTTTGTTGTATGAGGAAGGTAGCTGTCATTTACACCGTCCGTCCTTCAGAATTAAAGCAGTAGGTTTTGTGCTGCAGAATAGTGAATAGCTTCACTTTTGTGCCCTTTTGTGTGGAACTGACTCCGGTTTTTGCACAAGATCCGTGGGTGAGTCGGTCAGAATTTAACCTTTAGCCTGCCTAGAGCTGAAATTGTCTCTTTATTTTATTTTTTGCATGTCGTCCGTCTGTGCATGTTACAAGATTAAAGGATTTACTAGTGAGCTCTGGAGCTGCAACCAAACACACACACACACACACAAAACATTGAATGAAATTACTACATTAAATGAATCCATTGTCACAAACAGGGTGATGCAAACCTTACAGTGCTGAAGTAATTTTAAGAGAAATATATATTTTTTATTTCATTATTAGCCTTAGAATTGAAGCCAATACAAACCTCAGCACTGCAAAATTCCTTGATATTCAATAATGCGTTTGAATGGATGGATTCTGTAACACTGAATGGTGCAGGGTTAAGAAGGCACTTGTACTGGATGCCATATAAAACGATAGGTCAGCATGTGGAGATGTACAGTACTGTAGAAGGTTACGCACATTAGTGCAAAGGCCTCGTTCTTGATACACAGACCTGAAATGAATTCTGTCGCCCAAAGACAAGAACCACGTAGAAAGTGTTCAGGGTGAAGGTCGGTATAATGTTCTTTAACTTGCTCTGACATGTGGCTTGACCTGTGTTTTTATGATTTGAAATTTGTTAAAGGTGATACAACTGAATAGACAAGAATACCACTTTAAAGTGCTGCATGTGAAACATTGACACCCACTTACTATAGAGTTCTCAACAGCCTTGAAAATGAAAACCCAATGCGGTCTGACCCGTGGGTGTTGAAGCCCAGACCTGACATGGTACATCTCACTAGCATTAATTATCAGCAAGAAAAGAAAAGAAAAGAAGCCGTCTTCATTGCCATCGCAGTGAGTGGCGACTACAGTTTGACAGTGAGAAGATTTGACTCTTAAATGAACGTTAACTGCTGCTGTTAGCCACAGCCTGTAGCTTGGCTACTTAGCCTCAACTGTGCTTGCAGCATCAAACACGCAATGCAATTACAATCTTTGCAGTGGGCCTGTTGGTCAGGTGACCCCGCCCCCAGCCCCTGGCATGATTGGTTCTTGGCTCTCGACCTGCAAGGAGTTGGCACTTCAGGAACCAGTGTTGAGAGGCAGAAACCGGTGCGAAGTCAGGCTCTGGTTCTAAACAAGCACTGTAACCGGCTCAGTGGAAAACAACTATGAAAGGTGCAAAGCAGCTTCCTTTCTATTCATGCTATGGCTGCAGGGAACCTCGTTATGTGACTGAACATGATGAAACCAACGTTGATCAACTGCACCTTGTCTGGTTTACCCTGGTTTAATGAACCACTCCTGACAAGTGCACTGTGGGTTCTTTGGAAAACACACATCTTCACTCTCTCTACTGACACAAGAATTTATTTGTGCACCTGCACAGGAGGATAAATCGTTCTCATGATATATAGAATATTTAGCACATCTATCTATCGGAGCGCTGCCGTGCACATACATTCAGTGAACTCACCGTCTTCCTACTGTTTTTTTTCCACCCAAAGTTTATGTCCAGAATATATTATCAGTTTAGTCCAGAGCTGGTTTATCTGATGCAGACTGAAGCTTTCAGCGGCTCAGAGCCACACTGCCTTACTTGTCCAGTCATGTGTACGTACACACAGGAGGTATTACAACACAGCCAGCAAGTGATAATGAGCCAAAAGTGCCTTGAAATACATTTATAGCTCAGTCAGTGTTAATGAACTGTGTGTTGAGTTTTTTTTTAGAGGAGCTAACAATAACGAGGCTAATTCAGGAAATCCGTGTTCAATATTTTATCCTTGAAACCAACAGGATCAGATATTTTTAGGGTGGACTCGGTCCTCTGGGTTCAGGACTGAACAGTAATTCAACTGAAGACTTCATCATGTTCAGACTGCTATCACTTTGTAAGATAACAGGCAACCAGACTTATTCTAAACGTACACTACATGGCAGACCAACAAATATGGAAATATATTGGAAAAAATAGCATTATTGTTGCAATCACATGTTATTGATGAGTAAAGTATGTACTAAGCCCTCATGACAACATGATTTGAATGTATGTATATGTAATTGAAGCCCCCCGCTCCTCACATTACACATTACACACCCTCAATCAAAACACGATCAAGTACCAGGGAGGGAGAGAACACGGCTGGCATAGCTAATCAATATCGATCAGTTGTCCAAGTGGATAACAACAGTGTTAATTCTTCAACTCTGACACTGAATGTTTGCTCCCCTTAATCCAAATGAATCAAATGAAAGAATCTTTTCAGACTCGCAAGTGCTCGTCCCCCGGGTGTGTATGTGGGGGGGGGGGGGTTGTGGAGAATACTCAAAAAACTTAACAAAACACACTCGGCGAAGCTGAACAATCCAACCAGTGTGATTAGCTATCCAATTAATTTGTTACGTATATATCCAGCCTTCCGCCGGTGGTGTTTTGACAGCTGAAGCAGCAAGACGGGGTCAGGGAGGGATAGCTGCAGTTAATGAAGAGAGAGACGGAGGAGGAAGAGGAGGGGTAGGGCAGTTGATAAGCTGCTGTTCCCATCCAGAGCTGAGCCGAGGCAACAGGTGAGATTGGCAGCAAACGCAGACAAAGATCTGGTACATTGTCCGGTTTATTTATTTGTCGCATGGATAAATAATAACCCGTCCAACCTGATGAGGGATCCAATTCTGGGGGAAATTTGTCCCCGTGTTCCATAATTGTGAATGCCTGCTCCGTGCACAGGTGAGGTATGAGGCAAAGTGGCTGTCGGCTTAATCCTGCCGCGCCGGTCAAGTCGACCGTTCAGAAGCCAAAATGACCCAAGATGCATGGAAATGTCCTGGTTCTGCTGCTGCTGCTGCTGATGATGATGACGACAATGAAGGACTATTTGCTACAACTTTATTCCTCCAAAGAAAAAAAAAACAGCTAATTTTAAAGACCCCCTCCGTGTTTTTTGTGCTTTTTTTTATGTTAGAGGGAAATTGCATTTCAGAGTTTTTCTGCCTTATAATTGCTGTGAACCAACGACAAATCCAAACTGGCAGTTTCAGGCAGACTGGGGTTGAAGACGTCACAACGGAGTGAGGGGGGTGGCTGGGTGGGTGCAGAGCAGCGCAGTCTCCGCCCACCACTGCTCATGAGCTGCTGGTGCTGCAGAAGGAGAGTCCTGGGAAATGGCGCAGGGTTTGTGATTTTGGCTAAAAATCTCTTCATCGCAATTTAAAAACCACAGAGAATGCTTTAAAATAACCAAAAAGGACGGTTGGAGGGGGACTTTGATGCAATGGGTCAGCCATCAGTATCAGTCCAGCCTCATCACATCATGCTGCTGAGTTGATTTACCCGCATCTCCAAAAGATTGTAACTACGTGTCAAGGGCTGTGATTGGTCTAGTGTACGCACAGACCGCCTCCTTTGTCTGCAGATCAACATGTGCAATAAAAGCTCGTTTGCTGACTTCAAAAAGGCCAAGTGCAAGGTCACAGCATAGAACCTGATAAACAATCTAGGTGTTTTACAAAGAATAAAAAGCATTAAAAATGCTACGATTCATTTAGAAAAAAAAGAAAAAGGTCTCAACCACATACAGAGAGTTACAATGATCCAACCTTGAAGAGATGAAAGCATCACTAACCTTCTCCAGGCCACTATATGGTTTTACCTTGATGAGAAGTTGCAGCTGGAAACAGAGCCTTTGACTACGGAGCCGATTTGCGGTGAACTGCACAGCAACATGTTCACTTAACCCAGTTAACCCAGAAGCATAAACCAGGCTTAATGTTGGTGCAATGAATCAGCCATCAGTACCACATCACATGACGCTGTATGAATCTGAACATCCAGCTA
This sequence comes from Decapterus maruadsi, assembly GCA_030347415.2. NCBI lineage: Eukaryota > Metazoa > Chordata > Actinopteri > Carangiformes > Carangidae > Decapterus > Decapterus maruadsi. The sequence goes on from CM064900.1 coordinate 27,326,611, forward strand.
CAGTAGTGATGCTTTCTAAGAATGGACAGACTTTCTGTTTTCAGTGTTATTGCCATTACATTGACAGAAGGAGCTAATGTTTTAAAGTCATTTGCCTCATTTGTGTTAAAAAGAAATCATCTCATCATTTATATTCACAGTTTACTAACCTGAGTGGTTTTCCATTGACAGAGAGGTGAAGGAGAAAGTTGTCATTTCTAAAACTAGACGCAGTGAAAAACATTCTCCATGCCCTCACATATCGTGTTACATTTCTCATCAGTGTCTTTCAATGTGTATTTCACACACACAAAACAAGAATATCCTGTGTGGGTGATGCTAAATGAACTGTAAATATTAAGCAGGAAAGACAATTATCATGAAGCTAAAGATTACAATTACAATCACCAAAAAAAGAAAGAAAATGTCACCTTAATCTCAGCCATCAGTTTTTATCATGAAGAACTCATAACGCGTGGTGATAATTAACCCACCGCTGACGACACTGTAATCCAGCCAAATGTCCCACACCGTTCCTTAATGAAACATCACTGTCACCACGGAAACTTCTGACGTCTCACTCGCTGTGGCGTTTACCTTCCAACATTTGTCTCACTGAAGCAGCGTCTGAGCTCGGTTTCAGCCTTTTGGGGGCATTTTAATATTATTATAGGACATGTGTAGTTAACACAGACATTTGATAGTGTGTCTTCATCTCTCTCTCTCTGTGGGACTGGAAGCATTAATAATTGTTCCAGTTATCACAGTCAGTAGGACAATAGTTTTTAAACATATTACAACACATGAATCTATTTGGCAGGAGTTGGGTGGCAGCGATACACAACTAAAGGCAGAAGTGCAATTTTAAAAAAAGGACACATGCTACTGTAAACAATCCAGTTGTATCCATCCATTATCTACACCGCGTGTCTACATCTCGTTTAGTTTATTTTGGTCTTTGGTTTGACGCAGCACCTCATTGCACAAAACAATCACAACTGAACATAAATACAGCAGCTGGACAAGGTCCAAGAAAAGAAGACAAAACCAACACAAGCAAATCAAAGTAAACAAATAAAAAAATCAATAAAGAAGGCGTGCAATCGACTGTCAGACCAAAAAGATGTAGGCTGAAGCATAGTTTATTTCGCCTACCCTGTTTTAGAGTCACCAGTCAAACCTTATGCACATGTTTTGGGCTGTGCATCTTTGCAAACTACACCCAGATACTGTAGGCCAAAGGCCTGGGAATGGAGCCCAAAACATTCCTGCTGGGAGGCCAGACTCCTTGCTACCAATGCAGTCAAAATATTTAAAAAATGCACATTCAATTAATGTGATTATAGAAAAGTTAAAGGGCACAATTATTCATTTTTAACCTCTATCTATGGTATACGCAGAGAAGAAACCAGATCACTTATGTTCTGGACACCTGCTTCATTTATAATATTTTATAATTCATTGTTCTCTGTTGATGGTTGTGGCCTCATGCTACAACATATTACAGGCTTTTTTCTTTTCTTTTTTTTTTTGAATCCCCCAGTGACTCAGCGTATCTGTGCATCAGACCCTGAAGCATGTTCCTGGCTAATGAGTCACATGCTAAATTGCTATTAACCTCTGATAAACAAAAATATGACCCATCACATCATTTAAATTGAACGTGACACGAGTTGCAACATCAGCTGTTGTGTTGAGAAAAGAGACGAGGACATCGGTCTTACATGTACAGTAGGTGAACGTAGCCGTGTTTACTTTAGTTTTAATCACCGTCTCGTCCTATGGCAGCCTCTCAGTGCCAAAAAGCCTATGCCATACCAAACGTGGTGCACACTCTAACCCAGTGCTTGTACCCCCAGTTGTACTTGGTGTAATTGCAAGTAATTGCAAGTGGTACTTAAAATGATAAAATACCATTTTATTGAGTGACCTTTACAGATCATTTCACTAAGATAGTGACCGGAGCCATCATTATTGCCTAAACTGCAGAAGCTAGGCTAATTGGCATTTTTTTCCCAACCCCATATGTTTTAATGGGGCATTGGTCGTATTTTAATAAGGATCCACATTTTGATGGTTTTGATTTACTCTGGTTTGTCGTTGCTAAATTTACTGCAGTACACCATTACTACAAACTCTGCACTCAGCTCTACAGCGAACTACAACTTACGTTTTGTAAAATGTGTTATTTTAGTTAGTTAAAATATACTGTATTAACTTTTACCGTCCACCGCACAAGTTTCATTTTACAATGTCTTCACAACACACAACTCCCCTTCGTGGTTGAAGGTTTGGAGTCTGCTAAGATCTCAGTGATCACAGGAAAAACTAAGAAAGTGCAGGTTAGTAATGATTCACTTATTTAGACTTTATTGTCACATTTCTGATGGCACGGTGGCTCATTGTGCCGACGCTTTTGTAGTTTGAACGATCACCGTGTTTGTTATCCTCCTGCAGAAATCTGGCAACTTAGCTGCACCTCATTTAAAATGTAGTCCCTTCGATATTTTCCACGCCGTTCTATTCTTCTACAAACAAAGCTTGTTTTAATAATGATGTTAAATCCATCAGCCCTCGCCACCACATTTAATAAGTGTTTAGTGTAATTTGCCATCTCTTGGCAACTTCACAAATCATTAGAGGTTTGAAGTTCAGAGAACTCGTTGCCTCAAGCTACCTTTTTTTTTATTTTTTCAGGGAAGACAGCGTCGACTGAGATATTACATAAAGTGCAGTCATTACAGAGTTTCGATAAACATGAAACAAGGGATGAGGAGGAGAGACGACGGCACATCGACCAAATAAAGTTGTCATTATAACACACTCCGACAGTTTGGACACTGTTTTCCTCGCAGTTTAACACATGATGCTCTCACTCATTAAAAACTCTTAACGAGCATGTTGAAAAACAACATTTTATTTATTTATTTATATCACCATGGGTCACAGGTCATCAAGTATTCAGACTACGAGGTCTTGATTTCCGTGTACCGCCAGTATCGAAACCATCCCAATTCATATTGACTCGTTCATCTTTTTGAACCTGAGAGAAAATGGATTCAGGTCTTGGACACAAAAGGTAAAAAAAGAAAAACAAATTAGAGCACTTACCTCATGTAACTTTTTTAAGTGCTGAAAGATTGCTTTTCTTTCATGCCTAGTAACTCTCATTACATACAACCCAGGGGGTGAGAAATCAATTTGTGAAGCTTAAAAAAACAAATGCAGGCTTTTTTTGTCTGTGTATGTGTGTGTGTGTGTGAGAGAGAGTGGCGTTTACTCTTAAATAAATATATAAAAGAAATAAAAAAAATTATCTCAATCAATCCATGTGTCATGTGGGCAGTATATCAATGTCTCACTCAACTCCTCTAAGGTATTCCTACTCACATTTTTCCTCACTTTGAGTTCTGCAGCTTGTTTCCATTCGATATCCCAACATGAGGCCTCTCAGTTAAACAACACAGGACGAAACTCTCTCAACCCTTCAACAGTTTCCCATCTGCAGCGTGGAGTCCAACACACCTGTCTTTATTGGAGGCAGGCTTTTATTAGAGAGAGGCTGTTATTTCGTCTGTTCTTCACAGTAAATTTGCTCATTTTTTTAAACATGAAACCTACTTATTTTCTGGTTTCTTGCATTTGCTAAGTTCATTTTTTACACGTGCGTGTGTAGCTTCTGTTGAAGTGTGGCTAATATACACAGGCATGCAAACTTGCCACCTTTCGGCGAAATTCGCCGTTTTGAAATCGAAATGGGTCATTCTTCTGAATCGCGTAGATCCGAGGAGAAAAAATTTGATGGGGGGGGGGGGGGGTCTCGGGCCGAGCCGAGCCGAGCATGTCAACTAGCGAGTGGGACTGTGAACCTCAAAACAGCACAAGACCCGGACCACAGATTTATTTGCCGCCACTCTCTTCTCGTGACAACAAATGACTGACAAGAGTGGCGTGTGAGAGAAGCCCCATCACCAATCAGAAGTGAGGAGGGCGAACCCTTCTCTCCCTCTCCCTCCCTCCCCCCGCCTCGTAAGAATTAATATCAACAGTTTCTTCTGAAGCTAAAATGCTAAAATTTGGCTGATGATCAGTGTTGGGTTACCTTTTTTCAGTAACTAATAACGTAACGCGTTGCTTTTTTAAAATCAGTAACTCCGTTTCCGTTACCGAACGCTGCGTTACTCCGTTCTTTTCCGTTCCCTCTGGTGAGGTTTTACAACGGCACACAGTTCCGATCAATAAAGTTTCATTGAATTGAAAGACAGAGCACAACAAAGCACTCGGTGTCCTCTAGCGTCCTACATGTAATCAAACACGCTCCATGAAGAGGACGAGACAGGTCAGAGCACGGCATGACGGCGAGCTAAGCTAACATTAGCTAACGCAGCATCCGAGTCCGAAGCTGTGTGTCAGTTCAGGCTGCAGCTGGGACACAGCTCCAGAGTCACAGCGAGCGCACGCTACACGCAAGCACCCACTCCACCTAAACAGCAGCGGTTAGAGTGCGACACGCTCTGTGTAAACACAGCTGATCGATCGCTCTGTGTAAACACAGCTGATAGATCGATAAAAATTACCGCTTGAGTGAATTTTATTTTATGTTATGATTTATATTTTGTATAATTTGCAACTCTATGTGTCTCATGTCTTTATTTCAGGATGAGAGATTTAGGAGTGAAGGATGCTATTTGTATTAAAGAGCTGGATGCAGGCATCAGATGTTCTTGGAACTTCACCTGGCTTAATTTGAAGTGTCATGTGGAAGTTATTTTGTAGTGTATTTATTAAAGCAGATATCAGCGGTTCGGCCGTTTTCGCTAATGCTGCGTTCAAGGCACGCTTTTGAAACCGTAAGTTACAGCTTCAAGTCACAACTACAACTTTGTAGCGTTCCAGGCAACCTGTAACTCGTGTTTTTACCGTCCTGTTGCCTGTGAAAGTGCACTATAACGACCACTCCTTCCGATCCGTCTCTCCAGATCAAACTGGTATGACTTCACAGGAAGGAAAAACACAAGTTACGAGTTTCCTTGAATGCACCATAAGTTAGCAGTCCCCGCCCTCGTCAGGCAGCTATTGGTCCTCGTGCTACGTGACCACATTCACGCGCATCCCTTGGCTGCACACACAGCCCTTCATGCCGTTCTCTCTCCTCATTGGATAACACTTGTATCCCACAAGAAAAATTTTCTCCTCGGGTTGCAGCAGAGCAAAGTGACGGAGAGACTCGCGTTTCGGCTGAAACACTCTATGTAAGTGATTGCTGACGGAAAATAGGACTATTTAGGACTTATATTAACAAAAACATTCCGCTGATATCTGCTTTAATTCAAAATGCCTCTGGTTGCACTTATAACACAAACTACGAAATTCACTTTTCCGCACGCGCGCACGTCCGCGTACCCTTGTCACCTTTTTCACCCCTGACCAGTTTGCATGCCTGTATACAGTATGTGGGGCTGGCAGTTGTAAATGTACGGAACATGAAGAAAATGCTCCTGTACTTATCTCATATGCATCAACTGTTCAGAAACTTCTGATCATATCCCCGTCCAGTTCGTCCAAGGCGGCTGATTCTTAGTTTGCTCCGGTCTGTGTTTGGGTCCGGCCTTTATTTGTCCATAAACAACGCCCCCAGCTGTTACTGTATAAGAGACTGGTTCTTACTTGAATACTGGCTTATGATTGAAGAAATATGGTACATACAGTAATAGACACTAACTGATTAAGTTGAATACTTTACCTAAGAACATTTTTGATCATCATTCTTGGGGGGATTACTTACTTTCAGTCTTCTACACTCATACAAGGGTTTCTGCTGATTTGCGTATGGTTTGTCTCAGCCGTGTTGCCGTACCTGAATTACATCATGCTCCTCCTCCTCCTCCTCCTCCATGCTTGAGCAAAAACAGAGAAAACCAAACTTTGGTGGTTCTGGTTCATGTGCGATAGCGTTGTTGATTGAGCAATGGCTCCAGCAGAGATGGATGAAGATCTGTGGCCGTATACCTGAGAGTTTTTGAAACGAAGAATGATTCATAGCCAATATTTAATTTCCCTTAAGTTATACTTTTGACTAAACTACTTTGACTTGTATTGGAGTAAAAAAAAACTGTACTTTTACTCTAGTAATAGAATTTTGACCTCATAAAAATCTTGAAATGAAATCCGTATGCTCATGAGAGACTTTGCTGCCTGTGTCCTCGAGGCGTTTTTTGTGACATGCTCACGAGCAGCATCAAACACATCACAGGTCATCTGGCGAACATGCTCCACCATCAACAAATGGCTTTATTTATTTATTATTTAGTCAGACTGTTTGTTCTGGGTTTTAAGCCTCAGACTCTTACTAAATTGTTTCCCCCGACCCCTCCTCTTTCCGTCTGTGAAATCCAACCTCTGGCCTTGTTGTTGTTGCTGTTCTAACTGATGATGGTAAATGACGGGTCTTTATGTTTGTGTCCCACTCTGTGATCCATGTCTAAACAGCTTTTCATACCTCCCAATATTATACTGTTCTAATTAATCTCAGATGTGATATCAGTCACATGCAGCGGCTGAAGATGATGATGATGATGGTTGTGATGATTCCTTATTGATAGCATGTCTCCATAAATTTGGTTCACTGGAAATGTGAAACATTTTATAACGGTTGGTTACATTGTGTGAATAAGATGAACTCTGGAAATCATGTGGCTTGGCATTTTTATGACTTGAGAGGAATGTTGTTACAGCTGTGTACTCTGTTTTCTGTAGGAGTCAGTGTGGTTATATGATCAAGTCAGGAAGGTGACTAATCCTCGCTCTGTGCTTTTAATAAGAAGTATCATGATATTCTGCATGCATTATTGTAAGTTTATCAGACACAAGTATCGTGATGATATCGTATCGCAGGGCCTCCCCTAATCAATACATCATAGTATCATGAGAGTTTGTGTCACAATATTATATCTATACACAGACACCAAGTATCCTTTTTTTTTTAAATTGTTGATTAAATTGCAATTAGGAATTGTAGTTTTCAGTGCTAGAACACCAGTACACTTTTTTATAACTGTGCTGGTCAGTCTGTCAGCTTTATAATGGCATTTAGCAAAAATAAAACACAATTTACACCTGCAACAAGGTGTTATCACAATGTTTTACTAAAATACTCACAGTATTATAAAATGTCTAAAGTCACAGCATGTACGTCTACTGTAAATATTGTGATTAAATCATATCATGATTCCCTAACAATACGTAACACAATGGTTTATTTCACATATTTTGTTTTAAATTGAATAGACTCATGTTTGGAAACGGCTGCAGATGCAGCAACATTATGGGATTTACAACTAGAAGTATTTCACTATGGCATTTCCTGATGTATCTAATGCATTTCATTAAAACTGTATGTTTTTTCACATAGAATAGAAAATACTTTATTGTCTATCATTTGCACGCAAAGGTCAGATGTTTGTCATACAACATTCATGTAGCTCTGGATCTCTCAGACTGGGTTGTTGATTTTCATGCTCAGTTAATTCGTACAGATTTCACACCTGAAAATTCCAGCGCTTGTTTTCTAACATCTCTCTATCTTCCTCTTCCTTCCCTTCTCTCTGTATTCTGCAGCTTTCTTTTATTCTCTATGTTTTGTCTTCATCGCTCTCATGTTCCCTCTCCATCCCCCAACCTCCATTCCCCTCTGTCTCCTCCCTTTGTTCCTCTCCTCTTATTCTCTCTCTCTCTGCCTCCTTGTGCTGTCTGCTTACCTCATTCACTCTGACGGCTGCATCCCTAATAACTATTGAAGGATGGTCACAGCTTTTGCAGTTTTCTCTTTTTCTTCTTGACTCATATCTACCTCTGGGAGCTGGTTAGGCCCACCACATGTGAGATGAATGGAGGATCAAATGCAATAAAGTATTCTCAGATTTTTTGAATTTCCCAACGTCCTCACAGGAGAGGAGCAGGTATGTAGGGAACAAAAAAAAAAAAAAAAGTCACTTAGAAGTGCCCTTGTATTGCTTTGGGATGTCAGGAGACTTAACGGGTTTTCGGAGTTTGTATTTCTGTATTTTGCCTTCAAACGGTGTGTATTTAAAAAAGACGCATTTAAATGAAGTGGAAGCAGCAGTAAGTTGAGAAGAAGCAGTGAAACTCAGCATATTGTTGTTTGAACGTTGGCCATTTGAGAATATATAGTGTTGATTCCTCCCCTCCCTCTGATGTGTGGTTTCATGTGATCACTTGTGAGTCTGTGTGATGTTCAGTCATGGAAAAAGGGTCCCAGTGTTTTTTTTTTTTTTTTAAACAGTATCAACAAGGGCAACACTGCTTGTGGCTATACAAGCTTAACACCAATCCACTTGTGTGTTTTTCTGTAACATTTATAGAAAATCTGTCTTTCACTGTTTGCTGATCTGGAGGTCAGCCATCAAAATAGCTGTGAGTGGGAGAAGCCCAAGCATATGGCACACGTAAAAGTTTCAATTGCATCACGGCGAGCTGCTAAGTGTGTTGAAGCTGGATTAAAGGCATTAGGAAGGTAAATGTCACACACGGATGAATATATCTATGTGTATACAGCGTGAAGTGTTGTAACGTGTCAATTGTATATGCTGGTTAACCAGGAGATGTATTTCCCTTGTAAGAACATGTGGCCCTACATGAAACCAATGTAGGCGTATTGGATATTAGTTTTATCTATGAAGAAAACACAGCAAACATCAATCCATCTTTTAAAAACACACATGCATCCACATTAGGGAAGATGGCTTTTTCCACGCACAGTGTCGATACAGAAACCTGGGCTTGACATACTGTGCAGTATTGGCCGATAACCAATACCAATCTGATACCACTGTTGAATTAACAGAAGTATAGAATTAAAGTGAATAGATTGGCATCATGGATCAGCCACGATCGAGCTATTTAGTGAATATCTGGGTCAATGTCTGATCTTAAAGGGGAACTATGCAAGTCTGACTGCTTTTTCACTGTTTTGCTTTTTCGGGGGGTTTTTTTGTCGCTTTTTTTTCTGTATGGAGCTCCTCCTACTGTACAGTTTAAGACAGCATATTCTCACTGTCGTAAAAACAAAAACGTTAAACCCCCGTGTGCATTCGTTTTCAATCAAACCGGTAAGAAGGCAGTGCATGATTACTGGGCGTGTTTGTGTCGTATAAACCGTCCATGTTTCTCGCGAGACGAGATCAGGAAGGCAGAGAGCCTCCATTCTCCCTGTAGCAAGTCTTTTAACCATCACAATTACTCTGAAGCTGTTAAATTAAGGTAAGGTACAATTAAGGTATCTTGCATTATTCCCCTTTAATATTGAATCGGTGCATCCCTAATCTTCATCTCACCACCAGCTGTAACTTGTAGATTAGCCTCTTTTTCCAAGCAGAGATCCTCCAGAAGAAGCATCAATCCATTTTTGATCACAAGTGTAGGTCATTGGATCTCGTCTCTATGTGTTTTCCTTCCCTCTGCTGTTAGTGACCCTGTTTGAAAACCTGAGCGTTATTGTCTCTCTCTCTTTCTTTCATTTTTTTTAAAGATATAGCATCGTTTCTAAAGTCTGTTGATTGTTTAAGAGTACGTGTGCAGGTAGAGTCATTAAAAATTAAACTTTCTGCCATTGAAGTGAAATAGATTATTAAGCACTTTATCTGTGTGCAGCCTTCATCCCGCTCTCTACCAGCTTAGTCAGAAGGGCTGCTAGTTCTTGTTCTATAATTCTTACATTTCAATGAATAATGGAGGAGACTTTCAGAGCGAAGGTGCATCTTGCACTCCTGAAGCCCAAGGTTCCCAATTAGAAGCATGGATCGGTGCCAGAGCACATGTTTCTCCACTGTATTTGTTGGCACTTTTGAGATATACCCTCCTGAAGAATTAATGAAACCAGCAAACAAAGCAGCGCTTGCCACAGATATTTCATGCTGCCTTCACAAATTTGCCACTGTGCAGCAAGAGATTGTCACGTCGCGGGCCCGCGCACCGCTGTTTCCTCTAAATGGCTGAAGGAGCACAATCACGCCGTCTCTCTGTAACCGTGATAGTGATAAGTAGATTACTTCACACACACACACGCAGTCTGATTACTGGAAGTCACCATAGTTGTAAAGGCGCAGGGCAAAAGGTCACAGTCGGGGTCACCTCCTTGGGGGGTGGAGTTTTGCACAAGCACATGTTAACGCCGTCTTCCCTAAAGAGGCTGAAATCCAGTTTCCAGTTTCAACTGGAGCCAAAGGTCCAGACAAAGTGTTTAAATGTGGCACTGATTTTTTATTTTTAAGAAAGGAGGTTATATCCAATGCAACCTCTATTAGAATTTTATTTTCTGTTTCGCCCAAGCTCAGAAAAAGACTCATAGACCTAAACCGAATGAGAGAGTTCAGCAAGGTCTTGTTCATTTCATATTTATAAAGAAAACATGGCTTTTTCCTTAAAAAAAAACAATAAAATAAAGTGTGACTTCCTTGGCCGGCTCACTGAGTATGTTGGTTTTATTGTTTCCAGAGAGTATAGACTCCCATGGAGCGCAGCAGTTCCCTCTAAAACACACTGTGACAAAACTTTAGAGAAGAAATTGGGTTTTGGGCAAGTGTTCCCGTTACCAGCTGCCAGGAAGTATCTTCTGTTTTCGGTTGACATCCTTATGGCGTTTTTATTTGATTTGAGAGTTTTATTCTGCATCGTTTTTTTTTTTTCCTCTTTATTTTGTTTTTGCATTTTACATGATGCCTCCTGTTGTTTGCCTCGCTAAAACAACATCTCGATTAAAAGCATTTGTGTGTTTATATGCCTGGAGGAGATTAAATATTAAAATACTCGCATCATTCATTAACAATTTAAAAAAAAGAAAAAAACAACAAAATGACTCACTCAACAATTTAGTTACTGCAAATAGGTAAGCAATTAATAGTTTTGAATGCTGTTTAATTTGCAGAGTGTAGGGATCGTTTTGTGTGTGCTGGTTATTAGTTAAAGAGATCAGTATCTGCAGTGAATTACATTCAAATCAGGCAGCGGCTTCACATTAGCGGTGAAATGTCGGAGGCTGGGAAATGTACAGTTTCCTATTGCAGCCAAAGTGGCGTTGAAATTAGGCCGCCAGAGGCATTTATTGAAATTTAGGAAACACTGTGGCCTCGGTTAGAGAATAAATAGTTTAGTGCTGCTGAGATAGGTCATGAAACCAGTACACCCCCCAACACACACACCACCACACCACCATGACGGCACATTCCCAGCAGAATTTAATGTGCATTACACGGACACATGAAGTCAGTGTCGGTTTAAACTTATCACTGTTCTGCAAATGTGCTTCATATGAATATTTCGGTCCTGCGTCACGTTTCTCCCAATTGTAATTTGCTTATCCAGAAATTGTCGCCAAGGCCGAGTATGAAAGTCATGTCGTCTGCTCACACACACACACACATGTACTATGCACATACACTCACACATACTCTCCACAAAGTCAATAAGACAATTAATATGCCCGGTGAGACACACAAATGGGTCGGGCGGGAAAATGCTGACACACACGCTGTCCTGAACAAAGCTCCTGCAATCTAATTATACTGTAAGAAGTCATCGGACACATCGTAAAAACTGTTGCTCGCTATAATAAAAAGTATTATGAAATGTGTCTCGAGATGCCCACCTGCTCCAATTAACAGGAGGGAGATAGACGGCTAATAATCATCAGCTAGTCCTCCTTTAGACCATCTGACCACGTTTATGTTGGATTTTCCTAACAGTTCTTACTGTATATGATGAATGTTGTGCACTAATAGTGAACAAATCTGACTAGGACTCTGAAACTTCTCCCAGCCCTTAGTCGACATGAGGGTGAGTAGATAATGAGTGAAATTAGAATTTTGGGTGAACTATCCCTTAAATATAGAAAAAGAAAATAATTTATTCATCACAATTTGTTAAAAAGCAGGAAGTACATACCGTAGCCTGGCTGACACCAGACCTCATCTCAATTTAGATTGAGATTCGGTCTGGAAACCACCAGTTTATTTCTTCGTATTTGCGGCGTTGTTTATAAAAGCCCACAGCTGTTTATTGGGCGCTACAGTCTATCAAATAGCCAATCGTATCAATCATAACCGATGACATGTAGAGCGACAGAAATCCGATGAGGAAAAAAAACGCTAAACGTTGCTTTGTTCAAAATAAACTTGCGGTCTAAACTACTTGAAACACTTTATGATTGAACATTGAAAGGTAAAGCGCCTGCCGCCATGTTGGATCGACGAGCTATCGTCGTCATCGTCTTTGCTGTCTCCTCCCCCGTTCTGTGATTGGCTCCCTAGTTGAGTGGAAAATTGGGTCCATGGTTTCCAGGCTGACTTGCAGAGAGATGGATGAGTAAACCCAGGCTAGGAAGTGCATGCAATTTAAACTTGTTTTACTTTGTGAATAAGTATTAAAACAGCTAAGTGCATACATATATAATGAACTGAAGCATAAATAGAATATCAAATACAATGTTGATGATAAAGAGGACTTTAAATTATATTATCCATTAAATTATAGTTTATAAGGCAAAGTCATGGGCAGCTATAACCTTTTAGGACCCATTTAGCATTGTTTGATGTAAACAAAGACACAGTAGATATCACTGCAGCACAGCTTCAACATGTCAACAAAATCTTCCCATTATAATAATCCTATTGAATAATATATAGTGTATAATGCATCCTACTGTGCATATGAGCATTTTGTGGCCTGTGCCAGAGTCTGTAACCTGCAGCAGAGGTCAGTTAGCACAGCTCTCTTCCTTTTTATTTTTCTCCTTCAACTTTCCTCTCTCTCTCTCTCTCTCTCTCTCTCTCTCTCTCTCTCTCTCAGCCTGCAAACCATGGCAAATAACTGCCGTCGCCTTTGTAGGTCGGGCGAATTACACAACGTGTCATGTTGGTCGTGTAGCAGGTAGCAGGGCCCATGGGAGATTGAGTGGCTTTAATTACATTTCTCTTGCTGGCCGTTGAGGAGAAAGGAATTAAATGGGACTGTTTTCTTAATCAGCTCTCACTCGGTGGGTAACCACCCCAGCTTTCCAAATGAAAAAGTGCATCGAAGCGTAAACTCTTTGCTGCATCCAGTCATGCTCATGTGGTAAACAATGGTGTGTGTGTGCTTCTGTGCGGTGTTTTTTTTTTTTTTGAGTTTTTGAGGATGGACATTTATTGCCATTTCCATGCCCTGTTCGGTGTAGGCTTTACTTTATCTGTAGAGTTGGAATGAAATATGTTTCTATTGATTGCTGTCCTTGGAAAGTGAACAGATGCTGGCGGTGGTGTTGAAATAGTCTCAGCGTGAGGAACATGAACCTTTTGTGTGGAGCAGATAGATCTCATACTGCAGGGCCGGGCGGGCCTGAGAATGGCTTTAGGAAATGAAATGCATGATTCATTGGACGTACAAAGCTTATTACTGAAATACAATAGATAATTGTAACAGCGAGAAAGCCAAGCCAATACAAACTGTTCATTCTGGCTGTTTCTTTCTTTCATTTTTTTTTTTTTTTTACTCTGTTTCCTTCAATTTCTCTGCTCACTTCTCCTGCACCTCATGAGTTCTCCTGTAATTCTTAAACTCTTTCTACATTTCCAGTTTCCATTTTACTTTTTTTTTTCTTTCCCTTTGGCGTCCATTTTTCCTCTGGATGCACTCTGAGATGGTCGAGCTGCAGCTGTGAATTTACTGCCCCATCAGGTGCTTCTAATGTATAAAGTAGAGCATATAATGGTTATTGAACAGGAGAGAGTTATGGTGCGTGGTATTTATATCCTTGGCCCCTGAGTCCGATAACATGATATTGAGATTGAGCTGCCCGCCGAGCGCCGGGTGATTCTGGAAATACAGCAGGACACACTCTCCACACACACATAGTAAAGTGCAGAACAGAACAGAGAATGGGGATCCTATAAATGAAATAGGGGCCAGTGGTGGGGGGTAAGATAAGAAGGTCCAGGGGTAAGGTAAGGCATTAATCCTGATGTATTATGACATGGTAATATCAAAGGTCAAGAAAGATGTGAAGGATGAATTCATGACCTTTAATCTTAAGCTGCTGTTGAGGTTAAATTTGATGAGGCCTGACCTTGTTCCCCCGGAGGAGAAAAAGGCAGAGAAGCCAATAAAAGTTAAAGCCCTCAGGGTGGGAGTGCAGGACTGAGCTGGAGATGAACATGTGTATGTGTGTGTGTGTGCGTGCATACATGTGCACTGTGCAGCAGCAGAGTTGTGTTTGTAAACACAAGACGGAAACCCGAGAGGCCGATGATCCCGTGTTTGGGTCCTGACACTAAGAGAAACCGGGATCAATAACACAAAAGTGTTGGGTAAGACACACAAACACAGAGCCAGATATATGAAGAGCAACAAAGGCAGCGATGAATACTGTAGGAGCGGATTGAAGTTCTGCTGCTTAGGCTGTTTACATGCCTCAAAGCTGCAATTTTTTGTATGTTTGTAAAACTAGATCTAATTCAAAGTCTCACAGAGTCTCGCGTGAGACTCGGTGTGTTCACGTGCAGTCGGAAGCTGCCGTTTGTGTCAGAAACACAGGAATATCAACTCTTGACTTGCTTGAAGTAAACAAACTTCTCAATGCATGTTTGAGTAGCCACCTGACGCTGTCTATGGGAACAAACAAAAATTACGGTTTTGAGAGATGTAAACAGCCTAAGCAGCTGAACTTCAGTCCGCTCCATTCATCGCTGCCGTGGCGATGCGGGGACCGACACATCTACCGCAAAACAGGAGCATCTGCAGATTTCCTCTTCTAGACCTAAAATGTTATACAGCCCCAAGTTGAATTTGCCCAGAATTGTCCTTTAAAAACAGCTGTGCGATGAATGACTGCAGGAGGTGATCGGGGCAGCAAAAAAAAAAAAAAAAAAAAATATATATATATATATATATATAGCTGGTCCAATTTGTATCAGAAGTGTTGCAGAGACCAGACATGTGCAGACAACACAGACAGACGTTGACCTTGCTGGAGAAATGAATGGCACATGTCAGCGGACATGTTGCAGGACATCAGTCTCGGAGGGCATGACAAAAAAAACACAAAAAAAAGGTCCCGACTGTGACACCTCGAGGGTTATGGAGATTTTTTCATTTTTTATTTTACTATTCTTTTCTGCTATGTGTTGTAAATTACTCTTGGAATAAAGCAAAAGATGAGACAGAGTGACTAATGAGAGGGCGGTGTGTTGGTGGAGAGAGCGTCCGCAGATAAAGGATGTCACCGCCAGAGTGAAATACTGGGACAGAAAAGGAGCCGTGCTGACACTTCTCTCTTTCTCTCTCTCTTTTTCCGACAAAGTTAGAGTGACTTGGCTTGATTCTGGGCTGTAATTCTTGGGATGCTCACAAACAAATAATTTCAGATCAGCGCAGCTCACAGAGTGATGTGTCAGGGGTGTTTATCACTGGACAGAGGGTTGGAGGGGTGGGGGGGTATTTGCCTCACAATGTCTTCAGAAAAAATAAATCCTGGCAGTCCGTCTTTTCAGGAGGAGAAGAAGAAGGGGAAAAAATGTCTTCAGAGGATGTCATGGTTTATTGATTATGCTGAAATAAATAATACAGATATTATGTTAGCTTGTAGCCAAACAGTGATGTATACAGGGACAGAAGTGGACCAAAAAAAAAAAAACCTGGAGGCATTATTTTGATACAGAGTCTGTCTGTGCTCTATTATCCTTGTGCATCGTTTTTGCATGTAACATGTGGGTGTTTTTGTGCGTTATTTGTGTGTGTGTGTGTGTGTGTGTGTGTGTGTGTGTGTGTGTGTGTGTGTGTGTGTGTGTGTGTGTGTGTGTGTGTGTGTGTGTGTGTGTGTGTGTGTGTGTGTGTGTGTGTGTGTGTGTGTGCGTGGATGGCACTGGTTTCATCAGTAGAAATGGGATCTGGTTCACCCAGGCAGGCAGCACCCAATTTCAATTATCCCTCGGTCAGTTATGACATCTAAAAGATGAAAACGCCTCCATTTTCAAAGCTTTTTCTTTCTTCCTCTCCCTCTCTCTAGCGTCGTGTGTTGTTGTTTTCCTCCTCGCCTCCTGGATTAAGCGCCGTGGCTTTGTATGCTAGCTTGTTTCACAAATTTGCTTTTCGTTTCATCCTCCCCTTCAACCGTCCAGTGACCTGCTGCCCCTGCCACCCCCCCCCCCCTGCCCCCGCTCCCCACCACCACCCTCTCATAAACTCCTGCCCTGTGAGATCCTCTCAGTCATGCAGCCAATCAGCCGAGCAGGAATATCATCAAATTTACTTCTGTTTTTTTTCTCTCTCTCTCTCTCTCAAAGCTCTGATGGTAAAACATTTCCCATGTGGTATCCCTGTTTTACCTCTATTGCATTTTGTTTATGCAATGACTTCATAACAGAAACTAATACTGTATATCTATTATTGCTGCTCCAACTAATAATTATTTTAATAATCGATTTATATATTACAGTAATCGATGAATCAGATGCAAATTGGATAAAAGCATTTTTAATTTCCATCTCTTCACTGAAAAACATTGTTTTTTTGCAGAAAAGTGCACAAATAAGTGGCTGCTACTTGAACATCCTTGAGCTGTGTGAGCTGTATGATGATAATTAGAGAAAAAACAACTAAATGTTGCTGTCAAATAGCTTACATAACACAAAACTAACAGCAAACGTGTTATCTCTGCTGCAAACCAAATAGAAGTCAGATTGACTGTCACTCATGCACACTAACAGACGCACTGACACCGTGCCATCCCACTGAATCACTCGTGCACTTAAGAAAATTTTGGTTTTCTCTGTCTCCGTCATGTTTTACAAATACTGGCACCCTCCGCTCTTCTTCGATGGTGTTTTACAGCAGTTTGCGTCCGTCAAGTTCATAGACTGTAAAAAACATGGGCGTAGCATCCGTAACGTCACCCATTGGTTTTGGGGAGTCGTTTTTGTGACTCAAATATGGCAGCCTGAACAGCGCCATGTTGGATTTTCCCGCTGAGAACCCGCCCACTGGCGTTCTCTGGACCTGTCACTCAACGTTTCCGTGGCCTAAATGGCGCGAATTTGAAACCTAATACTAGTAAATTCATTGGTTGAGACCAAAACACGTGATTACACCAGGCTTTGATCATGTTTATTGAGGATGTAAAATACTGTAGGCTTTAGCATGGGGGTCTATGGAGACATGCTGCTTTCTGGCACCAGCCCCTAGAGGAAGCCGAGAGGATTGCAGTCTTTTGATCGCGGAAGTGAGCTTCACTTCTCAGACCGACAACTCACCCTTTGGTCAAGTTGCATCGCTGCCTCCTGCTGGTATTACTCGTCCCTACACTATTAACGTGAAGCAAACAGCTCCGCGACATAGTGAATAACAGACAAATCGATAATGCAACTCGATTTTTGCTTCGGCTCTGTATCAAAAAAAGCCACTTTCACTGATTTTAAGTGTTTTTTTGAAAGTGGAAACACTGAAGGTTTGCCATGTAAATACACAGACGAGCATCTAGCAGCTAATAATGCTCTAATCTGTTCACATGCAGCACCACATGCTTCTCTGTCACACTACTGCTGCTGCTACCGTCCCTTTGTAATCTCATGAATTTGTATGACACAATAATTACCATTATTTTGTATCATGCACTTATCTCATCACAGAGTGGGGACAAGCATCGTGTCCTGACTTCTCCCAGTTGTCCAGAATCATATCGTCGCTATTCTGTAACATAGAATAAAATCCAAATTGTATTTCTATAGGATTTTATTTTTCTTCCACACATGCAGCTGAGGTGAATCCACCGACCGCTGCAGCATCTCCATGAGAAACTCTCGTTATAAAGTTTAGCTGCTTTGCATAATTCGCTCAAGTTCTGCTTGCTTTCTCTCCTACATTTGCCTTCCACTTGTGCTCTGTCCCACTTCACTTCCTCCCTCGTCTAAGTGAATATGCATTCCTGAGTTAGGGATTGAAGAGCGCCGCTGACCGTGGAGGCCATTTTTGAGATGCGCTGCCCGTGGACAATTATCGCCACTTTTGAAACAACAAACAACTTCAGCTCGGCGGCGTCCTGACCTCTTGTGTGTCTGGGACGCTGCAGCTCGGCGTTTACTGGACAAGATCCTCCTACGGCTCCACGCTCACTCACAGACCTCGACATCACACTTTTGCTTAACAATGAGGTATTTTTAATTGCCGTCCTTTCTCTTTCTCTCTCCAGAGAAGTGCATGCCGTGTCGACTGCCCGCCCCCGAGCTAAGGTGGGAGGCGTCAGGTGGTGTTTTTTTTTTTTTTTTGAGGTTAGTCTGCTTGCACTGAGATTTAAAGATATATTATGTGTGTTGTCACAACCTGCTGCTGCGAAGCCTCAAGAAGACAAGCTCATCCTGGTTCCCATAAGCCCCCTTAGACAGAAATCAATACCCTGTCTTCCTCCACAATACTGATCCAAATTAAATAGAGCGTCCATAGAGATGTAAAACAGAGGAAAACAAAAACAACAAAATGAGAGAATTGATCGTAGAGCATGGTATACGACCGGACATGTGACTGCACCGACGTCATTACGGCCATCCGTGTATGTATAAACAAGGTCAATCACTTCTGAAGGCCAGCTCGATATTATAGACATAAATAAATATGATTCGTGAGCATAATATCAAGCAGTAAAGTTGCAAAGAACCAAAGTAACTGCAGGTTATAAAGCAGAGATGTATTACAGACTTATACACATGTTGAATTTTAGTTTTAGCTCAGTTTATTTCCAGCGGCTGTTTTCATTTTCATGTCCAGAGAGAGAGAAAGAGAGAGGTAGTAGTAAAAAAAAAAAGCACTCGGTTCTTTGTGTCCAGTCTCGGATTCGGACCAAAGGCCGCAGTGTGTACAAGCAGAGCGTGTTAACACGGTCACGGCCTCTTTGTTTTCTGTCCGGCAGCATATTTCTTATTTCTCAGAGGTGTTAGTCGGCCACAGTAACAATATGACAAAGACCAACAGGAGCAATAATTACTTACTTATTGAATGTCACTCTCTGGCTCGCTCCGCGGTGGGCAGCCTCCTTGTTAAGACTCATTTCCTTTTTCTTCCTGTGTGAGTTCAGGAGGAAATACTTTGATGAGCCAATCTGAAGACATTACATTTCTGTTTATTGCTCTCATGTGTGAATACCTGTGTGTTGCAGTAGCTGGCTGGCCGTCGGACCAGAGCCTCTCTGCTCAGGGTTTTTGCACCCATCTGGTCTGGACCCCAGGATCCTACTCTATTCTACTGTATTCCCTTTTCTTCGGTTATAAGCGTGTATCCACCATTTCTCCCAGAATGAACTTCGCTATTCTAACATAATTCAAATTATTTTTGCTGCCGATCACTCGACTGTGGTCGGCTACTTATAATATTTTAATTTCCCTTCTTGAAGTTTTACATTAAGTTGATAAAACCTTAGTGTGTTGCAAATATAACATAACAGATTTGGTTGGAATGCCCTTTAGTGGACGCTGGACATAATAATAAGCTGGTATAGGTGTATAAAATGAGATAAAAAATGGAAATGAGAATATAATTTGAATATTTAACATGAGGAGAAATGTGAATCAGATTTAGGGGAAGATGGATGGCCCTATAGTCTTTAGTGGTCGATTTTATACAACTCCACGGCGCCGCACACCCAACTTCACCTGCGCTCTGTCATTGGCCGGAGAAAACACACGGCTCTACCCTCAATCAGCCTCCTTTCAAAACTTGAATAAAAAGTCTATTTTTGGGTCATTTTGATGTAATCATGTACATCTTATTAAATTACTACTAGTTCTAGGGGTCCAAAGTGAGGCATAGTATTTTGTCAATAATGTGAACATTTTCCACGTGTTCACATACACCCCCGCTAGTGCTGCACGATTAATCTGATCGCAATATTTTCCACCATAATCACAATCGCGCATTTTTATCAAATTGTGCAGCACTAACCCCCGCCCTTCGGACCTCACCAATTTCTAAACCCTGCTATGCCTGTGCGCGGACGTGCATGAAAAACAATCGCACCGGATGAGCGCCGTGTGCATGGCGTGCATCTACATGTGTGCAAAAGACGCTATATCTGAACTCCCAGCGTTTTGTTTCAAAATAAAAGCTGGCCGATATGTTTATCATGCTGTTAAGGTCCTGTGGCTTCTGTTTTTTTTACTCCGAGGTCCGGACCTCGGTGACCTCATAGCTGGCTACGGCCATGGAAGCAACGTTTAGAGGAGTGGATGTTTACACAAATTTTGAGCCTCTTGAGGCAAAAGATCCCTGCACCTTTTTTTTTTTTTTTACCATCTCTAACCCTGTGTAGCCTCCTGTAAATAATGATTTTTGCCTCGAGGTTCTGTTTATCCTGCAAGTTTCTCAAATCTAAGCAGCAAAAGGAGACATTTGTTGTTATTTCCCTTTGAAATGACCCACATGAGCCTTTTGTAGAATAGCTGGTGAGTGTGAATGTGAGTGTTTTAGATTATTAAAAAAGAGAGATATAGATGTAAAAGGCAGAAGTGACTGACAGGTGCCGGCTCATACAGCACATACTCATGGCAGTTCTAATGGTTGAAAGACTGGGATGTAATATGAACTATTTTTAAGGATCTATTGAAACAAAAATAAAGCAAAAAAAAAAAGAAGATAATATTGCAAAGTGTTATTTCTAGTAAAAAGCTCAACTCTATCTAAATCTGTCCAACTCCATTTCCTCGTTCAGACATTTAGAAGTGCTCTTTAGAAAACCAGTGAGCCCAGGTTTTTCAGAAACCTCCATGAATTACCATGAGATCAGACTCTTAATTAATATGCTGATGTAGATAAGATTTACATCTGCTCCATCTTAAGGGAGCGACAGATACGGACCACTCCTGCTCAACATATTTGTCCTTCTCTCGCTATCTTGATTGAAAATATGTCCAGAAGGGACTTTAATTCCTTCAACATAAGTCTCTCTCTCTCTTTCTCTCTTACACCCCCCCCCAAAAAAAAATAAATAAAAAAAATAAAATCATGATTATTTAAGTTTGAGATGCACATTTGAATTATGGCACCTGTTTAAAGTAAAACAAATGCAGTAATGACACAGACAGCCTTTTTGAAGTCAGGACAGATCTATTAAGTCACTAACAAACTAGGAGGGAAAAAAAGGCTATTCAGACATCATAAATTGGTGTTTTTTTTTTCCCAGCAGCCCGTGGCTCAAACCCCCGTTCCTTGGCATGTCATAAAAATCACGACGTCTTCATGAGACACTTGAAAACTATCCTTGAATCGCTGACAGAATGAGGACCCCGGTATAAATAATTAGAGCAGTTTTTGCAGCATGTTTGTCATTAGAAGTGGAAGAGGAAGAGCCGGCTACAGATTAGGAGACATAAAGATGATTCCACTTGAAATAATGGACTGAATGGGAGCAGACAGTGACAGGGCTTCAGACGGAGGAACATCGGAGGAGTTGGGTCTCTCCACAGCTGTGTGTCACTCTGGATCTTTGAGTGGCACTGGCACATTATCATGGTGTCAGAACAGAAATCCTTCCTCCCCCCTCACCCCCCCCCTCCCTTTCTCTCCCTCTAAAAACTAGCACAGGTCCCTCGGGGACATAAGGGAGATGGCTTCAAATTGATAATCACCAGTATTCATTATCGTGGTTCCTGGATTTACTCTTGAGTTCATTTCCTAATTACTTGATTATGTATCGAAAATTATTCATTAATGTTTTCCACTTGCAACAGTTTGCACAAGTCATTAATTACTTTGAGTGTCTCTCGATAAGTAATGATTGGTTCCTGCTCTGATATACCCCCCCCCCCCCCCGCTGATTCCTTGTCACATACGGGCTCATTGTTGTACATTGAGTGTTGAAACCCTCTTTCCGTTAACATTGATGCAATAACGATCAAAACGCACCTCGTCAAAATCCTTCCTTTCCTGGTCTGACATGTGACACACTTCTTCTTCTTCTTCTTCTTCTCCTTCTTCTCATCAGGTCGTTTCGGACACTTTTTTCTCAACTTGTCTTGGGTGATCAAGTGTTATTCCAATGCCTGTGATTATATTTCATCTCATATCATCACAGAAGGCCAAGAAGGGACGTGGATCTGTCTCAACACTCTTGTCAGTCACAGAAAACAGTTTCTTAAGTCCAATAAAAGTGTCAGTATCAGGATACATTCATATTTACACAATAACCTCCAGTTCCTGTATGCCAGTGCTGCTTTGAAACATCTCTTTGAATCCCATTCACTTCCTCATAACTACACTCTGATAGAGGGATCTGCATACAGTATATTGATTGACATCTACAGTAGCCAGTAATGTGGACTGTACCACTGGCGGGATTAGACTGTAAAAAACAAGCTGCACTCTGTATGTGAAGGACTTTTCTCCTCTCCACCTGCCGACCTCATATGAGTCGGAGGATGATGATGGATGATGATGATGAAGATGAAAATGTTTTGTCTGAACCGATTGCTGAAGGAAGCAGTTATGCTGTCAGTCACGAGTTTGTCCACAGTGAACAATGAAGGGACAGAAAGAAAAAAAAAAGCGTCAGCCTCAAACTCTCAAACTGCAGCTAGAAGGTCAAGCACTGAGTAATTTATAGTTTGAGGAGGAATGTAAACATCGAGAAATTGATTTTAATTTGAATAAAAATCAAGTTGAGTCCAGGATGAGTCATCAAATGTCTGGATTTGTTTTGTAAGAAGAGAAAATACATCGATTTTAATGTAAAAACACATGAAGAAAAATGCAGGTTAGGTCTTTAAATTGAAATAATGGGCCCTGACATTATTTTATTGGCAGTTGACCCTCACATTATTAAGTGTTTTTGATTTGACACAGATAAGTCAAATTGACAAACAAATTCTCAGGTAGTGTTCTGCTAGACAGTGTATAGGTTCTGTATTAGGCAAAAAACAATAGTCCCATGTTTGATACTGGACGACGGCCCTGATAGTGCACCCTTGTATTTCCACAGTGTTGTCCAATTACAAAATCCTGGCCACAGAACTGACACTGAATTAGCATCTAAAAATGTCCCACAGCCTGTTGATCAATGTGGATGGAAGCAGAACTGAAGACAGTCAGACACCCACAGATTTGGCTCGTTTCGCTCGCTAATGTCAGATCAAGTGCGCCGATTCCAACCAGGTAATTGTCTATAATTAGAACAAAATCACAGCTCAGTCCACGTCCAATGATGAGCGGGTGTGGATGATAATATACATTTTCAAAATTGTTTTTAAATGAACTACCCATCGTTCTTTAGGGTGATTATTATCATGGCCGACTCTAAAATAATGCACCTTGCAGAAATGGAGGTGTCATTGGTATTTTTTGAGTAATGATTAAATAACTACTCCGCTTTTATCACATTGATCTGTCATTTTTGAAATTGAATGGCAGCCAGAAGGAAATAGATAACACAATGGAGCATACATTAAAACAGAACCATAAAGGAAATAGTCTGATATAAGAGCGCAATCTGAGAAAAACTGTCATTTTTATGAAGAAAAAAATTTACATCATAGAAGCAGAACTGGATTTATCCATAATCTAATAGTCCCTTTGTTATTTTCAAGTCTGTATATCAAATCTTATCTTTTTTTTCTGTTTTTTCTTTTCCAGTCAGAAAAAGAAAGCGAAGCCACAATGCCATTAGGATGCTCCTAGATTGATATTGAACTGCCTTACTTCCTCTTTAAGTGCATTCCAAAGTATGGCAGGCGTTCTCTGGGGAAAACACAGATGGACTGTTTACCATCCCTGTGTCATTTCATATTTCCCTCATTTCACATGTTTAGTTCTGAATCCGCTCAGTTGGACATCTCTTCCCCCTTTTCCTTTTTTCATTATTTAAAAATGATTCACCTCAGACATACGGCATGTGACATTTTAGGGCAGTGACTAAGAGACACATCCAGGCATCGCATGAAATGTTGACAGTTCTTTAAAAGCTTTTTATTCAGCTGGAAAAAAAAAGAAGAAGAAGTAGAAGAAAAAAAGTGACATTGCGTGTGGGCAAATTGTGATTATTTTTAGTTCCCGCTGATCAAAATAAAATCCTCTCTTAACTACCGATAACATAAGAAGAAACGTCTTATATGGCGCTTAACCCTTTCATCTTTATTCGCTATTAGTTGGAAATACTAAGATCTAAAGGAAGCCATACTAAACGGCTCCTATACATATGGTATATGCATATAGCAAATCAAAGTCTCTCAGTGTGTACAGATGGTGTGAGAGTTGTGGTGATGGTGGGCGTGGGTGGGTGCGCTGGGTGACTCATCTCTAACTGGGGAAGTAAAACTTGATTTAATGGTCACGTCTAATTATGATTTCTTAGATAATGTTCGAACTGCACTCATGCATAAACATAACGTATTTCTTCAGGTAGGTTAATGCAGTGAAGGGGGAGTGGGAGTGGGGGGAGGGGGGGTTATACTAAAATATTTATACATGTGTGCATCTGTGCCTGTGGACATGTCCGTCCAATCTGTGTATCTTTGTGTCTCTGGTGGCATTTGTGGAGTCCTTTGTGTACTTACAGTTTGTGGATGCCTTTTTTTTTTTTTTTTTTGCATATTTTGCATTGCTGCCACTTTTTGGAGTTAAGCACTTTGAGAGAAACAGAGAGCGACAGACAGAGAGAGAGAGAGGGAGTGAGGGAATCTGGGGGGGAGGGGTGGGAGAGGAGAGGAGAGAAGCCGGGTCCTCGTTGCATCTCGAGCAGATTTAAACAGGCACAGAACAAAAGGCCTGTGGACGGCAGAGTGTGTGTGTGTGTGTGTTATCTGGCTCGGTGTGACTCATCTCTCACCTATTTTTCTGTTAAAGATGCATGTGTGCGTTTTTTATTATATTCTTTATTTCATTTTCTTGTGAGTTGGTGGTGCACCCACTCTCTTTTCTCAGAAGTCAGGGGAGATCACTGTTAAAGTCATTTTGACTCATTTGTAATTCAGAGCACTTTACGAGGCCCAGGACTGTGCAGCCAGCGCCTGAACTTATCAGAAATTAGACGCTAAGACAGAAAGAAGGAACGAGGTGGAGGAGTGGGGGAGATTTTTTAGCCTCCCTGAAAGTACGACTACTTTACACACATTATTTCTGCATCATTTGGTCCGAGGCGTCTCAGCGGGCTCATGCAGCGATGTGCTGAGTAAACGAGTCCTGTCTGACGGTGGACTAGTTACTGGTCGGGGTTCAGATCGCGCCGTATCCTGAGAGAGGACGTTATTAAATAATCATTTACACTGCATGTCATATCATATATATACACATGGTGGTGATCTGCCATGTCTTTTTATGCTTATCTCCTCTTATAACCACATAATGTCATCAAAGATCTGAGTATTTACAAAACTAAATGAATGTGTGGGAAACTTGACCCCGAAAGGGAAAAGTACTGTAATATAATAAGAACAATACTGATTGTGTTGTCATTTCTCAGTCTCCACAACATTGTGCAAATGCAGGTCAGTCTGTCGGCTCCGTCGCCTCGTGTTCACTCAGTCCAGACGCTGCTGATTGTTTGTTCACGGTGCTTTCTGGTGAACCATCGGCGTTCACACCGGTTTACCACTTTACGTTACTCTGCGTTACTCAGGTGGAAGCAAACACAACAGTGCAACATTTTTGCTTTTCTTGCTGTCTCGGTTACTTCTTCAGTTCTTTAAGTTTGTTCATTAGAGTGACTTTCCCAAGTTCAAAGATAAGAATGACTTTACTTTATTAAGCCCTAAAGGGAAGTTCATTGAACTTGTTCTTTCTGGTTCTGCTTTCTATAGATTCTCCAGAAATTCTGCATTTGCTCAAATCACCACCAAACATTTGGTTTCTCTATAGCAGACCACAACAATTTATTCTTTTCCATGCTGTTGTCAGTCGCTGCCTTCTCCTCCTCTTTCCTGCTCGTCTTCACAGCCTAGAATAAGACACGCCCACCGATGATGTCACGGTTCGCAGGAAAGAACCAACCATTTTTTTTAGGTTCCCTTGAGAACCGACTTGGATGTGCTCGGGCCAGGATGGCGAGCCAGGTTGACTCGCCATCCTCTGCTTACAGGTGACGTCCTGCCATACGTCAATCATGATTTGTTGTAAGTGAGAAAAAAGAAGGGTTTGTACAGATGAACAATGTTCAATAAAGTAAAAAAAAAAAGAAAGTAGAGAAGTACATAGGAAACTTAAGAAATGTCTGTCAAAAACTGAGCAAGTTTTAGTTATTTTAATAGAACATGGACCAGACGGAGCGAGCGGATTGACACAAAGTGGTGGTGGTGAGTCATCTACCCTCTTATATGTAGTCTGGGGCCGTTGACTCGCTGTTTTGGTGAGCAGCTGGAACCATGGTGAGAAAGACAGGCCTAAGAAAATGCCTCAGCCTGTTAAGTTAAGCTTTTGCTTTCATTGTATTACAAGTTATTGCCTATTTTTATGTTTTATGTTAGTGAACACTTTTACTTTGGTGAATTTGGTGATTTCCGGATCCGCTAGAAGACCGGACCCAGAATGCAGACAAAATTGAGAAACCGGTAAACAGAAACCAGGCTCTTCTCCTCTCTGAAGAACCTGGTGACGTGAGGCTATCTTATTTATATCTATGGATCTGACAGCCTGAGCACATCCAGTTCAAAATTGGGTTGTGGAACCAGAAGCGGCTCGGTGTGAAACCCTGAACAGAGATGAAGCTCCACGTCGGCTTCCGCCAGAACTGCAGCCGAGCGGAGCTTTGCAATTAACCACAGAAAACACAAGATCCATTAAGTAAATATGAGGCAGAGCTTCGGTTTCTAAGTTTGGATGTGGATTTGCAAGCAAAGTGCGGTGTGAGATTTATGTGTAATTTAAGAACTTTTTGTTTAATCTCGTGCCAAATGATTGACAGCTGTGGAGAGAAGAGGAACATCTTGTATCTCTCGCTCCTGGAGAGAGGGGGGAAAAAAAGTTTATGCAGGTTTACAGAAAAAAAGGTTTTCTATCTATCCATCTATCTTTATGTACGGCAGGTAGAAGTAGAACAACGTAGCATGTAGCAGCAGCAGCAGCAGCAGCAGCAGCAGTGAGATTCTCCGGTTGCCCAATGGCAGTCATTGACATGCAGGACTGTGCTTCAGTGGGAGAAATGTTGTTTTCTACAAGGCTCTCTGTGCACCTGAGTCACTCGTCGAGCAGTTCCTTTATCAGAGCAGAGCAGCAGGATGGAAGAGCACATCTTGGGCTGATAGTGGGGCTGCCACTCCTGACTAATCCTGCTCACTGCTGGAGAAATAAAGAAATAAATAACCAAAGACTTGAGAAAAGGGGGGTTGGAAAATTCAGTTGTATGGAGAGCAGTTCAAAGGCTTTCAGTCATATAGAGGAGATCACTACTTCTGATCTATAGATAAAGGTGAGACTGTAGAGACAGTATTGGCTTGGAGAGACCGTGTGTGTGTGTGTATGTGTGTGTGTGTGTGTGAGTGTGAGGGAGGGAGAGAGACAGACAGAGTGAGCAAGCAAGCGAGAGAACACATAGTACATTTAAAAACATCCTATTGATTTCCACAAATCAAGTTTTCAGGTTGGCACTGTAAGTGTATTAAATATGAGAAGGCTTCATATGTATTAAAAGAAGTACATTCAATTGTAATGGCTTCTACATAACCTCCTAGTGTACCTTTTATGGTTTCTCTCTTCAAAATCCGTTATTGCATTTCACAGCCGAGACACACATTAGTGCGGGAGAGGAAAAGGAGCAGCAGAAGAAGAAGATGATGAAGAGGGAGGAGGAGGAGGAGGAGGAGGAGGCAGAGAGTTGGATCATTTTCTTTCTTTATTTTGTTTGTGTAAATCATATTGCTGAGCCTTTTAAACTGGGAGGGAGACAGACATTACTGCAGTTCAAGATGGCTTTGTGTGTCTAATAATGTATCTCTTTACAATATGCAAATGGCAGAATCAGTACAGATTTGCACCTGTGTATGTTAGACTTTATTTCTCGCTCTGTGCCAGTGAAGTGTTTCAGTGTTAAATGGGATGAGGCAACAAAGAGAGAAAACTCGTGCTTTAACAAAATCAAGAAAACAATGTATAATGAAAACAAACACGAGCTGCAGACTATATAATATAAAAATGAACCACGCTGTCAGTGTTTAACGGTGGATAACAGTACGTCTTAATGAGCATTAAACCCTCCGAGTCTCTGTAAATGATGGGAAGTGGGCTATGGCTTCAGTCATGTCAGACACAAAGAAAAAAAAAACCTGGATTCAAAGTCATTAAAATGGTTCATTGCTCTATTTTCTAATTTACTGAGATTAATAATAGGTTATGAAAAACATATACTCTAAGGAGTTCTTTTAATTTGCAGGAGTTTACAACAATACGCTCCACAAGGAGACTCCCCGTTAGTGAGTAAAGCTCAGACGAAAGACGAGCAAAAATTACAAGTGACAGTAAAAATAAACCCTAAAAAATATAAACACTATGATGATGAAAATAATAATAACAGCTCATTCTATAAAAAAATGCCTATAAAAGCATTTCATAGCAAGGCACTGTGATTTTTCTGCCAAAGGCACAGATGTGCAGCACAGACAGTCAAAGTGGAGTGACTGCAGCTCTGGGAAGTATCGTGCTTTTTTTTTTTTTTTCCTTTTTTGTAGTTGTCTTTTTCCTCCACGATGTATGTGTGTGTGTGTGTGTGTGTGTGTTTTCTATACTTAATAGATAATGTAGCAGTCTGGAGGCCCGGAAGTACCCCACTCTCAGTCTGTGCAGAGTGTGTGCTGAATGTGGGTGATGTTCTGCCCGGAGGCAAACTGTGGCAATAAAAAGCCTTTCAGGCGGACAGGTTGTCAGCACACGCTCAGTTACTGATGGTGCAATTGCTGCTCATTCTGGATTCTTGAGGACTCTCTGACAGTGATGGGTGCATCTCCAAGCCGTCCAGAAAAGACCTGACTCCAAAGGTTCGCTTAAAACGTAAATGACCACTCATACGATACAATACAACACGTCCCACATACGGTGCCGCATCAAACCTGGAGCTATACGAGAGAATCGTTTTATTTTCTGGTGTTTGTTCAGGATTTAAACAGAGCTTGTCTCTCTCTCTCTTTTTTTTTTTTTTTTTAAATAACACATCCAATCTTATTCACACTGACACATTTATTCCGAAAATTGCAGCTCTGTGTTCAGTCAGATCAAACCTCTATCAGCAGTTTGCTGGAGGGAGTGACATCCACTGGCATAAGGGAAGAACTGGAAACTGGCAACTGGAAATACTATTCACCGTCGACAGTGAACAGAACAATACAGATTATAAATCCTCATCTTTTATCTTTTTTATGCCAGGATCAGACGACACAAAGTCAGGACGATTTTCGCACGATTTTGTCGTGGCCAATAAAATCTGTCGGGCTTGATTATGAGCATTGGGAACGACAAACGGAAGTCTAGTGTAACATAACTGACCTGCGATCCATTACGCCCCAACTAGAAGTTGTTCTAGCATGTTAGAAAGTTTGTGCATTTCTCTACCTGGTTTGAATCTCCCATGACATGAACCTTAGTGTTGACCAATCAGATGACAGAGTGCTCTGACGCATCATTTACACACAGTGAAGGTACATTACCTTGCTCCTTGTGCACATTACAGCCCTTTTCCACTACACAGTTACAGCTCTACTCGGTTTTGATCATCTTCCATTACAACTGAGTACGTATATATTTATAATTCCTCCTCAATGTGGGCGGAGTCGTCATAGCATGGCTACTACTATCACTCCGTCCACGTCTCTTTATTTGATCCGCCCATCCGCTCCAAACTCACTGGTCTGCACCTTGTCGACGGACCACGGTTCAGCACAGCAGCCATTTATCTCACGTGAAAGAATAACAACAGGGTCAGTACAGATCAGTGGGCACTGCTGCTGGTGTGTTTGATTCTTGTGTCGTCTTGTGACTCTTCCAGGGACGACCAATCAGTGGCCGGAAGTCAGTGTACATCACATTTTAGCATCGGCTCAGCTTGCTTGGAAAACCTTGGCTGATGTGTTGCCAAAAAAAGATCCAGGTAGCAAGCAAAAAAGCAAAAAAAACAAACAAGTTGAGTCGAGCCACCAGACGGTCCACACTGATCTCTTCACCAGAACCAGGAGCGGGTCTGCAATCGTTTTTTCTTCCTTTTCTCTTTCATGTCCAACCACTAGCATCACACACAGCACTACGGTACGGCCATGATTGACAGTTTCTTATCACGCCTCCTCCATGACCTATGAAAACCTGCCGGCTCCTGATCGATGATTTGTCTGGGTCAGACTTACTTGTAGTGTTGCCAGTCTCTGGTCCAAGACACGGCAAGAATGTATTCCACGGTGAGTGTTTTATCAGACAGTGACGATGGGGATAGACAAAAATAAAAAAATAAAAATCATATAGTCTGATCCCTGCATTATGGACGATGACTCACGTCCATCAAAACAAACCGTGGCCCAGTTTCTCTGCAGACGGCAGAACTGATTTGTTTGGGGCCTGTGTCGCTGCCATGACACCAGCTGCTAAACCAATGTTTTTTAGTCTGTTTCTTTTGCATTATGAGAGTTTTTTTTTCTTTTTTTCGTTTTTCCTTCACCCACCTTCAAAGGTGCTATCTCCGACTCGAGTGAATATCTCCCATCAAAGTTGTCTAAAGAAAAGCAGCCTGAGGAATGACATGTTGAATTAACACCCAGCTCAGCATTCTTCCCATGCAGATTGAAAGAGAAGTCCTGCATCTTTCCGTGGACTTCAGAAAAGCTCAGTGAAAGACATGGTACATGCACCCATTCCCCTTGCTATCCACTTCCTTTGAAAGGATGACAGCTACATCACAGTGAGTCAAAATTTTGAAGCCAATACTTGGCAGCCCAGCGGTATTTTTTTTTTTCCACTGAGCAGCGGAAATCAGGGATCCTACAGACATCACAGAATTCACTTTATTTCCCTTGCTGCCTGTGCTCCCTCTGTTGTTATCCTCTGAAGGCTCAGTGTGACCCCCAAACACACCAGACACACTTTGTTGTTATTTTCAATATAAAATATCCATTCAGGGATTACTTGATGCTTCTCAGTGTTTATTCTCTACTCCGCCTACATGGGTTCTCGCTAAATGCAAGACAAATTGAGCATTTTTCAGAAAACTGGCACTTCAGTGGAAGCATTTGTCAGAATCATAACCCTTGTTAAAGCATTTGAAAGTTAATGCAGCATGTGTGCATGACCATTGTGATTAGTTCGGGGGCATATTTTAAGGGAGAGCGGCGGCAGCACTCTCCGTCCGTATGGTTGTTAACCACTCAATCAAGATTCGAGATTGGTTCGGCAGAGAGGAAAAGGAAAAGGAAAGAGCGATGGTGGAAAAATGTAGACGGATAGAAGGAGGACGGAGGACGAGTGAGAGTGATGGTCTTGGCTGAGCCCAGTTTGGTGGATGAGATGCAGCCACATGCTTCTGTGTTGTGCGATGCATCGCTGATGTCCTCCTGCAGACTCGCACACTGGTCAAGCCGCTGCCGCCACCGCCATCTTTGTCACGTTTCTCACCGTGGCGACGCTCCCATGTGCTTCCAGGAGGCCGGTCCAGGTCCAGCCCAACCCAGAACCACCACACACACACACACACACACACACACACACACACACACACACACACACACATTATGTTATCACACTATCATATCACTAGCGCTGATAGCAATGAATGAGACAAAAATCATTTGACACAGTGTATATTGTGTGTGTGTGTGTGTGTGTGTGTGTTGTTTATAATCAGACAGAAAGCTTTACAGGACACTCACAAGGGGAAGGTCGGGGTTCTCAGAGGTGAGCACCGCTCCAGTGTCGGCCATTTATCACCACCGCAGTGGGGATGGAGGAAACATGCTGTGAATGCAGAGTGGTATTATGGGATGCCGGTCTCTTGATGTTGTTAGTGATAAACATTATGCTTGAGGCCAAGTGTGTCTTCAGCCATTATTTAGAGGACTTTGATTTGGATTTTCTCTCCCCCCCCTGCAGGCCCGCCCAGGATTACTTAGCAAATGGGACGTTTACAAATCAGTTGTTTGTGTTTTTTTATGGGATGTATAAAGGAAGTTATGAATCTTTGTTTACAATTGTGGGGGGAAAAATAGTGGACTCAATGGGCTCTATGCACAGCTCCACTACTTCAGTGGACAATCTGATTAATCCAGGTGTGTCTGAGTAGTTACAATGGCCAGACACACCACATCAGTTTGTGCAATAATATAAGACAGGAAATAAAGGAGCTGCCTTAAAGAGATAGTTCAACATTTTGGCAAATTGGCCCATTGCCATAATCTCTATAGTCATAGCAGTAGGTTGGTTACCTTTAATTGTCGGTGCAAGTTAGTTGTAGAACAGCGGAGCAGAGCCGTGAGCTGCTCAGAGCCACACTTCGGAGGCTAATGGGATTTTTTGGTTTCCCTGAAACCCCGAAAAACTGTCCCTGAAGACAACACACATCAGGTTTTGCATGAATTTACCTCTAAAACAACTCCATTCTGTTATTATCTCATAGTGTGTGGTGAATGTGCAGGTCACAACTTGTCCACCAGAGCGTTTTGGAGATGTTGGATTGTGTATTCGATGAGTTTGATGAGAGAAACCAAGAAATCCCATGAGCCTCCGTAGTGTAGCTCTGAGCAGCTTGCGGCTCTGCTCCGCCGTTCTAAAAATAGCTTGCACCGACAATTGAATGTAACAAAACTACTGCTATGACAGGGATTATGCATATGGACCAATTTCCCAAAATGTTCAGGAAGTAGTGGAGCTGTGCATAGAGCCCATTGAATATGTGAAGTGTTGTCATGTCCACCTCTGTCACGTCTAATAAATATAGAAAAGACAACTTTTGGTTGTGGAGTAGATTCTGCTGATGCACCAGTTGGGAAGTGGTGTGTGTGTTACTTACTGGCGCGTTTTAGTGTTTGCAGTGATGAAAATAAAAGCATTAGACGATGGAATTATTACAGAACGACGAGGGGAGAAAACAAAGAGGGACAAACTGTTCACATGTGCATCGCTGCAGATAACGAGTGTAAAAAGAGCATCTGTTACTCTCCTCTGAAGATGGAGAGGATGCTGCAGTGAATGAGAGCTATTATGGCAAATGTGTCCTCTTCAGAGAATAGGATCCACATTCTGTTATCTGTTAGTGTCCAACCAATCTCCACAACATGACATAACAAGAGCTCTGATCATCAAAAATCATTTCTTTTTTTTCTTTCTTTTTTTTAGGTCTGAAATCTTCACAGAATGTGCTCACTAGCAGATCGGGTTTGAATAGGAGTATTAATATACCAATGCACAGCTGCTGACTGTTGCAGCTTCATCCAGACGAGTGGTCTAAACTTCTGAGAGGATCAATTAGCCAAAACCTCTTTGAACCACAACAACAGTAAACACTGTCAGTCGGAGCTGATTGCAGACCTTTCAGTCCTCCTCCTCCTCCTCCTCTACTTCTTCTTCAGCTTCTTGTCTTTCATATCGAAGTGACGCTTTTGACTGGCTTGTGTTGTAAACATCCCCTCCGTTTCAAAGTCCCACTGCTGTTTCGAGTGGTAGGGCAAAGCAGAAAACAATATATCCTTCAAATCTTGACAAAGTTTTTATTTTTTATTTTCTATGAAGAAGAAAAAAAAGGGGGCAGTTTCATGATCATCCCTTACAAAATGACATGCTTTTATCCCTGCCACATCCTCCCTTGGCATGTCACTGTATCTATCCCAGCTTTCTTTTGCCCTCCTTTTTCGCTTTTGGCAGGAAAAGACAGGAGACATGAAACATTTCCCCATTTTTTTCTTTTTTTTTTTTTATCTTTGACAAGGCTTGTGAAGAGGAGTCAGAGACAGGAGGTGTGCCATTTTTCTCCAACCGCCAACCAACAAAAATTTAACAGCTCCTCTGCACTGGAGAGATCACCTTTCCCTCAAAGTCCCAAACTGCTCAGCACCTTTCTTTCAGACTCCAGTGTTGTGAAGGGACATTAAGAGCATGTTTCTGTGCTGCTGTATACTCCAGCTGCATGTTAGCATCCTGTTCCCCAGTTTCCATCCCTTTAACTGCGTCTTATGGCTGACCGATTCATCTTATTTTCATTGTCATCACAATATCAACATGCACAATAAACACATCACAAATGGTCGCCTGAAATGTGATAATAAGTGAATGTGATAAGAGTAAATTTCTTTATTTATTGAGTTGGGACAGTGCACATTCATCAGCATTGATGTGTTAAGCATCAGTGTAAATGAGCCGGACTTAGCGTAACTACAGACAATTTTAACCCACAGCTACAGAACAATATACCAAAAGCCCTGGGAACAGGCAACACGTCCATGAACACTTCCATGCAGCATTGTTCGACCCTCATTTGTTCTGGCACGACTTCTCTTGTTTAGTCGACTTATAATATTTGGAGTTTGTTTACAGTGCACACGCCTTCCACTCTTCTTCTGATGTATTTGCATGGCAGTGTTACAGCATCACTACAGGCCATAAGTCACATCGTCATTGCATTATTGGGCAGTGTCATTGGAAATTTTGCTGATTGCAGGCCTAGCTGCATACCTTTCCATGAGTTTCAAATGTCGTCCTACACCTGCCATGTTGGGGACCCACAGGTGTTTCAAACTAATTAATTAGTTCATTTATTAGAAACACGACACGACAGAATTGAAACACCTGTGTTGGTTCCCAACATGGCAGGTGTAGGACTACATTTGAAACTCATGGATATTTTGTATTATACGATAAGGGCTGGCTTTAAGGAATCTATTTTCCAATTCATATTGATCTTCATTTAAAAGATCTGATATTGATTTATAAAATCCTTGGATCGACTTTTTGATGAAGCCATTTCCTGTTTGTTAGTCGTCTAACCAGATGAGACTCATGTTGTTGTGCCCATTCACTGCTGAGTGTTGCACATTGATTGCAGTACTTGAATTATCACCATGGATGTACTAATCAAGAGGTGCATTGTTTTCTTCTGTGGGTTTAATTGTGTGTAAATGGAACTGCTTTTTGAGTCATCTGTTTATGTTAACATGAATATATAGATTTTTAATAATGCACCAGATCAGAGATCTTTGCACAATTTGCAGCATTAGTTCTGTAAAAAAACAAAAACTATTTAATTACCAAGCAAAACTGGTATTAGAGCTGATATCTCTTAATGAATCAATATCAAATCAAATCAGAAATTGAATGGAATCAATGCAGTGAATGAGTAGCGATACTCAGCCCTGGATATGATCCGCAGCTGCTGTAGAGTTGGAGGTAAATTTCATTGCAGTTTAGCTGATTTCCTCTAAAGGATTTCTGATAACATCAAGCTGCAGCCTTCTACCCACTTAAAACCTCCTGCTCACACTTCCTGGTAATAGGCTTGTCTCAGACACAAAAGGCTGAACTTGACATCTACCTTGTGATGTCAGTGGTTGTTGGCAAGTTGACGGACAGCCAAGAATGACAGAGCTGCCCCCTTTCTGGCTAATTAGCTCATAGAAGGAAATGAATGCAATTTCAGCAGAAAGCCGCCGCTTATCAAAAAATTCCAATCCCCCTGCAGACACGATGATAGACAGGCCTTTTTACACCAGGCTGGCCCTTCCAGGCACCACTGTTATCAGGGATTTGAGCTGTTTGAATGGGCACAATAACCACAGATGGTATCAGGAGGTCGGGCTACACCACCCCTTTTAAAAAGATGTGAGATCGTAATGAAATACCAGATATTCAAATTAAATAAAATATTGCAAACGCTCATTTTTCGAAAAGCTTGATATGAAGTGAGCAACATGTCCGGTTAAAAAAAAAATACTAAAAGGGCAACCAAAAAAAAAACAAAAAAACCTGGGTTTCACAGGACCAAACATTTATCAGCTCAGCTTCCCACAGAAGTGGAAGCCAGACGACCCTGAAAAAAGCTGCCAGCGTAGCACAGGGCAGAGCAGAGTGTCTGTTTTGTAATGGATGGAGGGGTTTTCTTTTATATATTCAGTACACATAAACACATCAGAGCACACCTTGCTTGGGGGAGGCGACAGGGGCTGCAGAGGGTGTGTGTATGTGTGTGTATATGTGTGTGTAGTGGCATAGAATTACCATGAATAATTAAAAGACTGGTGTGAGCATTCTGGTAGCTCTTTGATTGACTCTGAAAGCCCCAGGAAGAAATTGGCAGATGAGAGCAAACTGCGAAATGGCCAGCTCTTTGCTCTCAGCTCTCTGCTTAAGATTTTTGCTCGGCTGAAGTCTTGAATCAGCAGTGTGCTGGGAGGGAGGCCCCCCCCCCCCCCTTTGTGTCTGCTCGCCCCAGAGCACCGTCCAAATTCTGCTCATCAGAAAAGGAAAAAAGACGGCAAAGGAGCAGAAGTTGGCATGTGTGCGCACTGAGGTGACATGCTCAGGATCCGGTTTTCCTTGTTTTGTTTTTTAGTTTGTCCATCCATGCATTGGTGTAAATCAAAAGGCTGGCGGGTGTAACATTTTGGGTTACATCTTGTCGTCTTTGTCTGTACTCGCGGCGTGCAGTCATGTCATGTAACAGAATTACAGAAGAAGAACAAAAAATGGCTGACATATGTCATTGCCGATGTGTGTGTGTGTGTGTGTGTGTGTGTGAGCGTGGCCTATGGGGGTGTCATCTGCAAATTTTTGCTGAGTGCTCAGGAAGGAGAGGTCAACAGGGACTGACTGGGAGCTTGGCAGCAGCCCCTCACCTTCCCAGAGTGTCCGGATGTGGGCGGCATCCCATTACTCATACATATCATTTTTGCCAAGCCAGCACCGATGTCCTTAGATATGTGACATGAAGGCCATTCAGCTAAATGAAACCTGCAGGTGTGCCTCATGTTGTCCTGTTACGCGGCCGGTGACAGGCTCAAATGCACTGGTTTGTGTTGGTTGGATGTTGATGCAACAGGTTCAAGAAGCGTTTTTTGTTTCTTTATCATGTTAAAATCTCTCTTCATACATATTTTTTGTGTGTGTGTGTTGGCTCCATTGCCGCTGTCATAAGTATCTCCTTAAATCTGCTCACGGTCATGTCTCCTTTCAGGTTCCACCCTACCTACACTGTACGGCTGTCTGTCTTTTTTTTTCTGTGTTGCATTCAGCATGAGAGAATAGGGACAGAGCGTTTCACTTGCTGCTGGAGACTCTCTGTCAGCACGTTGCCATGGTTAGTGCTCAGGACAAAAGCTGTTTACACTCACTATACATGTAATGAAGGATGATCAATTCTGTACAAGGGGAATACAGGAATAAAATGGAGGTTTTGTGTTGAGTGAGACTGAACAACCATGAGCTGCAATCATTTTAACTTTCAAGATCACCTGACTACGCTGAAAAACAAGTTTTGAGGGAGCAGTGGACTGACCACCAGAACTGTTGCCCGTGCATAGGTATAGGTGCACAAGCTGCACTACTTCCTCACAGGAAGACAGTACCTCTATTCCCTGCCCCGTACTATTGGATTAAGTGATTAATCATGTGTGTACTGGGTGTGCCCAAGAGGTGCCGCACACCTGATCAATCACTTAACCCAGTAGTAGGCCAATAAAGATGCTGTCTTCCTGTCAGGAAGTAGTAGAGGTTGTAGTGTGCACCTTCCCTATTGAATGTTCATTTCTCTACCATGAGTCGTCTTCAAAGGCTGTGATGGAGGCTACTAGATGTAGACTGGTTGCTCTGATTTGTAATCGCGTAGTGTACGTCTGTTAGAACGCAGTCTATGATGTTCCCCCAAGACTTAATAAAGAAGGAAGCAGGAGACAGTTGATCCCTTTTCTTGTGCTTTAATCCAAGGTAAATATTACACACAAGGTGGTGAAGTGGCGTGTGAGTGTGTGGTTCTGGAATAAACCAAAAATAATAATAGCCATCAATAAAACAGCTCACAGTATGCTCAATCATAGCACACAATACGAAATAATAATATAATTATCATTAGCTCAAAATGTATGAAATACACATGATATCACATGTTCAGCTGACAACTTAGAAAACGGTCAGTGGCATGAATGTAACAGAAATTACCATAAACCCATCAGAAACAAAGGCTAACACAGCTAGCAATATCCACGTTAGCATATGCTAATAACTGAGCTAGCAACACATGTAGCAGACCACGTTAGCACAAGCTAATACCTCCGCTAGTAATATACAAAGCAAACAAATACAGCAATGAAAATGCAGCCAGTAAATAAACACAGAACTTACGTTTCTCTGGACGCACACTGAGCCACAAACGGCAGATCAACTGATACAAAGTAACAACACAACTCCGGCCGGCCGTACATACGACTCACGGTCGTCAGTCTCTTCTTCTTCTCTCTGACAAGCCACAGCACCCGGCGCAGTAGAGCGCGATAGCGCCCCTAGTGGCCGGGCGTGGTTAATTCACTGCTCTATCTTGCAGCCTTCAGAACAAAGGCGTTTCAGAGAATTTGGCAGTACACCGACCCAACCGGCCTCACAACCGCAGACCACGTGTAACCACACCAGCCCAGGACCTCCACGTCCAGCATGCTCACCTCCAAGACGCTCTGGGACCAGCCACAATCGGTTTGTATAACCAAATAATTTCTGTACAACCTGTCAGAAACCATCTCAGGGAAGCCCGTCTGCCTGCTTGTCATCCTCACCGGGTCTCAAACTGACTGCAGTTTGTTGCCGTGACCGCCTCGAGTGGGTGGGCGAATGCTCACATTCGATTGCGTCTGGCGCTTTGGAGGCGTTGTGTGGATGAGCAGTTAGCTGATGTTAATGTTGTGGATCGAGTGGCTCATGGTGGTGTGGGGGCTATGTTATGGATGGGCGTATATGTTATGGACCAGCCTGTGCGTATTCTCATTTGTCTAGGTCGTAGTATCTCAAAGGGACTTTTAAATCGAACGCAACTGGACTTGGTTATTTGTCTGGGAAGACGTTTCACCTCTCATCCAAAAGGCTTCATCAATTCATGTAGCATCTGACCAGGCTGGGACTGGTCCAACTTTCTGGTGTGGAGACCCAGGTATTTAACCTCTTGTGTGGGCGTAGGGTGATGATGTCACTGGTTCCCTTTTGTGCTCCAAGTGCCAACGACAGTCGTTGAATGACTGTCTTTGGTGGAAAGTTGGTTTCGACTTTGTTAGTGCTCTATTGTGTTATAACGACAGCCATTGGAGACACCACAGTAAAACTGCGCATCTTAGTGGCCTTTTATTGTGGCACACCTGTGCATTCATGCTGTCCAATCAGCATCTGCCACACCTGTGAGGTGGATGGATTATCTCTGCAAAGGAGAAGTTCTCACTAACAGACATTTGTGAACAATATTTGAGAGAAGTAGACGTTTTGTATACTACATAGAAAACATTTTTAGATCTTTGAGTTCAGCTCATGAAAAATGGGAGCAAAAACAGAAGTGTTACGTTTATATTTTTGTTCAGTGTATACATACAGTATATGGTTGTTTACCACAAGGAATTAGAATAAAAGTCTATCCTCCGTGAATCTGCCTTGGTCTGAGGAGCTTTGGTTGAATAAATTCATAAACGTTGACGGGAAAATGTCTCCACACACAATAGGACGTCTTGTTACCAGGTCTCCTTTAGAGTACCTGGTGGATTTCAGTTCAGCGTTACCATAATTACCAGAACGCTGCACAACACTTTAATTTAACAGCCTTTACAATATGTTCAACACAGTGAGCTCAAGTGACAGTTAGCACCAAATATAACACACATCTCCCAAACATGTCAGCCGACACAAAGGAGCTATTCATTGACAGTCACCACTAATGAAATGTCAGACGGCTGCCTACCCACCTTCCTACCTGCCTGCCTGACTGCCTGACCTGAATTTGCCGTTTGATGCCCCTTTGTGTGTGTGTGTGTGAGAGGAGGGAAAAGGAAAAATAGCTGGTTGCCATGGAGGGATTCTTGCTGGAAAGGCCGGGGACAAAGAGACACATTTTTTAAGACTTTAGAGAAGAAAGAAAAAGCTACATCTCGACTCGAGAGAGTAACCGAACTGAACGCAGGGACGTTTTTTTCATCATGTGTCTGTCTGTTGTCTCTTAATTGGACTCGTTGGTGGTGTAACGTAACAGGGAGAGTGTGTTGTTTCTCTCAGTCTCAGTCATACATGTTGTAATTCCCAGCATGCCCCTCTCCAACCTGCCTGCTCACCTGTCCCCTCCCTCCCTCATTAGCTCCCTGGTCCACGCACCGGTTCGTTTCCTCTCGTCTCGTCTTTCCGCTGCTCTGCTCTGTTTTGATCCTGATTGTGTTTTTGGCCTTGACAGTTTTGTTGACCCTTTCGTATTTTTTTGTTTATTTATTTTTTTGTATCCTTGTTTTCTTTCTTGAAGTTGAGACTCTTTACTTTTACATCTGCCTCCTGAGTCACGCTCCTGGGTCCCGTTTCACAGAACCATGACAAGTGTGTAGAAACAGCACGTCTTTAAAGAAGTCAGATCCACAGCCTTTTCAAAAACAAAGATGAGCCCACTTTTCTTTGTGGAGCTTTATTGACATTCACAGACATTAACAGGCAGATTTAATCATACAGAAGAGAATTAAATAACCTTGAGATATGACTTTTTTCTGCACATATAAAAACAAAAAATGCTGCATACGGTCAAAATGACATCATCATTACATCACACAGAGAGTGAACCTTAACTTGAGGTATGAAGTAATAAGTGTCAATCTCCTCATGAATACAGGCTCTTTAAACGACAGCATAGCAGTCACATGTTCCATCAGGTAGATGTGTATTGGATTTGACTTCATCCAGTTAATAATAATCACTTTTCTTGCCTTCATCAACAGTATTTATGCAGAAGATAGGTTGATCAGTGATGAGCCAGGCCCAGATATTTTGTCCAATGAGAATAGTCGAGGGTTGAGTGTCAGCTGACAGTCCCAAAGAATGTGACTATGATCCCCGGACCATGCTGTACTAAAATGTTTGTCAAAAAGCAAACAAACTAGCATCTTA
Source organism: Decapterus maruadsi (assembly GCA_030347415.2). Taxonomy (NCBI): domain Eukaryota; kingdom Metazoa; phylum Chordata; class Actinopteri; order Carangiformes; family Carangidae; genus Decapterus; species Decapterus maruadsi. Next base: position 27,367,660 of record CM064900.1, read on the forward strand.
ATCTTCCAATCAGATTATTTCCATGTTTGTCTCCCTACCCCCCTTATGACATCCAGAACAGATATCTTCCTGTGTTATCTTCTAGAATAAATTCTTGAGCATATAAAGTATTATCTGATATCGATAACTTTTTGTAAATCTTTCTTGATACACGTTGCTCAACTATATAAAATGGGTCTTGATATTGGTTGAACCCACTGTTGAGTCTATATTACATTACTGTCATCAGATGCTTTCTTCCTCTTTGTTATTTGATCTTGTATTAGATGTAAACATGGCTCATCTTTAGTTATTGGACTCTGAAGGTCAACAAACCCACCTGACCTGATAAAAGCAGGACACACGTTGTGATGGAACCAGGCAAATAAACATTTAAAGGAACGTTAAAACCGTTCCCAGGTTTGGTTAAAATCTCATTTCTGCACTGCTTCCTACTGAGGTATGAATGGTTTGACAGGATGATAGAACAATAAAGAGATGTAGGCCGGTTGGATGGAGGAGGTGTGAAGAATTGTGATATGTCACTGTCAGTCATACATAATTTTTCAACCTGTGGTATCTGATGTTGAGTATTGACACCATAGAAAACCTTCAATTTTCTTCTCCCACATATATACACTGTGTGTGTGTGTATATAGAGTAATATATATTACCCATGACCACACAAAAAAAGGGAAAGCCCGTGGCGAAATATACCTTTTAAAAAGGAGCTTTGGAGAGAATGGAAAACGTGGAAAGTGCATCTGTGTGTGTGTGTGTGTGTGAGAGGAAGGGGTGATAGTGAAAAAGAAAGAGAAGAAAGAGAGAGAGAGCAGTGTAGGTAGGCAGTGAAAGTAATGGTGCTGTTTATGGATTGGGGCTATTTTGTACATCAAAGTACACAGAAAAGGAGAGAGAGAGTTGGGGGGGGGAGGGGGGGAGTGAGAGGGGGGAGGGGGGGGCGGCTGCTGCAGGCCATTTGATTGTCATTGTTTCTCCTGGGTCATGTGGGAGTGCATACGCCTTTATTTTTCTTTTTGTTTTCCCTCCTCTGTTCTTCCTTTCTCCACAGTAATATCAAGCTCCACTGTTGAAAATGCTATTGACATAAGACTATAACAAGCACGGCTCGCTCCTCTTTGTTGTTTCCATGGATCAAAAACTCCAGATTGCTCTGTGTCCTGCCTCTCTCTCTCTCTCTCTCTGAGTCTCTGTGTCTCTCTCTCTCTCTAATATGCCGTATGCGACCAACCCTTCTAAGCCTTTCATAATCATTTTAAAGTAGTCAGTCTTAATCGCTTCATCCCTCTCCTTAATCTCATCATACCTATTCTTTAATCTCCTCAGAGAAATACTCTGTCTGCATACACAGTTATTCTCGACGTAATCATTCTGGATATATGGTCGAAATGTGCACGTTTCATTTTTCTTTTTTTTTCTTTTGGGGGCTGAGATTTGATTTTTATTATTCCTGACTAATCTGGCTAACCACCAAACATCTGTGTGGGGGAACTCACGCAGACACAGATAAAAGAAAAAGCACAGAACATGCAGCTGACTGTCTGTTTCACATCAGAGGTTAATTCATGTTTCAAGAAATGGCGAGCCAACGGGAATCATGGGAAGTGCACAACTTCCGTCATGCCGCTTTCTCCTTCTTCTTTTTTTGGACGTGCATTTAACTCCCTATGTTAATCACAAAGTCACAAAATGGAGCGCTCCTTCCTTCCTTCTCCTTCTCCTTTTCCATTTTGTCTCCGTCTCTGTCTTGACACTGTGCAGAGCCGAGTGTCCTTCAGGTCTCCTTCCAGCGGCGTCATGTGTGAGAGCCTGTCCAAAGAGATTTGACAAGGGCCCTGCAAGGAGAAGGAAATAAAACCCAGAGAGATGAGGCAAACATATTAATCTTGTTAAGTTAAACGCCGGCCGACCCCCACCACCCACCACCCACCACCAACCTCCTCCTCCTCGTCTCTCCGTGCTCCCCCGCTCTGTACTCCTCTCTCCCCCCGTCCCCCCACCACCACCACCACCACCCAGATAATGTGCAGTGCTCACAGTGAAAAATCAGCTAATTTCAGACCACGACTCAGTCTGGCTTACAGAGGCTCTTAGGGTGGTGCTGCTGCTCCTCCATTAGCCGCCCCCCCACCACCACCACCACTGTCTCTGCCTTTGTCTCTGTCGCTGTTCCTGTGTCTCTCTCCGTCTCTCTATAGCACATACATTCAATCTCCTGCCCTGCTCTCTCTCTCCACACATGCACACACACTTAGAGGAAAACACTCACACACATTTATCTGGGCCCTTCATCCTCGGTCCATCTGTGACCTTGAGCCGTATGATGGATGTGGGTCTTTGATGTTAGTGAGTTTTAAGGTTCAGATTGACAGGGATGAATCACATTGATTATGTTACAGAGGGAGAAACCCAGTGTGTGTGTGTATTGGGGAGGGGGTGGGGGGTGAAAGACAAACATACAGTACAATCGGAAAAATTATAAGAAATAAAAAATAATAATGCAAAAAAAAAAAAAAAGCTTCAATAGAGCGTTTGGAGTTGATGGACAATGTTTCCCCCTTGTGGTGCTGGAAAGCAGGTAGGATGCGTTTGCAGTGTGTGTCTTTAAAACCCAAAGCGGAGCATCTGAGGAAAATGGGGTATGTGTGTGTGCGGGGTGGGGAGGGTGTGTGGGTTGTGTGTGTGAGTCTGCACCGACTGACTGACTGTGTTTCCTCCCCCCCTCGAGGAATAAGAAAAGTGCATGGAAATTAAGCCCTGTGTTAAATTTCGATCTGTGTGTCTCCCCGGCTAACCCGCTCTCCCTTATATCTCGTAATCCCAACCCCCCCCCACAATACAAAAAGCCATGCATCTTTAATTAGCATGGAGGGGAAGCAGCAAATGTTACAGGTGTGATTCATAACAGCCAGCAGCTCTCTGACTGAGCTGCTCTCATCCTCAGCATCAACACGCTGCTGCTGCTGCTCGCCTTCTTTCTCTCTGTCTGTCTCCAGTTGCAGCCTCCACTCAACCACAGCTTTTGGCGTCTTTTTCAAAAATAAATCTGGATTTTTGTTTTTGTTTTATGTAAAATTTGAAAAAACATATGACCTTTTATTTCCATCTGGTGTCATGAACAAGGAAAAGAAGAAGAAACGAACTGAATCTGCCGGATGTTTAATTTTTTTCTGTCGTCTGTCTCTGGAGCAAATTGAGAAATCTTATCAGTCATCTGGTGGATGTACAGCAAAAAAAAAAAAAATGGATTTGAGTTTTTTACTTGAGTGACTATTTCTGCCGTTGCATGCTCTCTAGTGGTACAGTATGTGGTCTCCGCCGGGTAATATGATTATTCCTTAGCTTAAGTGACCAGTTAAAAGCCCCACATCGCTGTCATATCCGGACAGATTTCCTTTTTACATCCTCTGGATCCTTCTTGCTTTTGCAAGAGCAGTGGAGGTCAGCCCGCTAATGGTGACCGCTGCTTTCCAAAGGGCACTGGTGAAAGACAGAGAGACAAGAGACAGACAGAGAAATGAAGAGAGACAGCAGAGGAGAAGCCACAGAGGAGGACAGAGGATGGAGGAGCTGAGTGCTCTCCTTCAGAGCAGAGCGGAGCGCTTCTCCACTTGTTGCGGCGCTGTGCCATTAAAAGTTGAATAGGTTTGATGAAATGTTCTTTTAAAAACATGCACATGGAAAAAAAAAAAAAGTAAAATATGTCGGGTTCCTCAGCTCGTCTGTCTGGTTTCATGGTTTCACACTGGGAACGAATCCAAACTGACCAACAGACAGAAGGGTGACACATCGGAGCTGAACCTTGTGTTACTTGGCTGCTGACAGTTGCTACCATAAAGTGTGTGCATGTGTGTGTGTATGAGAGTGCATGTATCTTCACCAAATGTCCGAGCATATGGTCACCCTGTGCCTGCATGGATGCCATTAATGCGGCGCGGCCCTGAGAGCTTACACTGGAGCGCGGCTGTCGCTCGGCGCTGCCTTGATGGCACCGCTTGTCTCCACCATTACGCTACTGGTTTTTAAGCTCTTGATGACACCGGACCATGAAAGATGGAGATTATTCCTCAAATGTGCAAAGATAGAGGGGGGCAGATTATCTGTGTGCAGATATATCTATCTCTCTCTCTCTCTCTCTCTGCCGTTGTAACTTAGCCCTGATGCTCTCAGTTTCCCTGGCAGCCCCTAATGTTCGTCTGCATGCAGCTTGAAAGCTTTAGTTTATTCATGATATCAGAACGTGGCACTTTTCTGCAAGCTTTTTGAAAAGGAGTTACGTAACAAAACAACCGCAGTGCTAATGCTGCTAACATCAACACAAACCGACGTTAAAGACACCAGAGAAGCCCCGGCCTGATGATGATGATGATGATGAGCGCTGCATGTGCTCTTCGGTGACCTCGTATGAGGATTAACTCTGTTTTAGGTCAGAGAAAATCTGCTTATTATAGATGGCATGAAAGTGTCGTCCCTCCTGGGGAAACTACAGTAAGATCAAGCAGAGGCTGACCACTGGCGGAGAAACTGGGGCTGGGAAATATAGGCCTGCCTCTGTGTGTGTGTGTGTGGGTGCATGCATGTGTGTGTCTTTAGACTACAGGTAGTAGGAGCGGGATGTGTCCGAGTTTCATACGTCAAACATCTCTTTTATAAATCACACTCGTCCTTTGTTCTTGCTCTGACTCCCATTATCTGTCCATAAAACTACTGTAGGGCTGCAACTAATGATTATTTTCATTATTGATTAATCTGTCTGTTATTTAATCTATTAGTTGTTTATTCAATATACTGTTAAAAATGTTGAAAAATGTCAATTCCCAAACCACAAACTGACATCAAATGTCTTGTTTTGTCCACAAACGAAAGAGAGTCTCAGTTTATTGTCATGAAGGAACAAAGAAACCAGAAATATTCACATTTAAGAAGATTTAAACTACTCAAACCGATTATTCAATTATCAAAATTGTTGTTTGATTAATGGATAATAATAGTTTTTCTACTAATAACAGTGTGATTATGAGATTCTGAACCTGTACTGAAACCTGTCGTGAAGGCTGACTCTCCGTCGTTCAATCAACACTCGCATATTTAGACTGAGGAATCTACTCCTCTCTAAACTATTTGTGTAGAAATCAATCTCAGGTCAAACAGCATTGAAATGTGCATTTGAAAATGGATGAGTTTGAAGAGACGAACGGCGGCGGCGTCATTGGCGGCGGCCCTCAGAGAGTCCAACAGAAATCACAAGGGGCATGACATTCTTTAGCTAAGAGAGAGGCAAGAACCCTTTCAAGAACAAGTACAGGAGAATAATTGGAGTACAAGTGCTAGACTCGCATTACCGGATCATGAGGGTAAGTGCTTGGGAGTTTGTGTGCGTGCATGCTTTTGTGTGTGTGTGCACATTCCTTAGTGTGTGTTTGTGGACAGAGATAGCAAAAGATAAAAAAAGGCAAGATGAGACAGAAACACCGGGTTTGGACCTAGAGGTGGGTGGTGGTTACCTTTGGAGGTCAGAGAGAGTGAAGGGACTAACGTGATCTGAAACCAACAAGAACAAGAGAGAGTGTATGTGTGTGTTAACAGCCAGGCAAATGCCCAGTGTGTGAGTCGGCATGAATGGAAATGCTTCAGCAGATCTAATGGTTGAAGCCTCCTCCTCCTCCAACAATCAGATCGCTCTCTCTGAGCGCTGACTCGCATCAGTGAAATGAATCATCTAAAAATCGCTCTGACAGTTTTGAGGAGTGAGACGTTCCTGTTCTCCTCAGAGCCTTGAGGTGGATGTACTGTATGTATGTACTTTTAAGTTCAGAAATCAACACAAAAAAACGACACCGCGCAAATGCATGTTGTTCTTCCTTTTTTATTTCTTCCCCTCTCTCGTTCGTCGGCTCTGTTGTTGAAAAAGAAAAAGAAAAAGGGGTTTGAGGATTTCCATGTGGGGAACATGACATTTATCCTCTGCTGAGATGGAGATTTTGATTGTAGATCAAAAGAACAAAAGTAAACATGCAGAGGGAAAGGGATCGACTATAAAAAGAAAGAAAACTTTTTTTTTTTTTTAGCAGCTTTTTATTTTCACAAAAACATACAATCTGGAGTGGAATTAACAATAGGATAACGAGAGGAGAGGAGAAGAGAGGAACCCTCTGTAGATAAACATCAAAGCTGAGGTGATTTCTCCATTGGATGGGTTAGGGTTATTTATTATATTAAAAAGGATGTATAATCACATTGGCAACGTCTGCAAATGCTTCACATTGACTTTCTCAATATCTTATGGTAAAAACCATAAAGACACCTCCACCATTGTTAAAGGGATAGTTCAACATTTGGCAAATTGTCCCATTTTCCATAATCCCTATAGTTTTAGGAGTAGGTTTGTTACCTTTAATTGGTGCAAGCTGTTTTTAGAATGACGGAGCTATGTTACGGAGGCTAATGATTTCTCGGTTTCCCTCACCAAACTCATCAAATACACAATCCAACAACTCCAAAACGCTCTGGTGGACAAGTTGTGAGATAAGATACACTATGAGGTAATAACGGTACAGAGTTGTTGCCGGAAAATTCCCTACCTGAATATGCATCATCGGTTTTGCATGAATTTACCTCTAAAACGACTCTGTCCTAACCCATCCCATTATTATCGCATAGCATGGTGAATGTGCAGGTCACAACAAAAGTTGTTGGATTGATGAGTTTGATGACGGAAACCAAGAAATCCTATGAGCCTCCAGCGTAGCTCTGAGCAGCTCACGGCTCTGCTCCGCCGTTCTAAAAATAGCTTGCGCAGACAATTAAAGGTAACGAAACCTACTGGGATTATGGCAATGGGCCAAGTTTCCAAAATGTTGAACTAGTCCTTTAAGTAATTATAGCGAACACTTACTTATTTACACATCCAATTACACAGCGACATTATAATTCATTTGCTTTCGTTCTGTCTGTCCAACTTAATGAATGAAAGTCCGATATCCACTGTGTTGTTGTTTTACAAACTCCTGAGGGAAATATCATCAGCTGATAAACAGCAGCTCTTTGCTCAGTGTGTCTGCGTCAGCTGGTCGGTGCTGAGCCGGCAGAGTACAGTAGGTTTCATTCTGAAAATAACTGTCTGCTGCTGCTGCTGAAAATGTAAACATAACCATTACACTGTGGGGACAGAGAGAATGAACCACAACAGTGACGTAGTCGGACAGATAAACAATAAAATTGGGGGTGGGGATCATCACAACAAATTACCCTTTTAATATCATAGTCACACTTATTATCATTATAAAAATACTCATAACAGCTGCTTTAAGGAGCGTAAACCTGACAACATGTGGTGCTTTAGATGCCTTCACCTTCTACGTCTTGTTGTTAATTCTGTTGTCAGTCTTTCTTTCTAAATTGAATCTGACCACATTTGAGCAGAGTCCACAATCAGAACCAGGATCTGTTTCCTGTCTCCGCTCTGTTGTTTTTTTATTTATTGTGAGTCCTGACTGGAAGTCTTGATCTGTATCTTCTCCGCGCCAGTTTGAACGTTTTGTCTGCTTCATCACAACAACATCTTCACCCAGTTGTACGTTCAGCTCAGCTCACATATTGGAATTCTTTATTGGGAATAACCCTTTGAGATGAACTATCTCGTTTTCAAGGGGTCCATAAAACAAACACAGATTAAGTATATTTAGACAAAAAATCTAGCAAACACACAACCAAACAAACAAAATCAGAAAATGTTCCGTTGCTTAATGAATGAAGTATGTCAAAGAAGGATAAAGTGATATTATTGATAGTATCATTTGCAATATGACACAACAAACGTTCAACTATGCCAGATATTCTCAGTGTAAGAAAAACAACGAAGGTTTATCTAATTGAAAGGAGGTTGTAGATTGAAAATATAAAGGTAGATTGTTCCAGTCGGATGGAGCTTTGCAGGTAAAGGCATTTTTGCCAATTGATTTAGAAACCACTGGAACCAAATAGAAAATACTGTGTGTGTTGAAGTTGATAATTGGATGAAAAAGTTACAAACTGTTTTAACTATTGGAGATATTTGAAACAAATACATTTAAACCCAAACTGTAACCAGTTTTGTTGTCTCCTAGTATGTCTAGTGGCGTGATATTTTAAGATCTCCATACAGTACATTGTGCAATGACGGATTGTAAATGAACTTCAAAGATCAATTGTGTGCAGTATTTGTTCAGACAGTGCCGTTATTTATTCATGAGGAGCTATATGTTAGTATTTAAATTTGAAACATCAGTCAGTGGCAACGAGCCGGATCGGTACATCCTGTCTCATCTCAGACTCCAACCCCACTGAGCTGGACCACAGCTGGTGGAACTGGTCCATGTGCTTTTAAAATGAAAGTACTATGCAAACGTTTCAGGCAGGTGTGGAGAAGTATGAAAGCTTATCCATCATGTAATTCAATCAGGGAGGCGTCTGATTGGCCCCAGACATACAGCTAATGACTTTAAGAACTAACTTTAGATTAAGTAGAACAGGAAGTCCTGATCTCAACAACATCATGGAGTCTGTCTGGGATTACATGAAGAGACAGAAGGATCTGAGGAGGTCGTTTGGAACGACCTACCAGCCGAGCTCCTTCAAGAACTAGAAAAGTAAAAAAGTGAGAAGAACGGATTGAATATTGATTGAATACACATGAATATTGGTTTGATTCAGATTTCCCATCTGTTCATTCACTGTAGTTTGGTAATTGATGAAAATAAGCCCTTCCAATTTTGAAAACCATTTATAGTTTTTTCACGCCTGCCTCAAACTTTTGCACAGAACTGTATGAATATAATTCAGCCTGCACTGATTTATCTAAAAAAGAAGAAAACTGGGCTGAATGTCTTTTTAAGTTTCAGAGCCAAAAGAAAAGGTGAAGCCAGGACCTTGACCGAGCTCAGGTCTGGTGCAGCTCAGCCTTTGTAGATATTCCGCTCTGCTCCGTCCGTCCTCGGGATGAATGGAAACTGTCAAGTTTCTGTTCACATCAAACATTACAAACAAGGATGCTAATTTGCTGGAAAAGGCCACGAGGCTTGTTGAGAGTCTGAGCGTGAGAGAGGAGACGAATGGGGAGAGAGACGGAGAGACAAAGGCAGACGGACTCGGCCATTACGAGGTGATGACACACAAAGACTTTCTTGACCAGGAAACAGATTCTGTTCCTTTTTATAAATTCCATTTTTTTCTTTCTCTACGGAGAAAAGACACAGCTACAAAGCTACAAAGCTCCACCTGTTGCCTCCCCTTGTAAGAAAAAGCATACATGCGAGTGACAGGTGAACTCTGTGTGTCGTTACAGCTTTAACATCTCTACATCTCACCTCCTGACTGAGAGTGATACTGAAGCACACGGTGTTACTGAGCGAGGATGCACAACATAGTGCTGCCAGGTTTGTTCCAGACTGGCACCAAAAAAAATACAGGAACAAATAAAGTCTAAAGGAAATGTTGCACCCTCTCCTCCCTCCCCCCCTCCCCATCTCCATCTGACAGCCCCCCTGTTGTTATACACTGAATTCAATTATGCCGAATGTATCGACCGGATCCATATACTGTTATGTATTCAAATGCCATCATTGATATTGGCAGAATACGTTTAATAATTTATTTAGCATCCATCATTTATGAACGTCTTGTTCCATCATTTGCCCTGATCCTTTGTGTTTCTCCTTGGCAGTATACACTGGATCCCCCCTCTCTCTCTCTCTCTGTCTGGCCGGTGAAGTAGATTCGAACTGAACTGAATTGAGAGAGACAGAGATAGAAAGAGACAGAGACAGAGAGACAGGGAGATATTGATAGACTGATAGAGTGAGTGTGTTGCGTCTCTCTCTCTCTCTCTCTCCCTTTCTCTCTCTGCATGCTGAACTTCATCAGCTGACAGCTGCAGTGAAGGGTTATCATGATAGCCAGCCACTTAGCACCTCTGAAAGCAACGGAGAGGGCTTTACCTGTCTCAGCGCATGTACTCAAAACCCGGCTCTCCTTCTTTTTTTCCTTCTCCTCTTTGTTTGCTTAATTCTCTTAGTGATTAAACCATTGGTCGACTTAAGTGTGGATGGAGACGGCCCATCTTACTAGTGTTTAAAAGATCACCTGTTTGAGTTGAAGTGCGGCAGAGACAAACGATTAAAAAAGACGATTATTATTTTTTATGTACTTGAGACAAATAGCATTTTAGCAGCTGGTGTATTTTACTCCCTCTGTGGTTTGATGAAAGAGAGCCTATACTTGAGATGATTAAAGACGGGGACCTCTCTGGATGTGCATTAATTAGCCATATCAGTTTTTTTTCCTTGTGTGTGTGTGTAATCACCTTGGGTAAGTGTTCAGCTTGCTCTTGTCATGTTAAGGTGCAATGTAAATCCATTTGTATCTTCAGTGGTAATACAATTTGAAACAAGCCGGGCCTTGAAGACGGCTTTTTCTGAAAAACCCCTTTCATGTGTTTGTGCTAGATCTTGTGATTAGCGAGACTTTTTTTTTAGGAGGCGGGAGCGCGGAGATGATTGATTCTTACAAAGTGACCCTTAAGATGAAAGCCACTGATGAGTGAAGGATAAAAATCCTCAGAGCCGTCCTCTACGCTGCGGAGGAACGGCTCCGTCCTCGGCTCCAGGAAGGATTATTTTGGAGGTCAATCCTGAATCTTTGATTCCGCGTTTTTAATGTCTGAGTTAGTTTCACTTGAAGCAAAGCTGGGATCTGTCTTTTCTCTTTTCTCTTTCTCTCAGCTTTTGTTATATTCTGCTAAACCCAACATTTCTGCATTGATATTTGTATGTTACACAGCCATTACCCATAGATATAGTGTGTAACCTTTGCAGAGTTGCAGTGTTGACTCATAGAAAACACATTTATTAGTGTTGTCAGGATGTTCCTATGCTTTTATTTGTATTCACCACAGTGATATGTAGAGAAATCCATCTTTTTCAGTCCCAATGCTCATACTGATACCTGGGCTCAGCGTATCAGCTGATACCCGATACTGATAGGATGAATTAATAAACTTACATACACCTTACCATGTGGAAGACAGTGAAGGCATCAGGCTTGACTTTAACATTACTTCCCTAACTTTGTACAACATTGTCGCTCTGTGTTCAAACTTTGAATTGAAGTGAATAGATCGGCGTCATGGATCAGCCTCGGTATCCGATAATTGCTGTTTAGTGAATATCGGGGCTGATACCCCATTTTAATGGATCAGTGCATCCGTAGTGAATGGTTCATAGGAAATATATTTGTTTCTCAGTTAAATATCTCAACAGCTGACAACTCAGATGGTTTAATGCAGACAAAGTTTAAAGGGAACTTCATACACAACGTATTTCCCCAGAAAAAAATGTTATGCTAACCTTTATAGTTAAGCTTTAGCTGCCTAAACCACAGACACACAAACCCTTTGCTGCTGCATCCATCCATCCATTCATTCATTCATTCATTCATTCATTCATTCACTAACACCACCACCACAGATCAGTCGTATTGGATATGAATGTAGTTTCAAAGAGACTGGGTTGAGACTTGTCCTGACTTTGTGTATCTACAGCTTTTCAGTGCTTTGAGGAACAAAAAAAAAAAAAAGGCATCATCTTTTTCCACATACTGTAGTACAAAAAAGAGTCCCATTTTCCAATACACGCTGTAGCAGGTAGATTACTCTGCAGAGTGCACTCTTATTGCAGAAGAAGTGGGCTTTCACCGCACTGCATGTAGCTGACATTTCTCAATAAACAAACCAGAATGTAAATGGAAGCAGAGCAGCAGCTGCTGATAAGTTGCTAATGCACAAGTTGTTACCGCCCGATCATGGAGACTCAGTATTTAGTAACACGGGGGCTGCACTGAACCCCCGTGTGCTGCAAGACATGGCTTTTAATATGAAGGGTTACGTCCTAACAACCTGCGAGGATCAGAGCCTGATCCTGACGTACATTATGATTCAGAGGGAGTCGACGCAGAGCTTCCAGAGATCCAGAGCTTTATAGTTGAGTGGATACCCATTAAAATCGACTTGCAGGTCATTTATCTAGCTTTTTGATGAACACTGTGGTTTAAAAAAATCTGCATCTCCCTGCACAAAAAAACAATAATAACACACCGCTTCTCTCCTTTTGCCCGAAGTGAAGTGAAAGCTGGGCTGGTCCTCTTGAACCTCTGTCAGCTCGTCTCCTCGTGGACGTGTCTGTGTGGAGAGACAGACAGATGGAGGGAGGGAGGGAAGGAGGGAGGGAGGGCGTGAGTTTCTCGGATGCGTGTTCTCATATTAAGCCTGTCTGAGGACGTGGCTACTTGTCAGATCAGGTCACTTTAATTGATTTATCTGCTTGGCACAGCTGTGTGCGCACTACAATCTATCTTGTTTTAGAATGCAATTTTACTGGCTGCATCACAACAGCTCCTCGACACAAAATCAATACACAGCATATATAGATACGTGTATGTGTGTGTGTGTGTGCGTGTGTATGTATAGGTAGGTCAGGATATAGACGGACGTTGATGACACGCTGCAGCCGCCAGTGTTTCTGGACGCTTCTCTTCTTTCTCCCTTTGACCTGCACACGTGTGTTGGTAACTCTCCAGCCCCCTCTCTGCTGCTGCTGCTGCTGCTGCTGCTGCTGCTGCCACTACGCAGTCTCACTTTATTTTTTTCTCTCCTTTACCTCTGTCGTTGCTATCTTACCAGTGAAGCTGCCAGGGTGAGAAATATTATACACATCACTACCCTTCAAATAGAGACACGAGCAGGAAACTGTCTTGGTTGTGGAGAGAGGGGGGAGACAGAGCTTCACCCTGTTCTCTTCTGTCTCTGGAGAAAGTCGTCTGAATTCATCTGAACAAGAATCTCTCTCTCTCTCTCTCTCTCTCTCTCTCTCCCTCTCTCCCTCTCTCTCTCTCTCTGCTTCGTCTCTTACAGTAACTTGTTCCAAAGTACCTGCTGTGCTTAAAAGCTCTGCCAGTCGGCGGTGGCTTTGTCTTCGCTGCTGTTTATGATGAATGATTAATTGTTGAAAATTCAGAAACTAAAGTTATTTTGCCGGCACGTTTGATCATGACGGCACTTGAAATCCTGACGTTGAGGAAGATTTATTTATTTTTCAACATAAACGTGATCTTGCAATGGATCCTTAAATGCCGTTACATGTATATAAAAGGCATCCACATGTTAAGGCTTCATCTATCTCTGTGTATTTGCATATCTTCTTATCAAAAATCGCTGTATTTTCTCTTTCTGTAGCCTAAAACAAATTCAAACTCATCATGAACTTGTTCTGATTTTGCATCCAATTAAAATCAGATTCTCGAATGTTTACATTCCTCCTCAACCTATAAATTCTTCCAGTCACCGTGGCAACAACCTACTGTAGCTATTTAGAAGTCCTCCACAGTGTGTGCAGCCTGTTTTCTACTGTCTACTCCCACAGGTGGTTCATTCAACACTAGACTACTGTAGATGTCAATCAGTCCCTCCCTACCAGTGTCTTGTTACTGGAAACATGTGGAACTCAGAAAAGTAAATTGATTCATTCAACTATCAGATGATGTAGCCCAAACTCTATGCAAAAATCTAATTTCGAGTAAATCTGGGGTGAAAGTGTGGTAGTTTGTTTTTTTTCTCTCCGCATTGGATAGTACAGGCGCACAAATTATGCGTCACAATTCATTAGCCACTTATATTGGATCTGTCATCCGTCAATCAAATGTCCGAGCTTGGTCTCGCCCCAATCAAATGACCAATCAAATTAGTTCTCCTTACTCGGGTAAACTTGTGCGGCATCTTGTTGAAACTCGTGGAAGGAAGAGACGTGACAAACAAGACAAACGACCATTTCTGAACACCTTTGATGGCGTCTTTAGACCATGTCACTGAGTGGGACCATGTAAAAATGAACTCCTCTAGTGAATAAACTTCACACTAACGACAGTTTCGGACTCACCTGTAGCAGCAGGTCATGCGGGTTGAGACAGTTTGGTGAGCAAAAAGGAAAAACAAAACACGGGGGTTAAAATACTGTGAACTAACCTCAGCTTTACTCTTCATCGAGTCGAGTCGAGGAGCTTAAAGAACAAGCAGCTCATTGACAGGCCTTCACCTCCATCGAGGTGCACCACTTGACATAGCGTGGGGCTGGTGACGCAGCCGCTCTCGTATCTAGGTAACACCGGGCGTCTTTTCACTTCACTACAGACTCGACAGCCGCTCCAGCGTGCGAGCTGCCGCTGCTCACTGTGACCTGTGCTTAGCTTTCATTGTTCACTGAACTCCAGCAGCTGCAACAACTGCGGTGCACGACTGACGTGCAAAACACAGGAGACCAGTGTGAAACCTCTAACCATGCATTCATCCGTCAATCTCAACCATTTAAATCTAAACCTTAAACCATCTCAGCCATGTTTGTACCATTGTTATCATGGTAATAGCTGCTGCTGCTGGTGCTCCGATGGGTTTTATGCCGGGGCAGATCGGTTGGAGGGTGGAGGACTTACACACTGTTCATCCATTCATTCATTCAGTAGCTACACTATTTATCCTTCTTTAGGGGTCGCAGGGTGGCTGCAGCCAATCCCAGCAGACAATGTTCATCCTGGACAGGTCAGCGCTCTATCACAGGGTTAACACACAGAAACAAAAAAAATCATTGACACCAAGGAGCAGTTAAGAGCTGCTAATTAACCTGATCTGCATATCTCTGGACTTAGGAAGGAAACCTGAGAACCTGCAGGAGAACCAGGAGGCGTGAGGAAGAACATGTTAGTAGCAGTTTGTTTATTGAGCATCAGTCACAATCAGTCAACCTTCCATAATACAATCCTTTGTTCACTAGTTCATAAATAGATTGAAAAGGTGTAGGCTGAAGCTATCCATCTCATAAATGCCTACCCTTTAATTCATTATTTCAGTGAAACCATTAGAGTGCTTCATGGTTTCAGAGTCATAAAAATAAACAAGTATGCAATAATTAACAAATGAAGCCAAAAAATAAAATAAGTAAACAGTATGACAGTTGCAATCAACACCCAATTAATCTGTTGAAGTTGAAACTCTGCAGCAGCATCAGCTTCAAACCCAGAGACCGAGCGTCTTTCCTGTCTGTTTTTATTTATCTTTGTATCTTTAAGCTGCTCGTATCATTCATTCATAAGCTGCTACACATACACTAGATTTATGGTAATTAATACATTCAACACATTCAACAGTTGCACCTGAGAATGTCTTTGCTGTTAGATCCAGGAGAGATATACAGTAACACTCTCTCTCTATCTCAATCAATACACATCATCAGCCCGTTCTCAGCAGAAGCATCGCCCTCGTTGTTCGAGGCTATTATAAACACATTTCACTACAGTGCACTTCCACTGCACAGGTACAGCCTTTGCAATTTACTTGAACTGCAGCGCGATTAGAGTCAGACCTGGATTTACTAATTGTTTCATAAAAAGATAATAATGAATCATCATTAGTGAGGAGGGAAATCACCCTTATCCCCGATCTAATCTCAGAGTTGCAGGATGAAATCCAGCAGTATCTCTGTCTCTCTCTGTGGCTGATGATGGGATCGATAAGATAATGGAAATGATCATTTCAGCGTGTAGAACAGATGGATATGGAGAAGCTAAAGAACAGAGGATTCCTCAACGTTTCACTGCAATTTCTTTAGCCTGTATCTGTGTAATTTCCCTGGAGCTACAGAGACCTGTCAGTGTCCAGCCTGCTCTCTCCCTTCATTGCACTCACACGCTGCTTTCCCCTCCCTTGTTCCCCCACATACACAATGGATAAGTTTCTGCCTTTGTCCCTCTGGGGGCTTTTTTGATTCACTTGAAGAGATCCAGGACAGACACCTCCAGCGACGGCAGGGCATAGCATGTCTGTGCAGACTAAACACTCTCCCTCTCTCTTTGCTTTTTAACTGATCAAACAGCTTCCAGGATGTTCAGGCCGCTTATGAACAGAACGTTAAAAAAAAAAAAGTCCAATATATGGATCAGTCATTGTGTTCAGGTGAAGAGCACACTTGTAAATGATGCCACAGTTCATTTTTATTGATGTAGCTTAATTGCTTGGGTTATATTATTATTTATTAAGGCTCTACAGTGTGTAAACATTGTACGAGAAAACTGTGTCACCTCTCTACAAGTGTACAGTCTGTGTATTTATTTGCAGTTAACTGTTTTTCTAGTGTGCTGCTTTGAACAAAAAAAAAAATGAAAACAGGAAAAGAACAGCAGCAACACAAAAAAAAACACAGCTTTAAGAAATCAGTCTTAATATAGCAATAAATTGCAGCAGGCTCACGAAGCTAAATGAAAAAAAAAAGGCATGGGTTTGAAATTCCCCAGCTTGTTTGTCTGGCTGAGAGGCCTTAATTTGGTTGTATCGCATTTATGCCTCATGGTTGATACTGAGCGAGATGAATCATTGTAAAATATGAGCCAGATCAGCCGCTTGTTTCCTGGAGGTAAAAGCTTGTAAGACCGCTGGTAAATACACCCAGAAGAGAGCGTATCCTCTGAGACAACGAGGAGTAAAAGCAAAGAGAGAATGATGGAGGGGTAGGAGGAGGAGGAGAGGAAGGTGCACGAGGCATTCAGCTTTCCTGAGTCCTGATAGAATATTTTCTCTCTATGAGTTTTTATTTTTATGTTATTGGATGATTTTTTTTAAAGGATTTTTTGTATTTCCTGCAGTCAAGGGTGAGGGAAGGGGGGTCAGTGTTGACTAATAGGCAACGTTTTAGGATATTTTATTAGAAAATGTGAAATATTCGGCGGCAAATATTTCATATCAGAACCATTCATACCGGCGGTGTTGTAAATAAGTGACGGACATGACAATTATAAACCAACATTTCACTTCAGTTGGTTCTTTGTCTGGTTGATTATCAACAGCAGCACTTTGTTGACGTTATCCAAACCTGCTGCCACTGTCGTCTTGTTACCAACTCTGATCACTGTCCTCACATCGTCCTTCATTTTATTTTGTTGTATTTATGATGTTTGTGTTCCTTGTCAAGAAAAGACAAGGCGTTGTAGACATTGTTGTCACAGTGTTGTGTGTAAAGGGCTGTTACGTACATGTAGCTCCTTTCCACACAACAACATAATTGGTTGGAAACAATGTTGCATTTTCACTGCGCAACATCCATGGTCTGTGTAAAAGGACGAATGATGAAAAAAAAAAGTAATCACCTGAATGAAAATGAAAAATAGAGAGAGAAGTGATTCAAACCCTTCATTCATGACTAATGGCTGAAAAAAAAATTCCCCTGGAGAATTTCTTGCAAATGCGTGAGAGCTGCCAACTCTCACGCATTTGATTGGCTTCACACGCTCTCACGCCACACCTCTGATTTCTTACACACGTGGTGCTGGCAGCTCTCAAATAACTCTCTAATTGAAACAAAAGTCAAATAAAAAACTCTCTGATTGTTGTCCCCGTGTTTATTGGACGGCTGAGAGCGTGTGAGTACTAGCCAATCACAGCGCAGTAAGAGGCAGGAGGTGACGTTCACAACAGCGGCACCGTGCGTAGCATCAATGCTACAAAAGATGATGTGTCATTTTAAACAAAAATATTGTTTCAAATGATTTACTTCGCCACCGAGTAGCTGTGTAATAATCTTTCTATCCATCCTGAAGAGGTTCGTTTCTCTATAACAACCTGCTTCTCTACATTATCCCTTACATATCATACAGCTTGTGATTAGCTATAAGGACCTCACATTCTGCCATCCCTTAATCTCCTGCCTGTCATCTAGATCATCTAAAAGTGCTGAGAGGCCGACCCCCCCCCACCCTTCCACCACCACCCGATCTGCTGTGTCTGAAATCGGAGCAAGATCTTTGCAGTTGTGGCACATTTCTGAGGCTAGCTTAATACCCTCAATACAATCTGCGGGTTTCTGATAATGGCTTGTAAAATCTTTCATCTTGACATAAGCTGGCGTATGCTGAGTGGCTCCACGTGTTTATCTCCAGGCAACAAAAGCAAGGCCAAAAAACATGTAAGGTAATCACTTCAAAGACCTCTGCGCTTGACTCCGGCGTTAGATCCTGTTTTCTTTCTAATCAGCGGCTGACCGTGTGGGCATTGTGTGCATCTGAAATTAGTTTACAAGATGTTGCCACAGTACAGTGGGAGAGGCAAATTGGGTCTTTGCTCCTGAGGAATGTAAGTGCAAGAAAATAAGCTTAGTAAAGCGAGCCCTAAATTAGTCTAACCTTTGATGACCTTGTCTTGAATAACCAGCTTGAATGGTGGCATGAATAATGATACAGAGATGACAAAACCTATCTGTAGCTCCTATCCGTCCACATAAATAGAAGCTGTGTGTGTGTGTGTATAGAGTTCAGTTTCTGCAGAAACGTCTTTCATGTCTGGGCACCCTAAAAAGAGACAGAGCTTATCTTTAAAAAAAAATGTACTCTCTCATCTAGAGGGCAGATGAAGATCAAACTGCAGACATCTTTAAAATAAAACTCTGCTGACCAGATGTCACCGGGCAAGAAGAAGAAAAAACACAAATGACACTATTCCAGGAAATGCAAAAACAAAGCAAGTGTCTTCAGAAAATAAACAAACAAACAAAAAAAAAGAGCCGGTCTCCCGTGTAGCAGCTCACTGAGGTTCACATGAACAACACGAGAAACGAAAGACAGACAAATGTGACAGGGCATGAACCTCCCCTGTTGAGTAATGAAATTAAATGACAGCTCTTGAGCGAAGAAGGGATGCTGAGAGAGGGAGTAAGAGAGAGGAGCAGTAGGAGGGATGGAGGGAGGGAGGGTTAGAGGAGAGAAGGGAAGGGAAGGAGGGGGGATTTTGTCCAGCCAGGAAATTGAAGCCATCACAAGCAAATTGAGTTCAGGTCCTTTTGGTGGGCAAGAGCAGACCAATCAATTTGGCCTACTACTCAGTGGCTGTCAGCCTCACAGAAGGACACCTTGGCATCCAATAATAGGAGCACAGTAAACAACTGAAGCCCTGGGTCAGTAACAGCTAGCTATCCATAGTAATTCTTCCTCAAGGGGGGGGTGGGGGGACAAATATATGACAGCGGTGTGTGTGTGTGTATGTGTGTGTGTCCTCATACTACGAGCTAAGAAGAAATAGTTGCTGTGCAGCGTGGACGCTGGGTAATTAATGGCTGCCAAGTTACAAGTTGGACCGATTCCGATTCCTTTGGACTGTGGTGGTGACGGAGAGAGGAGAACAATGGGTTGGTGTGAGATGAGAAAAAAAAAAAAATCTTACATCTTTATTCCTCATGGGACTCGGAATAAGACAAACAAAAAAAACCAAAACAGGGCACAGTCTTTTGTCAGCGCACAAATCCTATCAAGTCTCTCCCTCTCTCTTTCTCTCTTTCTTTACACTGGGAACCACATCCAGGTTGTTTGGCCTTTTCCCTTTTTTGCTAATCTTTGGACAGTGACACATAACATTCTTGCTAATTATCTCGATTACACAGCAGGAACGCGCTACATCGCAGTTCTGAGGCAACAGTCGACGAGGGGTGGAATCATACAACCCCAAAGGCCTAATTATCTCTGTTGGTTCCCAATTAATCCATTAAGTTGTTTTGGCTCAGCTGTAAGACCTGAGGCACCGTTTTATATACCAATACACGTTGCACCATCACGTCGCCGTGTTACGTGAGATTTGTTTTGTAGCGGGTGTCTACGCGGCTCTGGCCTCTCTTTTACCTTCAGCGTGCCGTATTTTAGGGAGAGGGAGTTAAATTCAGACCGAATATTCTCAGTCAAATAATTAACATTTACAGTAATCCAGTGTAACCCACATTCAGAATGAAGGACTCCACAGCTCTGGAGGAAAAAATACCACTCTCAGATTTTTAGTTATTTATTTCCCCCCGTATTCTCATTCTCACTGTGGAAAATTGGTGGTGTGTCTGCTTCCTCTGCCGGTGTCTGTGCTGGCTTACTGTGATGAGGTTCCCGGGGCTTACCGTATGTAAAACTGCACTGATGGTATTGATGACTTGCAAAGCAGTCAATAATCGTTTATGTGATAAACCACTGGACTTGCGGGGGAGGCTGAGGAAGAAGAAGAAGAAGAAGAAGAAGAAGGAGAAGGAGAAAAAAAAGCTACAGGGCAAAGATGGGTAGGAGATTCATGGTGATACTTGCCACAGACATTAAGTTTGTTTACACGCTGCCAGTTGAGCCATCGCAGTCAGAGATTGTGAGTGATTGTTTGAATATCGCAGCAGTCTCTTTAAACTAATATTGTGACTCTCAGCCTGTGTCATTTTTTTTTTAATCCAATTCTTTCTCTTGGTCCTGTCTGTCATCTCCCTCGTTCTCCTCACACCACCGATATTACCCTCCTCTTCTTCTTCCTCCTCCTCCTCCTCCTCCTTCCCACTTGCTTGCTGCTCTGTCATAAATTGGTACAGTAACAAGGGATGTTGAGAGGAAAAAACCAATATACATCGCCTTTCCTTTTGCTTTGACAGTCGTGCTGCGTCCCAGTTGGAACATGATTTGGCAGGTTGAAAGAGAGTCCCGAGTGAACACATGCAAATATACAAACACTTATATATCACTTGTTCTGAGTTTGTGCCATTTACTTTGCTTTTATATGGCGAGGGAGTGGAGGTGTACCCATCTTTACAAAAACACACACAGCTGAGCTCGTGTTACAGTTTATGTAACTCTCGGAGACATCCTTGTTTTTTCTCTCTCTCCAGGGATTTTTATTACTAGACGTGTAATAAGTTATCGCTCCAGGGACATTCTTCAACAGCAAACATAGTTTTGAATGTTTATCCATAACTTGGAGAGAGGGAACATGTCAGAAATGTGATATTGTGAGGGTGGCAGCATGCAGGCCTGCAGCTTTAACCAACCAGTGGTGAATCTGACTCCTCAGCACTGACTGACATGCTTTAAATGGCTTCATCTTTTTAACTCTGTAATTCACCCAAATGTAGGACCATTTCAACCATTTCAGATCTGTTCAAGCTGCTGCTTTTAAAAAAATATATATATATTTTTTTGTCATGGCAGCAATCTGATTCCTGATTTTTTAACTGTGGGATAAATGCCTGGAGCTGCCTGTTCTTAGATATGCCATTATTCCTGCTCTCAGTTCCATTACACCTTCCCAAAAATTGTGGTGTGTAAATCGAGCCGGTCAGCTTTTTTCTGGTTGCAGTGGGGAGCCGCGGGGTGGAATGGGGAGTGGGGAGGGGGGAAACAGAAGCTATTTTTAGATTTTGGCCCTGGGAAGGTCCAGAGATTGATTATAAAACCAGTTTGTACTGTGTGCTGTAAGTTAAAGTTGCATGAGGGGCACTCATAATGCAATACAATACAATACAATCCAGGCTCCACACTACAGTATGTAACAGTCAAATACAAATAGTACTCTGTGCTATTCAGTTTCCCTCATTATTTAAATTTATAGTGAAGTCTTCATTGTGAATTATGTTTTACATCCAGACACAGACGACATTACCTGTTACATAACACTGAACCTGAATGAACCGGAATATTTTATTCTCTCATTAAATAAGACTTTATTGCCTGGCGGGGCTCTTTCTCTATGTTCACTGTATTTTAGTAAGATTGGACGTGTCACTGCTGCATTCCTGTACGTTTTTTTTTTATTTTTTTAGAATTTTTTATTAGAAATAAGTTTGAATACTATTAAAGTTAATCATAGGAATATATAATATAAAAAAAAGGTCAATTGGGTTTGTTAAGTGTTCAGCAGGACGTGCGTATAAAGAGGAAACGGTCTTCAATTAGAAATAGCAGTTTTTTATATGACATTCATTGAATAATTTGCTTATATTACTTATTTACTGCTGATTTATAATCTGACAGAGAGGCTGACATGGGATCAGCTGACATGTAAAGTGCCTGATGGCTACAGAGATGAGACACAGATGATCTGTCATTCACTTCTTTGACAGTGGGAATTATTATTACTGCAGCGCTGCATTTGCCCCCCGCTGGCTGGTCTCTTTGTGTTACTGTATGACAGCCTTATCCTCACCTGTCAACCCCCCCCTCTCCCTCTTCCATGACCCCTCCCAATATTTAAATGGAAACACACTTGTGCTTGTAGTGAGCATGTGACAGCTGATCTATAGGTTGTTTGGGGGAAATTATTCAAATGTGGTCTCTGACGGAAGATAACATAGCGTAACACCAGGAGAGGCTGTATAGAGATGAATATGTCAACGGGGATGTTGGCGACAGGAGATCAGCAGCAGAATACATAAATCTACCTGCACAACCTGACCACTGGTATAAAAGAGATGGCCGTCACAGGGAAGCCTCTCTCCTGCTGTGGGAAATCAGGGCATCCTGCCTCAGGCTGTTGGTGTAAGTACTTAGACTACAGAGACTCAGGCTGAGTGGGTCATAGAAGAAGTGCATGGAGAAGAAAGAGAAAAGAAAGGTGACCTAATAAGAAGAAAGAAAGGAAATTAAGGAACAGGAACAAGGAGGACAAAGAGAGTTTGACGCTAAAGGGACATTTCACATGATCGTGGAGAACAGGGTGAAACACTGGAGCTTATTCAAGGCCAAAATGTTGTATTTAATGTTTATTAATCTTTGACTTTGACCGTTTTCGGCTCAAAAATTACAAAGAGGCTTTTTCCTCACAGTTTCCTTTTACATGCACATGAAACAGTACTGGAAGTCTGATGTTTTAAATGAAGCAGAACTGGAATTTGACAAACTCTGCATTGGAATTAAATGGACTCCTGGTGAGAAATGATGGTATTTGATTGATGAGCCATTTTAAGATTTTTTCTGGTGTTAAACCACAAAGTTTTTGTCTAATTTATAAACAGCAAGGTGAGGGAGCTCCATTAAACATTCTCCTGTCTGCCTCAGACTCAGACCTGGTCCACACCAACATGATTAAAAAACAAAAAACAAAACTGTCCTATGAAAACGCAAGACGCTGTGCATTGTATGCCACACCAGCAGGTGGCGATATAACTTTAACTTAACGCATCGACCAATCATATATCATAGAACTACTAAAGCGTGTTTCCGGTCAGATCCTTTCTTATAGTATCCATGGCTACAATCATACTTTGTAAGGGGTGGTTCAGATGTATTGTCTATTGCCCACAAATTCTTTACTTTCAGTGTAGACGCACGTCAAGCACACAAAGTGACACTGTATGTGGCCAAACCCTGGCAGCCAATCACAACCCAAAAATGGCGAAATATATATTTTTATGGACCAAAAACAGCATTTAAGAGGCCCAAACATGGAAAAGTATCCGGTTTGGTCAGTTTGCGTTCACATGTGGCTCTGGTGGCATGGTGAACTTCCATGTTTCGTTGTGTGGTCGACACACAGACACAATAACGGTGTGTGTTTGTTGCATCACAATTAAGAATGCAAAGAAACACGGCAGCAGTTGCTCCACGGTGCATGACTGGCTTCAACCAGCCTGCTCAACACAGCTTGCAGCTTTAATTAGTGAAGTTATAAAGTTACAGAGCTGTTTTGATGAGGCAGGGTTTAGTCCTCCTCCTTTCACTGGAACATAAGAAGAAGACAGTATTTCACCCACTTTACATTATTTAAGGGGACACTCCTGTGCAGCTAGGCTGGAGATGGTGGGAGGCTTCAGTTGTACTGACAAGAGAGACAGTGGTTCACTACAGGGGATCTACAGAAAGCCTCGCAGTTGTTAGGTAGATAACGCAGGAGCATGGAAAGAGCCTGTATATTTAAAACCCACTGTCAAACCATAAAGTAGCATCACAGTTTAGCGATTGAACCGGTGGTTTTGAAACCAGAGATGGAGGAGGGAGGATGTGGATTTCAAAGAGTAAAACAAGTTTCTTTCTGCTATTTCCAACAGTCTGAGTGGATCCTGTTACAGAGCTGCTACAGGTAGATTTCAGTGTCAAGGATGTCCTTTATGTTTTGGACATGAGTAACTGGGAGGCAGTGGCTTGACTAAACCAGAAGAGATGAGACCAGTGGAACATTGCTTTTGCTTAGTTTTTGTGGCCTTTGTTTCTAAGAGATGTAAGTTCATGAACAGCAACAGCCCCCGTGCATGTGCAGTGTTGAAGCTCGTTGGCCACGGAGAACCTTCATTTCATTTTCATTTCATCATTTGTAAAAAAACAAACAAACCCTAAACCGCCTTCATGATGTGTTCACTGACACAACTGGATTTCCCATCCAATACTGTAGCAAGAGACGAAACTCTACTACACTTTGAGCGATGGCTGCCTCCTGCTCCAGACCTGGCAAGATGCTGTTGTGATCGTGTAGTCTTCTCAATAAATGTCAGAGCTCCAACACCAGGTCCTCTCCTGTAATTGTTGCTGACTGACTAATGGTCAGCCGGTCCCCCATTGGTCATTGCTCTTTCAAAATGATTTGGCACCAACAAACAAACCACTGATGTAAATGATCATTTTACAAGTAAATACTACAAGTAAGAGTCAAGTAGCACAGCTGCAGTCTTTAGCTTCAATGTTTGGTGGTTTTGTCAGACGACGCCTCGGTTGCAAAATCAGGATTTTGGCAGCGGCTTGGAAGCAGCTTGGAAGCAGGTTGGAGGTGACTGTGAACAGGAGACTTCATGTGCTGTGTCTCAAATTCAATTCAATGGTTTTACAACATAAAATGCAAAAACAAACAAACATGAGAGGAGCTTCAGTGAGAATTCAGCTGGATTAAAACACTGTATCTGTGAACACAGAGATTCTGACAGTAGACACAAAGCCTGGCGCGTCGTCCAGCTATAGGTTCTGACCTGCTCTCGTTCAACACAGTGTACACAGACAGAAAGAGGATCATCACACTGCAATGTCAGTGTTTCAGTCACTGTTTTTAAATCCATTCTCAAATAATAGCCCAGTTTTCTCCTGTGTAAGACAAGAAGAGGTTGTTATTTTCATACCTCCACATGTTTCCACAGATATTTCTTCTTCAGAAGCATCACTAGGTGTTGGTGTGACGTGTCATGTCTGTTATGTACATGTAGGTGTGAATGCCCATCGTCATGGTGCTGCAGGTGTGTGTTCCTTTAGCTTATACATGAGAAAAACCTCTTGCAATCTTGAGACATAATGAACTCCATGGAGCATATACTTAAAGGGGAAATATGCAAGTCACTGTTGAGCTAATATCATATAAGTTTCACAATGTGTATATTTATGTAGCCTTATCTGTCATAAACAAGAGGCGTGTGTTTGAAGTGTTTGTGTCGTGGCGCCACAGAGACATGACCTGGGGCATCGGGTCGGAGGCGCTGGTCTTGCAAGGTTTGTTTTTGGCCAAATTCTTTTTAAAATAAGTTTGGTTTTTCAGTTTGCTCTGAATGTCTAATGCTTCTGTTTTGTGTCTCTTGCTGTAAGAGGTGAGGTCAGGGGTATTTATTGAAAACAAAACAGTCAATCAGTCTTTCTTTGTCTTTTACTTTGCTTAATATCTTTAAAGGAAGATTTTGGCAAATTTGCCTATTGCCATAATCCCTATAACCACAGCAGTAGGTTCAGGTGAACTGCTTAGTGAAGACGATGGAGGTGAACGGTAGTGTCCCCTGTCCCTCATCAAACTAATCAAATACACAATCCAACAACTCCACAACGCTCTGGTGGACAAGTTGTGACCTGCACATTCACCACGCTATGTAATAATAACGTATAATTATGTAACATTACAACACATAAAGCAAATACTCTGAACTACTTGCACTCACCCCAGCAGCCGTGTCTGAGATGTAGTTCCAGCTACACATTTGCCTCAAAAACAACTATTCCATAGCGTAGGATCTTAAAACAACATGCACTGACTATTGATTGATTGATTGTTTCTTTTAATGACCACACAGTACAGCTTATTGGTGCAAGTTCCAAAACATGTAACATATATAGACAAACATACAATATACAATTACGGTTTATTAGCTAATGAACCTACTCCTATGACTATAGGGATTATGGCAATGAAGAAAATTTGCCAAAATCTTGAACTATCCCTTTAAATAACACAGAGTTTTTGATGTAACCGCATGACGCTGCTTGAAATATGAAATACAGCCTTTATATATTTTTTTAAGTTCCATCTTTTCAGCATCATTTAAAAAGGAAACATTTATCATTTTCATCCAGATGCTTCATCTTGTTGTGCTTCTGTGTTTGGGATTTGCATTATCTGAAGGTTTAAACCCTACAGAGAGGGTGAAGATCTTGTTGGGCTGCATGAAGACCCGCATTCCTCTCTATGTATCTGACAACACGGATAATGTATGGGCTGCATCACAGTGGAAAAATGCCTTCTACTGTGCCATTAATATTCATTCCTTTTTTAATCTCCATGTCTCTCTTCATGTTCCCGTGTTTGTTCTCCTGCGGTTGATCATGTGCAGATGCTGCTCTCCATCCCGCTGCATGTTCACATTTACTGTAAAATAAAAAAAATAAATCAAAAAATAGATAAAAGACATCATATTTCAAGGAAATTCCAACAATGCTGAAAAATTGCTCCTGTGCTACTGTATGTAAACATACGACGCCGCTCTCTGCACAGCGTTTTTCACTGAATGGTTTTTCCATCAATGAAAAAAAAAAAAAACACAGAAAGAGAAACTGTTCCATTTCTGTCACATTCGCCCCAAAATGCAAACGGGCAGGCGATCACATACAAACAAAAACAAATTATGCACTGCGACACGCTATCCAGCACTATGCATTATGCTGCTGCCGAGCTTTCACTAAGAAAAAACTCTTGCAGGGGGAAATTTTGCCGGCTGCTTGGCAACAAAACAAATGGAAAAAGGGGGTCTGGGTGATTCTTATTTTCCAGATGATTAGTTTGCATCAGAAATAATTGTTGGTAAGATCATTGACCATAAAATTAATTATTAAGGCTTGAGCTTAATTGTATTTCCCTCACTGTGGCTGTCCTCTCAGAGAAGAAAGTTAAGTTTCTAATTTCCTGATGGGTGAAATAGCAAAACAGCAGGTGTGTGTAAACCTGATGTTCTGGGCTGTGTGCTGCAGTGAGGATTAGTGTGGAGCAGCTTTGATTGTTTACAGTAATTGATGCATTAAAAGCCTTAAAATATAAGCTTTGGGTTGCACTGATATGACATGTATACGCACACAGCGTTGGATATGTATATAGCTGTATGATAATGTGTGCATGTTTGTGGAAGAGTTTTTTGTGGTGTTGTTGTTGTTGTTGTTCTCACCTGCATTCCAAATAGAAAACGAGCGCACGCTTCTTTTCCGACTCTTCCTCTTCTCCATCTTGAAGTTTGTGCTCGATGCACCGGAGCGTGAAACTTCCTCAGAAGTGAATTTGTCTCGACATATGTAATTGATGTCGCGTCACATTGTTTTGAATTCACTTTAGGATGTTTTCAAGTGGTCAAAAGTTTTCTGCACACACACACATACACTCACTCACTCAGATGAGAAAAAAAAAATGCTAATCTGCCCACTAATTGCACCATCATTTTGTTAAGTACAGGTCAGGAACAACAGATTGTGCACTAGCAGAGTCACACTGATTACCAGAGGAACAGTACAGTATGCTTGCTGTATGCTGAACACTGTAATTTGCAATGCATTTGCAGGGTTTTGTATGTGACTATAGCTGATACTGAAACCTGCCACTGAATGCAATTATGAATAATGTGAGTGCATGGTGGGAATGTATAGTGTGCTATTTCAAGAAATGCACCTACATAACACAACAGATTTCTTCTTGTAGGGTTTGTGCGAGGCTGCAGACAGTTGGTCGGCACGCTGCTCTGACACCATCCCGGCTGGCACATGAAGTGCACGGCTATCAATAGTGATATTTGGTGGCACTGTCAACACCTTGCCACGGCGCTTCAGCATCAAACATCACTTCCGTTATCACTTTCTTCCTACTATCAAGTGGCATGAGCATCTGCTGCTTTTTAGTGAGTACTTATGAGCCTTGTCAAGCGATTTCACACAAATTGAGATTACAAAAAAATGTGTTCTCTTCCTGTTTAAGATCTCAGGAGCATGTTTCCAATGGATCTAATCCTGGTTAGTTAGTAAGCGAGATATCACTGCATTCATTGTTTGGCTGTCTTTTAAACAGCAGCTACTATGCATACAAGATTTCCCTTTAAGCTGCAGTATCACACTAATCAGTTGTTGCTCATGTCATTAGGTTTTAGCTCTTTTGTAGCACCTCGCTAATTTTCCAGTCAGTTGAATTTAGTTTCTTAAATGAGAGCCTGAGATAATGTAGAAGCCTGCAAAATTTAACATGTGGGTTAGGTGCATATTTCCTTCCATTCATTAGATTAACAGCCTCATAATACCTTATTTCTTTCAACAGGCAAATAAATAGAATCCAATTCATTGGCAGAAGAAAAGGGAAAGAAAATTGCTATTAGATATAAAAGGAAGAAGCAATTTCTTGATCAAGTCTTGCAAGAGGAAAAAAAAAGTATGATTTGTGGCAAAACAAAAAAAGAGAAAAAAAATGAGTGAAAATTATGTGGAGTGACAGAAATTCAAGTTAGCTCTTCAAGATCAGGATCATTGTTCCTCTCCCAGGACACCAACAGAGTGGAGCACTGGAAAACCATATCTGGTTCATATTAAAGTATTATCAACTCTTCTGTAGCTCAGTTTTATGGACATTATGTTCAGTAAATAGACAGGACACGCTGGATTTAGTCCACACAAAGGTTACAATACCCTTCAGCTGTTGATTATCCTGATGCGTCTCTGTTCGCTGGCTGCTCTGAAAACAAACAGACCATCACAACAACAATCTTAAAATCTTTATATTTATGTCTTTTTTTTTTTTTGCTTTATTTTTGCAAATGCCATAAAAATCGCCAGTTGCCAAAGTCAACCAGACCTCCTCCCTGCTGCTGCTGCTGCTGCTGCTGCATCGATTTACATTTGATCTCTCAAAGCTGGATAATCATGGCTGTGTAAATAGCCATTATTTCCACAGGATAAACAGAGATCCAACTAAACAAATGTGTGCTTCTGTACCTATTTGGTGTAATGGAATCACAAATAGGATTTCATGACAGCTAATAGGGTTGTAGGTTATTATGAATCATAGAGTCACTCACTGTGATTATGCCTTTTTGGGGGGGTTTGAATGGGTATAAATAACTGTGCAGCTTTTTAATGCAACGTGAGTGTATTTTATTTATATGTGATTGCCTTTTAATGTCTGTAATTCATTTTATTAGCTCTGTTAGAGTGACACAAATGTATGGCTCAGTGGTGGTGGTAGTAGTAGTAGTAGGCTTGGTAGCATTCGAGCATGTAAGCTAACACCCTCCTGTACTGTATAGTGCCACAGCAGCAGCAGCAGCAGCACCAAGATCACATGGACTGTAACTCATAAACACATCAAGCTTCCACACTCAGTGCTCAGGGCCTAGCCTGCTCTGCTCTGTAGTTAACTGTCTCTGAGTGTCAAATCCTTCATCCTGATGCAGGAGACACACACACACACACACACATACAGAGAGAGAAGAATTGCTGTGTCTCTCATTTTATGGCTGTGGATGTCGGCAGAGGGTAGAACCGATGAGTGAGTCAGTAGTGGTTAACTTTGGAGCTAATGCTCTGTGGCAGTTGCACAGGTTTCTTCAGCTCTGCTTAAGGCGCAGAGGGAAACTGGTTGAAACGACTCCTGTACTCACAGCTCTCACTCAAACAGCCAAGTCAGGTTGTTGAACAGCGCACCAAAGCTAGGATGAAGAGACGGAGAGACCGGAGGGGGTTGGTAGGAGGCGGAGGGGGGCAGTATAGTGGCAGTGGCGGAGGGTTGTGTTGAGTAAGGTAAGAGGTCACTGCTGGGTGGAGGGGAAAAAAAGAAGAAAGAGTAGATGAGCCTAAGATGTCCAGATCTAGCCCTAGGTGCTGTTAGATGACATTAATTATACATGAAATTTCATGCTTTTGAAGAGGTCTGTTAAGGTAAACTCTGTTTAATTTAGTGATTCTTGCGTCTGTTTTCCTAGACAAAAAAAAAAAAATGTTGAAAGCCCTCATGCCCGCAACCGATGCACGGCAAAACACAGTGAGCCGGGGAAGATTCACCCATCTGTAGGCTAGCGAGATGTAACTACTGTACATAAAAGTTAGACATGCATGCTTAGGCGATGTATTCATTTCATGTTTCCAGCTGTAGGCAGCCTGTAGTGTCAGACTCGGTTAGCTCAGCCACCACCGCGCCCGTTAGCTGCAGCTAAAGCCTTAACTTCACATACTTAGAGAGCTATTCTGAAGTCGACAGAGATAATCCTAGAAGGTTTGTTTCTTAAGCTTTTCGGCCTATAAAGTAGTGAATGTATTTTTTGCACTAAAGGAGCTTATACCATAACAGTTTAAAGCCGCAAGGTGTAGACTCTTTGATTGTAGCATCTTACCTTATTCCAGCATCTATTCTGTTTTTATGTTGTAGAGAAATGAAATAATCCTGGTAATAAAATCGGCGCCGTCTTTGAGTCGCTCTCAGCGCATTCATCCCGCTGTTCCGGGGTCAAATCCTACATACTGGTTTTTAAAATGGCAATGGTAAATAGTGAGAAGCCGAGTAAGTTTCATGAGCTCTAAACATTATTTCCTGAATTTTAGCAACTTTTAGCAACTTCTGTTTTTGATTAGAATAATTGTTGAAGTTACGTTATTGTGAGTTTAACATGTTGGACGGTGTTTGCTGTGAGTTTTTCTTCTAGTTAAAACACAGGGTTAATCATGTGAGCATGCTGTAAACATGCATTTTAAAGATTGGAGACTTTTCATTGGAATTCACAGCAATATACGGGAATAAACTATAGAATAAATGGGAAATTTACAAAATTGAAGGTTGGCACCCAACAGGAAACTGCAAAGCAGTTACAGGAAAAACTAGTGATCTTTCCCTATTGTACATGCACTTTTTACTTTTTGACATTCATGTTTTTGTTGTTCAGTGAAATAACTGATTGTTCAATACAAAAAATTAAGTTTTTTTTAAAGTTCTACTCACAAATAAATCTGTTGAAATATCTTTTTTTTATGGTTGTATTTTGCATGGATGTCTGTCTGCTTATTATGACAAAACAAAATGTTTAGGCCTATATCCATGTTTGATGATAGAGTGATGATACAGGTTGTTAAAATTGCCCCCCAAATTAGTCAATCCCCATAAATCTCCATTGAAAGTTTACAATTTGGATCATTTCTGAAATTCTACGCACAAGTAGGTCCTTTTGTTTGCGGTTGTGTTTTTGCATTTGCTCTGTGACAGCGGCTGCCCCCTAGAGGCCACGTGGAGCCAGCGCCTAGTTTCCCTTCTGTGTTTGGAACCTGGTTCAAAAACACGACTGTAAATCATCTCCATTGTTGCTGAGCGCCTCCTCTCACGTTCACCTCATCAGTTTTATAGGTGATAATGTATCAGTGTTGTGTTTACAACATGTTGTCCCCTGTGGCCTGAATAATCGATTAGACATATTTAATAAGACATATCGATTCAGGATGTTTCGGCATCATGTTATCAGTTTTATGATCACAGGAAATAAGGTATTTGTATTGTAGCGTCTTACTATGTTGTTACATATCCTTTCTTCTTTGAATATATGTAGCGTGGAGCGGAACTGTTCATCTTCATAATGAAGGAAAGTGCAAGCGGGAGATTAATTGGGAGACGTGAAGACAAACGAGGAGGAAACTCTTTGGACTCTGAGGGCATTAGTGAGAGGGAGCTTGTTACAGCACCTGTCATCTGTGAGAGATGACAAGATGACACCTGTCGTACGGGTTTGTGCTTTTTATCATGAGGGGAAGAAGGGAGAAAAAAAGGAAAAAAAAACACAGTTGACGTATTTTCTATGTGGGTTAGACAATAAATAAACACACTGTACATTACATCCATAAATCTGCATGAGATCATTTAGCCCAGAAAGAGTCAAAATGATGGACTGTGTTCATAATCACATGCTAAGCAAGTGTTCTCTAAATGACTAACACAAAGCACCACTGTTAGACATCACACACACACACTGCATGTCCAGTCCTCCAAGCTTGCAATTTGGGAAATGGGTCAGAAGTGACTTAGATTTATGAATCTTTGTGTTTGTCTTTGTGTGCGTGTGCATGTGTGTGCATGAGTGTGTGTTTGTATATGTATTTGTGGTGTGGGGAATGAATGATCGGGCTTCATTGTGGATGTGGCAGAATGCAGATGTTTCTCAGAACTGCCTGGCTATGATTTAATGATGAAAAGCAGAAGGCGGCAGACTGAGACTCTGGAGAGGCAGCGGGAGCAGACTACGTCAATATTAGAGTCAGAATCAAAGACGGGGGAGATTGTGATTTATTTGTCACTTTTTATTTGAGTGTTGCTTACAGAAACAACTTTGGGAACTCTTTTTATCTTTGCATCTTTCATCTTTTTTTAAGCTGTTTGAAAAGCTTGTTTTTTGGCTGTGTTTATGTCATCGGAATAGAGCCGTGTGTGTCTGTGTGTGTGTGTTTGTGATGCATTTTATGGATGAACCCAAAGGAAATCCGACTGTTGTGTGTGTTGACAGGAGGCAATGTCTATCAGCTGCTAATGTTTCACTTGATTTGATGTTTTATGGGATGTTACAGCTTGTCAGGGCTGTGGGTGAAAACTGTGGGGAATAGTGCACGACACTGAAATGCACTTTTCTTTAAAAGACACACACATAGGCATACACAACGAAACAGGGTGTGTTTTATTCTATCTGAGGGGTAATAGCATCATATAAGACTCAACTTTGTCATTTTGGTTGTTTCAGCAGAAGGTGTGAAGACAGAGAGCTGATAGGGACCTGACCGTGTATTGTCTTGACATTTTTGACCGAGTTTACTTTCACTTTCGTCAGCTTTCTAGCAGGAGAGGAGAGAGCCAATCAGTGGGAGACGAAGACAGTCAGAACAGGATCTGTGGCCTTTGAGAGGGGGGAAAAAAAAACATGTATTTTCCAAGGTGTCCAGCAGATGGCACAGCACCTTTGGTCTCTAAGGGAAGCAGGAAGAAGGAGAGAGCAAGGCAGAGACAGACAGAGAGATGGAAGGAGAGATCCTTTTTGTGAGTTTTGTTTTCCTGGTTGACTGATCTCCCTCAGTGGTCTGATTGTGAGAAAGGACTCGTGGGAAGTGTTCTCTCACTGCAGGTGTCAGACTGCTGATAGATAAGATTATTTGTGGGGGTGAGGAGGTTGCATTATTATGTGTGTGTGTGTGTGGGTGCGTGCGCCTCTGTTCAGTGCGGTGCTGCTTCTCATTAAACGTCTGCCTGATAGAAATGCAGCGTTGTTGTGTTTGTGTTCGTTGGGAGCACAATGCAACACAGAAGTTGTTTTTGACTTGCACACTGAGCTCCATATGGTCACACTCAGGAGGAGAGAGATGGAGAGAGAGTCATGAGCCCTATACCTATTTGTTTTCTGTCAGATGAAGACAAAGTTGTATCAGCTTTGTCTCCTGACGGATCGAGTCTTCGCCGCGCTCCGGTTCTGATTCTGATGGTGATTCTTCTGCAGAGGTGTTGACGTGGAGTGTCGGTACAGAGCTGATACCTGTCACAACACTCAGTGATGTCACTATTTACGCCGTTTAATGAGTGAATAACCGCAGTTTTATTCATCTACTGGTACCAGCGGATGTTGGTTATCTCTGTAAGATTGATATTTGAATTGAAATATGTATTTTCGAATATGCAAGTATGTATCAGCAGAAATGGGACACAAACATTTCTCAATATGCAAATGTTCACGTTGAAAGAATAGTTCACTCCAAAATGATATTTCACTCATTATAGTGCATGTCCATGTAACGGTTGCAAATGGACACCGGCGGTCTTCGTCACAAAAAAACACACCAGAAAACATCCAAATGCTTGTATGTAATGTCCGTCTTGTATCGAAGCTCCGAAATCCCCCCCAGAAAAAAAAAAAAAAAAAAAGTCCATATTTCAAGCTTGTTTGCAGCAGAAGTATGGTCGGCCCATGTCTCACGAGATTTGCGTCAGTGTCAGTTAATCACAATGACGCAAATCTCGCGAGATTTGGATGGACCGGGAAGAGGAGCTTCTGCTGCAAACAAGCTTGAAATATGGACTTATTTCATTTTTTTTCGGGACAATTTCGCATTTCGGGGCTTCAATACAAGACGGACATTACATACGAGCAGCATGGAGGTATTTGGATGTTTTTTGGTGTGTTTTTTTGTGATGAAGACCACCGGTGTCCATTTGCAACCGTTATATGGACATGCACTGCTACGCCGAGACCCCCTGTAACTCAGAGAAGCTGGAGGACTCTGAAACTGCTCCCAGTCCTTAGTCGACATGGGGTGAGTAGATAATGAGTGAAATATCATTCTGGGGTGAACTATTCATTTAACAAGAATACATCATTATATCTCTCTTATCTGTCTCAAACTATCATTCACATCAGTTTAAGAATTCATAATATTTCAGATATCTACTTTTCTTTTCCAATATTTTTTTTCTACTGGTACTGTACTTACAGTTGTGACACTCATACTCAAGTGTCGACCCATTTTGAACCACAGTCATTGAACTCATCGTGGTTTTATCTGTTGGAAGCCAGAAATCTTCTCCACATTCTTGTCTTTCCAATAACACGATTTGTGTAAAGTTGTGTGTGACCGATGCTTCAATAGTCGACATTACTCGCCACCACTTGCTGATAATTTGTCAGCTTTCTGGAATTTAAAGCTTCCAGCAGCAGCAGCAGCAATGCGCCACCGCCGCCGCCGCCCGCCGCCGCCACTGCTGCTGTTTGCTTTGAGTTTGTTAAAGTGAGTGTGTTTGGTCAGGCAAATTATAAAAACAAGCGGATAATAAGGGTTAGCAGGCGCGATAAGCCGTAATATCTTGTAAACTGGCAGCAGGGATAGTTTAAGCCGGTCTTATGCTAATATTACTACAAGTGACTGTCAGCAACAGAGGAACACAAATATCTCCGAAACATGCTTAAACCCACAAATAAACACATGCACAAATGACAGCGCCCACATCCCCACACAGCGCAGTTCATTTAAAGCCGGACATTTTATTTATTTATTTATTTATTTATTTTTTGATTCACAGCTCATAATGCAGTGACATTATAAATGATGAATTATAAATAATTTTGCCTGGAAGGAGTCAGGTCATAGTGAAATATTTATCCCTCCATCAACTCAGCTTGTACAAGTCACATTCTTACATTCAACATCATCTGCTTCGCCCAAACACATGCACTCCAGAGTTAAATCTGTGTGTGAGCATTGTTTCATTTGCAGTTCCCAGCAGTGTTTGACAGCACACACACACACACACACACTAAAACCATTAACCAAATCAATACTAAGCCACTTTTTCACTCTAGAAGTCAAAATCAAAGGAAATTACATGCAGTTAACATTATTTCAATTATTGGCTGCACTTGTCATGTTTATGAGGATTTTATAATACAACATTTGTCACGTTCATGTATTGTGATTAATTGAAAATTAAAATTACTGTTCTTTCCTGGGGCGTAAGGCAGCAGCAGCAGCAGCCATCTTTTACTCTGTCACCGTGGTTACTGCCTTTTTCCTTACAGACCAGGTATTAATCACAGTATTCTCATACAGTAGTATACTGATGTGTTATTATTATTATACTAATCGAATATCAAACCTCTTAAAAGCTCACATAAGTTCTGCTCCGCTCCCAAACCTTTTCAACGATCCAACGTTTTCAGTTTAATGGATTAATGCTGCGTTTGATCGTCTTCATCTGGAGCACATTTTCTTAATTACAGCAATCAGTTGATTTATCCAAGGTTTACAAAATGTTCACTTTGAATATGTTTTGGCTTTGAGTGCTGTGTTTGCATTGACTTTGTTGTTGTAGAATAAACAGTGGGGGGAAAAAAAGAGGAGCTGCCAGTGTCAGTGCTGCTGCTCTACAGTGGCTTGACACTTTCAGGGCAGCCAACCAATGGACGGCTCCGTCTCCTCAGGCCGTCAGCAGCACGGACACATATGAAGAGACACTGTCAATAAAGAGCAGGAACAGATTTAGTTAAACTACAGCGTTGCATCCTCCTCACGCATGAAGCTGATGTCACCACGTCACAGAGTAAGCAGTAGCTGCTGTCGCACAGATACACAAAGCAGGGAACTCCCTCTCCTCCACTGAGACCCCCTTCTCTTCTCTTCTCTTCTCTTCTCTTCTCTTCTCTTCTCTTCTCTTCTCTTCTCTTCTCTTCTCTTCTCTTCTCATTTCTTCTCCCTGTTAAGTCGTCTGTCGTCATTTGAAATACCACATCTGATCATCTGCTTCTTTATAATTACTCTCTGTGACATTTATCCAGACTCCCACTGTTTTACAAGACCTCATTTGAAATATTCTGCACTTTAACTTGAGCAGAAATGGAAGAGTAACCATGAGCAACGAGCTTTACACAGAGAAAGTAGCATTTAACAATGTGGAAACAGAGAACATGGGATCTATCTATCTATCTATCTATCTATCTATCTATCTATCTATCTATCTATCTATGCATCCATCCATCCATCCAATCTGCATTCTTCTCCACAGTCTGTTCTATCTATCTATCTATCTATGCATCCATCCATCCATCCAATCTGCATTCTTCTCCACAGTCTGTTTTTTTTTTTTTTTTTTTTTTTTTTTTTGCAAATCTGCCAACTCCTCCTCCCTCTTTCCCCCCCTCTATATTTCTCCTTTTTGTTTAATTGAATGTTGCATGCTTTTGGAGCAGTTCTAAAATATATAATGAGGTCATTTGCATCAGACTGCAGATTGGGTGACCTTTGCTTTTGCCAATAATTACTGTAAAACCCGTCTCTGTCTGTCATCACCAAGGATGTGGCAGGGACCTCTCTGTGCTCACGAAAGGTTAGCTGCAGGCTTGTGTCTGGACTTATGAAAAAGCCTGAGGAAAATGTCATTAGAGCAAGGGGAAAAGACACTTGGAATTAACAATTGGAAATTCAATCAGGATGGCTTTAAGGATGATGTGTGTGTGTGTGTGTGTGTGATGGGGGGGCGTGTTCACATGCGTATCTGTGCAGCAGAAGGCCCTCAGACGTATAAGACGTGTGTCAATCCAGGAAGACTCGTGGGTTAAGAAATTCCTCTCCTCTCGGTGCGGGTGCACAATGTGGGAAGAAGGACACCCCCGAGGACGACTTCTGTTAACTCTACAGGCCACTTTGACTTTGCCAACAACACGCAAACAAAACCGACGCAACAAACACACAAACTCAAAGAAAAACAATCAGGGTGCAAAACGTC
The DNA here is from genome assembly GCA_030347415.2 of Decapterus maruadsi. Lineage (NCBI taxonomy): Eukaryota > Metazoa > Chordata > Actinopteri > Carangiformes > Carangidae > Decapterus > Decapterus maruadsi. Next base: position 27,404,999 of record CM064900.1, read on the forward strand.
CCTGCAGCAGCGGAGCCTCAACAAATAAACCATAAACACCGGCGCGCCACCACACCACCACCTCCACCAATATCTAGAAAATTTCATAGCCTTTGTTAATTACGCCTGACATTAATTACCCTATGTATTTATGAATGGCTCACAAATTCTGTACTTTTCACCTTGCTGATTTTTTTGTTGTTGCTGCGTTCGATGTTTAATTTGCATGCTGTTATTGGTTGTCATTGTGCAGTGAAACGTGACTGTATTTACCATGTGTGAACTTCTCCCCCCCTCCCCCCCGTCCCATCAATAACTCAGCCCGAGTCGAACTGGACCTTTAAATCCAACATCATTTTTTGTTTATTGTTCTTTCCAAAACTGAAAATGGACCCCCCACCTCCCTCTGATTCCATCAATCCCGTCCTTATTTGTAAATGTTAAATGCATTTGCTGCTGCCTATTCCTGCTCCACTATATTACTGCTTATTTCACACTCCAGTACTCGATGAGTGCTCAGTGTGTCCAGCAGAGTGCATGAGCTTTAGCTTGCTCGGCTCATTGTGGAATAATGATAATAATAATAATAATAACAATTAAAAAAACAGAACATTTTGAGGGTGCAGAGCAGAGCACTAACATCAGAGGCTCTGTTTTGTGCTCTTGGTTCTAGTCGCAGCGGCGCGTCACGTTTCACCTGCCGGACGGCTCTCAGGAGAGCTGCAGTGACAGCGGTCTGGGCGACCACGAGCCTGTAGGCAGTGGCTCCCTCCTCACACAACCTCTCCCTCTGGTGCAGGCGCAGGACGACTTCTACGAGCAGGCCTCCCCCGACAAGAGGACCGAAGCTGACGGCAACTCCGACCCCAACTCTGGTGAGTCGACATGCATCTACAAGACTTCTGCTCCTTCCTTCTTGTTTGCATGAGCTAGGGATGTCACAATCACGATTACTTATTTTCACAATTAATAGTGGTATTAAAGGGATAGTTCACCCAAAATTCAAATTTCACTCATTATCTACTCACCCTCATGTCGACTAAGACCTGTGAGAATTTTCAGAGTCCTCCGTGCCTTCTCCGAGTTACGGGGGGGTCCGCGCAGCAGTATTTGTCCATATAATAGTTGTGAATGGACACCGCCTTTCCTAACCCAAAAAATGATGCGTAAACATTTGCAGATAACAATTTATGACACTTAATTGGTCATATATTAATAGACACTTGACATATTTTGTGTTGAGTGAGTAATGTAATTATTTTTGATTTCACACCTTATTTAATGCATAATAATTGTGATAATCGTAACACCGTGATTATTTCTCTGACAATAATCGTGACACCCCTAGCACGTTTAGCTTCTTTCCTTTCCTTTCTCTCTCTCTTTTGCAAACTCTGAGTTTAAAGAGCACGTGTAAACCGCTGCAATGTGATGACCTCTGTTCCAGTTTGTTGTGGACTTTGTGAGTGCAGAATTCATTTATTTTCCTTTTCAAATTCAATATGACTTATTCAGTTTTGCCACTGATTGAATGCGAGACAACAGAATCTGAAAATGCTTTTGTCTGTCAAGTGCAGGTTGAGGAAAATGAAGATGGTGCTTGAAAATTTAGCTTACGGGGGAATGACTAAAAACTCTCTTGCAAAGAGATAATAAATAGTCATGAAAAACAGCATCAGTCTCTATGATAAAAAAAAAACTAATAATAAAAAATAAAATAAAAACAACGTGCCAAATTTCATTTAATTTAGTCATTTGATTTTTCAAGTAGGTTTCTAGTGGATACACGAGCAGGTCATTCATTTCTCAGTTAATCATCCAGACTTGTTCATTCCTCCCAGGAGCAAACCTTGGCCTCCCATAGGCTCCTCACCTATTTGTGAAACTCATTTGATTTATTTAGAGATGATTTCCCAGTTGGAAGTCTTGGTGCTCAGCTGAAGATGTTAACTTCCCACTATTTCTGGTGGGAATGTACATCTCCGACCCAGTTTTCTCATTTTATCATTAAGAGGTGAGGCGTGCGCGAAGATCAAGCGCATCGCCCCAAGGTCGGTGCCAGCTTGCCTACGAAGGGTGGAGCAGCTAGCGGAGCTGTGAGTAAACTGTGTGTGTGCTTTCATACAGAGTCTAACTTAGTGGAGTGTAGTCACAGTTGGCAGATGCACTGTGTCGGCCTACTGACTCACTGTCTCCCCAAATGAATGGAGCTGCACATGGCCCAACCATGTGCATTTGTAGAACAGCATTATTGCAGACGGCAAAAAAAATATTTCAAATTTGAGTGAAGAAGTCTTTTGGGGGGGGGTTTGTGGAGGCTGGCAGTGTTTTTTTATCTCCTGAAAAGCAACGGAAGAGAGGAGTTCATCTGAAAAGAGACGTGGTGAGTGGCCGTTACAAAACGCACGTGTCTTTCTAGGGAGTGGGTGTGAAACGTGTCGAGTCAACAGCAACCACTGTGGTTCTTTTCCTGTTCTTTAATGAATGGCTTTAGTTTCCTGACCTTAACCAAGCACAAACCATTAAAACCAAACTCATGCTTCACTCAGCCGTGACAGTCACTGCGGAGGAAACTCATGACAACATCGTGAGCGGATATTCTGCAGATGCTTTCAACACAAATAGATCATTAATAGAAGTCATAATATACATGCATTATAGTTGTTATAACATATACATTGCAGCTGGAGAGTCAATAATTTGTACATGCAGAAAGAGGTGATTAAATCCAACAAGAAATGTTACAATTTCAGCTGTAATTAGATTATCAGCAATTACCAGCCATGTTGATGTGATGGCTGCGTTTCATGGAACATCTGACATTTATGGTAAATGTTCAAATGACATATGCAAATGAGCTTAAGATGTGTCTGACAGGACCTATGCTGCCAGTGTGATGATGATGATAATAAATAAATAACTGACAAAAGACATGAATAAATGTATAAGAACCACTGAAAGATCCAGATTAGTGCGATAAAAAGATGAAATACTGTATTATTTGCATTACTTGAATTAATATTAGGAGGAACTCAAGCCTTACCAGATATGGTACATGGATGTTTACAAGACAAATAGACAGATTTGAAGCTACATAACATATAACAATAGTGAAATTTTAAATCTATACAAGCTCTCAAGGGGATTGCACATGAATCAGTAAACGTACACGCAGACAAACCTGTGTGTGTGTGTGTGTGTGTGTCAGAGAGAGGAGTTGAGACATCACATCTGAAGCCGATGAGCATTAACAGGACTAGTTACGGCGCCTGTCCGACACCCGGCGTCAGTGCGGCTCTTCAGCGGTGGCGTTGTGTTTTGTTAGTGTTGTTTGGCTGTCTGCAGACTATTAACAGTGACAGCAGCGCTCTTTGATCACTGACCTGCTGCTTGGCAGGATAATGATTTTATGTCCCTTCTATGAGGAATGTGTTACCTGCTGGCGCTGCTCTCAAATCTGTGAACTTGTGGAGCTCGGGTTAACTAGTTTGAGAAAGTCTCTGTCAGACTTAAAAGGCCCCGCACTCTCCCTCCCCCACCCCCACCAACTGTACGACACGACTCAAATGTGTTGACAAAAGGCAAAAAACAGTCAGTGGGAGATATCTGACACTATTATGTTCTGAGTTGAAGTGTAAAGGATCCTCTAACACGACTGAAAATAACCTCGTTCACTACAACATTTAAATGAGCTGCCTGGCGGTGGGTGGTCTGTCTGTTTTCTGACATATTAAAAAAAACCTTCTTAAAGAATCAAAATTAAAGTAATTTATTAAATTATTGCGTATGCAGATCTTATGCAGGATATTGAACGCATGCTATTGTTGTTGTTTGGTCTTTGGTTGGACGGAGATATTGTAATATAATTTTAGAAGAGATAATAAGCGTATGGACATATAGTTCATTGTTTTTTGGTGTTGTCAATTAGGGGATGAACCTTTGCTCCTGTAGCCAAGTAGCATTTGTGCCTCAATTTAAGCAGACAGTGACCTTTAAATGTACGTTTCTATATGACAACAGACATCTGGTACATCTTGCACTCTTGTAGCTTGTATTCAAAAGTAAGTAAAGGAGCAGGCCACTGTAATTGTTCACTGTAAGACTTAACTCATCAGTCGTTACCTGGGCATCAAACTTGATTAAAGGGATAGTTCACCCAAAATTCAAATTTCACTCATTATCTACTCACCCTCATGCCGACCAAGAGCTGTGAGAATTTTCAGAGTCCTCTGTCCCTTCTCACAGCTCTTAGTTGACATGAGGGTGAGTAGATAATGAGTGAAATTTGAATGTTAGGCGAACAATCCCTTCAAAGTGGTCATAAACTAAAATAACGTTGTGACGCATATAACTTTGGCTATTTCACCTCTGGATCTTCACGTCCTCCTCTCGTATTTGTAGGAAAAGGAAAAAATAGCGCACTAATTATACTTAATGTAAATCCAGCAAAGTGGTGAGACTAACGTGTAGGTTGTGGCTTTCATCAGAACTAGGGAAACATACAGAGTGTGGGAGGTGTGAAAGTCTGATGTCTAACAGTTATTTATTATTTATTTTTATTTTTATTTTTTTGCTTTTTTTAAATTCCTCTTTACAATGGAGCAGAGCATAAAGAAATGTTTCACGCTTCTTTGTGACTGTGAATTCATCCCTGAAGCTTCACTTCACCTCAATGGAGGGAATAAAAAGAAGAAATTGCTAAACGAAAAAGACAAAGCAGGAAAAAAAACCAGCTGAACATGAAACAGATGGAGGGTAATCAGGGGCGCAGCGGTATCAGTCAACATCATGTGAAGTGAGACAGAAACTTGATAGTAGCGTATGACGGAGTTATATGTGAGTAAACATGGTTGTTGAGGGGGGAAAGACCTTACAGCACCACCTCCCTGCACCCCCCCACCACCAGCACCTCAGCCCCCATCCCAGTCATGATTGATTTTAAAGGTTAAGAGTGTTTTCTGAGAGCATTTTTACAAAAGCTCTTAAATTTTTACACACAATTCCCAAAACAGCACTCAGAGCCGAGTCCACGTGCTGCAGGGTCATTAACAAGAGCCTCTTAACATTCGCTGTCCGTGGTGCTGAAAAAGAAGGATGAATTGATTTAAAGTAATTTGCTTTATTCCCCCAGAAGCCACCTTCCCTTATTTAAAAAAAAAAAAAAGAAAAACCTAGAAAATACAAATCGTAGATGAAACAAATGACACTGATGAATAAAATTGGTGAGTGCATCATGAAACGCAGCCTCATTTACAGTCAGCAGCAGCAGCAGCAGCCTGTTAGTGGGTGGAAGTAAGTTTCACAGAGTAAACTTCATGAAGTCCAACTCTGATCGATTTTGCTGCTGCTCAGCGTCGCCCTGAAGCTCAAATTAAGCCGTTGTGTCATCAGATCACCATTTTCTTTTCTTTTTTTTGTGTATCAGACCAGGACCAGGCCACAGGAAATTCTCCACCGATGACAAAAATACGTGTCCACTGTAAACTAATCAATGAAAAGAAGGTATGAATCAACAGGGTGGGGCAAAACGTTAACAATAACAATAGAGTAAACATGTACGTTTCTTTAAGAGCCTGATTGGATAAACCTTTTGTCTGAGTGACGGCAAACTAAACAGATTATTCATTCTGAAATAACTGACTGAATCATTTAAATATATAAATAGAAATCAGACTTTACACATTAGACTTTATTCGGTCTGTGTGATGGTGACCTTAAATGACCTTAAATCAAAAGGGAACAGATTAGTAATTGACAGATTTTCTGATGTTTGCTGACCTGTTTTCTCTCCCTTTATGTTTCACCACGTGGATGTTTATTTCATTTCTATAGGACCTTACAATCAAACAGTCTTTGCACCAAAGTGCTTCACAAACAAAACCTTGAATAGAAGAGGTTTTGCACCGTTTATACACATACGAGCAAAAAGACAAAAGTTATTCAAAACCCAAAGAGTGAGATGGAAAATAGAAACAGATTAAACACAATTAAAAGCTAAAGGGTAAACAATGGGTCTACAGGTGCTTCTTAAAAGCCTCAACGGTGTCAGCCTCTCCAGTGGCTTCTGCCGGATTATTCCAGAGTCCCCCCCTCCCCACAACGTAGTGGAAGACATGGAGCTCATGGTCACGCCCCCCCTCCATTAAACAGTGATGAAACATGCAGCCCCTGCCCCGGTTATCCCCTGTTTTAGAGTGAGCGAGGGGCCTGGGGGGGTTGGACTGGCAGGAAAAGGACAGTCCTCAAGAGTTATTAGCAAACAAAGACATTTTAATTAATCTATAATTCGTCATGGAGCCTTGTGAACTGTTTTCAATCCAGTTCATCTCCAAAGCACCTGTTGATTTCCACTGTGGCGGAAAACTGTCGAATAATTAATTATAACCAAACGTTTGATGTGCACATGAGCGCGGACATTTTGCACAGTGTGGTGCTTGTTGCATGAAATTTAAACAGTGGATTTGTTGTGTGTAATCGTGGCTTGACAGTCTGCATTAACTCCAATTAGAACAGATATAAAGACACCGGTGGAAAACGACAGGTCTTGGCGCAGGACGGTGGATTACAGATCCATTTTAATGGATTCATTGACTGAACAAACAGTACAATGCAACACAACATACAGTAGAATATCTTATAAATTTAGCTTAGCTAGCTCTAAGCTTATGACACCTATACCCTTCTCACCTATCTTACCCCTAGCAGGTTCATAATTTACACCATTTCCTCTTCCAGTGTGTTTATGCAAAGGCAACAGTACCAATAAATACACAACACCAGTCAACAGTCTGCCCCACTGACAATTTAAACAACTCTCACAGCACCTAATTCCCATAAATCAAACAATTTGCTGGTTTTATTCAATCATCTTACTTCTGAGGACACTTTTAAACCTTCAAAATGTCTTACAATCCTTTAAGATTGCTCCATAAATTCACCCCCTCTGTGAAGATGGATGACATTTAATATAATAGAATAGGAAAATGAGTCAAAATGTGAATGAACAAGTCGATGTGAATTCAGACTGGTTTCTCTGGTTTGTCTTCTCTTCACTAAACAAAGAGAGCAGGATTATTTGGACAAGAGGTGCAGTCGACATGTTCTGAGTAGGAAAACAGTGGATCGCGTGAGTCATGTTCGTTCTTGGCAACGGCGCTGGAACGCACCACTGGATCGGCAGCACCACAACAACAACAACCTCTGCTGTGCCTCTCCTCTCGTTTGAGGGGGCGGGGGGCGAATGGCAAGCCACCAAACCAACACCAAAGTGCCAGTGTCCGCTGTGTGTACCGCAGGAAAGCTCTGGTTTTTGCCAGTGCGAAGCTGCGTTCCACCTGTGCCAACATGAAACAAGAGCTCAAAGACTTGAACGTTGAAATGTTTTGTTTTTTTTGTCTTTTTTTGGTGTGTAGGAATTCAGGTTTAGGATTGATTGGGCCTTAAGGTGCTTTCATGTCAACAGAGCTCAGGGGGAATTTCTCTAATGTTCACGCTTCATCATGGTTTATTCTTACTTCAGTTTGTGCCTGTTACTGAGTGTATTACACCAAGTATTGGCTTGGAATTGAAGTTTCTATCTTTATTAGGCCACTCTATTAAAAGACAAATCAAATAAACAATAAGGATGGAAGTGATAGTCACATACTGAACATCTTCTAGGATTGCTGTGTCCCTCTGCAATTACAGAGCACATTCACTCTGCAGAAAACAAACTGGTAATGAAACAAATAAACAACCAAGTCACACTTTCCGCCAAACGAATGCATACTCGGGATGAAACGTAATTCTGTCGATCAGTTGTTGACATGTCTGATAAAAATACAGTTTTTATTTTGATTGGCTGTCGCGGTGGTCTGCAATTCGGTTGTGCATCGATGAGTCCCTGGACTACAAAGAAAGCAGAAATAATACATGACAGGAGAGTGCCTGGAATAAACAGAGGAGGAGAAGGAGGAGAGAGCACTCTGAGACAGGGATATTTATAAAACATTTAGAACAGCCATTATTGACTAAAGTGCTGTATCAATGATTTAAACAGACAAGAAACATGGGGCAGTAAGACAAAAAGATCACTTGCATAATCACGCATACATGTACACACAAGGGGGAAGTCAAAGGCCGATCAAAATGGACTGTTGGATAAAATTTGAATGAGTTTTAGAGACTTTACAAAAAGTTGTTCTTGTACCGAAACAAAAAATTAAAGAACTTCCACTTACAAACTTTCCCCCCAAAAAAAACCTCATGTCTGATGAGTGAAGGTCAGGAAGGATCAAAAGAATCATAATAAATCTGAGTTTTCAAATAACAAAAGAATCATAAAGTTGTCTCTGAATGTGAGACAGTGAAGGGAGCCAACAGAACAAGTGGTGAGGTTACTGCACGCTGCCAGTTTGGCTTCATCTACACCACTGTTTCTCTGTAACAACATCGTTTGGACGTATTTCTGAGGGATCTGCATCTTCTCATCAAACTTGAATAAATTAAAACTTTTTTTAAGACCCAGTGTGTAACACATGTTCAAATCGACATAATAATATTTTTAAAAAAAAGCTAAACTATTCACCAGTCTGGTATTTGAAAGCCAAATGCACTCAGCTTACATGATGTTTCTCTGGAAGCAAAGGATCAGAAGTAGGTCACATTGACCAGATGTTTCCTACAAAGTCTCGATGGCAGTAAGCCTGTCACAATTATGATGTAATCATGACCACTATCATTTTGCATAATCGTTCAAATTGCTTCCAGTCATCATAACAGCTGGATGAAATTAACAGAAATGTCATATCTCCATCACTCTCTCCACCATTTGATGTTTGACTGAAATGAGAATGTGAAGTTACGTCATTGGGCGCCATCTTTGGAGGATCTCCCCATCAGAACTGCTCTCCACCATTTGATGTTTGGATAAGTCAGTGGAGGGAGTAAATCTGGGTCTTAATAAGTTGTAATTTTTCTATTGCTTCTCGTTAAATTTGCATATTGCTATTTCTTTTTCTTTTCTTTTTTTGCTATTATTTCTTTCTCGTTTTCCTCCGTTTTCCCCAAATTTGCGTTCATCCAAAGTGGCGATTAAAGGAATACAAATTACTTTACGTATGGCTCTTCATCTTCTTCTTTGTGAGGTGTATATGTATTATTAAACCTTGTCCAAGCTCATACTATAATAGTAGCACTGAATCATTAAAAAAGACGATTAAAGGGACAACAAGGAGTTTTGGAAAAGCCAACTGTTGCACTACATTTATGAGCCTCCGCGCGCACCGTAGAATTCTCCGACCGGCGCAAGACAGACTTGTGTTTTCATTCATCAAGAATTAAGGGGCTTTTGTTTCTGCTTGTGGCAGCGAGTACTGATGCATGTTATTTTTAAGGACAGTAAACATTTCTCTTCCAAAGCCTCTTATTTTCTTGGCAATATTATTTTCCCACCTGTACTAAATTTGAAAGCATAGAAAGTATGTTATATGAAGGTTGAGTTTTCAGAACTTGCTCCAGTTTATCTTTGTTGTTTTTTTCTTTTCTTTTCTTAAGACAGCTGTTTTTATTTACTAATTATATGGTTTTGTTTGTGAATCTTCATTTACCCAGCGAGTGACTAAATTGGCTTTTAAGGCAGCGTCTTGGTGGTGGTTTTGTAAGAACAGGCTTTTTATCCTTTTATATACTCCAAAGATAACTGTAGCTATAACTATAGCTGTGATGGGGCCATTATCACCATCACTGACAATATAAACGAAGGGGGAGGAGAGCACTTCTTATTTTCCAACAATAAAAAAAAAACACATAATGAAATGATTTTCAGAGATTTTTAGGAGATGACACGAGTCTCGGTTCAAAATGACACAGTCTTGGATCGCTGTTGTTTCTGTCACTGCTATGAATAGGCAAAGTGATGTAGATAAACAGGCTATAAGTAACACGTTGAACTTGAAATTGAGAACTTTAACAGCTGACAACTTGTTTACAAAAAAGACATTTCAGACTCATTAACTGTGTGAGGTTGTGACCAACCACCTGAACCATGCACAAACCATAAAAATAAGAATAAAACCATCTCCAAATTGGCCTGAGACGTTGGTACCGACACAAAGATGAAGCTTGAAAAACAGACAAGATCCATCGTTTTAAATAATCTAAATTATATGTAAAAACAGCGACGAGGAGCACAAAGCCAGGAGGGAGAGCGGGTCACACTAACAAGAGCCAGTGAATAACAGTGTGAGGGATAATTTAAGAAAGCTGATAACAAACAAAACATGACCGCAGCTGCGTGCGGACGGTTTAATCCTCTCTATCATGTAAAACGATGTCACCGTTGGAGATTTTTTTTTTTTGTAATTTGTGTGGCGCATTCACACCTCGTCTCAAGAGACAAAATGAAGTAGTTTTTAAAAAGCACTAGAGATTCACCACAGCAGCACATCAAGTATTCAAGTATCATCAGTCGCCTGAACTCACCCCTGTGGTTAGTTTAATTCTGCACATCACATTAATCTACATCCCGTCCTTTAGTTGAGTTTAGTCACTTGTAGTTATTTAAATAATGCGTGACACAGGGATGATGGCCTGGGTACTTCCATTTTTAGAACTATAACTACCAACAGAAAACAACCAGTCATATCCCATCATACAAATACAGTACAACCACCATTAAAACCACTAACTTGTTTTAATGCCATGGCTGATTGGTGTGTTTTGCAAATGATAGGGCCTGAATTATAATTTTTGTTCCTTTTGAAATGTTAAAAAGAGTTGAACTCAATCAGACTCAGACAAGAATCTGAATCAGAAGCAAAAGTGCAAAATGCAAACTGAATATGGAAATGAATGATGTGGTAATGATGAAGTTGTAGCTACATTATGTGTAGGTGTAGTGCAGATTCAATAAGAAATCTACCACTGACACTCTTCATTATAATAATATCTCAAAATTACATATAGAATATATTATATTGATATATTCTAATCAAATTAAATGTCAAACTCCCCTCAGGTGATTAATAAGTGAAACTATATCACTATTAAAAGACCAACAAACCAAACAGCTCAATGTCTCTCAGTGCAGGCAGCTTATTACAGCCCATAGTAACATGTTGCTATTGGTTACAATGGCGGTAATTATGAGTGAAGGAGGATGTTTGGGTGGATGGATGGACGGGTCTTAACCCACAACCTTTCCATACTGTTCATGCAGATCATCTGTCTTTTTCTATCAACACTAATTTTCTATCCATTTTTTTTTCCTGAAACCCTAACCCAACCACATCACATCACATCCACTCCATAAGTTTATTTCTGTCACCATGACAACAGCGCTCTGGTCCACCTGCTTGCTCAGTGCACTCCTTCAAGATCCGCTCCAGTGAGTCGTGTCAGAGCGGAGGAGCTGGTGACCTGTGTGGTGATTTAGGCCGCACACAGCCAGGACCGGCTCTCTAGTAGAAACTGCTACTAGTACTTTTGATGTGCTATAAGTCCAGTAATGTATGCAGCTTTACACATTAGCACATTCAGAAGGCATTAAAATCAAATATACTGTACAACGTTTAATGTCTGACACATAAAAAAAAAAATCTAGGTAGCCGAGAAACCAATGTCAGCAATTATTGTCTACAACAGTGTGTTAGCACCAGGCCGGGGGATTACAGCAAAGGAAATAATACGAGGTGTTTTACCTACTGGGGCAAATAATCCTCCTACTCATTCATAATTAAATCACATTAAACATGAATCAGAGGAGAGTCAGCACAGTGCACATCTACACCTCCAATTGTTCAGACATACAAGAGGGAAATAATTGTCATTGTTGTGGTGTTTATTTGTCTCTCTGCTGCCTGTTATGAGCGGATACAGACACTTTGTCTCTGGGTTTTAGTGGGGTTTTTTGCATGTCCATGGTAAAACACTGTATGATTATGTAATAAAAAGTGCAAATTTCGGTAACACTTTATTTTAAGGGGTCATTGTTCCTGTGTATCTACCTAATTAATTACAGTGTAATTACCTATGTAACTGCATGTAATAACATGTACTTGCATTGTAAATACACAGTGTATTGTAAACACACTATGTATTGCATTGTAAATACATAGTGTGTTGTAAATACACTATGTATTTACAATGCAAGTACATGTTATTAAATGGAGTTACATAGGTAATTACACTGTAATTAATTAGGTAGGTACACAGGAACAATGACCCCTTAAAATAAAGTGTTACCCAAATTTCTTCTTGGAATAACAATGAGATGCTTTTCAGGTTGGTCAAAACACCAGGAAATAGACACTGGAGGAATAGCATCATGTTTTTGGGGTTTTCTTTTTGCAAAATTAATCAAATTACCTATGTTAATTTAACCATATATCAGAGGAGATATGCATCCATATAGATATGAATGCACAAAAACGTATTCACGCTGAAATAGCAGGAATGAATAATCATTTTGATGCATTTTCAATGTTCCTCTTGAGGATTTACATCCATTTTTTTAGTTGCACGGCGTCAGACATGAATTCAAGCACTAGTTGAAATGTATCTGTGAAAACTATTTGAGAATGAGTGATGTTAACAGGAACATAGTTCACCAAAATGGTTGGTTGCACTATTTATGCATAGGAACACAAGCAAGTGACAGGAACAGTGCGGGAGGCAGAGGGGAGAAGGGGTGAGTGGATGAGGTGCTTGTTGAAATAGCACAGTGTGACTGGGGGAGAGCGAAGCTGTTGGAGACAGGGACAAAATGCTCAAATGCAAGATTGTTATGTTCTCTACCATGAAAATGGAACCACTTTAGTCATTAATCATTGATGGACAGGAGATGATGGATAACTCCCTTGTTGAAGTACATGTATTCTGCTGCTCCTTCCCATCCTGCACAGCTTTGTCTGAAACATCAAAACATCTTTTTATTCCAACTCAGTGTTCATTTTCAAAAGACAAAACACTATATATCGTCTCCTAAATTTGAAAATTACCTTCAAAAAGCCAAAATAATATTGAAATAAAGACACTAACTGTGTAAATACTGTAAAACATCACAGTTACTATGGTGTTAATCACCAACAAACGTCTGGCAGTTAGGACCAGGAGATATTTATTTCACGATGTTGTCTCTGTATTTAATCAGCTCGTCAGCTATTCATTCCATAACAATATTGTGAAAATATGCTCCAGGCAAACAAGATGGTCACATTGCCATGTGTTTTTTTTTTTTTTTTTTTGTAATCGTTAATGCCAAAATTCCTGGTGATTTATTTCCCAGGCGTCCCTTTTGTCTCCACGGCGGAGAAGATTGGCAGCTTCTTCACTGCAATTTTACCTTTTTGTGCCACCAGACTCGTTGTCGAGGGAAATGTTGGATTGCTTACTTAGACAAAAACACTGACTTATTTACTTTGCAGATATGCAGAAGTACACAACTTTATTTTGCTTTTCTGCTACTTACTGAAAAGAAGAAGAAGAAGAAGAAGAAAAAAAACATGTACTGAGCTGTTTTCCTCCGACTGTGATGATACAGTCATTCACTAAGTGGATTTCACAGGCTCACAAAGCAGAACTCCCCCAATCAGAGAGTTACTTTTTATTAATTAGCATTAGAGTCAAAGTTATCAGCAAACAAGTTATGGCAGATGTAAAGTACACAGCTTTGTTTTTAACAAAGTGTGTAAATTTTATTATTTGAATATACAGTAACTTAAGAAAAAAAACCAAAAAAAAAACAGGAGCTCAGTGATGCACAGAGAGCGTGTAGGACGGTAATTAGCTGCTGCGACTCTCGCAGCCGGAGAGTGCACTGAAGTCCTGCAAATTATATATTCTCCAGATTTATACGGCTTACTGTATCATCATCATAATCATCATCATCATCATCATCATCATCATCATCATCATCATCATCATCATCATCATCATCATCATCATCCCACCATTAGACTGCACAGCACCTCAGAGGAGGTGTCTCATGAATGGACTCAGTGAATTATTGTTATGATGCTATTATTTATTATTACTGTAAAGCCTGAGCATCAAAGGACTTGAGGACCGTATAGACACCTTGTGTGCATTATTAGTATTATTAGTATTAGTATTATTATACGTATGAATAAGCTGCTTCACAGTTACATCTTTATATCTATTTGACAGGGATAATGATGTAAACATGACGTCATCCTTTAGGAACATATTGTTGTTAGGGGTTACAGGCTTTGTTCATCATGAGTCATGGATGATGGATGCAGAGTGTTTTGTTTTTTTATTTTCTATGCTATGACACTGTTTTCCTTCTGAGTATGTTCCTGTTTTGTTGATCTCATGTATGTGCACAGAGAAGCCATATGCACAGTTGCATGTGAAAAACATGATAACATTTCCTGCCAATGATTTCACAGTGTACCGTTTATGTAGCCAGCAAAATGATGGATGAGGTCGTAACCATAGTGAACAGTGATGTAAATAATTCTGAATTAAAAACGTGTTAGTTAGACCCTTATGATGTGTTGGCGAGCAGGTTAGAGACACGGTAGAAATATTGAATACATATAACCAGTTGTTTTTGCAGGTTAACAGGAACACACCTTTAAATCAGGAGCTTCTTCTTCTCACCATCACACACTCATGCCTCCTTGAAGCTTGAAAGACGTCCGTCAAAAGTCGTTTGCTGGTCGGTGTATGGTGTATTCCAGTGGTAACAAGCTTTCGTGGTGGTGTGGGGGGAGAAAAAGGTATTCAACAGCCCATAGAAACCATTCGCCCCACGTGTCCGCTGTTTGACCGACTGCTCAGTACGTTCCAGTTATAAACGCATCACAGTGAGCTGTAGAAAGGTACATATGGTAAATTATTGGTTCAAATGTGGATGTATGGAGCAGGAATATGCTGTTGGATAAATATTCTAATACTTACAACGATGGCCTCTTTGCCATTGGGGACTCAAGAGCACAGGCTGCTGGAAGTGTATATACAGTCAACTCTCTGGCACAATCAATCAAACTCTGAATTCAGCACAAGTGTCTGTACAACATACGGCTGTTCGCTGGGATGTAGGCAGTGACTTTGGACACTTTTGACTTTAGATGGACAAGAGGCCGACGGCCGCTCTCTGGATGAGCTGCAGGAGCAGAAGAAAGCGCTTTAGTGTCACAGCCGAGAGCGTGTTGCAGTAATCCAGGCATGAGGTTGTGGCCCAGTGATGTGATCCCTGTGCAATAAAGTTTAAGAGTAAGAATCCTTGTGCCTAAAGGAAACAAGTGCTGCTTTAAATGCTCATCCACCAGTAGGAGCTGGATGTGGCAGATAGGACTGCGCTCATCCCTGAACTTGTTGGCACAACAAAGTACCGACTGTATCCTGTCGCATATTTATAAGTGAAAATATAATATATACTGTAGTGTGGACAAGAAACAAAAGGCCTGCGACTAAGATTTAAATATATCATGTGAAGTTCCTACATGACAAATACATTTTCCATTATTCTCTTAATATCTGTCAGTGCATTCCTCTGTAGTCAGTGAGACGATCTCCAGCTTGAGGTGCACTAATTGCAGATGATGTGAAGAGGATGTGGAGGAATAGACCAACAAAATCCAGTGACACCTGCCACTGTTAAACAGCTAATTGGGGGGGTGGGGAGGCAGCAGGCAGTCAATTAAGCATCTGCATCTCACGTGTGCCTCTGTTTATGCCACATAGCCGTCCAGGGAGCGTAACAGGCGGCTGTACGACAATCACAGTCTTATTATGATAGAAAATAAATGTCATAAAATGATGAAAAGGGCAGTGGAATCTCTAAAACTGTGAGATGCAAACAATTATTTTAACCATTTGCTTAAGCACAGCAGCGCTACAGGTTGTACTGCTGCTGAGATTTTAAACGCACACACGTCCTTAAATATCCTTAGGCTCCCATGCATGCGTTTTTTGATGGCGTCCATAAAACATATGTTCCAAAGATATTGCCAACTCTATAACTGTCTGATTTTTTATCGTTGCATATTTATCCTCAGGAGGACATGACATGATGTGTTTTAGGAGTTTCTTTACAGCGGAAATTAGGACAATTTAAAAGCGTTCTTTGAGTTGAATATGAGGTAACAGACATGTCGTCCACTGAAAGCCGGTGCCAGCAGCTTTGTTGCTTCTGTAGTACAGATGCCCAGCAATTGACTATTCAGGATAAACAAATACCAGGCTGTCACTCAGTCTGGCAGCCGTCCGACCACCTCAGTCACAGACAGGCTGCCATGCCAGTGAGATGGTGGGATGCCAAATCAGTGGATGGATGTCACAGATCTTTTCACTATAGAGTTTCATGCTGCAGTGACAAACCGTGCATGTGCCTTGTTTAACTGTATGGAGTTTTCTTGTGGTTAATTCTGACTCTGTCCAGGTGGGAGCTCACGTTGTGAAGTTTTAGTTTTAATGTGAGTGGGGTTTGCAGCAGTGGAGGCAGGGAGACAGGCGGTTTCCTCTTTGCCAGGTCTGTGTTCTCTTTTCTTAAGGGAAATTTGGAGGGATGATCTGTGCATATTCGCAGTTTAAACTCCCCTTAAACCCAGTCCTGCTGCATGTGTGCAAGTGTGTGTTTGTGTTGGTGTTTGTGTGTGTGTGCTCCGTCTGATACCTAAATCCCATTGTGTGAAGAGGAAGTAGCAGGGTAGAGTAGCTAGGCCCCCTGACCAAGCCTGTGGGTGGGTGGCATGGATTCATAAATCAGGGAGAAGTGTTAATCTCTCTCAGGTACTGGAAAGCCAGCCCTCAGTAAATATGTTGCCCCAGGATACAATGGGGTTTAGAGGATTTCTGTCTCCAAAGAGAAATTAGGCAGCAGCTTCAGAAGTGAGCTAAATGGAAATGCTTGCTGGAGCATACAGAGAGAGCAGGGTGCTGCTGTCAGCTAGTAAACATCGTCTCAGAGTAGCCTCAGTCATTATCGTGGCAGTCGCTGCCAACAGCCAGGGCGAGCAGACGGGTGGGCTGATGAAGAGCATCTTCTATGCTGATGATTAGTCACAATAGGGAGGAGAAAATCTGAGGACCGCCGGATTATATGGGAATGAGAATAGGTGGTGCCGTACTGTATGTAAAGTGGCTAATTACAGCAATTTAGTCTCTGTGTATCCCACCTACTTTGTGCTGAGGGAAAAAAAATCACTCTGTGTCATTCTTCACATGTGAGGAGGAGTGGGGGTGAAAGGAGAAGAAGAACATAACGGTGACTTTTAGAGTAGGGATCGACCAATATGTTTGTCTTTTGTTTCAGCGCCGATGTAGTCAATATTTAGAACCGATAATCATTCACAGTACTGTTTGTTTCTTTGTACACTGTAAAAAATGTGATAAAAAAGACTTTTACTTTTTGTAGAACATACAGTAACAACAAATCTTGGTTCAGTGGGATGGATTTATTTAACCAATTAAACGCATATTATGTCTAAATCTAATGCATGTACAAAGTTTGGACAGCAGCATGTTGTCAGTAATTATCACCAATGATGTAACAGCATATAAACTGAAATAGAAAAAATCTTCTGCAACCTGAACTTAAAGTATATTTTAGTGTTTTATTTTCCCCATTGTGCTCAGTACTAGTTACTAAAGCTATGTCGAACAATAGATACCAAGGTGGAGCTTTGAATGTTAACCAAGATTGTACAGATTTAGTGTAAGATGTATTTTCTATGTTGTGATTGTAGATTTATGCTTACATGTACTGGTTTTAAATGTGGACCCCAGGAAGACTAGCGGCGTTCTAGAGCATGGCTAATGGGGATCCTAACAAATTAAACTAAAACAAGATCAACACTCATACCATACTACTGCATTCACAGTTATAGTGCATCTATAGACGTGAGCCACCTTCTGCACCTGCTGATCCCTTTTTAGCATCACAGGGGCCCAGAGCTTAACTCATTATCTCAGCACGTATTGGCCAAGAAGCAGGAACGCTGCGGAGACACGAGACAAGATTAGGACAAAACCCAGCGTAGTGATGGAAGACACGGCACATTGAGACCACATGTTGGCTCCTAAACCACTCCCCCTGTAGAAACTGTGCCAGTTCATTTCGAACTAAGCCCCACCAGTCATGAAACCCAGTCCCTCACTGACTGGTGTTATTATTGCTTCTGTCCACACTGTTGCTGTCCAGACAAAGACAGAATACATCAAGACGTCTGAGACCTACAGTGCATCTGGAAACAGATGTTTTCTATTATTGATAATGAACTCAATAATGAAACAATGAGCTGCAGAAACATTCAAACAATGTGTCCGTTCAGCCGGAGCGTTTTCATACCTGCCGAGCCTCCATGGTGAATAAAAAAGGGTTGCAGATCTGCAAAGGGCATGTCATCATCAATTTGAGCAAGTTCAGCTTTTAAGTTTCTTATTTTCTTTGAATCATTCATTTCACATTATCTTTTTATATATACTGAAATGGAGATAACCTTATCCCCACTCTCAGCGCTGATATCATGTGTCATAAAATCATATATTTAGTCTACACTTGTGAAAAGACCGAAGACTCAACATGAGCTTTTCTTTTCCTATTGTTGTAATTTTTCAGTCTTTAATTGTTCAGTTGTGTTTTTCTGCATGGTTGTTCAGTTATACGATCAAAACTGACTGAGGGAGCATGCTAGGATACAGCTGTGAAAAAGTACTAACAACATAAATACAGTACATAGTTTCTGCAGTGTGATGGAGAGACCTTGATTACCCTTCATTTCTTTATTAAACTTTAAACAGAGAGAAAAAAAAACTGGTTTGCTGTTTAGCGCTCAAAAGGGTTCAAAGGCTCATAAATAACAGTGAAGTGATGTTTTTAGTTTGGGGGCAACACGGTAACTTGTCTCAGTTCCTGTCAGAAATACTGGCTGGATTAACTTTAACTTTTATATTTCATGATGGATAAGACAAGCGCACAGGGAGTTACAATAGTCGGGGTATGATGAAAATTTGATGAAAATGTCGAAAATCTTTTGATGATACATTCAATTTAGGCAATTACGGATGCGGTTTTGAGTATTAAAGGAATACTACAACACTTTGAGAGACGGTTGTCTTACAAAAGGAGAGATGAGAAGACTCGTAGATATTGTATCACATTTTTACATATTTAGTCCAGAAAGCAGAGGAAGTTTATTCTCTCACCGCGTTCACACTCAATAAAAATGACTGAAGCTTTCACTTGTATTCGGCGACATCACACAATGGAAACTAAAGAGGCCTGAACATTTTATGACCTTTGGAAAGTTAAGATCCAAATTCATTCTTCGACAGCAACATTTCGACATTTTTAATAAAATGTCGAGGAGCAATAACAATCCAGGCTGTTGTAATTTGGTCTAATTGAAAAGATAAATCTTGCAGTAAAGTACATACACCAAACAAAGTTGGAATCCTCTAATCTCTAGTCTAATACCAGCTCTTAACACCTGCATGAAGTTAAACTTTCTGAATCTCAATGAAAGTTTCAGTTACGACTTTGAGCAAAAGTCAAACCACATCTGGCTCCCAAGGATATTGAAAGCGTCATTCATCCTTTTAATACTTCTAGATTAGATTCTTGTTACTCTCAGTATGTTGGGCCGTTCTTTTCTCCATCGGTTTCAACTAGTTCAACTATGACTACTCGTCTTTAAACTGGAAAGAAGAAACGTGATCTTATAACAGCAGTTCTTGCCTCCCTTCCTCCTTCCACTGGCTTCCTGTCCAGCTTTGATTTTAAGATTTCAAACGGACTAGCGCCACCATATTTAAGCCTTCAAGCCCCCAATCAGAGTAACAAGGTCATCAAACCAGCTTCTTCTTTTGGATAATCAAAGGTTGAGATGCAAATATGCAAACAGAGCGTTTTGCGGTTGCGGCACCATCCAGGCTCTGGAACAAACATCCTACGTTTTTAAAGACGGCTGAAAAACATCAAAAATGTTGAGGTATTTGCTAAAGACATACCTCCTCTCGTTGGCTAATGCAAATCTGGTTGCTTTTTCGCCGGCAAGAAGGCAATCCACTGTATGGTGTATAACATTATTTATCACATATATACTACACATATTTAATCATTTGTCATAAAGAAGAGATTATGAGACAAGATCTGGGGCACGGGGTCAGAGGCACTGATCTTTCAAGGTTGGTTTTCAGCCAAGAGACACTAGGTGGAAGGCAGAGAGCCTCCATTCCCCCTGGAACAAGTCATTTAGTCATCGCAATTACTCTGACACTGTCTAATTCAGGTAAAAATCTTTCATACTGTAGTTCCTCTTTAAAGGAGAATTCCGGCCATTTTTGACCCCTAAATCATTGTCCTGATGGTCACCCAGTGTTACACCATGGCTACCCGGTGCTAGGGATAGTGACAACGCTAACCCATGGGGGCAGTTTTTTCAACCACAACAAACACTCAGAAAACAATCAAAATATCTGTGGTACATGACTGGAATCCTTACGAGACACCACTGAGCTCATATAGTGTGTTTTTGCATGTAGTCACTATCCAATCTCCTCGCCACAGAAAGAAACACTTTATTTTCCTTGTTGTGATGATTTATTTATAAAAATAAACAGTCGAGCAGTGCAGTGGTAATGTCCACAATATCTCAGACCGTTTATTTTGAATCTGGGCTTTTCAGTTGTGTATGTGTGTGGAATTGGCGCTTGAATGTGTATTTGTGTTTGTCTGAACTGTTTTAATTGCATTGTCTGATCAGGCCTGTACAGCACAGGTTGTTATTTAAACAGGCTGTACTAATAAGTTTTAAATACTCCAAAAACACTGCCAGGAAAGAAACAGGAAACAACACAACCATGTGTGATCTTTAACATTTTGTTGTCTTTAGTACCCACCGCAGTTTCAAGGGGGGATTTGTTAAGAGAAGACAGTGTTGCTAACGGGAATGAAAAGAATCTGTCCAAGCAGCAGGGAGAGTGATGGCACAACCCGAGGTCTCATTTTTCAGTCATGTGGGATTAAAAAAAGAAAGAGGGACAAAAAAAAAGAAATCCTCGCCAAACATTCGTTCTAAGTCGAAAAATACCCAGAATATTCCCTAAAGTTTGAAGCTTGAGACATGATGTCCTCCAATAACCCACGTCTTATTGTGAAAATCAAGAGACTTTTAATTTGAGCTGCAGCAATGAGAGACACAAAGACGAAACAGACAACACAGACATTGTTGTGTCCGTTTCCATACACCGCCTCCTCCTCCCTAAAACCACAAATTGTTTTACAGTTCTGCTTGAGCACAGATTAAACAAACGAGATACAATGTGCTAATTAGAAAGCTTTAGAGGTGTCAGCAAATGTATTTTTGAGCCAAGCCAGCTGTCTCCGCCTGCTTCCACTCCATGTCAAGCCTGGCTAACCTTGTCTTGACTCCAGCTCTGCATCTAGCGCACAGACAAGGAGATTAGTTAGTATAAGCTTTCATCAAACATTCCTTATTAAAAATGTGTAGATGTCGTCACGTATTTGCTCCTTCCTCTCTGGGTTTCAACCTTCCTGTTCATGTTAGCGATTAGATTTAACGTCTCCCACAGTGTTGCAAAAAAATAAAATGAAAAAATCTTTAATATTCTCTGTTGCAATGTCAAGCAATGACACGAGCGTGCGGGTCCTGACATTCAAAGAGGCAGACAGGGGGGAGAAGGAGACAAAGGGCGTGCAAGAGGAGTCGTATTTATACTGAGGCAGCAACTTAAATAGGTTATCATAGCATTTAAGTTCCACTCTGACTGGGCTCCTTTAACATGTCACTGTGAGAGTCACTCACAAAAGAAAAACGGTATCTTCAGAGAAAGCTGCACCTTAACCCTGGTGAACTGATCTGGGGGTAGTGAGCGCTGTGATAGGGACTAATCCCCCCGCTGTGTGCTTTGAGCGGGCCTCAGAGCAATACACCAGAGGAAACCAAGGAGAAGCGAGGAACAAGCGCTAAGAAAGAGACTTCTGACAAACTGAGAAATGTGTTGAAGTGGTGCTGTCACCGTGATGAATCCTTTTCAGACCTCGTCTCGAAATGGGATGGAATCTTAATGCGCGTGTGTGTGTGTGAGGGGAGAGTGGAGAGAGATAGTGTGTGTGTCCGTGTATATGTTTGTGGATTTCTGAGTGAAGCATATGGCGTTGAGCTCATGGAAAAATCCACCAGGAATCAAGCTGATGCCTCGTGGTTAATTGCAGAATTTTACCAATTTAGAAGTCAGAGTGTGACGCTGAGAGTTTGAGCAGATGTTTGGAAGGTCTCCATCATGTATATACTGTACATATATACTGTATATACATATTCATATACTGCACAGGGTTGGAGAGACTGAGGGCTTATGTGCATCAAAGATTTTTCAACAGAATAATTATATTTATGCAGTATAAAAAGTAAATATACTTTTTAATTTTATGTATATATGAAATGAAATTTTTAATTGGCCCATAAGGTGCTTCATAAACATCTGTGCACAAAGTGTTTCATCATGGTTCAAGGGAATTTTTATTTCAGATTTACAACTTCACCAACTTAAACCAAATCAAAAGTCGTGATCAGAAACATTATGGGACAATAAAATTAAGCATGTGAAGTCTGTAACAGCATAAAAATAGCTCCATATTACTGTGAAGATGGTCCCTATAATAAACACTAAAGAATAAATGAACAGACTCTTCTCATGCAGCTCCACACTAAAAGCTGAAGACGTGCGAAGATGAAAAAAAAAACACAAGAGGCACTAAATTATCTGTCGGCTCATCATGTGTCATGCATGATAGCTCAAAGACTGTAGGTCTGATTGTGACACAGCGTGGTGGGATGATGCATCTCACCGCTGCGTTCAAGTATTTAAAATGACACCGAATAGCTGAAGGGGGGATCAACAATTAAGGGTCAACAAAGGTGACGTATTTGTTGGTGACAGGCTGACAGCGACTTCACCGATGGTAGAGGACAGCATGTTTACTGCTGTTGTTTAGTGTAGCGTGCTGCCTCGGCAGTTTTTTGTTTGTTTGTTTGTTTTTTTTCCTACTCCAGAAAAATGGGTGTGACATTTTCACAGTGCACTGTTGTTAATCAACATTAACACCAGTTAACACCAGGAAATAACAAGTTTGATTTTTGTTTTTTTCCTAAACATCAATAACTGCTCTATTGTGATTCCAGTGTACTGTACCACGGTTTGATAGTTGTATCCTGATGTGTTCAAGTTTTAATCCTTAAAGGAATAGTTCCCCCCAGAATGATATTTCACTCATCATTTACTCACCCTCATGTCGACTAGGGGCTGGGAGAAGTTTCAGAGTCCTCCGTCGCTTCTCTGAGTTACAGGGGGTCTCGGCATAGCAGTGCATGTCCATGTATGGACACCGGCGGTCTTCGTCACAAAAAAACACACCAAAAAACATCCAAATACCTCCATGCTGCTCGTATGTAATGTTCGTCTTGTATTGAAGCCCCGAAATGCAAAATTGCCCCGAAAATGTAATTTGCGCGAGATTTGCGCCGACATCATTTCGTCAACTGACACTGACGCAAATCTCACGAGACTTGGGCGGACTGGGAAGAGGAGCTTCCGCTGCAAACAAGCTTGAAATATGGACTTATTTAATTTTTTTCGGGACAATTTTGCATTTCCGGGCTTCAATAGGCTACAAGACGGACATTATACGAGCAGCATGGAGGTATTTGGATGTTTTTTGGTGTGTCTTTTTGTGACGAAGACCGCCGGTGTCCATTTGCAACTGTTACATGGACATGCACTGCTACGCCGAGACCCCCTGTAACTCAGAGAAGCCACGGAGGACTCTGAAACTTCTCCCAGCCCTTAGTCGACGTGAGGGTGAGTATGAGTGAAATATCACTTTCTAGTGAACTATTCTTTCAAGATTGGCAACATCTGTGGTTACCATGGCGATACTAGAGTCTCTTTTTAGCAGCTTCTTTGTCAGAAATACAACAGAGGAGCAACTGGTAAATGTTTTGTTTTCACAGCCAAAAAATGAGCAAATGTTGGTTTAATGAAGAAGTTAATCAACAAAAATTACAACAATCTGATTGTGTGTTGCATGAGTTTGTTTTTACCACACAACAGGAAGATGTAGTAAAGTTTGTTATAACCAACTTGAACTAAGTAAATGGAGGAGCTGGTTCCCCTCATCTTTAAATAGATGAATGATTAAGGAAATTGAGCATTGTCTAGTTTAGTAGACAGACTTTTGATTGCTGTCAGCACTTAAAAGCAACAACAAATACTTTGCATTTCCTGCTTCACAATAAAAGCCCCCTCCCACACGTCTTTTGTTAGGTGAACATCAGTAAGATGCACTGCACGCATGAGTGCTTTCTTCTTCTGTGAATCCTTCATGCTTAGGTAGGCAATCTGAATTCAGCATGGAAATAACAGAATATGTCTTTCCACCAATAAGAAAATACTATAGACTCATATTGCCGGGAAAAAAAAGCAGCACGTAAACAGAATCAAAACCGGTTCAATTTCAGGAAAATCTGGAGGATTATGACTGTAAAGTAATAATGAAGGTGTGTGATCCTGCACAGTGGAGGCTGCTCTATGTGTGTGTGTGTGTGACAGAGAGGAAGACAGCAAGACAGGTGCTCAACAGAGACTTCAGATGGGCACAACTAATAAGAGGTGAGAAAGAAAATATCACATTGAAAATAGATGGAGGGATGACAGGTGAAGTCAAGGTGAGCTGACAGGGTGAGAAGTAATCACTCGGCGAGTAGAATGCATACTGATCCTGCAAGTGATAGAAGGGAAAAGGTCACAGACAAAATAAAGCAAGTTTGAGATGAGAAAAGGTGGCGAACACTCAGAGCTCCTCGGCGAGGACGGGCAGCATGCTGGAAATAGAAGGAGAGAGTTTCCCACATGCTGACAGGTTGATGGTGGTTGTTAGTGGTGGTGGTGGTGGGAGGGAGGAGAAGGTCTGGCTGGAGAGCAGAACCTGATCCTGGAGACGATCACTGATTAATTGCTTCTCTCTGCGCTGAAGGTAAAAAGATGAGTGGTGAATAGAGAGCGGTGTTGACGTACACAGAGTCAAACGTTAAGCTAAGTGCATGTGGTCGGCTTCATCACATTTTACTTTGTGAAATCTCAATCTCTGACCTTAAAGGACCATTCCGGGCAAATTCAAATAGTTTCCTAACATTTTAGGTCTAAAAGAAGGAATCAGGAGATTTTCTGTTTTTTAAAACTGAGCACGAGTTTACCCGAGCAAGGAAAACAAATTTGACTGGTCATTATCGAGCAGGCGGGGTAGTCAATGTTTTGGGCGGGACCAAGCTTGGTGTGTGCGAGTGTGTTTAGTTAACGTAGCTAACTGTTAGCTAGTAGGCTTGCTAGGTTATAGCTTGCTAACTTAGCTAGCGAGGCTATAAGTGATGGAGCGCAGGGATCTGGAGGAGGAGAGTGGAGTAGGGACGAAGCAGAGTTTGTGTCGGTGGATTGACGGATGATGGCTCCAGTATCATTGGCTGATGAACTGTGAGCAACATGGCACATAATTTGTGCGCCTGCATCATCCAATGTGAAAAAATATATATATTTTTGAGTAAATCCGCAGTGAAAGTGGGGTATCACCACGGATTTACTCAAAAATAGAATTTTGCACAAAGTTTGGGCTACGTCGTCTGATAGATGAGTGATTACACTAATGTTAAGACCCATAGTGTGGTTCATTTTTCTTTTCTGAATTAAAAAGAAAATCTTCAGATTCATTCTTTTAGACCTAAAATGATTGGAAAATAGAGCCTGAAGGTTGACTTTGCCCGGAATTGTCCCTTTAACGTTTTTTATTTTTTTGTACATGTACATGTATGATGAAGAGGAGGAAAGAAGTGTTGTCATTGAAATGTGCAGCAGAGACAGGGAAAGAAAGAGAACACACTGAAGGTAACGACACACAAAACATGTTCTTTTTCATTTTATAAAAGACTCAGCTGTGCTATAAGTAGTTTTATCAGCATTTATCCTGCACCTCCGATGTAGGCCTTGATGGAAACAAATCCTCTGAGGGGTTAAACTTGAGTGAATGAAGGAGACCAACAGCTCTTTGGTTATTAATACCACAGAAGTGAATATCCATCAGGACCAAGGTTGTTCTCTGTCGTGGATTCTGGACGACCTTTAATTACAGATGTGTGAAACTCTCACACATTAGAGCCGAAGAAGAAAATGAATCTGTTCCTCACGAGCTTCTGCATTTGAATGTCACTCACTCAGTCACTCACAGCTGATTGACGGTATTGTGACTAACTCCGGTGTTATGGCCGTTACGCCGCCGTTCCAGGAGGAGGGATCCTGTAGATGAGCCTCCTCCTCCTCCTCCTCCTCCTCCCTCTGGGTCATCTTCTCCACTGCTTCCCTTCATTTTCTCCTGTCACCTCTCTCCACTCTTTCTCACTTACCTGCCCTCCCTCCTCTCTGCTTCAAATAACCTCTCGCTGCTCCATGCATCACCCTCAGACCATGTCTCCTCCCCCACCACCAGCAGCAGTTGGCTTTTCTTTGCTCTTTTTATTCTCTCTATCTCAATTTTTTTTTTTGCAGTTTCCTAACTTATGGCTTTGCATCATTTTTTTCTCTCTCTTTCTCACTTCACACTGCTGAACTCCAATCAGAAAGAAGATGAGTTGGACTCCAATCAAATCACATCTTGACTGAAATGGAGATGAAAGGGAAATAACAAACACATGTAAAGTCATATTTGCATCGACTGCTTTTACAAAACAGAGATCAAGAATGAAGTCAGGATATACAGACACACACACCTGTGAACACACAAACACACACAGCCATCAGTCACCCTTGCACATATAGCAAAACATCAGAAAAAAGCTGGTTTTGACCTTCACATCTGTTCATTTCTACATCTGGTTCACAGCCTTTACAGTCTCGCTCACTGTAAAACACGTTTGTCATCACTCAATATACAATATAATACACATGTGTATACATCGTGTCAATGTGTGGAGACAACTGCTGTTCACCTACACACACACACACACACAAAAAAAAGGCTTTAAATTCCCCGGTACTGTGGTTTTTTGTGTTTTCTACTTATTGCATTCACAGATTATATTTATGTTTTATTAGTGCTGCCGGTTTTTATTACTTAGTGTGAGGCAAGTATGGCTGCTATAGATAACAAAAAAATACACTCTGTGTGTGTGTGTCAGTGTGTGAGAGAGTGATTGCAAAGTGTGCATGAGGGTGTTATGATACTCAGCTACTGTCCCTCCTACTGGGTCCTGCCTCAACCCCCTAACATCAGGAGCTAATCCCCAGAAATGTCACCCAGAGCTTGGCAAGCCATTTGTTGCTTACTGGTGTGGAATTTGCCACTAGGTGAGCATGATTCCATTTAATCTATCCTCCATTACAAGCCGCAATTTTGCATGGTAGACAGTATTACCCAGATAAAGTGTTTAATAGAGTTACAGCACCATTTTCTTTTATTTATTTATTTTACAGAGGGGGCAAGGCTTCAAGGGGCTGAATTCAAACTTTATTTTCTTTCAAATACTCTGCGTTTCAGTCCGAGGCCTTGAAAAAAATCTAATAAAAACAGTGGCTGTAACGAATTTTGGGGATTAAATGTTAATGTAAAAGTATTGCATGGACTGCAGGCTTTATACATGTACATAGGCTGGTAACAACATACTGAGAGAGAGAGAGCAGCAAATATGATATCATTATTTGGTGGCTCATTTGTGTACATCAGCTGTGCAGTAAAACAATACAAAAAAGTATTTTTAAATTATTTAATATCATCCCTAAATAAACGACGCCACCTGTTTCCATCCATTTAATCATCTTGTACGGAGAAGATGGTGAGAAAACATTGTTTTTTATATGTTCATTGGTTCATTTGTGTGTTTGCTCTGTGATTTAACAGATTTTGCAAACATTTTGTAGAAACAGAGACACAGAGATTTGCATTTCAGCTTTGCTTTGTCTTTACCAGACTTCACAAATATACATTCAAAAGAAACATTTAGTCGTAGTAGTAGTAGTATGGTAGTAGTTGTAAATAAGCCACACCTCCACAGATGATCACTTCATTGATAACATACCTTCCCGTCTCTACACATATAAACTTCTCTATAGGCTTGGACGATTTGTCTGACGTGCGATGCGACTCAACATGCTGTAGTACATACACCAGGCCTGTAGTGGTGCTGTAAGACTGCCATACATATGTCAAAAACAGAGAAGAAGAGTGGAAAGCCTGCAATGCTATAAACAAACTCCAGATATTATAAGTCGAGTAAACACGAGACGTCGTTCCAGAACAAATATGACGATCTAATTTTAGATTCGAAGGTCCTTTTACAGTTACAGATTTCAGGTCCATGAGATATTCTTTTCTCCAGTGATCCCAAAATGCATTCATTAGCTATAATTTCTCAACTGACTTTGATTTGCGTCATAGGTAATGTGACTGATGTGACATTGAGAGTGCTGTCAGACAAAGATTGTTTGCAAAGGTGAAACAGAGCAACAAAAATGTAGCTATACTGTAACTAATAAAGCTAATTTAAAATCATCATGTACTATTTTCTTCATATATTGTCAGCTCAGTGATTAAACCATTCGATTATATTTCATCCGTGACTTTCATGTGTAGGTCAAAGTGAAACTGACACAATTATAATTCAATTACTTCTTCAGATTTAGAGCCATTTGCTCTCTCTCTTGTGGGTTATTTTGTCCTCCGCCCGCTGGCGACCGCGGCCTTCGCTCCCTTGAAATTTATCCCCCCTCCATAATATTTTGACAATGATGAAAATAATGTGTAATCACAGGCCCATCATTCAACAGTCGCCGCTACACAAGAAGATTTGCGGCTGGAGTTTCCGACTGCGGGGAACGCTCGGTGCCAACATGTGGCCATAACTTTCATTGTATAAGACGTACCTTTAAAAAACAACAAACAAACAAAAAAAAAAACGTGAACCCTCCTCTCACTCACTCGTTTGCCAAAGTGTGATGGTACAGAGAGAGAGAGAGGTGATATCAGACAGCTGGCAGAAAAACTCATCCCCATCTGTCTTCCCTCTACCTGGCTCTTCAGCCTCTCTCCTTTACCAGAGATCAGAGAGCTCCTCGTGTACGTCTGACTTTCTAATTCTCATATGGAGGAGCTAAGCTGAACATGTACACACACCGCTACACCTGTTCACTGCCGCCTCCATCACGGGCAGAAATTCCTGTAATGAACGTCTTAGCCCTTTCCTCTGACAACCCTACATCATGTTGTAATATGGGATCGAAGCCTGATCCGTCTCAGTCGCTAAGTTGGAGCTTACAGTATGTTTTTTTTTTTTTTTGCTGCATGTGTGCAATTGTGTGTGTGTAGGCGGGTGTATGTGTGAGAGAGAGACAGCAAGACTTTCAAGTTCTTTTGAAATATAAAGTTGATAATTACTGTGAAACGTCAATTAGACAGTGTTCACGTAATGTGTGAAAGTTATCCATTAAAATACCAGGATTCTCTTTAAGTCCACATCAGTGAATGTGCATGTAAAACATGTTACCTTAGATTAAAATGCAGCGTTAAGATGAACTCTGACACATAAAAGTGAGTGTTTCTGCAGTACATGCACCATCAATCATCCTGGTTTAGATCTGTTTTCATTTTTTTGTTGTTTTCCTGGTTGTGTTTAGCGGTTTATTCCAGTTTCTGAAACCAGGATACTAGTTCCTGTTGAGGGGATGATCGGAAATCAAAGCTGCGTTTCCACTGCAGGAGTTCTTGGTAAAAGGAGGGGGTGCAGGAACTCCTATAGTACAGGAACCGTCCTCTCACTCGGCCCTCTGCAGACAGGACCCACAGCTCTTATGGCGATGTGCCACAGTTTCGATCATCGCGAGGTCGTTGTGCAGTGTTTTGTTTTGTTTTTTTGTGTGTTTTTGCTGCTCTTGTTGTTGTTTTTTCTGGCAGTATAGACGTATTCTAAAAAAAAAACTAAAGATGGGGTTTTTAATTTCCGTCTTGATTGTCACGTAGTCCCGCGATCGCGTAGCCTATTTATCACACTTTACACTTGTTCTCTCACGTCTCACATTTTTAGTAACGTTTGGTTTTAAAAATGCCACTTATTTCGGGGCTTTTTCTCAGCGTCTCATCCTGCTTTGAGTCTGACCAATCAGCACAGAGTAAATCTCAAGCCCTACCAGGACTTCTTCGGGGCCGATCTGAGTACCTACCCCCAGGCAGGGACTCCGTTCGGCCCCGTAAAGGTTCCTGTAAACACCAACGGTCCCGGCCCCGTGAAATTACCCCAAAGTTGCTTCAGCGCCTCAAGACACACACACAACCAGAAACATGGATGCTGCTGTGATCGCATACACATGGATATAAATAGGATGGTTTTCCACGTTCCATGTGAACACTGTATATTGATTTCTAATGGCACCAGTACCCTGATGCAGATCCACACACACACATACTTGCTGACAGAGCAGCGGTTTTGAGTCGTTGCTGTTGGCAGGATAGAAGGAAGTGGGCAATGTCAAGATTCAGCCCACCTCTTTCACCACCACCTGTCACACACTGCCCACTCTCTGTTCCACTATGAAGTGAGGCAGTGTGGGAGTGCTGAGCTCCAGAGGGTCCTCGAACCTGTCACACACCGGCGCATTATTGAAGCTCGGTGTCTCAACGTTGAGCATCTCTATAGCAAGACGAGCTGCTGCTGCTGCTGCTGCTGCTGCTGCTGCTGTGTGCGTGTGTGTTTACTGTGTGGCAGCGACGCGGGGCCGGTGATTAGTTAACGTAATGTCCTTAACATTTCAGTCGCTGCTTTCTGAATGACCACATGATTCGGTTTGCATCGATCAGAAGCTTTAATTAGAGATTTGAGACAGACAAGTTCACCCTGCTCGGATCATGAAATCGAGTCGGTCGGGTAAGTGGTTTTTTATGAAGTTGCCGATGACGCAGAGCGTATGTGGCGTGTCGGGGAAAAAACGCAGAGTTTTCCCAGAGAAAACCATCAAATGATCAGTTGAGTGCACTCGCAGCGAGTTACATTAATTTCCAACTTAAACCCTCAATATCAGTGAGAAGATGTTAACTTTGGAAGTTAATGTTTGAAGTTCTAATGCATATTCCAAACCACATTAAAAATCTGACCAGAGTTTCCTTTAATATGGCAGCAGCCAATAGGCAGAGAAGTTTTCACACATTACTTGGGTCCCTAGTGTGTTAATTAATATTTATATTTGTCCACTGCCTCAAACTCTGCCTTCAGGCATTTATTAAATTATCATGAGTTTGGGCAGAGGCATAGCTGTGTGTGTTAGTGAGAGCAGAGCAGAGCTGTGTGTGTGTGTGTGTGTGTACATGACACCAACGTTCCCTGATTCACTTTCCAAAATATTCCACACAAATTAAAAAAGAGGACCATCAATGACAACCCCCGCGCAAACAATATCAACGTCGTCCGTAACTTGAAGGGGGGGTAGGGGGGCAGAGAGGGGGTTTGGGGGCATCGAACACTTGTTTGTTTACCCATTTATTTACATGAGTCAGTGATGCAGAGAGTTGCCTTTGGCTGCCTGAACCTAAACACCCATAGCTTTACAATCTCCACAATTAGAGCCAGTCCTGTGAGGTATCTGACAGCGTGACCAGGAGGTGCACGCTACCTAGTGCTGAACACAGTGCTCCTAAATGCAAGGCAGCCATGATAATTAGTGTTTCTAGCCAGGAGCTCCTCGCTGGCGTCTCACCCCCGCAACTGACCCAGGGAGATTGGAAAGAGGCCCAGTGGCTCCCGAGAGACTGAGCCTGTCAGGTCCGTCACTTCTCCCACAACATAGGAGTGAGCGGAGGTGTTTTAAATGCCAAACAGGACACAGTTGCCAGGCCTATCGGCTCTGCCTGAATACAAGGCCTGTCTGTCTGTCTGGTGTCCCCGCTCTGTAGACCCTGGAGCAGAGCTGAGGCTCATTGTCTGGGGACAGTTAACCTGCTGGGAGGGGAGGGGCGGAGGGAACAAATCCAAAAGAGATGAAGTGACAGTGTTGCCTGTTGGTATGTTGCACGGTCGCCACACGCTCAAAACGTACTGCTGAATCCCCCAGAAATATCTCTGTAGAGCTGCATTTTTAGCTGCGTATGTGCATTTTTGTTTTGTCTTTTTGTAGTGTCATGTGAGCAGGATGTCAGATCTCTCTGCTGCACATTTTTCTTTGTTTGCACTTCCTTGGAATGGATTTTCAAAATTGAAGCATGTCAGGAGAAGTAACAGTGAGGGGATAACGGGCGAACAGCTCACGGAGCCCGACGTGGGATCACGAAGGGGACGGAACTGATTGTGTGCTTAGCTGTGTAATGATATTTGTTTGTTCTCTGCTGCTACAATGCTCAAAATGATGAAGTGAAAATCACTTTTTCTTTTTTTACAAATGAAAAGACTGAAAGGTTTTTGCTCAAGTGACTCACACATACAGTACAAAGAGGAGAAAAAAATAAACACAAACTGTACAACTGACTGTTGTGGTCACCAATGAAGACAGCTATTATGGCAGATAAACATTTGTTTTATATGTATATTTTGATTAAAAAGCAAACAGCATTGCTGGTCCTAATAGAAATAGTAACATGACACATACTGTACATCACATTTACCCACCTCCAGTGTAAAATTTCCCATTACCTGTCTGAAATGTCAGGTTTATTACAGACTAATCCAGGATAAAAGATGATTTAAAGAAATCACATCATCAAAACATGTTTATTCCCTTGAGGTTAAAGCCCACTGCTGTTCAGAAATATGTAAATTTTATGTATTAAACTCACCTACACACGATTGCAGCTTATTAATCCACAATGAAGTATATCAGACGTATCTACAGTGCAATAGCGAGGCTGATATTACCCAGCAGCCACCTCTTTGTGCTGGAGAGGATTATACAGAGGTGACTGCTCCATTTAAGGCCATAATCCTGTGTGTTGTTTTAATTGACGTTTTGTATGCAGATGTGTTTCTACTTGAAATACAGACGACATCATCACTCAGTAAACTGTGAAGTCACAGATATTTACCTTAAATTTAGTTATTCGTTCTAATTTCATAATGATGATGAGTTGAAATAACTGAATGTAAGAAATTTGAGCATGAACTCGGGAAATCGCTCTTTAAAAACCTTCGGCCATGTGCATTTGTTTATAATGAAGCCAACGAGAAATCAATCAATAACCTGTAACTTATATCCAGGATTTTCCCTGCATCTCAACTCTTTCTGAGGCAGCAAGCAAACTGCATATCATGTGATAAAAATGAACCAATCAGATCCACAGCCCTGCTTCTCCTGCAGCAACATGCTACCCAGCTCTCAGTGTTTGCCGGTGTTGTGTCAGAATATGTAGAATGTGTATTATATAACACAAACTAATACTACTGACTTGTATCATCAGAATAGACATGTCCTGTGATGTTCAACCTGCTTTAATATTTAATAGAGGAGATACTGTACAATGTCTGACAGCTATGAG
Organism: Decapterus maruadsi; assembly: GCA_030347415.2. Lineage (NCBI taxonomy): Eukaryota > Metazoa > Chordata > Actinopteri > Carangiformes > Carangidae > Decapterus > Decapterus maruadsi. The sequence goes on from CM064900.1 coordinate 27,438,495, forward strand.
GATGAAAGAGGCTAAAAACATACTATTTTCACAAAGAGTGGGAAACAGAGATTTGTTTCACGATGTAAAGAATAAAGAATGAAACATGAAGCTCTTGGTCATTTTCATTTTGTAAAAGTAGCTCTCAGAAGGAAAAAGGTTGGAAACCCCTGTTTTAAACTAACACAAACTTGTACTCAAGGTGCAGTAAAAACATGTTTATTGATAATATCATATCACAGAGGAACTCTATTGTGCAGTGGAATAACTGACATCCATCTCTCTTTGGTTTCTCTACCCGATCACTATATAAAACTACTGGATGACTGGATTTAAAATGATAGTATGAACCAACTATACAACCCTGTACACTGTATTACAACCACCACTACACAAGAAACACAAACCAAGCCACTGAACAAACTAATCCAACACTGAGAGATGGAGGAAGAGATGGCTGACTGCGTCTGATTTAATGACGCGATCAGATCAGACCAGACCCCGGCAAACAGTCAATCCTGCACCTCTCTTAAATTAGCTGGACGTGGGAGCGCCTTCGGGATTTTCGCAGGTCGAAGTTCAATCAAATTGAATTCAATTCCGATCAATATGTGACTGGAAGCAAATACAGAGTGTCTGCCATCCTTCCTGAAATGACCGAACCTTTAGTAATCTAGCAACAAAAAAAAAAAATCTTTCCTGACAACCTGACTCCTTCCTCCAGGCTCCTGCACAGAGAAAACTCAGGAGGGAGCGCTGTCTGCAGAGCATTGTCGCAGTAGATTTCAGATATATTATATAGATATGACCTTTAATTAGACTGCAGTAGCGAGATTCGCAGCTGTTATCAAAGGGACATACGTTGGTTTCAAGATGGAAAAAGTAAACTTTAAATGTGTTGAGACTCTAGACTCTAGACTTTTCAGCCTAATAATGCACAAAATAAAGGAAACACGGGGAGAATACACAGCAGCAAAGCCACTGAACAACAGCCTCAGATCAACTTCCCATGTCGCTCACTCACTGGCATTCACCCACCCACTCGTACACAGTAAAGGGTCCATTTGGATGATCTGTAATCGCAGCTGAGGGGCAGAAAACAGGCTGGGCTCAAAGGGCTGCACAGTGCCTCCATTATAAAAACAATTAATGCTGCACCACAGTGAAATATTACAAACACAATTGGAAATCAACAAAATGTGGCCACTTGGAGTTGAAAACACTGCAACAGGCAGCAGGAACGTGAAAGGCAGTCGACCTGGTCACCATCATCATCCTCACATCTGGATCATTACCAGGCAGATTACACAGACGATGAGATGATTCACCCTCCAAGAGAAATTAATAACACAAAGGTGTCAATTAGAGAGATGGAACCGATTTAGAAAGACTGATTTTACCCCAATTTGTATGACTTTATTTATTTATTTCCTCAGGGTTTATATAACCGGCTGTATAAATCCTGATCCATTTCCAATCCTTTGTTTGTTTGCTCTGGGGTCCTGCAGCTGTCAAAAACCTTCGATTGAGCTCAGTCAAAACACTGGAGCGTCTCATAACGCAACAGCATCGTGGAGAGCGAGTGAACCGAGAGCATGCACACATACAGCATCCAGCAGTTTCAGTTAATGATATGTCTGCGAGCGATGCAAGAGCAGTAGAAGAAATGGGTTATTTTGCCTCTGTTTCAGGCCTTTTAAAGTGCTGCTGCTGCTTCTGTTACTGGTTGACAATTGCATCTGAGCTTTTGCTCATGCTGATGGTGAAGAAAGGCTGTCAAAATCTCACCACAACTGATCCACACACCACTGTTCACTCTGTAGCTGTATAATGTGCACCACACACTACAGGACGAAATGAAATGTGACAAAATACAAAATAAAACATCAAAGGAAACCTCTTGTACAGGGTTATAAAATGCAGTGATATCTATACAAGTATTTAAAAAGGTTGACTTGAGCCCCTTTAATGCTAAATGAGAGTATTACAAACTCATTATTATATAAAGAGTGTTGACTGACAGGTCTGAGATAACATTATTGTATCAGAGATACACTTTTGAGGCGTTTTTAAGAGGTTTTTTAAAAATAAAAAAAAACAGCAGTGAACATAACAAGCGAACACATCACAGACGCCACAGAGCTAAAAGTGTCGCAGGCGGGCACTAATGACCACGACTGGGTGTGATGGCGTCAGACATGATGTGGTTACTAATTTGCATATTTTAATTTTGAAACTAATTTGGATGTAATGTAGCCTCGCACGGTATGCAAATATCATGTAATGAATGGACGCACATGATCTCTCTCGCCCGATGCCAGCTATTATTTGCAGCAGTGAATGATGTGTGTAATGCATGATAAATGATACAGAAATGGTCAGATTTAGAGTCTTGAAATAGCTTGGTAATTTGGCATTAAAAAAAAAAGTAGATCACTTAAAATAGTGCCCGTCTCTCTACGAGGTGTCGTGTGATGCTGCGCAGTCTGAATCAGGACATCACGTGCAGAAAAGACAATAATCCAGTTTCATACCATTGCAAATATGCACATTTTTATTTGATATTATTCCACTGTAACTGTCCAGCCAGTCTTATTATGTACAGTAGAATCTCTGCTCGACTAAAAATGGCTGCTTGGAAGGGAAATGAAGTCAAAGTGTACAGAAAGACATGATGTAAGAACAGCAGCAGCAGATGGGTTTACAGAAGAGACAAAGAGTAAACCTTCCCTATCAGGGGGGCCATATGTGCCTTGGATAGAGTCCCAACCCTTGGTGCATAAATGTGGCAGATGTTTGCTTTAAGACTGCTTCACTTTAAAAAAAACAACAACAACAACAACAGCAACAGAAACTGGAGAGAATAATACAGCATGCTGCTAAAAAAAAACAGACAAACATATTGTATCGTAAATCTATACCACTCGAGCATATCGCTAAAAGATTGGAACAAATCATCTGTCGTCCTCTCAAGTTTTAATCTGACTAGTCGAAATATAACCGCTTCTGATTCCTTCTTTATCACCTTTAATTCACTCATGCGACTGCGCTTTTTGCTGCACAGAGATCACAGCGTCCTAATTGAAGCCATCTGAGCATTAGCGCCCCGGACGTCACACACACACAGACACACGCACACAGACATTTGGTTGATCCGGGCTAAGACGAGGACAGAGACAGGACAAGGGCTTGAAATTGACAAGAGTAAATGACAGGCGTTCACTAATGTTGACAACTGCCAGTTATCGCCCGGGGTGTCACATGATCGGTGTTGATGGGCCCTGATATGACTCACTTGGAGCTGGAGCTATTCAAAAAATAAATAAAAAAAATGGGACCACTATGACCTTTCCCTTGGGTACGAGCGCTGCTGTCTGGGAGAGAACAGCTGATGCAGCTGTTTGTACTGTAGCACTTCTGCCATTTGCACAGCGTCTTCATCGTTCATAACCTTTTCTGCCAAAAGCTCTGTTATTCACAGTCTTCATGATCGCGGCTGAGAGTGCAGCAGCAGACATTTGGGTCCAAATAACCTCTAGTGTCAACGTCTCCACTTGGCCTCAATCTCCCTGTGCACATGAGGATTTTGCATTTTCATTTTTTTTGTATTATTATTATTATTATTATGCTTTTGTCTTGTCTATAGTTCACACATCAGTTTATTAGTTTACACAAAGTGGGTCTAGATGGTGTTAAATTGATGCAGCATCTTACAGAGGCTTGTAAATAATTCACGCTCCTCAGATGCCCCCCTATAACCCATGTGTGTGTGTGTGTGTACGTGCTGTGAATACATTGCATATCACTCAGTGTGCTGTTACTTAATGCACGCAATTGGCCCTCCGCATCCTGGGTAGTACTGTATTGCATGTGCGTGTGAATGTAAGTGCATGAGTGTGAGGCAGAAAGAAAGAAAGAAAGAAAGAAAGGAAGAAAGAGGGAGAGAGAGAAAATGAGAAAAAGAGAGAAAAAAAGACAGAGCTATTTTAAATCTGATACCTGTGTCACTTCCACTTGCCCTAGAATGGAAATTATATTGATATTTCATACTGTGGATGTAGATATATGTAAGATTACCCTTTGGGGACTTTTGCTCTCCTTTGAATTAGGACTCGGAATAATCAAATACTATGAATTTTTATTCTTCTTAATCATGAAAAGGCTATGTGGAAACAGCAGAGCCAGAGTTGATTAAAGTGCAGCTGAGATTCATTGAATCTGGCTCAGAGCTCGAAGGAGTGTTTTAAATAGGAGTCCATTTTACAAAATGTTATGTTCTTAATGGGAAGGTAATAAGATGGTCTTTATCTTTTATTGAAAAAAAGTGGAGTCGTTTCCCAGCATGATGTATGCTTTTAAAGAGAAGTACTTTGAGTAAAGGAGGTAGAGAGGAGGGCTGGAAATATCATGAAAGGAAGTGACTTTTGATCATGCATTTAGTGTATGATGTATGACAAATTCCAAGCTGTGGTTACCTCCAGGGTTGGAGTATTAGAGACAGTAAGAAGAGCCATAAATTACATTATTTAAGGAGTCTTCTTCCCTCGCACAGGTTCAATCCAGAAGGAAAAGAGAGTGGTATATATGCATGACAAGTGAAATTATATATTCCCATCCTGAAAGTACTGCTGCTGCATCGCAATGAAGAAATGCAAACAGTCACGATACATTTAACTCCGCCTGAAGCAAATATGGCAAACGGCCCTGTTTTTAATTGGAAGGTGTTATGATAATTATGACATTCAGAAATTAAGAAATTTGTTGTGCTTCCAAAAAGATGAAAGAGTTAATATGTCTGTGGATGGAGTGAACTTTTAACAAGATGAGCTGCAAAGTTAAACATCAGTCAAACACAATAACAGCTAAAGGTCTTTTTCTAATGAAGGCAGCAGAGAAGATTGACACAGTACTTTATAATACTTGTGTGTGTATATGCAGTGTATCCCAGTGTATGAAACTATTCCTCCTAACAGCACGGAGCTGAGTTAGTGTTAATGTGCAAGTTCACACCAAGAGATCAAAGTTGAGTTCACACAGATTAAAACAAACTATAGTTCATAGGTCATACGTTCGGATTTGGAACAAAGGTCATGTTGCGAAAATGAACTCGTTCATGTTCATTTCTTCATTTTTTTGTTTGTTTGTTTGTTTTCATAAAACCATGTAACTGCCCAGAGCTATTCTCTCTCAGCCAATCCTCCTCCTCCTCCTTTTTACTTTTAACACTGAACCACCAAATGATGCCTGTAGCCCACCGATATCGAGTGATAGACTTTTAAAAGACAAGAAGAACCAGTGTGATTGTGACATGTTTTGTGCAGATGTTGTGGCTCTCACACAGCTGGCTCACACTGTCTTAATGATTTCTTGTGATCATCATTCACTCGCAGAGATATTTCAAACTGACTGATCAGATGCTTCAAATGGATGTGATGGTTTGACTTGTCCAGATCCGCCAGCCAAAGTTTGCTGCTTTCTTTTCTTTTTTTTTTGTAATTTGTGCCGTTTTGTCCTTCAAATGTTCATATAAACTGGCTTCAGCTGTACAAGCAGCTGCGTTGTTTTAATTGCCGGCACTAGACGCCGCACTAAACGCATGCCGGGTGTCGTAAATCCTTGGGTGTTGCCATAAAACACAGTGCTGACACAGTGCTGCTTCTTTTTCTGATGTTTTTTGTTTGTTTTTTTGTAGTGGCTTGTGATTGGCTTTTCTTGGTGCTGAACTCTCATCGTGGTTAAAGAGGAACTACAGTATGCAAGATTGTGATGATTAAATGACTTGTTACAGGGAGAATGGAGACTTTCTGCCTTCCTCCAGAATCAACCTTTGTAAGATCAGAGCCTCCGACCCGGTGATAAGACAGACTACACTAATATACACATTGTAAAATGTGATCTATAGTGTTATCAACCTCTCCATGGACTGACTTCTGGCCGACTTGTATTGAATAGAGTTTGTTATGCCCAGCTCATTAAAGGGCAAAACAAAGAAGCCACACAGCGAGCAGTTGAATTAACCACAAGTTTATTAAAGGCAAACAACAACAAAAAAACGTAATTAAGTGTAGGTCAGTCCTCAGTGATGAGGTGAGGGGTGCTGGATGCACAATGTATGTGTGTGTAGTTACAAAGGAAACAAAAGGGGGCGCCGTGTGTGGTGTAGGTTGAGCAGGCGCCCCATATGCTGCAGTCAGCGGTGGTTTGAATCCGGCATGCATATTGTCAAATAAAGGCAAAAAAAAACTTTAAAAAATATTTACTTAAAGGGGACATATAATGGAAATATCACTTTTGTCACGTTTGTCTTGCCTTTGGTCCCCAAAATGTGAGAATTGACAAAAAATATGACAAAACATGTGGTTTTATGAGCTGTTCCCTTAATTGTCTGGCAATGATGTAACTAGTTTTTGAATTTTCATAAAACAACCCTTACCTGGTACCAGTAGAAGGGGCGGGGCGAGCAGTGGTTCATTTGCATTTAAAGGGACAGGCACTGAAACCGGCCATTCTGAACAGGGCTCTTCTGAACGGATGAATAAAGTGCTCTGATGTTTGATCCTTGCAGTATTTGGACCAAAGCATGTCACAAACATGTCTTTAAGACTGTTTTAATTTTTGAAAAGGGGGTATAATATGTCTCTTTTAAATTAAAAAATAAAAACAATGGCACCAAAAGAACCAGGCAAACAAAACCAAAACCCAAGGAAACCATGGTAGACACCCAAAAAGGAAAAAATCTGTAATTTAATCCATCTACCAATCTTCACCTAAGATTTTCTGCTTCAGTTTTGTCTCCCAAAAAACTGAAACGTCCCCGTTCAGCGAGGAAACAAACTGTACTAGTGAGAAATAATTCCTTTTGTTTGTCTCTGCAGCACTGGGATGGTTTTGACATTGAGAAATCAGTATGAAAGCAGGTTATATGTCCACTGTCTTGGAGCTGAGTTAAGGGGCCGAAATGGCAGCAGTGCTCAGATGCATAGATATTCATATAGTGAAGAGCAGAGAGAGCCTCAGGTCAGAACAGAATGAAGGAAGAAGATGAAGGAGGATAGGAAAAAAAACCAACAACAGTGAATTCAGCTCATGCGTATATCTTATATCTTGTGTGATCTTTACGTCCCCCAGAGATCTTTGAACAATGCAAGAAAAAGGCTGGAGTTTATTTGAAAGATTAAAAGGCAAAAAAGAATAACCGTTATGCACAATACGCTAATTAGTCAAATCACTGTGTGAAAATGTAATTAAAAAAATGTAGCCAGGCTCGTAACAGCAAACCAGAAGACTTAAAACTGTGAGTGCATGAGTCATGTGGCCCGGGACTGGAGCTACTATAACTAGGCTTTTAAGGTTATAATACCCTCAAGTTACAGCAGGAAAATAATTGGAGAGATGAATTTATTAAGCTGTGCAAGTATAACTCAGAAAATTGTGATGTTGTGCTCTCGTCTTTAAGACCCACACACATGATCTACATAGACTTGAGATAGGCCTGATCTGATGTCAGCTCTTAATCCTACTTAACATTTTCTTCACTGAATTTAAGAGTTTGATATGTTTTTTCTGTAACATTTCTCCAGTCGACAGCAGTGATATTATTATTAAAAAGTAAAAAAAAAAAAACACACATCAATGAAGCAACGCAGCAGCAACAAAGCTCTGTGCTTATGTCAACCTCATGTCATGTATATCTCCTAATGTCACCAGATTTATGGGGGTCTATAGGATATGAAGCCTCCCCTGCTGTTGTTAGAGACTAATAATCCAGCTTTAAAAATGTGTGTATCCTCCTGCTGCTGCGGTCCAATCCGTGCCACGCTGTTGTGTTCTGACGCTGGTGATACGCGCAGGTTAATCTAGCAGGCCTTGTTGTGGTGGCACGAGATGAAGGGGGGGATTTAGACAGGGCTCTTCCTGATGCCCCTGTGTGTGTGCTAATTAACTGGTACAGATTGTTCCCCTCAACCCTCTGGCTCTTCCCCCTCAGCCCACACAGACACACACAAAAACACACAAAATACACAAACAAACCTTGTGTTCTTTACAAAACTCTTGACTTTCATCGTTGGATATTCAGCCCGTTTCACCTTCTGATGAATTTTCCAGGCGGCCGAGGGGTCACGTCTTTAAATAAATGCAATTAAGACGTGGCAGAGGCCTCGACACAACCTCATGTTATGCTATTTACTCTTAATTACTCCTGCTTTCATCCGGTCAGGACATTCTGCCCATGACGCCTTTTTTCATCCTGACTCAGATTGTTCTACCTTTGACCCGTCATCTCTAACAGTAAAAGAGCATTTAAGGCTGAATCTATCACCCCCCCCTGCTGGATCGCTGTTGGCCGAAGAAGACAAAGAAGACGAAGAAGAAGGGAAAAAGAAATGAGAAATGAAAATCTGTCATTTTTGTTTTATTCTCCGTCTCAGGCAGAAAGCTGCCGGTGTTGGAACCAGTTCTTACTCCAAATATTTCAAGCACTGCGCAGGTCAGAGCCATAATGCCCTGAAAATACTTTGAATAGAAATATTCATGTGCCACTACAAAGCATATGTGTTATAGAGGAAGATGGATTTTTTTTTCTTTCCTTCTTTTTTTTTCGCTTTAAGGTTTCAAGAGCACCTGTAGGCAGGGTGAGGAGGAGGATATCGCTCAGTCATGTGTCATTCAAGAGGGCGAAGGGAGTGAAGGGAGCGAAAAGAGGAGGGGGTGTGTGTGTGCGAGTGAAGTATCTTTTGAACAGACAAGTTTTTCCTCTTGATGAGTAACTGTGCTGTCCTGACTTGAGTGGGAAGTTTATTCCACTGGAGAGGCATGAGAGGGAAGAATCAAGGCCAGGTGATGAAGTAATGACAAGGTTACCAGCAGGAATGTGGAGCGTTTGGAGGAAGCAGAGTGCATGGCTGCACGGCTGCAGGGCTTTTGTGTGCTTCTTCTTCTTCCTCTTCTTTTTCTTCTTCTCATTGTGGTGTTTTCAATATTCTGACATTTTGAAAGGCGTGCATGTAAATTTACCTCTGAACTGTTCTCCTGTTTTCTTCCTGGGTCAAGAAAGGATGAAGTGAAAGGAGGCAGGAAAGATCGATGGAGGGCGGGAAAAGATTGGGTCAAAAAGGAAGGATGAAGGGGAGAAAGCAAGGAAGGAAGGGAGGAAAAAGGATTGTTGAAAGAAGGAAGGGACAGAGGAAGGAAAGAAAGATGGAGAGAAGGAACAGATTCATTCAAGGAAGGAAGAAGAAGCAACAAAGAAGAAAGGAAAGAAAGATGGAGGGAGGGAATAGATTCATTCAAGGAAGGAAGAAGAAGGAACAAAGAAGAAAGGAAAGAAAGATGGAGGGAGGGAACAGATTCATTCAAGGAAGGAAGAAGAAGGAACAAAGAAGGAAGGAAAGAAAGATGGAGGGAGGGAATAGATTCATTCAAGGGAGGAAGAAGGGAGGAAAGGAGGAAGGGGAAAGGAAGGACAGAAAGATGGAGAGAGGGAACAGATTTATTCAAGGAAGGAAGAAGGGAAAAAAGAAGTAAAGAAAGATGGAGGGAGGGAACAGATCAGTTGGATCGAAAGAGGAAGGAAGAAGTAAGGACAACGGGAAGGAAGGAAGGGAACAGATTGGGTCAATCTGACCAAGAAGGACAACAGGGTTAAAGTATCTTTGTCACTCAAAAGATCCCCTCTCTCTCCCTCTCTCTCCCTCCGTCTCCCTCTCTCCTCTTCTTCCATGTGTATCTGTGAAAGATGAAGTCCTTTAAGACCTACACTAATCCCATCATTATGCCTTCGTCTTCCGCTGACATATGTTATCTTCTCACTTCCGTGGTTATCCCGTGGACTGAAGCAATTATTGTGCCGCAATTGAAACGTCGAGTAATTAATTTGTTTTTCCGCGTCGCGTCAGGCATCGTCGTCGCCGTCGTCGTCCCGCTCTTCGGTTTGACGCCACGCTCCGAGTGTGAGATGAGTTTGTTTATGGGTCAGCTGTAGTGAAGGGTAAGAATAGCAGCCGGGATTTTATGCATCTCTTGGCACCACCCAAGGCCATGAAGTATATAACATGCAGAGTAATGTCATTTAGACCTTGGCAGGCGTCTTGTGGCCCACTCAGGGGACTATCTCCCCTCCACAGCGCCATCGCTCCCTCTCATCCTCCCCTTCTCCCTCTATGTCTCCCCTGCTTCGTCTTTTCATCTGCCACATTGTGGTATTCTCTTTCTTTACTCTTTTTCATAGCTCCATCCACCCCTCCACCTCCACCTCCTCTTCCTCCTCCTCCTCCCCCTTCCTCTTCTTCATCATCTACCCCCCCTCGTCACTCTTCCTCTCATTCTCTTCATCCTAATCTCCCGCCCCTCTCTCTGCACATCCTCTGCCTCCTGGTGCCTGCCCGTCATCTGCGACCAGCATGCCACAGAGCGCCGCAAACACACTGCAGTGCCATGATCCAGAAACCCCACATTAACACTGGGATTTCACCCAGAGATTATTTAAGTGTGGCATGCCTGCCAGGCAGGGTTCCTCTCTGTAATCTCTGTAGCCCCATGAATAGAGTAGAACTGGGAAAGAGGGGATTTGGAGGAGTTTGAGGGCTGATTGGGTTGGAGAATGGGTACAGTATGGGCTTTTAGGCATTCTCAATATTTCAGTTCCATATGGAGTTGGATTTAGGAGGTGGGGGTGATAGCTCAGTATGTCACAGAGAAACTGAGGTTAAATCCCTGGCAGAATGATCCTCTTCTTCTCAGCTAGCTATGTATCCTTCTGAGGTTTGCAAAGTAATTTAATTTGAGGTAATTGTAGTGAGGATCCATAATTAAAAGGATTAAAATGCATGCCATTTATAGATGTGCTAAAGGAAATGAAATGATGAGGCCGCTGGCACTGTTTCTGCTCATGCCCCATACATGTCTTCCCTTTCATATCCACTCCTTTGTCAGTGAATTCAGATTTGCATTATTTAATGTGTCACCGGATTCAAATGTAGGATATAAATAACAACCGCAGACATGCACGACGCCGATGACACCACGTCGTCTGGCTTCTCGCTAAATATTACTGTCTTGTGTACAATTCATTCCACTTGTGTTTATTGTATTTTATTTTTTTAACGTGCCGCTCATCGGCCTCACACTGTTGTCTCACTCGTGTCTCAGGAAAAACGTGCGTGTGTGTATGTGTATGTGATGACAGAGCGTGTCCTCGACTCAACATGGTCATCCTCTCACAGCAGCAGAGGTCTTTGACCCCATCACAGAGTCAGAGTGCCTGCTGATTTTTTGACATTGAGAGGGGAACAGACAAAGCTACTCATCAAACGTCCAATGACTGCGAGGACTGCAGGAGGAATGGCTTCTGATAGAGTGCCATTTACAATTTACCAGCTATTCCTCACTGCTCCAGCTGCTGAAGGCTTTCCTGCTGTCACTTATTCCGTGAAAATAGTATAGTAGTATTGCCAGCATATCTTCTTCTTTTATTATTATTATTCAGTTTATATGGTGCGACTTAAACAAAGTGTTTTTCTTTCGTCCCTAATAAAAAGAAGATTACAAGAGAAATACAGACAGAAACAGATGGAAAATGAAATACTTGTTCCAAACAATGTTTCTATTCAGTTGCCCAGGTTGAGTCAACATCTCTATCAATACAAAAATGGAGCCAAGATCAAATAAATAAAGCAAATTAATGAATATTTTTGAAAAATAATCAATGTCAGGTCAAAAAAAAAAAAACAAGCATTAAATGTCAGAGAAGCAAATTATTTATAATCAGCCACCTGATAGTGGAAAAACAGCATTGTATTTTATATTGTGTTGACTCTGTTAGGTCAAAATCCAGGTGAATGCATCTACTTGCCGCCACCTGTCTGTTTGATTGTGGCAGGTAAAGAAAGCAGCAGCTGTGTGAGCACAGACCCACAGCATCAGTCAGTAGACCAGGTCACTTCAACCCCTCCACTCAATATTAGTTTCTTTGTCAGCGGAGAAAGCTCTTATTAGTCTGCTGTACCGGTGATGCTGTGACATGTGCTCTGAATGCACCTGATGGAGGTGAGTGGGGGGGGGCTCCACTCTCACCCCCCTCATGCTCCACTACTCTCTGCAGTCGCATGCTGGAAGGAGCCCGCACAAAGGGAGTGGCAGAAGGCAGAGCCAGAGTCACGATGGTGGGCACAGATGTAAGGATTTATGAGCACCTCCATGCTTGGCATTTACACAAGGCGGCGTAACACAAATATTCTCTTATCGCTCGCTCCCTCAGTGAGCCAATGAGAGAACATAATCCAGGAGATTAGTTTGATTGATTTGTTTCTTTCCAAAGCAGGATTCAGAATTGCAAGGTTGTTATGATCTTTCTTCTTTATCGGAACAAGAGAAATGGAAACAGGAACACAGTGTTATTGTACAACAGAGAGGGAGAAATAACAGCTACCTTTTTACATGGACAACACAGATATAAGGTCATGTCATGAATAGTGATGATTATAAAGTAACCCTGAAAAGTACTCAAGGTGTTTTTCTTATTGCCGCAGAGGAGCCAAAACAATCTGAGTAAACTTCTGTCATTTGAGACGAGACAGGCGGCTTCTTATTGGCTGATGATGATCCATGACACTGAGATCGTTGAGAAATAGAAAGTAAACACACATTTTGTGGGAGCTGTGAAGAATTTTGTGCTTCATACAGATGGCGGCTCCGTACCACCACATCTATCCCAATCAGGACGGACTAACGAGAAGAATGAAACACAACGAGGAAATTTGAAGTAAAATGGAATTTATTGGGAACAGCAGGAAAAAGGAGTTTGGCTGTTAGACGCTGGCAGGAAGTCACACAGGAAGTTGTTCACCACAGGAGGGGGGGGGACTGTCCATAGGAATCAGACGCCTCCAATAACAGAAAACTTCTCTGGGATGAGTAATGGAGTTTGAGCATTTGTTGACAGCCGCTGTGTGATTGGCCGACGGCCAGCGTGTCATGTTGCGATTGGATGGAGACGAGAAGGAGCAGGTGGAGTTTGGAGATAGCGGGAAAAGAGCATGTGACTCAGTTCGTCTGTGCAGGTTTTCTTGTCTGAAGCAAATCACTGTCGTTTCCTTGGAAAGCCACTGCTTTTTTTTCTTTTTAGGTATTTGATATTCATGTATTGTTTGACGTTTCCATCATTTTGTCCATCCCTTGCATAGTACGCTCTATCACTCTGAACGCTGAGTGATTTGCCAAAGGAAGAGGGATGACTGCAGTGGAGCCTCCCAATGTACTGTAGGTAACAGTTTTAAACGTCCTTGACAAGTGCACAGTTTGCAAAGGAGCAAATTTAATTTCCATGGTTTGAAATTTCAAAGGTATCACCTGCTGTAATTGCTTGACTAGGGAATCCATAAATCATTGTTCAGTAAGGTCATCTTGTAATTTCTTCCCTAATGCTGGCATTTATTTTCCTAGCATCCTCTCTTTCTTCTCATTTAATCTAGCCAGGTCATTTGAGAGATTAATTGCTGCCATCTTCAAAAACAACAAATTAGTTTCACACATGTTCCGACATTAAGACGGAGTAACCGCACATATCAACGCCTAAAAATGTTGTACTACACTGCAGCTGCCGTGTCACACCAGTTTGTCACTGTTTGCACCGGCTGCACAGCTATTGTGATAATATATATATTTTTTAAAGCTAAGAACGAGATCCTGTGTTCTTAAGGTATGCGTGTTCTTTAGGCTGCAGCAGGTGGTGATGTATTTTCTTTTCCTTTTTGACACTTTGCCCTCAGGAACCCCACCATCAAAGGTCAGAAACCTTATCAATTAAATCCATGTTTATCATTATCACACTTCAGCATTCCTGTCCATCCCAATCGTCCCTCCCCCACCTCCTGTTCTCTCTTCTTTCCCTGTTTCCGTTACAGATTCACACTGTGCAACACTTGAACAGCCGCATTTTGACACCGAGCCATGAATTAGACTTTTATAATTCGAATTATATTATCCTAATTCAAATCAGAGCGCAGTGGAATGAATCAGTCCTTCATCAATAAGTCAGATTTTTCAATCAGTTTAACCTTGTGAACCTGGAGTTTCTGACTTGAGGCTAAAACCTAATCAGATCTGATGACAGAAACGCTTTATCAGAATTATACTCCGTCCTGTCAAAAGTAGACAGAAACAGAGACAGAGACGGGCTGGTGCAAAAATAACCATGAAACTGATCATGCACGAGCATCAATGCACAGTAATGCTCACTACTGTGTAATTACTGATTAATTATACGTGGAAACAGGTGGATAACAAGTGATGTTTTTAAGATACTGCCACAGGCGAATCAGACTCATGTTTAGCCACCTGCTTGATTTCTAATATGACTTTGAATAATCAATGCCTTTTCAATTCATTTTAATTTGGTTTCTTCTTTTATTCACATTTCATTGGGCATAACAATGAAACAAATAATATAAAGGCGATGATTTGTCTTTTTATTTACAGCTGTACTGCTGATAAATATGATATTTTCCACATGTATTTACTAAGACATGTATTTAGTGTTGAGTGTAGATAAACCGATCGTATGTAGGGACATATTGTAGCTCCAGTCCGTCTCACAGATGGAGATTGGACGAGGCTTCTGGGCTGCACAGCCCTCCTGCAAGGATGTGATGGACACTTAATTACTTGGCTGACAGAAGTTATTCGCCACCTGCACCCAACAGGGGTCTCTGCCAGACCCTGACCTCCACTTCCTCCCCGCGCACCCACCAGCTCACAAAGCAGATTTATGCATATGGCTATCACTCATCGCTCAGGTTATTAATATTAGACTTTTGTTGCTTTACTCTTTTTTTTTTGTTTGCTTGTTTTTTAAACCAACAGGTCCATCCACGAATCTGTAAATCACATTATTTCTTATCGACTTCCTTCTTTAAATCTATATCAATCAAATCAGTGGAGACTTTGAATTGGATTTTTCCCACATCTGGCCTGTGTCAGTGAAGGAGGCATCGGAGAAGGATGTTGAGCTTCACCCTGTAAATATTGAGTTATTAAACGACACTGTTTACTGTCTGGTACTCTGCCTTCCCCTTCAGTTCATGTGCTGCTGTGGCCTTAAATACATCATCACTATTCTGTGTTAACACCTTAACACCACTGGAGCCGAAGCAGATGGTCCTCAGTGTTGAAGAGGAGGTGCTAACTTTTTCCATCACTGCCAATTTAATGCCTGAACGACCTGCAAATTTTGACACGTTTCTCAAACCGAATGAGTCGACAGAGTTGCGAAGTACACGAGTGTCTGTGATACGATGAGCTCATGTTAAAGCGCGAAAAAAAACAAGGGCGGGTACACTAAGCGAAGGACAGTGTATTTATCATTAATATCGTATTGATGACCTTGAAACACTGCCGCTTTAACATGTGGGATTTACTTTGTACTAAATCAATATATTATTGGCCTTGTTTTTTTTTCAAGCCCACCTTATATCCATTTAATTCGGTGCACTTTTAATAGACAGTACGACACCGTCCTTTCCCTCAGGTAATTATGAATAAATGTATATGTAGGCAGAGCATGCTCTGAAATTACAGTTATTAACAGAGAGGAGATGTACCTCAACATTGCAATTACAGAGCTCTCGGGGGATTAACAAGTTTCTGTTTTATTATCAAATTCCTTCAGGCTCAAGGTAATGATCAACACAGAAAATTACATGTCTCTCTGTCACTGCCTCACTGTAGGAGCTACCTGTCTGTTCCCACTCTCTTTCTGTCTCACCTCTCACTCTTGCATTTTTTTTTAACTCTATTAGCCTTTTGCTGTACCTCTGCGGGTAAGCAGTTACTGTACCTGCTGTGTCCCTTTCCTCTTTATGCTAATGCATTCTGCTTATGACTACGTGTGTGGGAGAAAGCACATTGCCTGGAAAAAAGTACTCCAAAATAATTTCAATAATACCCGGCCAGCACCGCTTTTTAAACTGCCGTTGCTTCGGTCCTGCAGGCGATTCGACTCGTCCTTGGTGATCATTCTGACTCGGAAACTTTGTGCGAGTTGTGATGAGTGTCTCCAGACGAAGGGCACATCATTTAAAAACCTAGAAGAAGAAACCAAACCAAACCAGCACACGAGCCATCGACGGGAATTTTAAGTCTCATCAGGGAAAACAGGTCATTTTCATGCACAAGCCACTAATTAGATCAGATGACAGGTATCCTTTTAATGGCATGAGGAGGCTTTTGTGTTACTGTATGAAGCCATAAACAGAAAAACCATAATCTATAATAATGTCCCAACTGCATGCATTGTGGTAAACCACAGGGGTCGACCCCGTCGCTGCCGAATTACATTTATATGCAGCTCATTTGCAGCAGCAATTTAGTGATTTCTCAGCCATTTTACCGGCAACATTTAGTGCCACTGTAAGAAAAGCAGTGTGATCACATAGACCACGGGGCGAGGCAGAGATGAGACGGTACTTTACTGCAACATTAGACATCTGAGAATTGCATCATAGCTCATGGTTAATGTCAGTGTTGATATTTGCAATATTCATTATTATAATGTGACAGTGACCTTGTTTTACTGGTGTGGTTGTCTTTCCTGAAATATACATCGTTTAAGTTTCCATATCCTCAATATTGTAACCTGAATTAATACTTTATCAGTGCAAACAGTTATATATGCTACCAGGAGTTTGTGGTTTGAATAACAACAAATCTGTGTTGATTAGATCAACACTTTAATCTTTTTTTTCTTTTTTTTCTTGTATTCATGTTTGGTTTTGAGTAAACACATCAAACACTGAGATTGTTCTTTTGTTTACAGTAATGAAATGTAATGCACACTCATCACGACACTTTAATGGCAAAGCAGCAGTGACAACGTCTTCTCTCCTCATTCCTACCAGATTAAAATCAATACTCGCTGTAAAAACACAAAAGAGCTTCATCAGAAACAGAAACATGAAGACGCGGTATAATACAACATTTAGTTGGATTTCTAGGATCTTCGTACATGTCTAAGTCAAAGTGAAATGTCGTCATGTTCCACTGTTCCTGTGTTATGAGGTCAATACGATCGTTATTACCTCTATCTGTTAAATCACTTTCACACACATCACAGGCACAGCGACCTCCCACTGATTAAAAGATGATGATCTTGTATTGAATTTGAAATCTATTCTTCATATCTCAAATGTCAACATGGAGAGGGTGTGTAGGTGTTCATCAGCCTGTGTGTGTGTGTGTGTTCTGGGCAGCAGCTTGTAGATTATTTGTTTAGTTTTTTTCTCCAGCCACAACAGACAGGAGGTCTGTTTGTCCTGAGGAAGCGTTTGAGCCAACTGCAGATTAAAATTAGCATTTGCCCAATTTTTAAATCGTCCAAATGAAGCGTGAGATAAGGAACACAAAAAAAGAAAAGAAAAAAAAAGAATATCATTATAAATTGTATAGGGCTAGTGGAGGAAAGAAAAAGGGGACTCAGTTCTCACATATCTGTCTCATTGTTATCATCAGTGACACTAAGGATCTCTGACCTGAAATGTATTCGATCCAGTGTTGAAAATGAGCAGGCATACTCAGTGACTTAGAACAGAAATTAGATTACAAGGTCAGTGGCTGAGTCTAATGCACTGGAAGATTAGAGAGAGGGAGAAGAAATCATTTTACATGGCTATTGTTGTCATGGGGACTGAGCACTTGCACTGAGCTGTGTAAAACAGCAATTTAAAATGTGTTTTTGAAAATCTGTGTTGCCATCTTTTACTTCGCCATGCAGAAAAAACACATGAAAGACTCGTTTGAACTGCTAACAGTCAAGAGAAAGCCTCCATCTTTGTTAGCCTATCTCTTCTCTACTCGTTTAACTGATTTGATTATTGGATCTGTTTTGTGCTGACGTTGTATTTTATTAAAGAGCTTGTTGTCACTTAGCATGCCGCTGAACCAAGTCACGCAATCACAATAACTGAGTTATAGAGTTATAAGAGCCATAGCTTCCCTCACACACTGTTAGCTTCATGTATCCATTTACTGTATATTAATGGCTTTGGACTTTTCACACATAGGTCTCAGCAATGTGGAAATGTTCAATATCAGTAATGCTCACTCAAGGCCTCCCGTCGCTCTATATACTGTGAACAGTGGACATAAAAGCTGCACCGATTTCCTTTGGTATCTAGGCGATCACAGTGTTGGAATGACTCATGTGTGTCACGTATGGATGGTTAAATGGACGGACATGGATAGATGGATGGCAGCACAGATAACTATCAAACTGAAGGTTTGGGTGTCAAATCTGTTTCATGTATCAGCAGTGTCAGAGCTGTCAAAACAAGCCCACTGAAATGATTCTCCTCCACGTTCATATTCTAATACATTACTCTTTGTTGTTATTTCGAATGACACAATGATGTTGTTTTTTTTAACTCTGTGATGAGTCTCCAACATGACCATGGACAATTTATGCATTGAGAAGGTATTGCACTATATAAAAAACAACAACAATAACAATGCACCGTATCAAATGTATATAGACCCTGGGGGATTGTATTCAGCCCTCTCTGCAAAAGCTTCAGGACTGAGGTGGAGCAGTATGCAAAAAGACATGTGCAACATGTGCAGCAATCAGCCACAGCATTAGAACTAGTAACAGCTTTTTAATGCTGTTGCTGATCTGTGTATTATCCAAATGTGAACAAGGTAACAAAGCCAGAGTATTAAAAAAAAGTAATATGTGCCAACTCATGCAAAGCAAAGCAGTGACAATCTGCAGGAATATGTCTGGAAGAAAGCATTACAGCAAAAGCCTAAAAATGTTGTTGGATTGTGGTGAATACAAATGTGGTGAGCAGTCCACCGGGGCTTGTTTGGTCCCTGCAGGGCAGCACAGATGCCCTGCCTCACTTCCCCTCCTCCTCCGAGGCCTTCGGTTTGAGTTGCCTGGTCACAAAGCTTTGTTCTGTCGAACGCTCAGGCAGAGAGGGAAGATGTTCTGCAGCTTCATCTCAGCACGAAGGAGCGACAGAGCTTAGTGCAGGCCTCAGTTTTTCCTGGTTCCCCAAACCCAAACCGGCTGATGACACCACCGTAAATAAATGCATGTTGCATGTAACACCACAGCACCATGAGAACTGTCTAATTTGCTGTTCTCTGGCTCAGTCCTGCAGGTTATCAGCACAGTTTGCACATCTAGACCTGCAGTTTCACCATATTTCAGTCCTCTAGTTGTTTGTTTGCGTAAGAAAATGTGTGAGAAATTATTAGAAAATCTCCACCAGTAGGTTTGTGTCAGAGAAGTTTAAACTAGTAATTGGGATTGGGCCTGGTCCAAAACCTTGTTGGGTTGTTGCAGGCAAAGAGAGGCCTGATCCATTTTGGATGATTCACTTTGCTGTAGGTGCTCCTGCTGTCAGACTCTCCCCCACTGAGCACAATTAAAACACTTTCTCATTTCTTAATGCAGCACATTTTCAGTAAGTGCCATAGGTCAGGATGTGTAAGCGCTCCATTTGGGCAACCTCTGTGTGTTTTCAGTGCACGTCTACACCGCTGCTGTTGGTTAAACTGCAGTTGAACTTTAGTATTTTAGTTTGTTCGTGTGGGAGTCTGACCGCATCCTTTTCAACCTTTCTGCTCCATCTGAGCCGTAATGACACTCATCTCTCTGGAGATATTACACAAAACACTACAGGATATTATGCAAAATGTGTTTGCCATGATTGAGGATATATTTGTAAATGCATACTGCCGTTGGTCTGTAAAAAATGTGTGCTGTATAATATAATATATGTTGGCTCCATCTGGGCCAATACTGCGACATATATATAGTAAATATATACATAAGAGTTCCCTCCTGGAGCAGGCCAGAAGATTTGAACCTTCCCTTAAATCTGTTGAGTTGATGAATCTTCTTGCTTCAAATGACAAAACCTCCGGTCCACGCCCCCCTCCCCCCACCGCTGCAGTGTCCTGCAGAAGTGTAGAGCTGCAGATGAAATGTGTGGTGGACAGTGGACGATGAGCAGGAAAGGTCAGAGCGTCTTGGAGCAGCTGTGCGCTATAACTCTGCAGCTCGTCTGACGTGGCGCTCTGCAGACTCTGTGGCCCGGCCACAGGTTCTGATTCAGGACAGCATGAAGTTTTTTTTTCTTTATTTCTTTTCCCCGAAGCATGAGAGACCTGATGGGTTCAATGACGTCAGAGTGTGTGACTCATACCCCATTCACTCTGTACTCAGGGTCCAGAATACTATAATCTAGCCTGAACTGAGCAGTGCGTCTGAGAGTGTCATTGAGTGACACTGCGGTACAGCGGTAACAACACCATGAATGAATAATCATTACAAGTCGCACAGGAAACATCAAGTTGGGTTTTAAATAAGTTTAGGAAGAAATATATTGACTCCTATAACAACTATTTAATTTTTAATGTGAGTGTACTAAAATTCAACAACTTTGATAGAATATTCTTCTTCTGCAGTGGATGTGAAGGAAGTGAACCCCCAGAGTGGAGCCGTGGAGTTAAGAGAGAAACAGTGAGGAGAGCGCTGGGAGTGAAAGGAAAGAAAAGCAGCGGAAAACACGGCTTGAATTATGTGGGTTTTTATAACAAGTCATATATGAAAAGAGGTCGACTCATCAGAGTCATGCGACGCCGTGGCAACAGAATCGCATCTGTAAATTAGACTCAAGCCCGAAACCGAGGTGAAGAAGAAAAAGAAGACGAACGAAATGTTTAATTGTTTCTCATGTGGATTTCTATTTTGCAATTATTCTGTTTTGATCAAAAGACAAAGAGTTGTGTTTGTCACATGGTGGCGTCGGCTGTCAGGCTGCACACACACACACACACACACACACACACACACACACACCACCACTGTACAATTACTTTACAATGCTCCTCAAATCATAAAGCGCATTAGTTTAGTGCAAAATATTACAGAAACAGACGAGACTCGACACACTGATGCTTCCTCATCGGGCCAGATGATAAGACATGTGAATATGCATGCAAGATTTTTATCACTAATACAATACAGCACATATACAAATGTGTAGTTTCTGTTGACCAATGCAAAAAACAAGTTAAAAGTGTCAGTCGCATTTCTTCAGTGTCGGAATCGAACATCAGTCAGACAGTAAACAGTCCTTTTAACAGCATCCAACACAAAAAAATACCTTTCTGTGAAATATTTGAATTACAAATTTGATCTGAGAATAGTTTCAAATAAAAGTCTGAACCAATAATATTTATCAGGGGTCACAGAGATTATGTAAATGACCACTTTTTAAAAATGTTATTTGACAGGTTTTATGCTTTTATTTTTTCTCCTCACCGTTTTGCTTCCACCTTGACTCGCAGCTTTTCTTTCCCTTCCATCCTCCCTCGCTCCTCTCTTCTATCTCTCTGACCACCCTTCACTTCCATTCTCCAGCTTTGTCTTCTTTCCTCTCTTTTCTATTTCGACTCGCTCCTGCCCTTCATCTCCTCTCAGGAGAAGCTGCTGCCTGGCCTCAAAGGGAGCACTAGAAAGGATCCATCAGCCAGACTAGTATTCTCTGGAGGATGCATCCAGCGTGTTGCTCTGTTCTGCTCTGCTCACTATCATATCTATCCAACCCCAGATAGCCTTTACTGTAGATCACAAGACCTGTTTTCAAATTTGCTGCAAAGCTGTATGGAGCTGTAATTCCATTCCTTGTTGGACACCATACCTCCTCTCATAGATCCCCCCCTTCCAGCCTCAAGCTATTTACAATAGATTTGCCATTGGTGTGAGGCAGACAAGCTGTGTTTATAATACTGAATATCATTATATGCCTTGGTGTATACGGTGATGGATTGGCTGTGTACTGTATGCGCATGTTTTGTATGTTTTGTAATGGAGGATGAAAGGGTCACGTACAAAACCTACAGCAGATTTAAAGCATAAAGAATTAATCTGCCAGACTTTTTTTCTTGTTGGTTTTTTGAGCGGCAGCTGGAGACGGCGGTATGGCACTTTGAGCCTCCATGCTGGACCAAAACAAAGCCTCATTCATTCCCACATAACAACATCTGGGCATGCTTAACAGCATGGATAAATAAACAAGCCCTATGGACACTAAATCCCCCGCACTCAATCACTCTCACTCCCTCTGCACGCGTTCCCCCTTGCCACTCTGAAGGCTGTAGGTTGTTGGCGTGGGACCGGCACGTCAGCACCGATAGTGTGCATCCAATTAATTAGCCAAATGTTATCTCATTAGTAATAGCCGGAAGACCAAAACAAGAATACTCCCTTATAGTTGCAAACAAACCCCTGGCCAAAAATGAGGATGTTTCTCTCCTCCTCTGTAACCTCTGTGGTCTGCTGCCGCTGCTGCTGAGTAGGAGGACTGAGGGAGAGGGAGAGAGCGATGGATGGATGGATGTGAACGCTGTTTGGTCAAAGCGTCCATCGATAAACAGCTATCGCTCATGGCTCGCATTTATTCAACAGCTTCTGCAGAATTAAACAGAGCGGCCCCCAGCTCGTCCTAATGACTCGGTTTCAGGAGGCAGTCTAATGGTTTCTTTGTCTTTAAGTTATCTGTCTTTGTGGACATCTGCAACATTTGCACAGCGCTGTAAGCAAAAGTCAGCTCCATCTGACACAGTTCTGAATCCCTTGCATTCCTCAACACCTGTGCCTCAATGTTATTTAAAGCACTCAGGGGCTCTGCACCAAACACCAGCCACCGGCTATTTGCTTGTTTGTGTGTGTGTGTGTGTGTGTGTGTGTCTGTCTGTGTGCGTGTGTGCAGAAAGGAACTTGACTTCTTGAGCAGAGTAACCATGAGCAACGAGCTTTACACAGAGAAAGTAGCACTTAACAATGTGGAAACAGAGAACATGGGATCTATCTATCTATCAATCTATCTATCAATCTATCTATCTATCTATCTATCTATCTATCTATCTATCTATCTATCTATCTATCTATCTATCTATCTATCTATCTATCTATCTATCTATCTATCTATCTATCTATCTATCTATCTATCTATCTATCTATCTATCTATCTATCTCGATCCAAAAATAAAATCCACAAATTCAGTATAAGGACAAAATTTACATCAATTCAATTCAGTTCAACTCTTTATTTCAGATAAAGACTTGGCTCAAATTCAGATTTATTTGCCTCATAACATTTACAAACATAACCAACATGGAACCCCTTGTGGACGAGTCACATGTCCATGTTTCATTGGGCCGAGCAGGACGCAGCTCAGATGTACGGGTTTGTTTGTCGTGCAGGTATACAATGGAGTACATGCCCAGCAGCCTCTTATCTACAGCTGTAGTGTCGTGGTGTGCCGGTGCTTATCATCTGTCCACACTCTTCAAGGTTTCAGCGGGAGGAGCAGGATATCACTCGACACCCTCTGGGTCTTTTTTTTTCTTTCCCCGAGTCCCACAAATTTCACCAGTGACAGATTCATGATTACACTATTTGCATGTACAGCTATATTACCATGCTTCAAACGCAGGATTAATACAGTGTATAATCAAAATATGAAATTCATTGTCACCGACAGTACACTCAGTCACCAGCCCATTCACACTGGTGATACATGACATGTCATGTCATTGTGATTACAGAGGAGGAAATGAGGCAAAACAAGTCAGGAGGAGCTCGCTGCTAGGACGCTGTGATGGTCAGTGACGGTCGGGAAACATCTCAGCGTGTTATCACTGTCACTAGAAGCTGGGCAGGGGAAAAAATAATATAAAATAAGAAATAACAAAATAAGTTGTGCGTGTTTTTTATTTTTTATGTGGATTCAGAAACCCCAGGCCAAAAGCTGCAGAATCAAACCAACGACAAACTGCGAAAGAAGTAAACAAAGGAAACACAGTGACTATTAAGGCTCAGGAGTTTAGGGAGGTACCGAGCGTTTCTCTTAAACAGGTGCTGTTTGTACAGCGGCGGCTCCAGAGGGAGGAGGTTTAATGGGAGAGGGTTCCTCCTCCTCTTACAGTGTCCTTTCAATTAAACGGACCAACATGTTCCCGCACAGTTGGACTCCATCTACATGTACATATGCATAGAGAGAGAGAAAGAAAGGCACAAGTGGTATGTTGTGTGGTGTTTTGGTTTTTGTTTGAAGTATCTGGTCGGAGCCGTTTTTACTTTTAAATGAACAGGATATTTTATAAGTGTGGCGTTGGGCTCCTGGAGACTGATATATCACAGTGTGTTATTTATAAAGGAACAAAAGGAAGTGGAGTTTTTGTTTGGTCGGTGAAGCAGTGGAGGTATCCGCATCCTGGAGCTGCTGCTGAAGTGGAGATGTGGTTTGTGCCACAAATCAAAAAAATTCAAAATAAACCTTTACACCTGTGTTTTTCTTCCTATGCAGGCATATTATGTGATATGAAATACATTTAATTGGACATGTAACTGATCTGTTTATCAGTGGGGGGGGGTTGGCAGGAGCTGGATGTGTCACCCACTTATCCATCATACTTAGCCGTCTACGCCAACTTCTCCACTCACTTACTAACTAGATTTAATGCACTAGCAATCATTTCTCATGTAGTCAGCCATCCATGCCTCCTAGAAATTACATTCAATTACTTGTAAATTACTTTCCCAAGTACGTCGAAGTGGCAGCGTGATCACTGCCTGGTTTATGTTCAAAAGGCGACTGTCGCACCACGAGCCAGGGTTCACATGCACAGCCCAGCCGGTGGTTTGGTTTAGTTAACAGAAATTACTTTGGTTAAATGTCAGTGAACTCATTTTCTGTATTAAACCAGAGCAGGATTCTGTCTCTAACCGTAATCATGGTGCTGCAAGTGCCTAAACGTAATCACAAAGGTTTAATTATAGCATATAGTGAACATAGGTTATGCTGTAGTGATGTGTTCAACTGTATTCTATCTGAAACTTGCCTGATATGTAATTAGCCACGCATCCATATTAGGTTATGTAATTGAAAACATAATACAGTTTTAATTGTGTTTCATTCAAACTGAAAGCTGAGGACTCTGAGGATTTTATCCAACGACCGTCTAGTTTCTCTGCAGCTCCATTGACATCCATGGATACTGAGCTTTAAAGGTGTTCAGAAATGGCTTTTTGTCCCTTCCACGAGTTTCCACCAGTTGCCGCACGAGTTTACCTGAGTAAGGAAAACAAATTTTAACGTAGCTAACTGTTAGCTAGTGGACTTGCTACGCTATAGCTTGCTAACTTAGCTAGCGAGGCTACGTGATGAAGCGCTGGGATCCGAAGGAGGAGAGTAGAGTAGGGACGGAGGAGAGTTTGTGTCAGTGGTGTTGGGCGAATCTCCTCGTTTTTCTTTCTTTTAAAGTATATTTTTTTGGCTTTTCATGCCTTTATTTGATAGGACAGTGGAGAGTGTGACAGGAAATGGGAGGTAGAGATGGGGGGAATGACATGCAGTATAGGGCCGTCTGACGCGGGACTCGAACCGTGGCCGCCTGCAGCGAGGACCACAGCCTCAACACATGGGGCGGGTGCTCTACCAACTGAGCTAAACACCGCCCCCTCCTCGTTTTTCTCAGAATGTTTGATTGAGGGATGACGGATCCTGATATCATTGGCTGATGAATCGTGAGCAAAGTGATGCATAATTCGGGCGCCTTTCTGAATTCGTTTACTGTAATGCACTGAGATCCTACAGGAACGTGCGATAAGACGCTGATTCTGACAGAACTCGTCTCAAAGTCCAACCCTTTCTAACGCAGAGCTTCCCTTGCAGCTTCTGCTCTGCAGCTGTGCTTGAACACAATTTGTGGATTTTACACTCGTTCAATTGTTTGAATGTTTTATGATCTAAAACAATTAAGGGTTTCTGAAAGTGCCCCATGGCAACTGCAGAAATACCTCTCCCTTCCCCGGTGGCACCAGTTTCCCCTGTTTGGGAATCACTGGCATATGTTACATACATAATGCAGGTGAGCGTATTTAGACTGTGTCACACACCCATCAACTCTCTATACCTCAAGTGGTCTTTAAATCAGGCTCTGTCTCTACAGTGTCTCAAACAGCAGGCCTGCAGAGATTAGCAGGGGAAAATGGCTGATTCAAATTATCCTCTACTGCCCACTGGGGCCACTGATTGTACCAATCTACATGCAAATGGTCATGTTTATTACACCATGGGAATAGCAAAGCACAAAGTGCCCTTGATTAATGACTGGTTCTGCTTTGGTTTAACAAAAAAAGAATGAAATACAGACATTCAGTCGTCTGATTCTGCTGGAATCACTGCACAACCTGCCAAACCGCTACAGTGACTCACACAGGAGCTAAGGTGTTTCTTTGCATCATAAATACTGTTTTTCAAGCTTCTTAGAATGAAAGAAATTGGAGGGATGGTTGTCAGTGGCATTACCATTATTATTATTATAGCCATTTTTCCTATATTAGCAAGAAGTCACAGAGATGGCAGTTGTGTAAATAGCGTCTCTGCTATATGCTGCAGCTTGTTCATGTTTGCAGTGCTTCCCCCTCTCCGCCATCCCTCTTCCCTAACAGCTCCCCAGATGTCCGCTCACACGTCTACAATCTCATTTGAAGAGTTCATCTTGCTGTCTCCGGGGTACTACATATTATTGCTCTCTGTGGTTCTTCATGCAACTATGATAATGTGTGTCTTGGTTAGACTCCTCACATGCCAATTATGGATGCCTGTTATTGTGATGGACTCCACATTCATGCAGAAGAATGACTGAGTCTGTCTCCTTCCCTCCCTCTCTCTCCCTCTCTCTCTCTCTTCAGGCCGTGGCTTTTTCCTCACATCATACATCAGAATGTGTTTTCAAAGTCAAAGCCCAGTGTTGGAGGCAAGCGTGCGGCTTAGTGGAATATGAGGACATGTTCTTATTAAGCCAGAATTACATCAGTTCATATCGGCTTACACATGAATGACCCACAAAGACCATGTCATAAAAACACAGCAAATGAGCAGTAGGTCCTTTTCATAATTGTAGGAATAAGCACAAAAACTCATTTCTATGTTGGAGAACTCTTATTGGTTTTGTGAAAGTAATGATATGAAATACTGATAGTGATTTAAAGAAGACAATACTGTATATACACATTGTACACACATAAAAACACAATTATATGAACAACATATACAAATATTTATTTCCTGTGTTGGATAATCCAATATTACACCAGTTAATTTTACATAAATTGAGCTTTTATTACATTTGTAGCCGCAAATGTTACAGTACAATAAACTAAACAATTGTACAACATGATGTAATCCCATAAAGCAGCCCTGCAATTAATACCATCTATTTATTATTTTATGTTCATCATTGTTTGAGAAGCCGATTGAGTGGTTTATAGTTTTATAGTTTGTACATTATGGGATGTTTAATAATAACAATCTAGAGACATTTAATCCTTAATGCTTTAAAATCACTCACAAGATTGGTGTTGTATAATTGTTCAAGGACATATTGTTTTATTGATTGACATTATAGGTTTTATTTGATAATTAAATGATATATTCTGATGATATTGATCTGTCTTGGCGCAAATGTTTTTCAGACAGACGATATGAGTGACTTTTGTGCCAGTTGCTTTTCAATAACAGGATTTGCATTCACAGCTATCACTGCAGAGAAATGAAGCAGAGGTTTCAGCTCAGCCTCAAATCTTCATTATTCATACTTTGACCATGAGGGAGCAGGTTGGACCATAACGAGTTGGAACACCAAAACAAACAGGCTGCAGAGTCGGTTATTGATCCTCAGTGGGATTGACACTAACAAGCTCTTCACATTTACTCTTCACAATACGTCTTGTGATTTCACAGAGTTTAAGTAGCTATTCATGTGACCTTTCTAAAAATAAAAACATCATTAATAATTAAACATCAATTCACAAAAACCTTATTTGTGAACGTGCATCTGATTTACTCTGTAACCACTCGACCAACTCGCAGTGTTGACTTCAACACAATATGAGCTTAAGGATTCTCCTCCTGTAATAAACTAACTCTCAAATTGTGTAAATTTAAATTAACAAGCAGGAGAAAACAGGTCCAGGCAGGAGATTGAAGAAGAAAAAAAAACCCTTTGAAATATTACAGATCTTACCCAGGATAGCCAATTAGCAGCCGTGAAGCAAAGGGACAAATTAGGACAAATAGTTAACGTTTTCTCTTTTAAGGACAAAAACAGATGAATTCATTACCTTCTGAGGTCTGATATACAAACACAGACAGAGCTGTTAGCTTCTTAAAAAAAGACTCAAAGGAATATATTTTCAAATGGCAGAGAGCTGCGTTGCATTTCATGCATTATGCAGGTTTTTTCTATCAGATGTGATTTAAACAAATACCTCCTGCAACACTCACTTGTTTGTTCTTGTTTTGTTTTTTTTTCTGTCTGAGTACTGATACACATTCATCAGAGCAGTGGCCAGATGGCAGCTATGAGGGGGGAAAAGGGAGGAAAAGTCCTGCTGATGACTTGTTGTGATGCAAATTGAAACTTTTTTGTCCTGTCTTGATTTCAAGGGGGAAAAAAAGAGAAGATTTGGATCATTTGTGCAGAGCAGCAGCAGCAGCATCCATCATTCATACTCACTGAGAAATAGTGAGCTGGTGCCGTTAGCCCTCGGGCTCCAGAACAAACTCACCATTCACATAAACATTGACTTCCTGCAGCGTCTGGCAATCTATTGACACTGACAGAGGGAGGGGTGGGGGGGTTATGTCTCATGCAAACAGAGATTATTGATGGAATAATGGTGTCAAACGACTTTCTTCCTTGATCTAAATGATTAAAGTTCAACAATAGACGATGAAAGAGAAGGAGGAAGAAAGTTAGTCTGGGATGTCGATTTAATGGATGAATTTTATTATTTATATTTCATGTTATTTATTTAACATCACTGCACATGTTCGCTGCCTCTCTTATTAGGGCATCTCTTGATTTATCTGTGTTTGTCTTTAAAAGCAGAACGAAAATACTGTGAATACGTGATGTTTAATTCATAATGCATCATTATAAAGTTTTGCAGCTTGAAGTTTTCAGTGCATTTCTCGCTCTGTAACTATTTTAAGTGTAAAACTCCACAGGTGCATGCTGGGTGACTGAGAAATGTCTCTAATCTGTGAAGAACTAATTGCATTGTTTCCGTTGCATCCAAGGTAAAGAGTCATGTGACTGTATGATGCAATAACATGTGCTGACCTTACCTCTTCTTCTTCTTCTTCTCCTCCTTCTCCTCCTGCAGACGGCCCCCTGGGACCTCGTGGTCTAGTGGAAGCCACAGAGATGTGCACACAGGAGTGTTTAGTGCTGGGACATTCAGACAACTGCTGGATGCCTCCAACGTTGGGAACATACCAGCAGCCCAAGTCGCCTGTGTCCAGCTTTGGGTCTCAGAGGGAGTGGGGTCCCAAGGACAAACTCCTCAATGGACACACTCTGACCCGAGCCTGGAAAAACGAGAGCGGGCGGTCGGAGCACTTTGTTGACAGGAAGCAGTTTGGGAGCGGAGAGGGACACTTCACCAACAGCGGGATGGCTGATATTCCTTTGGTGAGTCTGAAGTCCTGCCAGCCGGCGTCCTGCCCGGACAGCCCGAAGGACCAGCAGCTATAAGACGGACTTCTTCTTCTTCTTCTGCTTCTTCTTCTTCTGCGCTGTGAGACGTCCTCCCACCTGGACGAAGCTGCTGCTCACCTTTGCACCTCTCCTGTTTTGTTCCTTTCTTTCTTTGGTGTCATCTCTCTTTCCACTTCAGTTGAAGCTTCTGCAGTGTGAACTTTGTAGGCCACAAAACTGTAACGCTTTACGCTGTGTTTCTCTACAACTCGACTTTACTACGACTCTAGAAGAACCTCTTTTTTTTCTTCTTTTTTTTCTAAACAAACCTCCATGGATTTCTTCAACGACGTACGGTAACATTTTCTGTCCACTTCATGTGTGATTTGGACGAGTCGGAGGAAGGACATGTGGAAAAATTGAGAAAAAGAAAAAACAAATTACATGGGGAAAAAAAAACTACTATGGCTGACCAATATATACAAATATTTGTGGTGTGGTTGTTATTGAGTTGTTCAGGACTATATTAATCGACACAATCAAAGAAAATGGAATTACATTTCAGAAAGTGTTGTTCTAATGACACTGTTAGTGGACACTTGTTTATTCTGTCATTGTCTGTGTGTTTGTAAATAAGACTTATTAACCACTATCATGTATCTGTAATAACCACAGTGAATAGGACAGTTCTTGGCTGTTGTCTTCATAATGGCTTGTCATCAGGATCTGAGACTTCAACTGGGCAACGATCTATAATGTGGCGTAATGTACATGACGAAAAACATTAACCTGATTCTTTATAAAAACCCCAATAGTTTTTTTTTTTTTAAACAGATTTCCATCCCATAATATACTCAGTGTTGCCCCATGACTCATGATGATATTCATTTGAAGTACCATGAAAAACCACAGGCAAACCTTTTTTTTAAAAACTAAAAACTAAAAACATTTTGTATGAAGGATGTCAGTGCTCAATATGTGCATTATAAAAATGAAAAGCTCTGAAAGCTCTCTATAAACTGATTTTGAAAGTGTTCAGTACAATTAAATAGCAATATATTTGTAAATGGCTAAATGTTTTATCTAATGTTGATCTTATTACTGTATAGATTTTATTCAAATTGTGATTTGACTGAGTGCAATCCCTCAGTAGTACCTGCAATTTATTGACATGTGTATATATATTATTATTATTATTATTATTTCAACACAGACCTATTATTTTCCATGCGTAAGAAAACACACGTTAAGATAACACTTAAAAATCACTGTGCCTTCATGAGGTTTCTTCAAACACTGAAATGTTCTTATTTCAAAGACAAAGAACATGTTGGCTACTAAGAACATCCTGTCTGATAAATGAAATGCCTTATGCATTGAATGTTTGCCAAATTTAAGAGACATAATCACACAGATGTACAAAAAGTACAAAAAATCCAAATCGTTGGTACTGAAGAAAAAACAGAGAGAGGCACGTTGCCAGATAATGCAAAGAGGGAGATCATCCGTCATTCCACTGTCTGAAAAGGTTTGTTTTTACTCCACAGCATGGAAGGCAAATTACACAATGGAGAAAAAAAGCATGCTAAAAAGATATAGCTTTTGAAAACTAACTTGATCATTTTTGTGTCATTTTTCTTTTGTTGGAATAGACTTGATTTGTGCATTAATAATAAGGAGACATTGGGTTTGTAAAGCACTTTTTTTCCATATTTATGTCACAATATAAAGAAGTTAAGTGGGATGGAGTGATTTGCTTATCGCAGTATGTTTGTCAGTTGTGAGGGTGTTTGACATCACAAATACTGAAACAGTTAATCCTTGTTACTACTACTACAGGTATACAGCTACTGCAATAAATGTTTTAATTATGTGTATGCTTAATTTGTGTACAGGATGATCACCTTCAGGAGTTCTGTGTCTGTTTTTTTGGTCCAGATGAAATAATGCGATTTGAAGACGTGTTATCATAAAAAATAAAATAAAAAACACGCCAGAGGTTTATTTCCAGAGGACAGAGGATAGGACACAGAAGAGGGACGTTTGAGCCTTTTTTTTTTCTCTTTTTTCTTTTTTTTACCATTTCCGGAATCATTTTCTTTTTTGTAGGATGGCCAGTTTCCTCCAGTCATTAAAGAAGGAAGGACGAAGGGGAAGGGAAAGAAGAAAGGAAGAAAGGACAAAGGGAAAATAGGAAGGAAGAAGGGAAGGAAGGAATGATGAAGGGAAAGAAGGATGGAAGGCAGAAGTGCGGAAGAAGGAAGGGAAAAAGGATGGTGGAAAGAAGGATGGGAAAAGGAAGGAAAGAAAGATGGAGAGAGGCAACAGATTGGGCCAATTAGATCAAAAGAGGAAGGAAAGAGAAATGAAGGGAAGGAACAGGTCAAGGAAGAAAGCAGAAGGATGGGCAAATGGAAATAAGGGACGAAGGAAGGAAGGAATAGAAAAATGATTGTGAAAAGAAGGAAGGGAGAAAGGAAGGATGGAGGAAGGGAACAGATTGGGCCAATTTGACCCAGAAGGATGACAGGAAGGTTAAAGAAGACTCTTATCTTTACATCTCAGCACCAACAGTTACAGTTCATAATATTTTGGCTTAAAAATGAAGGACCAGGATGGTAGGTGTAAAGAAACTAAGTTAAACAGCCTCCTCAATAATATTTATTACTCAAGCAGAAGGGACAAGGCCTCCAGAAAAACATAAAAAGGACAAAAAAAAGGGCGATACAAACCCCTCCAGTATAATAATGGAGCGAAGCTTGAAGGAGGTGATTCTGGGAAGGTAAAATGTGTGGAAGGAGGTTGCTATGGAAAAGCAGAGAGTTGAGTCATTCAAAGAGAAGCTTTCAATTTACTCTCAGGTTTTTTCCTTCACGTCTTATTGTCGGTCCTGAGCTTTGGTTAAATGCTGAAATAATAAGATTTCAAATAGAAGATGAGGAGCTCAGAGATCGAGACGCTAGAGGTGAACTGCTGCCCCCCCGCCCTCATCCCCACCCCCACCCCCACTGAGCTGGTGTAGGAGACAGCAGAGGTACAGACACCTGGTGGGGGCAGAGTGAGAGCCATGCAGGCTTTTACCTGCTGGGAGGTGGTGGTGGGGGGCGGTTCAGTATAACTCCCAGTTACACCAACATCCACATGCTTTAAAGCCCCTCGCTGTGTCTTAAATCACTCCTCCCTACAGAAAATACACTTTCACTCTACAGTGAGCAGTAAAATTGAGATTTCAAGACACTTACAGTATGAATCATCATCGTTCTGTGTCATCGCTGACAGGTGAAGAGCCGCATGACTGTTAATTTCCACATGAAGCTGCGCCCTGTGAGATTGTTTCGCAGAAAGGCAGCGTATAATACCCCACGGATGAGACTCGCATTTGTTGCATTGTGGGGATTCCTGAGGGCGCCATATAGTCCATAAATCCCACTCTCTGAATGTGGACACTCAAAATGAAAATAACAGATCATAAATACAGTGCACCATATAGTAAACAGGCTCTGGTTTTTGACAGACACCCTGAGGCTCCAACTTCAATTCTGTCATATTTCTCTTATTATTTATTAAGAGTTTAACTCTGTTATTCTCCCGTATGGAGGCTGTGGTTGTGGTGCGGTCAGATTTTGATTGGCAGCGATCCAAACCATCGACCCATCCGACCCACCCGACCGCGTCACATGATTCAAATGTTGCCAAATCCCAACTGGGATGCTCACACAGGATCCCATCATAGAGAGCTGATTGAGAAAATGTCAAAATGACAAAATGTCTATAGAGGACATTCCCATACGCAGTGAAATGTCAATCATCACATGGTTTCATCTGCAAGCTTGTGTGCATCAGATGTTTGGATAACACTGCAGCTACTGTGCTTATCAACCCGCAGACGACTCAGAAACAAATTTGCATGCCACCACTGGCCGCTAATGAAGGCCCAGACACCCGGCATAACTGGTGAACTAATTATATTTTCTTTATTCTTTTAGGTTTCTCTTTCTCACTGTAACCTCATTTGATATATTTATCAGCTGTCGCCCAATGGACCTGCTTAAATTCTTATTTGCCATGCTAGCTATCGACTTGGGCAAGAATAGTTTCTGAGAAGCTTCAAAGCTAATTGCCTTGGAAGTGCGGGGGGAAGTAAATTAGTGTCACGCCACAACCAAGAAAAAAGGTTCCCAATCGCATTTCCTTTTTATATGGCTTTGAGAATATTTTTCAGACAGGGAAGCCTCCGTGCACAAAGTGGAACAGAGTGAATGTTCAGCGGGGAATCAGTCACAGAGAAGCCGTGGCACTTCAGACAGAAGAAGAGACAACTCTCCACAAAGATACAGTCGACAGAAACAGCACCATCTACATATTTTGAAGGCGATATTTGAAGATAATAAGAGCACAAATTAATGTTGCTCCGCTGCAACACTTCGCTTTAGCTTCAATCCATCTAATGAATGCGGGAGAATTCAATTTGGATCTCGGTAAAAACAGTGCACACTAACAGATCCCGTGGCCTTGAGAGCCTAAATTTCTTCAAACTGGAGGAATTCCTCTTTGGCTCATCGGGAGGGGAGGAGGAGCTCAACGGGAAGCCGAGATCTAAAACCCGGTTACAGTGGAGCTTTAAAGGGACCGAGTTTCTCTGTAGATCGCAGTCAGGAGACAGTAAGAGTTGTGCTGCCGCCGCCTGGAGCTATGTGACCCGGGCTGTCTTTTTACTTGACCAGACAGGTCTCCCTCTCACTCACACAGTAGGTATCTGCCGCTTGCATGCAGCATTGTGAGCGGGGGTTAAGTTAGGCAGAGATTCACGGGGGTTTGAAATGATCCAAGGCAAATTGAAAGAGATTTAAAGAAAAAAAGCTTACAGAGCAAAATATAAGCAGCGGTGGCTTTTTTTTCATGAGGAAAGCTAAATTATGTATGCCTGGGTTAAGTTTCTAGCCAAAACCCTGAGAATTTATCTAGTTTCATAACACTATTATTTTTCAAATGAGGTTTTTTAGACAGGCACACACAGAACAACACACTTGTCACACAGGAAAATCCCATATAGGATAGAAAACAAAAGATCACAGGGTCACTGATTTGGAGATGTAGATATGTATACTTTAAGCTTGGGTTGCATATTATTAAAAATGTTGACCACAGAAAAACAAAATTTAAAAAACAACATCTGTTCCTGTAAAATAAGGCGGGTACAGACTGTGCATGCATGATAGTTCTTCCAATACTGTGCGCCTATTGTGGATAAACCAAGAAAAAAAAAACAGGAATGGTTTGTTCTGGCCTTTAACACCAGATGAATGTACAGCAGCATGGAAATCGGTTTACAGATGGAGAAGGAGAGATGCAGTGATGTTCTTTAGATACGGTACATTTTCTTGTGTACAGCTGACAGCAGAACATTTACAACACACACACAGTATAGTAAGCCCTGCTAGCCTGCGTGTGTGTGTGTGTATCCATTAATGATGTCCATTTAAATAAACAGCAGAGTTGTATTTTATACGAGACGCCCTGAGGAAGAGGAGGAGGCCCGGACGAATGAAACATGAAGGTCAGTGCAGAGGAAGATGAGAGACCATGAACTGTCATCCAATCCCCACAGCAATAAGGATGACAGATCAAGAGTCTTGTACCTCGTGCCTCGTGCTCCCCTCACTCTGACTTTAACCTCACCGATCTGAATCATCCCAGTTATTATATCCCCAAAGGTCGCGCAGGGAAACACTGGAGGTCAAACCAGTGAGCGAGCGCTGAGGGCTGGTGAAGAGAAGCTGCTGCTGCTGTAAACAAGACGCTCTGAGCTGGATGTTAATGTCATTATGCGGATATGTCATCGTCCTAATGACAATGCTGACATACTGATTTAAAGTGAGTGTAATGTTTATGTGTTCACTGAGTTCTTAGTTCAGCTTGTTAACATTTAACATTTGCTCCGTGGCATTAAACATCATCAGTGGTAAATTTACTCCTTCAGTTCATGGCAAGACTTGAGTTCTGTAAACTTTGTTTTAGATGTTAAATATTTGAATTAGGAGTATGATAAATATCATAGTTCAGTTTAATTCATCTGTTTGACACAGTAGAAAATATGCAGAAAGATGGCAAGTCATAAACTGGTGCAGTGCAGAGGGAGGCACAAACCCACACGGCTCATTTGAGGCGTTGACCAGGAAAGTTAAAACGATAGAGGCACATACAGTATTTGAAAAAATATTACAGTTCTTCTCTGCTTTGGGCGGCACAGTGGCGCAGTGGTTAGCACTGTTTCCTCACAGCAAGAAGGTCCTGGGTTTGAATCCCCGGCCGCCAGGTCCTTACTGGTGTTTGTTTGTCATGTTCTCCCCGTGTCGGCGTGGGTCAGAGATTTAAAGTACCCAGATTTTTTACTTGAGTAGAAGTAAAACTACCTGTGTAAAAAACGACTTAAGTAAAAATGAAAGTATCCAAATATCTACTCAAGTAAAAGTAAAAAGTACAGTAGTAAGTATTCCTTATTTCATTGCTTGAGTCATTTCATACAAAATTGTTGAACTCGTCAAAATCTGTCAAACTTATTTTAAATGGTGGGAGAACCACTGTGAATTCAATTATTCAAATATTTCAAGGAGAACAGGTATGTATAGTATTGTAATTCAGTACTAATCTGCACTGCACTACTCTCACGTGTCAGGTGTTAAGCTTATATTGTGACAAGAACTTTTTACATTTTACTGTATCGTCATACGTAAATAGTGAAAATACGGAGTTTGTGGAGCACAGGCTGTGCAGTGTTGGGTATAGACCTCAGCACACGTGAGTTGATAATGGAGGATGAAGATGATGAAGAAAACGGCTCCTCATGTTCTCTCCGTCCTCGTCCACAGCGTCTTTGTAATGTCAGGGTCAGGTTTCCTCTCTGAAGCTCCTCACTGTGACTCTGACTGAGCGGTGGCCACAAGGTTTCATTCTTGTTGGTTGGACTTGATCTCTCTGCACTGTTTTACTATTTAATAAGAAATATTCTGAATAAAGCTCCAGACACTCAGAGACATTAATATCTAATGATCGATGTGTGAATCATCTCTGGGACTGAGGTCCTGGTCCTGTTCTGTCATCCTGATCTGTAAATGCATCAGTTCACACCTGGCAGACGCATCAATTGACCACTGGAGTTCAGATTTCACTTCCCCACTTCAGACACAAGTAAAACAAAGACAGGTTGGTTTTCAGTGTTTTTGTGTCTGAATTTGTGCAAAACAGGTTTTTATCCCAGAGTAAAATAGTAAAACTGGTGCTTCCTGCAACCAAAAGACCATTCACAACTTAATCACTGAAGACTTCTGAGTCCTACAGCAATCTGTCGTGAAGAGCCACAATGAAAACATATGGATGAATGTTTGTTTGTTTGTTTTTGTCGTTTTCTAATTGAGAAATGTCGCCTGAACGAAGCAGCTCTGTCATTTCAAGACACAAAGAAAACTCTTCCAGCTGTTTTACCGTCACGCCTCGCCTGCTGCAAACTGCACGGCCCTGTTTACTCGCCTCAGCCAAGTTTCCTGTGGCTCCTTTCCAGTTCAAACAAACTGCTGCTCACGCTTTTAACACCAAAAACAATAATATGTAACGCACCTCCCACCATTGTGACACCCACCTCCCATTAATCTGTACTCTCTGTGAAGTCAGCGATGACCTCTGAAGATATGTAAATTGTTTACTAATTGCAGTGGCCGTGATCTCCGTTTTACTGTACTTCTGAATTACTGTGCTCATTAAGTATTGTTGGGAGCCTCGGGTCACAAACAGAAACTTGGTCATTACACAGAGCACACTCAGGCTAGAGGGGAACTGTGCTCTCCCATTATTATTGCTGCCTGTGAATTAGACGTCAAGTTAATATGTGTTTTCTTCCTAACCTGACTGTGTCCGATATTTCATATTTGAGCTAATACTTCACATTATTATCACATTAAACTAACACATATCACAAGTTATTACAAGTTTTGTCAAATTTGTAAATGAGGCCATATCTAATATGCCCCAATTTGCATACATTTCCAGAACGAAAATCTGAACAATGCATGACGCTACTTTCAAAATTATTGTTTTATTTTGTTGACATATTAGAGTCAGAAGTTTTTACAGAGGGGATTTTGGATATCTCTTTTTATCACTCTGTAAATGAGAAAATACTGTCACCAGCCCTAAAAAAAAAAAATCTAATTTCTCCATGTTTTTAGGAATAAAATGTTGTCTAAATCAGGCTTTGAAACCTCTCAGTAAAAACCTTCAGAATATAGACAGGAATTAAACTGGAAGGTTTGGTGTCTGTAAGTGCTGCTGAAGCTCAGAGTCAGAGGAAAAACACATTTTGAGAAAACATCCTTTAAAAACTTTTACTGTAAAATTCCATAGATTTTAATGTAAATCGTACTTTTACAATTTGTTGCAGATACTGTATGAAGGAAATTACAATTTTTGGAGCCACATAATTGTTGAGGAAAGAGAGAGAGCTTTACAACGATACCTGACATGACATCGGTCAGACAACAGGCACAGCACAGTTTGTCACAGTAGCATATTAACTTTTGGTGAATTTAGGAGAAATCTACTGACAATAGAAGACGAAATGAGGAAAATGACCACCTTTATGCGGAATTTCACCATTTCTTTTGACATTTCTTGAAATAATACATGTTAGGGACGAAATTGGTACAAAATTGGTCAGTGCATGAAAAGACTGTTTTTTCTTGTTCTCTTTTTTGTGCATTTCACTCATGTCATGTTTATTTTTTAACATCTAAACACTTTTATTTTTGAAAGTCACATAATGCATTCATGCACATGCAAAGACTGAATGTATTTTATTTTATTTATTAAGCTTTCAGCCCAGTCCGTGATTCATTCTCACCTTTGCACCGTCCAGACAAAGTTAAATATTAAAACGTGACAGTTCATAAAGCCGATGACTGACAGCTCCGACTGTTTCATCAAGAGTTAATGCGTCGGTGAGAATCGATGGGCGCTCTACTACCTGGGAGCCGTTCCCTGCACCTGAAGGCCATTTAGAAAGAGAGGGAGAGAGAGATCTGATGGCTTGAGTCTGTCTTGGCCCCTTCCAGAAATCTGATCCACATGGGCACAACAGACACATCTGTATGGATCGCTCCCCCAAAGCCAATCAAGGAACAAACACTCTGCCAATATTCCCTCCAGATGAGGCCTGAGCTCCGAACAGAGGGGTTGAGATGAAAGAGAGAGAGAGAGAGGGATTGTTGATTAACCTCTGCAGTCGGTTGTAAATCTGTACACAAGGAAGGAGAAACACAGGCGCCGGCGCTGCACTCATACCTGTCCACCAAGGCAATCTCAAAAGGATTCTTGTCAGCAGCAGCTGTCTTTAAACACCAGCGGGTTGTAGACCGGTTTGTTATTGCCTCCTCTTTGGTTCTTTGTAATGACCCCGACCGTCGTCTCTGTGCTCTAATGCATTGAAGAACAATGTGTTTCTGTTTTTCCTCGCCGTTTGATGAGCTGTTATCTTTGCTGGAACAAAGCTAATTAATGCTGTAATTCTGAAGTGAAAATAATCATTTCTTTTTTTTTCTTTTTTTTTTTTACAATGCCCCATATAGGTTTCTTTCTTCTTCTCGTAATTATTGAAAAACTCAACCGCATCAAATTTTTAAATTGGATTCAGGGCTGCTTTGTTTGGATTGGCTGTTAACAGAAGATGACAATCTTCCCACAAGGACCAGTAAGACTAAAAATTAAAGTTATAAAACAAAACAAAAGTCTGGTTATCACGGCACGAGAGGCAACTTGTGGGTAATACTGTACCCCTTTATTTTGTACATTATGTATGGCAAGACAGCTTGTATTAAAATGTTAGCATGCAACATGATTTTAGGAAACTTTTCTAAAGTCTCTGTACCAGTAGAAGAGGGAGTACATACATAAGTACAGAACAAAGAAAGGTAAATATTATAACACAAGAAGAGGAGGTGTTACTGGAGATGAAGTAAAAGTTTTATTCAGAGATATATAATTGCAACTCAACAACAACATTTACATTAAAATTGTAATTCTAATGCATCTGGAGATGCATTTATTAATAACCTGTGTTTGCTCTCTGTGTGCACGTGTTGGGCATATGTTCACATGTATATTATTAATATGTTTAACTATGAATAAATCCATTTGAATGCATGTACTGTATGTGTTGTGGAGGTGTGCCACATCTGGAGAGCTGTTACCGAAAGCTCTCATTTGCAAAATGCAGTCAGAGGCCTCTGACCATGAAGTTTTGTTAACTTCTGGATGTTGTAGTTTTAATTTGGTTTTCTCAGCTCTTTACAGGGGAACTATGCGAGTCTGATGTCTCCTCCTCTGTGTTGCTAACCCTCCTCTCCTCCATGTGCATCTGTTTTCAATGAAGCCAGTCAATGGATGATGTTATTTATCATTTACATTTTATGTATTTAGTCTTATCTTGTCATAAACAAGAGATTACAGGTTATGATGCAGAGATGAGAGCTGGGACACCTCTGATCTTACACGGTTGGTTTGCGGCCAAGAGACGCTAGGTGGAAGGCAGAGAGCCTCCATTCTCCCTGGAACTAGTTACAAGTCATTATTTAATTATCACAATCACTCCAAAGCTGTTCAACTAAGGTAAAAATGCAGTATAGTTACAGTACAGACCCTGCATACAGTAGTTCCTCTTTAAACCAAACTTTACCAGAGAGGCGGCATCATTCTGAAACTCACTGGAGCTGATCCTCCTCCTCCTCCTCTTTCTCCTCCCTCCTCAGTGGATTCACTCCTGGACCGATTCAGCACCATGGGCTTCTAGTTGGAGCCGTGGGCCGGTCCATGGAGGTTTTTTTTTTTTTTTTTTTTCACTGAGCTGGAGAGTAATCTGCAATCAATTGAGCAGCTCATGGAGAATCTCCTCCAGCAGCAGACAGAGCTCTTTTCACGGCTTGCTTGTCTGCAGCCAGAGGCCCTGTGACTCACGCCGATGTCCCTGCTCTGATTTCACACCCTGCCCTCTCCCCGATGTCTGCAGCAGTCAAGGGTTATCCTCTTATCCTCCATGACCTGTTCAGTGCTGCCTCCAGATCACATGCACCCCCAAAGATTCTCACCTGGTCTGCCACAAAGCAGGAAGTCCATCTCCACCAACTCAGAGGACACGTTGTCCACATCATCAGGACCTCCACGTCCAAATGTTCCCGTATTTCACAGCCTGAAAACCTGTTCCACTGTGTGATATCAACTCCACCACACTCCAACACACCTGTGCTTCCCCCCAGGTGGGCAATCACTCCACTCACGACTCTGGAGGTTTCCATCGACAGGTTTTACTGTAACTGTTGGAGACTGTATCATTAGATGTGTAAAGCTCTCTGGAGCTATTTAGCATGCGGTCTGTTAAGATTAATTGGTTTCATTGAACTTAACTGACCAATACTGCTACTAATTGTTGTTTTTATTGCTTTGAGACATTGGGGATAGTTTTTCCATCAAGGCACTGACCCACATCCAGGCTCTGGACTTGATAGTCCTGGTTCCTGTCAGTGCAGGTCCTGCTTCTGCTGGGTCTGGTTTCATTTCCTAGTAACACATCATTCCAGTTATGATTATGGCTCGATGCAACTTTTTCATGTCCGATACCGATAATTTAGAGTATCTGCACATACCGATATCAGTTCGATACCTTCTTTTCTCCTGTTCATGTTAGTAATAATTTGTATAGACATACTTTGCTTAATATGGACATCTAAAAGCACCATGTTCAAAGTGTGCAACAATATTCTGCTCCCCTAAATGAAGAAATAAAGTAAGTAATAATCCTTGTCCGCAAAGTAATGCCAAACAGCTGACATGATAAAATTGCTATGCTGTCACTCACAATGCTTATACATGCTGCAGCGGCTGCTTCTCTGTTTATGGCACGTTGCGCAACAGCACGTCGCACATCGCACAACTGCTGTTGCTAAGGCGACAGTGTCTTACGGCATGTCGCAGAAATTTAAGTTGAGCGTTCAGGCGTAGGGATTGGATTGGACGGGCTATAGCTTATTTATAGTTTTTGATGGTCGATTCTGAAATTTTGACCAATATCGGACCGATACCGATCCTGAGTGTCGTATTGAGCCACCCCTAGTTATGATCAATGAACATCAGCCTGTTAAAGGGGAACGACGCAAGTTAGGTCAGTCGTTTTTTCACTGTGTTGGTCGCTTTTTTCTCGACAGACAGAGGTGCTGATCTTGCAAAGGTGTTTTTATTCGGCCAACAGATGCTAGGTGGAAGACAGAGAGCCTCCATTCTCCCTGTAGCAAGACATTTAACCATCACAATTATTCTGAAGCTGTTTAAAGGTATCTTGCATTGTTCCTCTTTTAAAGAGTCTCATTATAGTTTAAAACCACAAGGTTCTTTCATCACTCATCATTCATTTGTTGTCACTGTTTGTTTCTGTCACTTTTTGGAGATATCATTCATTAAGAATCCCAGGAATTAGACAGGTCATAGCCTGTGTGATCACAGAGTTAAAGATCTTCTTCTGTTACTGTTTGTGTCTGCTGAACCCACACAGTGATTTCTTTTTTCTACCAAACTGAAATCCACCCTGTTCTTTTTCCTCTGTCAAACTTGTCAAGCTTTTAATGCCTCAAACAACTCCTTTAGTGCCTATAAACATCAGCAGCTCACTGTAGAGCAGCTTGTCAGCATTTTTCAATAGCTCTTCCACAAACATTTTAGATTCTATATCGTAGCGCCTCTCAGGAAAAAAAAAAAAAAGTCAACATCCTCTTCACTCCCGTGGTTAGACGAAGAAATAACAAATTCAAAAAGTCAACACAGTGAGGGAGAAAATAGAAAATGGAACAAGAACGAACACACACTCGTTGTCCACTTACCTCCGTAAAACCATTAACTCACTTCAACAACCAGTTGACTCTTCTCCAGTGAAATGTGAAGAATTTTCTTTATCGTTTTCATCACAACACTTTGAGTGAAATCTCTGGAATTCACTGCACTTTAGAAATCATTTGTCTGCCCTTTGCACTGACTTCACACTTGTTTGTTTGTTTGTTTTTAAAGCCATTATCGTTTGCGACAGCTGATCCAGATGTTTTAGACTCTGGTAACTTCTCTCTTGTCTACTGGTATTTTTTCCATTAGATATAAAACATGCTGCTTTTTTCTTACCTCCTCTTAGGATCCTGCTGCTTAGAGTAATATCAGACCCACCCTTCACCCTAAGCTGCCATTTCATTTCAATCCAAGGCTTTTACAACACGCAGCTGATTCCTTCCTCATGAACAATAATTAAAGAAAGATTTCAATCTGGCTTTCACTGGCTGCACACCTCTGATACAGCTCCAGTCATGGTTGCCTATGACTTATTGCTCACTGCTCTGCTCCGTCTTAGTTCTCCTTGACCTCAGCTCAGCCTGTGACCCAGAGGACCACAGTGTCCAGATTGGTTCATCTCACATGTGTCTTAAAGGGTCATCTCTGGAGTGATTGGAGAGGACTTCTCCTTCTCCTGTATTTTTTTAAGGGGTACCACAAGGGTCCGTTCTTGGTTCCCTTTGTCTCACAAAAGAAGGAACATTATGTAAGTGATTTCCATTGCAATACTCCACTTTATATTCTTTTTTTCTTTAATTTTTTTTTTTTTAATTGTTTTTCAACAAAGACACAGAACATACAATTTACCATCATGTCAGTAGATAGAATAAAATAAAATACAATATTGCCGTCCATCTAATCCTCCAGCCGACTGCCTCCTATACACCCCCACAGCACATAGCAGCCCCTCCCCACATTGCTCTGCGTACACACATTTCACCCATCAATGTAGTCACATTCATATCATATACATGTCATGACAGTATCCTACACAATAAGCAGTGACAAATCAAACAGAAGTATTCATCTCAAATGGGCGTGAGTCACCATTGTAAGGAAGACTGGTCCACATTATATTCTGATAAAGCCGGGTATAACTGTACCACTGTGTCATCTTTCTATGCCCTGCCCTGATGACATTAACTACTGGATGTCTGACAATTTCCTGCAGTTGACTGACCCCCAAATCAGAAATAATTGTAATTACAGCACCTGGCTCCAGCTCTAGCAGCATTAACAACAGTGTCTCATCCTGGCTGGCCCAAACAGGCCCATGGTACAGGTGTTATTTTCTACTGTGAGTTGTCACTGAGTTGTCCTTCGACTGTCTGGTAAATATAGTTTTGGGATGTTTCTTTTCACGACTGAAATATTCAATTAAGATCAGGTTATTTCTTTCATCTGAACAGGACATCAAGAACAGGTCAAAGCTCCTTCTCCTCCAGACTGGACGACTGCCGC
Organism: Decapterus maruadsi; assembly: GCA_030347415.2. Lineage (NCBI taxonomy): Eukaryota > Metazoa > Chordata > Actinopteri > Carangiformes > Carangidae > Decapterus > Decapterus maruadsi. The sequence continues at coordinate 27,482,404 of CM064900.1, forward strand.
GTCCTTTATTCTGCCAGGCTTTTAACACCTTCTGCGAGAAGTGACCAGAAAAGGAAAAAGAAAAAGAAAAAACACTCCACTACCAATCTTTTCTACCCTTTATTTGTTACCGGTGAGTTTTGAGATTGAATTTAAGATTTTGCTTCTAGTTTTTTAAGGCTTTTATTGATCAGGCTTTGGCCTATATCTGTAATCTCCAAACTCCCCATGAGCCTGATCAGCTGGGCCAGACTTATCGGATCCAAAAACCTCTACCAGTCACTGAAAGCTGACCGAACCACACCTTTAGCTGTTAGACTCCCTGCTGAAGACCAATCACATATCTGATTTATCTTTTTTTTATTATATGAATCTATGATTAATTTATTACATCGCTGTGTTTCCAAAGGTTCTCTATGCAGTTCTAAATGGGGTTTAGACTCGTAGAATAATTATAATTAAGGTTTTCATTCGAATACATTTGATTGATTTTAACAGCATGGATGCAACATATAACAGTGATTAATTTCTGTTTGGTTTCTTTTGTTCTGTCGATTAAAATTAACATAAACACGACAAACAGACAAAAAGAAAAATGGCCATTACAGTAAATAAGAACATTAAATCAGAAGATTTGTTCAAATCTGAGGAAACAGAAGCAACAATCGCTCACAGCCGTTTGATAAACATTTCCCGTGGTGGTCGAAGTTGAGGCACTGAGTTGTGGAGGAAAATGATTTACTAGTGTTCATGATCTTGAACTTGAACTGAAGAAACTCACATATTTCACCCTTGAATACTGTCAGTGTTTGAATAGATCAAAACATAAGCACATCTGTATCCTTGTGCATAATATTGTATGGGTTGTACTTTTGCACATGTTTATATAATTTCATTTTTTATACAGTAACTCTTGCATAATATTTATCAAACCAGGGTTTTTAAAGATTTGGCCCATGGCTATGATGGAGAGGAGAATATGTGATTATAAAAGTTAGTGATGGATTAGACATGGGTCGGACGGGACAGAGGTTAAAGGGTGTCATAACACATGAATAAAAGATACATGAATTTCGGAAGAAATACGTCTTATCTAAATAATAAAAAAAATATCAATCACATGTTTTATAGTCTGTGTTGTGGTTAAACCAGCAGCATTATTACTCAATTTAGAAGTAACTGAGATTTCATTACTACTCTTTGATTTTATACAGATGGCCCTTTATAAGCCACTGAGCTCACACTCAGTCTCCGTAATTGAAACCAAAATTTAATTTCCAGCACCTACCCACATTTAAAATGTTCCCTGTCATGTCACCTTTTGACTGAATTAAAATGGAATTACCTGTAATTGTACTGGCTTTTGGGATTATTTTTACTTAACGTGAGGTCTTGGGAACACCTGAACGACAGGACGGAGATAAGCCATTTCCATTAAAATTCTAATGAAAAGTCCGCGGTTGAGCATTACCAGAAATAAGAGCTTTTAGCTATTCACATGCTAATAATTGGACAAAGGAATTTTCTGTGACTTTCCTGGGTGACATTTGATTTGGGAGAAGATTGATAAATTAAGATGCAACACATGCAGGAGTCTGATCTGGAGACTGATTACTGTAAAATGTTCATTCATTACCATGAGCGTGTCCATATGTGCAAAATGTCATCTCACTGATGTGTGCGTGTTTAATGCAAATCCAGTCTTGTCATGCACTTTATTTGCACTTACAGTTTTGACTGTAGCAAAATATAGGCTAACTCAAGGGCAAGGTGAGGGAAGATATCCACCAATGTTTCATCAAGCTAAATGAATAAGAAAATGTGCTCTTTCTTTTTTTTTATTTAAATGACAGAGAGTAATAGGCTTTTATGACGTATTGATTTATGTCTCATTAGCATTATACTTGTGAAACAGAAGCACAGACAAGAAGAATTATCTCAATTTCTTCACTTGGCAGAGTTTATTCTAGAGCACCAACATGTTTCCTCAAAAACTTCTGCAGAACATTTTTTTCTTTTATTCCTTCATCTTGTTCAACCTGCTGCGTATATTTTCTAATTTTAAATTGATCTTCAAGTCTCACTAGACTAGAGTTTCAGATTTTGTTTGAATGTTAATAAGAAAGAATATAATAACGACTGAAAATAGATTATTTGCATCAAATATTTGCTTTGATATTAGGATATGAAGAGAAAATGTGCACAAAACGTGTCTAAAGCTCAAATATCTCACCTTTTTCATCACATCACACACTCACACTCCTGCAGAGAAAGAATAGGAAGGCATTCACACAGAGTTCACGGTTAAATACATTGAATATCACTAGTTTTGAACTGAAAAACACATATGAGATCTAATTTCTCATCTCCATAGCCGCACTGATTCTGCACACTGAGAGCTATTGATTGGTCTCTATATGAACGATGAGATATGTGTGTTGTGAAGAATATCCTTATTAATTTTCTATTCTTGTCATCCAAGGTTGCGGGGAAAAAAGAAAAGATTCATAAAATTTCACCATCAAAGGGATTTTTCTGCACAAGTCCTCCCAAACTGTTTCTTCTATCAGTTTAAATACTTTAAAAAAAAACGGTCTGTGCTGTTCTTGTGACACATTTTCCACTTATTACCAGAGAATTGAGGAATTAAGAAAAGTTTTTACTTCCACAAACAACCTTTACAATTGAAGAGCAACAGGAGGACATCTGAGGGAAACAGCTTATTGACAGATGCTCTGTAGCTGACAGTGATTTTATTGCTAACTGTCTAGTGACCCCTTCAAATGTCTCAGAAAACGACACAAGCCCACATATTTACAGCCGCTGCCTGTAAATCTCCTGCGTTCAGTTTCCACCATGACTGAGAGGATCCAAGTGAGATTATCATCCTGGTCATTATAATTCAGATAAGTCATTGTTAGTGATGAGCCGCTGTCCAAACAGGAAGTCCAGACCAACTGCAGAGTGTCCTTTTTCTTTTGCATGTTTTCATTAACATTATTAAAGTATAAGTCATTAGTACTTAGTCCTCCTCCTTTTAATCTTATCTCGATACTTAGTCTGTGAGAGAGAAAGAAAAAAAAAAAACATAATCTCCGAGGACGACCAATGAGCATGAGTCGTTTCCTGTGCAGCATCAGCATCATCATCCTAATAGTATGCAGAGAACAGAAAGGGCTTTTCCTGACCTTGTGCTTCGTTTGTAATCTCCTTTGTGGAAATTACACTCTCACTTTATGAATATATTATAATTAGGCATATGTATTCTAACGGGCAGTAAGATATAGTTTCTGCCTAATCTCTCATTTATATGCAAAGGAGAACAAGTTAAAGAGCTTAGACTTTCTTCCGTCTTACTGATTCCTTTTTGCCCTAATCAAGTTACTTTTTTTTATTTCTCTTTTCTCGGGTTGCTGTTTCATTTGCCTTTTTTTCTGGTCAAAGAACAGTAGTCCATTATCAGTTCTTTTGGGTTTGAAGACGGTCGATGGTCTAATGTTACACAAGGAAGTCTGGAGGAATGGAAGTAATTACGCTCTAATAAAGTTTTTGTCTTTGCATGTTAAAGAAATCTAACAGTGCTGCAGTAATAAACCCAGAGGTAAATGAGGTGATACATCTACGGTAATAAAAAGAATATAATATAAACACTCAAAGTGAATTGTCTTACCTATATTCTATATAACTATTACAATTCTTAGACATGCATGGCTTTCCCCCTGATACACCAAAAATCCAGCTCATGCATAGATAAATAGATGCATACATGCAACAGATGCAGAGCCTACACTTTTTAATTGCATGCTAATGTAGCCAAATTAATACGTTGGCTTTTTTTCAGATGGTGCTACATGCTAAAATAATGTTAAAGGGTATAATTAGTTAATATTTTAATACTAAGTTTTTAAATCCAAATTCAGTGTGAGTGCCTCAAGGACGGCTGAGAAGACAGCACAAAAAATAAAAATCATATCAAGGCAAAAAGAAAATGACATAACGAGCAAAGATGGTGGCAGCGAACATTCAAAGCACTTTAGAAATTTCTTGGAAAGACAAGCATATACTTTTATTTTGAAATAATTTCATTAAAAGTCCAAAGCAATTTGCCAAACTGAAGACGAGTTTCCTTAAAGGGATTTTAAAAATGATTGTCTTTGAAATATATTTATTTTCCTTAAAAAGTTATGTTTTTCCCCAAAACAACATGGTGTGAATGGTGATTAGCTGTTAGCTGTTAATCTGTGAGTTAATGATGAGCAGCAAGTTTAGTTTTAGTTCTTTGTTTATTTAAAAAAGGGACAATACACATTAATCAAACATTTTAAACAAAATGTAAATGCACCTGAGTTAGCTGGAAGGCTAACGGCCCCTTTCCCAGTTGTTAAAAGACATCCTAAAATAAATAATAAATAAAAAATAGCAACAATAAAATACAAAAAGAGAAATATGCACTATTACATGATGCTCTTATATAAAAATTACAACAATAATAAAACTAGCATCAACTTGACGACTAAAACTAAAAATCTTTCCCTGCTACCTGCAAAATATTTCTATTTGGAGTTTCCTTCCCTGTCAAGGTGCAGAACATCTGGCCTGAGGAAAAGACAAACAGACGCGGATTTATTTATTTATTCAAAGATTTCAGGATCGTGAACAGACCATGGAGTCCGTCTTGTCCAACGTCCAGCCGTGGAATACATGTCCTTAAAAAAAACAAAAAAAAACAAGGCAAGAGACGGGCCTACCTGTTCTCATAAATAACTTGCTTTTAAAAAAAGCCTTCAGCCTTTGGAAATTAAGCTCCAAACAAGTTCATTTACTTCCAGACATGTTCAATTGATTTCGCACCTCAACTTCAAAGGAGTAGCAGCCAGCCTCTGTGGGGCACGGCAGCACAGGCTGAGGCTTCGGCTCACTGCTTCTGCAGACCTGATCAAATTCCCACCTACCGGCCACACCACTTATCCCTCCAACCACAATTAGTATTCATGGAAATGCTATTGATTTATTATACTATCGGGTGGCTACTAGAGGCATAGAAATTGAAATAATTAAATTCAGCCTTTTATATCCGTATACCACATGTACTAATGAAAAATGTGCAAACTGTCTCGCCTTAGGCACTATTTACACTGGTAAAACATCAAGCAACGTATCAGCTCATTGCTAGATAGATCCTTGCAATTAGCATTTAAATTTCCCATTTAAGTTGCTGTTTACACTACTCCTGAGAATGTTAACAAGTAGTGGGTTCAGACACTTCTATTAGCCTCACTACCCGGGGGTAATCCCCTGTCAGAACACACTTTTTGCATGCATTTCTGAGATGTTCCTTTTGAGACATATCAGTGATTGGCTGACTTACACTGTGCGTGCTCCCCGAGAAGAAATGCCCCCCCCCCCAAGACTATGGAGATGTTTGTGATGCCGTAAAAGGAAACATATTAATTATTCAAAGTTGTGAAAAACAGAAAAACTTCAGGCGCTCACGTGCACCAGAAGCAGCAGCAGCAGCAGGAGGAGGATGTGAAGTTTTGATTACTAACCTTATGAGAAGTCACAAACAACTAGTGCAGACTTTAACAAGGCTTTCAAATGGGTTGACCTTTTCATACTTTCAGTCAGGGGTAAAAAGTGGGAGATAATAACAACTTTAAGAGCATGGGCAGCGCGTCATGTAGGCTAAAGCCTATATGCAAAAAATTGTGGAAATCATACATAACAATACATAATAATGTGGAAATTGTGGACATCACACATAATAATATAATAATAACATGTCCTCGCTGCAGCTGCTGCTCAGTGAGAATAGGTCAACTCTGGTACTTTTCTGCTGTTTTGTTAACCCTCCACCTGGCCAGGCCATGTGCATTTGTTTCCAGTGAAGCCAGCGACTTTCTTTTTGTTACCTAAGTTTTAATCTCTACGTTTACTCTGTCCTCCATGTGCACTTAAATTTATCTCACTGCTGTAAGCCTGTGGCACTATGCACTTTCCTTCTCTTTTGTTATTCAGAAATGTATTTTGTATACATTGAAGTACGTCAGCCGCTGCAACTTGTGGCAAGTGTGTCTTGAAGTGTATTGTTCTACTGTTGTTGCAATGGTCGGCTATCTAGCACTTTTGGGACAATAAAGTATATCTAATCTAATCAAGCTGCACCTATCCAAAAATCTTGGATCAGTGCAAAAAGGGAGCAGTGCCGTTGCTACTTTCTGAGAAGTCCAAGGTCCTTCAACATCTGCAGGATGATGCTGCAGATGTTGTGGTGGTCAGTGCCATCCTGCCGCAGCCTTAGGGTGAGGGACTCATGTTTTGAGGGGACTGGCCTCATTGACAGTTGTGTTATTGTGCAAAATGAGGAGAATATTGGGCTTTCCTTTACACCCTCTCCATGATGTTCAGCCACAGGAGCGTGTTCATTTTTTTTCTTTTTTCTGATCTATTCTATTTTTCTAAAGCTTTAATGAAACTCCAGGACCTCACCCTGAGCTTCGGTGAATGAAGTTTGATTTCAGCCTTTTTCATCATGTTTATATGATTTACCCACTCACTCAGATGTATCAATACTTATATACTATAGATCTCAAATTCACTTCTTTGTGTTGTGTTTTTCCTGTCGGACACTTGCCGTGATGTAGATGGGTGATCAATGCTCCGTCATGACAGCTGGGAGAAAACGCCTTCAAGGTCTTTTGCATTTTACGACTACATCATATAGTACAGTACACAGACTGTAAAACCTAATTTAGATGAGAAAATTGGAGAGGCTGTTGTTAATGTTGGGTGGATTCCTGCAGCTACATGTCATGCACCATGATGAGGAGAAGGTGAATGATGAAAGGAAGAAGATGCCTGCACACACGCAGACGTGTCAATGAATTATAAATAATGCAGGTAAAATATTTCCATCATTAAGTGAAGTAACAAAATCAACGGTGAGAAGCCACAAAAGAAATACATGAAAATAAATTAGGCTAAGTGAACATGAGAGAGTCCCAGGTGTCAGTGGGTGTGAGAACGAAGGACATGATCAAATGAGAGTGGTTGACTAAATGACACCAGGGAGTCGGTGTGATAACATCAAGGGCGCCATCACACGCCGCTGAGCAACAAAGAGGCGCCGGGCGAGACGCTCGTGTCTCTGAGAGTTTCACACGGATGCAGTCGTCAGTTTTGCATCCAGAGCCGAGAGGGCACACGCAAAGAAGTGTTTCTGAGGTGACTGCACTGGTGACCGACACAAACCTGCTGTAAGTCAGAGTTGTGAACAGTTTCTGACATAATTGTGCCACTTTCGCCTCCGTGTAGCTGCTCCACACATGGACTCACTGTGTTTACCTTCATTAGCAACATGAGGCTGCACTGTAACAACACACACACACACACCCACACACTCTGGTCAGTAACTGCATGGAGACGCACACAGTCCTTACACTGAAGACCTACCTCATGCTCTATATGTACTGTATGGTCCAAAATATTAAAATGATGATTTGATATGTAATCTAATGCAAGACAGACACAGAGAAGTTTTCTATCTTAGTACCAGGTGTGGTGCTGTGGTGAGTTAGGGATGTTCTGAATCCATGATTCAGTTTGGGATTCAGCTGGAATGTGGGCTCTTTGATGGGGCTTGGTTTCTGCCGAACCTTAGAACATCAACTGAATCCGATGTAATGACGCCGACGACGATTACAGGAAGGTTGACGAATGATGTTCTGTCCTTCTGACCGACAATGTTCAAAGCACTGAACAAAACACAACTCGGCCCACACCAGTACATCTTTCCCAGAATGAGGGAATAAATTAGCTCCATAACATGTGTCTTTATAAAAGAAAAATAATGATCACAAACTAAATATATAAAGTCTGCTAGCTTGATGGCAACATGGAAAACATGTTCTCTGATTTGTGAGCATTCTGTTCAAATGCAAAATAGTGGTGAAAATTACTGTATCGACCATTGTTTTACAGTTAGAATAAAATCACATTACTGCTTTTATAATGTCTTTACTGTATGGGCCAATGATGGGAGTAGGATTCAGTATTATGGTTTCGAATTCAGGCAAATCTTAAACAGTGGATTGGTGGATGAAGTAGATTTGGACACGTCCTTAAAGTCCAGAAAGTCACAAGTTAGCAATCTTTACAAAAAGAAAAGGCATTTATGTGACTGAGGGACTTGGAGAGCCGTTTCCTGCAGTGATGATGTGTCTGATGCACATGCACAGCTGGATGACATCAGCATGCACACTGACTTAAGGGTCATCTTGACAAGTGATGTGATCACAGAAAAGGAGCTTGTGCCACAAATATGCAAAGTGAATTCTGCACATTGTTTCCTCCAGAGGTTTTATAACAAGGGAATATTCAAACCGCTTGCAGCAGAGAAGTGGAAATCTGCAGCTCGTCTTGACTATCTGAGGACGACCGATATAAATATAAAGTCAGTTTTAAAGGGATAATATGAAGATATATATACAACATGACTACCTCACACATCCTCTCATCAGAATACCTGAATGAGCTCTTTGAATGGAATAATAAATGGTTTGTAATAAATGATTAAATAAACTCAACAAATACATGACACAGACAGACAGTTTAAAAGGATTTCAACATACAGGTCGACGTGTGTGTGATGTGGACTCAACATATTTTTAATCCCAGTTACATGACAGGTGAAGACGTTTCTGAGCAGCACAGCCTGTTTGTGAAGTGAAGTAAGTGAAGTGTTGCTCAGTCAGTTCTTGTTCATTTGTTGAAGTTATAAAACCAGACGGTGAATAACACCTGCAGCTTCAGGGGACGTTGGAGAGTTTTAACATAAACAGAAGTTTAAATGTTGTGACTTCTCACTTTTTTTTTTTAGTTCAAGGTCGGAGCTGCAGCAGAGTGGAGGTGACATGTATGAGTGGTGGAAGTTCCCCTAAATGATAAGACATGTTCTAATTATTGTCGCCTATAATTTTCTCAAGGTCCTTCAGTTTTTTTTTTATGTGCACCACTCATTTGACATAGATTCAGAGAATTAAGCACCAAACTCTTTGTGTAAGTTGATGAAGCTCTGAATTGGGATTCATATTTGACGGCGGCAGCGGGAGATTTTCTGTAGTGTTGCTTTTTTATTATTATTATTATTCTGCATTATTTTCGTGTGCAGGGGCCTCGTGAAAGAAAAAAAGCTAATTAAACACATGACATATCCACAGGATCATGATGCAGCAGCTTTATTTTTAATTGTGGTTGCAGCTACTACTGTGAGAAATCCACCAATCTCTGAGTGTGCTTGTGTATTAAATACATTTGGGATAACCTGTTTTCTAAACTATAAATATCTGGGGACGGTTCTTTAAATGAATGCAGCAGTTAAACCTCACCTAGAACCGGCTGCAGGCTCATCTTTCTGTTTGGGAAGCAGAACCTAAAAAACCTCCAGCCTCCGCCTTCTGAAAGTCTTTGCCAGATATAATGAAATTAGTAAGTTGATAATAATATGAATAATTCATACACTCTAAGCTCCGACTCACGTGCCACTCTGGGTTAATCATAGAATCGGCTCTTGAAAAATACAGAGAGAGAGAAAGAGACAAACAAACAAACAAACAAATTACTCCTGGAGAAAAAAAAAAAAAGGACGGAGACAAGGGAGCTGGTCTCACTGAGATTCCCTTTGATCAGAAATAGTCACATCCTCTCTGTTCAGTCACTTCACACTCCATGATGGAGGTTGTGGTCTCATAATTTGCTGTTGGGGAGAGCATCTCGTCCCCTGTGGTGGCCACTGAAGTTTTCTTGGCACAGGGAGGAAGCCTCTGGAAGGCGTTGAAAAAGGAGGCTGTCAAAAGGCAGCGTGGAATATTGTATGGTAAAAATTACCAGTGGCCTATTTCAGGAAAGTCTTTATGTCGATACGGATGTTTGAGGTGTTTCCACGCTGCACACACGCTGAGATGGCCTGACTGCCTCTTCCTTTCCTGTCTTTCCTCTTTGACATTTTGAACTCTGGGATTCTTCATCTCTTATTTACAGTATTTCGACCATTAATTAGTTATGTTTCATTTAAAGAGTGAATACCTCGGAGAAAAGCTTCAGCTCTAAACACAAACAGTTCAGTGTGGAGGGAATATGACTGCAGTCCTCACACAGCCAAATAACAAACTGAGCCTTCTTCCACGTGAGTGTTTTCTCATCTCCTCCCACTCATGGTCATCACACTTCAAAGAAAGCAACATTGATCGTGGACAGGAAGTGGAAAACACAGTCCCCTGCACCCAAATATACTCCAGCCTTACAACCACTCACTGTCCTATAATAAACACTTCTCGCAGCAAAGCAATCCATGGAAACATAGGTAGCTGACAGAGAGATTTATGGGAACACGGGCTCCTTAGAATGAATCCCATTGTACACACCAGTGTCTTAGGAAATCTGGGCAGAGTCTGAAAATCCAGAACAACCAAACACTTGTCAGCCAATCATCTATCAGGGTCCTCAGAGCCACATTAACTCGTACAGACGATACCACAGGATCCTAGACTTTTTGCAACAGGAGAGCTCTGTATATTAAACACATGTGTGCATTGGAGTAACTGGAGGTCGTTATTGGCTTGATTATGTCCCGTCCTGCGTTGGAGGTTGCAGCGTGAAGCCCCCACCGGACTGACTGACCTCTACCCGGCTCACAGACCAGCCCAGACTGTTCCACAGCTAATATATTTTGCTGTTTTAGTGTTTGGGACATATAGAGCAAGCAAAGGGCATTTACATTATGTAGGTGGCTTTTCCTGGCTGACTTGACAGTTTGTAATATGAATAATTAAGACCCTGCTAAAGGTTAAAATGCACTCATACAAGATAATAAATCCTCTCCAAGGTGGACATGCTCTAGGTGTGTTCCTGTTGGGGCTTTAATGGCATCCTCTATTAATTTTTAACCTGCACTGTGACCTTGTCATTTTTTATTCCTTTTTTTTGTTTTTCATACGTGCACAAATATTTGATGATTTTGAATGTAAGGTGAATTTATTCATTAGTCTCCTCTCCAGCTTTATTTTATCACATTTATTTACCGACTGTGTGAGTAACTGAAGTGTCTCTGGTTGTGTGCTGAATTTTTATTAGTCACACCGTAGTTGCATTTTGCTTTGACCTTTATCGGGGCCATCTAGGGTTGAGTACTCCCATGCACTGAACTGCACCACGAAATTTGCATTTACATGCGCAGTGCCCGTGATCAGTTTGTGAAAAATAAGAGGAGTAAAAAGAAGAAAAAAAACTTGCAAGGTCGGTATTTTACTTGAAGGGATAGTTTGGGTTGTGTGTGGTAGTCGTGCATTTTAGTGAGTTGCAGCTGCAGAATATCAAGAGGTTCAGCTCCTCCAGATTCACTCAGCTGACTCATGTGCTTGTGCACAGGAATGAAGAGGTTCAGGGGGTGACAGCAGGTTGTTGTTTTGATGGGAAGGTGCTAAAGATGCTCTTCATGAGGCATGTAAATATCAAATTCAGTTTATTTACTGTATTTTCAGGAAGACGGTGTATAATGTTCAGCATTCCTTTCTAAAGAGGAAGGGATTTGGTTGAACCAATTGCAGCCATTTGCAGTCCATTTGCCAGATGTTGTTGTACCTTAAAAGAACAATAAAAGTAGTAATACTACAATAAAAGTACAATGTAATGCAAGGCACATAGGTAGTAGTCAATTAAAATATAAATCTATACAAAACAATTAAAATAAATAAATACAAATAAAAAAGTACATTGCATCATTTTGCAGCGCGTCTATAAAACATGTCTAAAACGCGTTTTAGTGCTGGTGCACCACAGTCCCTGCTCATCTAAATCTACTGCAGGTGACACATTGACTGTGCATGAGCACCTCACTGTCTCTTTAACATCTGATGATCTTAATTTTAATAAGCCTGACAAAAGAAATCTCATCAAATATCTCATTTGATTTTGACTTTAACTTTAAAATTTACTAAACATGTGGCACAAAACCTGCACAGAACTTTTCTAGTCTCATCGACCACATTCTCCCATTCACACCCACATTCGCACATATATACAGCGCTTCTCTGCCATACACACACATTTACACACAGATGATACATCAGCGGTAATTTGGGGTTCGGTATCTCGATCACCGACATGTTGAAACTCAGACCGGAGGAGCTGGGAATTGACTCACCTACAGTACCTCCCGATTAGCAGAGGACCTGCTCGACCTCCTGAGCGACACACGATGCCCGTTTACATACATGTACATGTGGCTCAGGTGAACAACAGCAGACGTAGCAGCAAAACGTTTATTTTACATATCTGCAGAGCTGTTGCTAGAGAAAAGGCAGAGCTTCCTTCCTGTCTGATACAAATGACCAGCTGTATTCAGTGTAAGGTGAGATCAAGCACGTACCACTAACAGGAGTCAAACGTCTTTGTCACAGCGAACGAGGACCTAACCCGCGAGTGTCGGAAGGTGGTGTCACATTTTCTTTTTTCCAGGAGATTGACTCCTCGAGTCCAAAGTGAAATTTCTGAGCTCCTATTCAGTGGAGATAAATGGCCGTCGCTTGATAACGCTCATCTGCTCCGTGCACCGCTGACTGAAGACAATAGAGGAAACTATTTCCTAGTAAGAGTCCAAATGAGATCATTTGACTTGTGAAGGACTTCGTTCCTCTCAGACTCGTCTGTCTGCTGTGTGTCTTATTGAGGCTTTTGCCGTCATGTTTGACACAAAATGAGGCTGATGATTGTTCAGGTTACCGCACTTTTCTTCAACTTTCACTCACAGCTGAAGGAAATCAAGGCAGTCTCAGCTGAACTGAACTGCAGTGAGTTTCTCTTTGATTTCATTTGATATAATAAAGGGTTTCTACACTGAAGAGGAAAATCTAATCCATGTGTGTGATGTGGAAACCTGAAGGGCAGATATCAGCCATCAGTATAGTGTACTGTACATCTGAAGCCACAGGTGGAGCTGAATTCAATTCAATGATTTATATCAGAAAATGTCATGTGACATGCACACACATTCATTCAGCAGTCTCAATCTGACAAAAGCTGATTCGATCGTCAACCTTGGAAAAAAAAAACCCAAAAGAATTGCAAGGAGAAGAAACGTGTCCTTACGAGTTTAAATCGACAGCAGGGCTCACAAAATGTTCAGAAAACTCACTGCATTTGGTATTAAAGAAAAAAAAAAGATCCTGTGAGCGGATACAAATATTCAAAAGCAGATGGTCTGACGCTAATCGGGATTTCACGTTAATGCCTCGAGTCACTGTGCGATGTATAGGCTACAACAGAGAGTTTCCATGACGAGTTAAAGAAGATCTGTGGGTGTCGGTGAAGATGCTGATGTTCTTCCGCCTGCACTTTCCCTCCGTCTCTCTCTCTGGCTCCATCATTCTCTCTCTCTTTTTTTCTCTCCCTCAGTAAATCAACTTCCAACTGTCCTGAAATACGAGCCACCCTGAGGAGACGGATAATTATTAACAATTAATATTCATAATGATGTCTCCGTCCCTGGACAGCCTTCACACAGTCTCAGTCAAATGGATTTAGAATTCAATTTTTATTTTACATAATCCAATCAAAAAATGTGGATGCATCCTCAAACACATCAGTCCCCTGGTGCTCGCAAAGCTGGGTCTGATACTCTCATAGTTTGACATCTATTAGGTGTATTATCTTATATCCTGCACTGTGTTAAAGGCTCCCCTTTAACACAGTGCAGGATATAAGATGCAAGTCGGTATGTTTTTTTTTGTTTTTTGCTGTTTTGCTAACCCTCCACGTTACAAATATCATATAATTCTTACAATGTGTATATTTTTGTAGTCTTATCTGTCAAAAACAAGAGATTACAGGTTGGGTTGTGTCATGGTGTTGCCGAGATGAAAGTTGGGACACTGAGTGTCTTACAAGGTTGGTTTTTGGTCAAGAGACGCTAGGTGGAAGGCAGAGAGCCTCCATTCTCCCTGGAACAAGTCATTAAACCATCACAATTACTCTGAAGCTCTTTAACTAAAGTTAAAAACTTGCATAGTTGCTATTTAAGAGAGAAGTAAAGTTTGATCCGACCATATTTAAATGTGTGACTTTCATTCACCTTTAAGAAGTGTTATAAACTGTAAAGCAATGATGTCACTAATAATAACAATAACAAACTCACAGCTGTGATTACCTTAAATACATGAAAGCTCTGATGCAGCTTGAAGTAAGTGTTTAATGCAATTTGCTTTACAATTGCATACAAATCAGTTAAGGCTGCAATATAGGCTAACTCAACTGTTAGCGACAAGAGCTGCTTGCTAACCACAAGTTTTTGCGACTTGGAGCAACAAACAACCTGAGGAGCGACAACTGGAAACTGTAAATTGTGAAGTTGAGCAGGTGATTAATGAGGCTCCGGCTCACAGAGATGCAACGTAAATCCAAAACCATGGAAAGAAGAGGAGGAGGAGGAGGAAACATCTCTCATGGAGGAGACTGTATAGCAGTGGTTCTCAACCTTTTTTGAGCAAACGCCCCCCTGACCATACCGTGATCCTCCGACGCCCCCCCCCCCCACCCCCATAAAAAAAAAACCTCAAAATGCTCAAAATACAATACAATAATATCATGACATGAACCCTATGTCACGGTAAAAAAAAAAAAAAACTTAGCTTTGCAGGCAGGTGGGCCTCTATGGTGTGCGGGGGCTGTGGGGGTACACTTTACGGCCCAAGTATTACAGGTTTTACATCTGCAATTGTCTGAGTTTCTTTTTTTTTGGACAGTGAGAGTTCAGACACCCTTTCTCCTTTTTACATGCAATTAAAAAGGTGAATTTAGTGGAAAAATTGAGAAAATGACCTCCAACCTTAGATGGTTAAGGGCGTGGTGTTAGGGACAGGGTTGGAGGGGGACGGGGGCCGCTGGGCTTCAGTGCCCAGGAGCCCCTGGGAGTATTGATCCGGCCCTGCTGCAACTACACAGCGGTTCAATTTATTTTTCCTCAGTTAGTAAACTCAGTCAGTCTTTATGATGTTGTTCCCTCTGTTAAATAGGAGGGTGAAAATCACAGGACACGTGTCTGACCGCCTCCTCTTCTAATGATACAAGTCAGTGGTCTTTAAATGTGTGTTTCTCTTCTATAACACCGTGTCCTCACTGGATGCGACGCGAGCGAGTGGCCGACAATTGCGTCACATGTGACTGAATGCGTCTGTCGGTTTGTGCAAGACGCTACATCTGAACGACCCCACATGCACGCTGTAACTAAGGTGGCGGCCAAAAAATCACCTTAGATCGGTAGGAAAACGCTGTCGGGTAAAGTCGGGCAGACATGTGCGTGTGCTCCACCTGTAAATACGGCGCCGCTAAAAAAAAAGAAAAAAAAAAAGAAGGACGGCTCACCTGCTGCTCGCAGGGACGAGCTGTCAGAGGTGCTATGTTGTTCCTCTCTCTTCAGCCTGTAGCCTACACTAATGTTTGGCTGTACTTATTAAACATCCATTCATTCAGTATGGGTAAACTATACAAACAAAGAAGCGTGCGTGTCATTTAAGTCAGACCGTCTGACGCAGCGCTCCTGCAGTGCGCACTATGGTTGGTTTGAAATGTGTGCGGGAATTTCCCACATTATGATGCGTGTTAGATTTGCAGGAATTGATTAAATTAGTTAAAAAGTATGTTTTTAATGTCAGTTATTTGCACTTAAAAAGGTTGGGAAACCAACAAGTAGAGCTCAAATGAACTTTGTACAAGCCAAGTTGTGGTGCCCCCCATTTTTGCCTTAGCGCCCCCCTCTCAGCCCTCACGCTCCCAGCGCCCCCCAAAAAGTTTACAGCGCCCCCTGGGGGGCGGTAGAGCCCCCGTTGAGAAACCCTACTGTATAGGAATCATGAAACTCATTTGTGGAGCCAGTGGTGGGCCGCTGCAGGACGGAGAGAACCGGTCCAGCAGATGTTCATATTGGTGCTGCAGGAAATGTAGTTGGTATGAATATAGCTGACTAAAACCCCCGAGATAATTGCAGTCTAATGTGCAGGTGTAAATGTTTCGTCAGAAGAATGCAATCAACTTGGTACATTAGCAGTTCATTAAGTGATTTTTTTTCCTGCCTTTGTTTTCATTAGAAGCTGTTTTTTTTTTTTTTTGGTTCTTTGTGTGAAGTAATTCATGGAAGCTTTCTAGACTTTTAAAAGCTGTGCCCATCCTTTGTCTCCTTTCACAGAAACATGTCCAGAGAAAACAAAACAAAACAAATAAAGACGTTTCCTCTTCAACCAGCCTTTTAATACAGAAGTGCTAATTTGCACCTGGTCTTCAACAATGATGAAACATTTCCACATAAATCTGAAGAGCACTTTACTCATGGTCGACACAGTGATCTCCCTGAGCTGGTGGCTCCGTGTGATAAATAACACACATATCATTAGGCTCAGTAAACTTGACCCCCCCCTCCCAGAGTGTCAACCTTTCATGTATTACGTCTCCTAAGTTGTCACTTTTGTGTCAATGGCTTTAATTCACTTGTCAGTTTTGAAACCTTTTCCTAGGATTCCTGGTGAACCGACGACGTCAGATGCATAACGATTAAAACTGAAACTGTTCCCTGTTCCCGTGACAACGTGGGACCTTTTGTCACACGCCGTCGTCCCCCCTCCTTCTCCGTCCTGGTGTTTCCTGTCACTCTGTCACATGCCGTGGCACTGCGACGAAATGCTACAAAAATGATAAAACACATCTCTAATAACACATTTTAATAAATTATGTAAATTCATGCTTGTAAATTCAAAACATGACATTTGAAAAAAAAAAATACTATTTTTGCTTAAGGGAAAAGCTGCAGCTCACTAGTCTTCATTGTAATGTCGGCCACGTTACCATTTGTAGTAGTTTATTTTTCAGTGATGTCCTACTTCTGCAACAGAGCGCCACCGTCGCCCCACAACTACAAAAAACAAAAACAAATAAACAATAACAATCTATTTGTAGTACCGTAGATGCACCATCACTGAGTTTCATTGAGATATTCATCTTCCTTAAATCTTTGTTCTCTTGACCTGACGACTTGTTTCATTTCCAGTGTGTACTTAATCTTGCTCTACTTTGACAAACAAAACGTTATCATTTCATCAAAGTGCTACTCGCGGCTGCCGCTGCAGCTGAATCCTCTCTCTTCTCCCTTGCTGCCTTCTTTGGGGTTGATTAGACAGGAGAGGGCAAAGTTTGAATATTCAGCATGCCTCCGCTGTGTTTTGCATCAAACTTTTATCAAGACATAATTGTGATAAATGATGCATGTAATCAAGCATTAAATAATGCGAGAATATGCAACCTCCAAAGTTAAACTGTGACCAGCGTGTCTGTGTCCTTCGTCCCCAGTGGATAGGTACCATCTGGCTGCAGCCATTACCACTAACCTGAGTGCCAGACTCCTTAGTGTGCAAGGAAGCTCAACATCGACCGGTCAAGCCCCCGCACACCTGACCACATGGATGCAACCTTGCCAGAAGTGTTAGGGGACAAATTACAGATTCAGGATGGCCACATCCTAAAGGTTGCACTCGAGTGTATGTAAGGCCTCCTTCCGACGGACAGCGCTCCGCCCCGTGACTTCCAAACACTGTGACCTCCCCGGGCTGCAAACTTTGCCTTGATGGCGTCGTTTGCTTTGATGTGCAGCATTAGCAGTGCATAAGAGATGGTGTTTTAATAATATAAAAGGCCTGTCAGGCTGAACCTTTGGCTGGGTTACAGTCCGTCTGACCACTTATGTTTCCAGCCTCATCACATTTCATTTTACTGATGTTGTCTTGTGTCTTATGAGGACTCAGTTAAACCGTGAACCTCGGGGCTGAAGCCGTTAGCCTTGGAAGGGCTCCATGTTATTTACTCAATTTGTTATTACACATCAGCAGCTGAACTTTCATATAAGAAAGTGTCTGCTGAAGATGTTTTCAGACATCAGTTTTAAAAGATATAGTATTTTATATCAGGTTTTTCTGTTAAATGAGAGATCGGATCAATCACAGAAAATGGACTGTAAACATGTCTGAACTCAGTTCTTTTCATAATGTTGCAGGAAATCATTTCTACCTTTCTATTACAGGAATCCTATTGGAGTTTTCAGCCTTATTTAAACATAAACTTGTATTTTCACTTCAGTGTGATGGTCAATAAAATACTTCCACCTCAGACTCTACCGGTCTTTTCTGTTCGACTCGCTCTCTTTAGTAACCTTCCACCTGCCTCTTTCTTCAAAGTGAGATTTTGTTTCCTGCTCGGCACAGTCTGGGAACCTTGAGAACAGACACGGCATGTGTAAAGCCAAACTGGTGGTAGGGGCGGAAGTGCTTCTGCTGTGATTTCTCATCTTCTTTGGACTGTTCTGGTTTCTTTAGGTCTGCAGGTTCCTCCCAGGCATCGCTGTCTGAGCTCCAGTGAAAATACAAAAAACAACTGCAGCTGCGTCCACTGGTTGAGTTGTGCGTTTGCTCAGCTCCTCTCCTCCTCCGCTCACAGGTGAACAGAATGCGCTGGGTCAAACCAACGGGTCCCGACTATTAATCAGCTCTGATTAATGCAGGTTGCTTATTTCCTTTGATTGTTCATTTTACTCAAAGTTACAGATGAGACTGTGCCGTTGTCAAAAACAAACATTAATCTAGTCACCTCACCAAATCCGTTGCTCTGAAGTCATCTGTTGCATGTGTACACTTTGTGCCTTTCCTAATTTATCTGCTCAGTGGCCAACAATAATGAAGCTTTATAGCAGTTCAAGTTGGAGCAGGAAGGCCACATCGTTTGCAAATTACTTAACAAATGTGTTTGTTTCTATCCCTTCCCGAGGCGGCTTCCAAATAACTCATGATCCCTCTGTCAAATACTTCTGCTCCATAAATACTCATCATAATCATGGTGTTTTTTATTTTTTATTTTTTCCAGTGAGCTGAAACCCTCCTCCATCCCACTAGACTAGACAGGAACATTTTCATTACATGCAATAATTACAGACTTTCTTTATTCCTATTAGGTTATTTCCCCCTTGCTTGTCCCCCCTCCCTCTGGAGACAGGGAAGGGTGGATGCAGAAGGTCCAAGTGATTTGTCCATTTTCTCCTCCCAGGATTTTCTCTTTCTCTTACAAAACACTAGTTATTTTAGTTATGAATAACAAGAGAACAGAACAGGGGAGCTCACCACCTCTGACCATCCAACCATCACATGAAAGAGAGGGCTGATTGGTCAATGAGTGCCATCACTAGAAGAGTTGCAAGAATCAAATCTGCTATTTCTAAAAACACACCAACAACAGCGCCCACTGATCCGTCCTCAGACTGTTGTAATTATTTCATATGAGTGTAATGGCTGCTTTGAGGAAAACCACACTGTGGTCTGTAAACGAGGGGCAGACAAGGGTGTTTGGAGCTAACGAGAGAATTGAAAAATATAGAGCTTGATGGAGCGACTGTAGCAGTCGTGCTATGACGACCCCGCCCACATTGAGGAGGAACTATGAAGTACTCAGTTGTACTGGAAAATGATCTAAACCGTGTTGAGTCGAGCCGTAACTGTGTATCGGAAAAGGGCATGGGTCCATTTGATCCTATATAATAATGATAGTATAATTTTTCTTTTTCTCCTTTGAGGGAAAATGCCATCTTCTCCATACCAAATCTCATACACAACATTAATCCATTCGTCAGTTGTGGGTGTTTCTACTTTTAACCGTTTCCTCGTAATGGATTTCTTACTAGCTGCCAATAATTTAACCACTAGTTTTTTTTGTCTTTGATATTCCATGTTTGAAACTCTAAATCTCCCAAAAACACAGTTTTGCATTTACAGTAAATGGAATATTTACACCAAAATACATGTATTTATATGTTTGTGGATCTCTTCCCAGTATTTGTCCCAGAAGATATGAAAGTGCTTGGCTCCATTAGACCCACAAAGTCTCCAACAAGCATCCCCCGCTGTCTTGATGTCGTTTCTGAATGAGCGTGAGAAACAGGATTTTAACAGTTAAGACTGCCACATGCCGGAAAAACCTTTTACATGCAGCTGAGTTGCAGACAATTTAAGTGAAGAGACCACACAGTTAAAATATGATGTGATGTTTCTGAGCAACCAAGGTGTGAAACGACTGACATTCAAAAAACAAAACAGACAAAAACAGCCATGGGCTGAAATAATTAACGCCCTTTAAAACACTGATTAATTTCAAACACACTGTAGGTTTACACAACAGCACTTAACAGTACTCAGCGTTATTGTGTTTAATAACAATGTTCACTGATTGTATGTTGTTTTGATAACATCACTCCAGGTTTATACTTTTAATTGAAAATTTTAGAAAGAAATAAGCAGGACAGGATGGAGAAAATTACATTTATAGAAATTAATATAGAAATATACAAATATTAAGAGATATCTTTCAGATATACCAAACATTTGTTTAATTAAATAAATATTTTTGTATTTTGAGGTTGCATTTGAGGTTGAAGCCTATTCATGTTTAGTTTAACCAAGACATAATCAAGCTTTTGTTTTTTTTATCTGCATGAATGTGATTGAATTTGTATTTTTGACTTCACGTCCACTGAGTTAATTGGTCTATTTCTGTTAATAAATGTATAAATAAATAAATATTGTGTACCCAAATAAGACCAGTTGTTTTAGTGCAATGTGCAATTAGGATGAACGTTTAATTTGATATTGATTTCTGAGAGCTGACAATGCCCCCGTCAGTTTTTTTATGGTGTAAAAAAACAAAGTGAAGAGTTTAGATTCATTCTGATGTTTGCCGTTGGTTAACAAGTAGTTTCTGGAGTGTGTGATTTCTTTCTCCCTGGATATCTGTATTGAGAGAGACTGTCTCATCCAGGTCAGTCAGCACGCCACATCTCTCCACTTATCTCACGCTGGCAAAATCACACCGAGACACCCTTAGCAACCAATCAGTTAACACTGGATCTTCCATGACTGTGACATGAGTCTGGTAAGCCTGTGGTCCTCCCTTACATGACCATTATGTTAATTTTATTCCGAAGGATTCGGTGTAAAAGACCGGCTCTGACAGGAAGGAGATCTCCATTTCAGCAATTTGTTGCTGAGCATTTGAGTGCTCGACAATTTCCAAGTACTAGAAAGTGCAACACGGAGAACAATAAGACAAAGCTGCACAATATGGTTCAGAGAAAATGAGACTTGAAATGAGAAGCAATCTATGCGCTGTTTTGTGAATATCTTTTGTGTGCGGGGTGGTGCTGGTGGTGGTGGTGGTGGAGGGGATTTTTGTGCGAGTTCCCTTCTTCTTAACTCACATTAGCAACCCGTTCAAAGATAGCCTCCAATCGTCTTTACTCTTTTAAAAGTCGTCTCATGTCTCGGCGTCTGTCTGCTGCTGCTGCTGCTCCCACAGACTGGGAGGATGAACAGAGACCAAGCAGATCACATTACAGATGCAGAGTATGTTCACAGCTGTTATCATTCAAGCTATAAAATGGTTATGTAAGAGGGCAAATTGTCCTTAGTAGTATCATTAAATACAGTACAGTAGATACAGGGTTTAGATCTGCTTGAAAACAACAGTTGTCCAAGAGTGTTGTTGGACTAATGTGCTGTTTGATGGCGTCTGTGAAGTCAAATGTTCTGAAAACTAAAATATAAAGTAACGCCTGAAAAAGCCTGTCTCAGTAGTGTTTTTTAAAGATCATGATCATCAACCGTCCACACAAGCAAAACAACATTTGCTTTTATATGCAGCCATGAGGCATAACATTACGACCACTGACAGGTGAAGTGGATAACACTTCATTATGGCACCTGTTAGTGGGTGGGATGTATTGGGCAGCAGGTGAATATGTTGTCCTCAAAGTTGGAAAACAAATTCAAGTGAAAGGATGTGTCCGATCCAACAGACCTGAACTGTTGCTCAAACTGCTGAAGAGGGTCACGCTGGTTCTGATCAGAATGCACTGTGCATTGCAGTTCGTTATGTATCTGGTAGCAAAAGTATTTGCTGAATACTTCATACAACCTTGTGTATGTTGATATATAAAAACAAAAAAATGTATTTGCCAATGAATAAACTTTTTTTTTTCCTAATATGATGAATCTGACCAAACCTAAATTATTGTGTATGTTGATATATAAAAATAATAATATAAATAGAATATAATAAACATAGAATATGAATTATAATAGCTCAAACTTAAAAAAAAAAAAAGTTGATTATTCAACTGAATAATAGAATATATGATGTCACATTCACCCCTTCACACATCCATACAGCTCTGTGCGCAGGCAGGCTCAGAGGCTAATCATTCACACACGTTCATACATCCGAAGATACATCGGAGGGCACGTGTGGGTTCAGTGTTTTGCCCAAGGACACTTCGAACATGCGGACTGGGGGAGCCTGGAATTGAACCTCCGACCTTCCGGTTGGAGTTATTTCACTGCCGGGTAACCCGTTGATAATGTCAAGAAATAGCCTAGAAACAACAATGAATTGCATCATAATGTCCAAAAATAGCCTAAAACGGTCAATTTCATTGTAATGTCATTACACATGCTTTTCATGTTTTGAATTTTTTGGAAAAAAACATCAAGTCCACCAAGTCCTTGCAATTGATTGATATTTCTGGGGTATTTCTAAGCAATCAATCTTTATTTCATGGCATTCGACATTACAACGCAATTAATTGTTATTTCTTGGCTATTCCTTGACATTATCACATAATTAACGGCCTGTATATTAAATGGTCACCCACTTTTACGACCTAAAGCACATGGTTTGACACTACTCTTACTTGGAATGGAGGATATTTATATGCAATTTTCAGGATCTGAAAACGTCCTCCTGTGCTGAGATCAATACTCATCTCCCTTGGTGCGCGGAGCTCATGGGTTACATAACATCTGTGAGCGAGTCATTTGTTCCATGGTTCTTTGTTGAGGGTGAGGAGGCACTGACTTAAAGACTGGAGGAACAAAAGTCTCCTGCTCCCTGTAAACGTTGCAGATTACTGCACATGAAAGACTGGAACGAGGCTGCATGCAGGAGGTGCGAGCGATAATGCATTTCTGCAGCTATTTTTAAGGAAGGCAGGTATTCGGTAAAGCCTGCCCCCCCCCTTGAAGAATCACCAGTTGGTGCACACTCTGCCATGCAAGGTGCTAGTTGGCCTATGGGGTCCAGTGTCTGACTTCAGGGCCTTTCAACATGCATCTCTGCAGAGAGACCAAGTTGAGTGCTCTGCCAAAAAAAGAAACCCATATTTCTTACAGGACCTCTGGCACATGCTGCACTTATTATCTCTGAAGCTTTTGGCGTAAATCCATCATAAACAGCTTCCACTGATGCCTGAGATTCACAGTCACAGTCAATAGTTTGCGGATTGAAACGTAAACTTAGAAAAAAAGGCTGGATATTTACGTAGTGACGGCGACTGAAGCTCAATGTTTCCCTTTGTTAATATGTGGAAACTCATTTCTAATGCAACAAGAATCCTCAGTACAGCCCTGACATTACAGTCATTTGGACTTGGCATATGTGTTAAAGACTAATTAATGAGGAAAACACTGTCAAGATGCCATATGGTGGGAAAGACAAAGCAGCTTGCAGAGGTCTGGTGCCACCCAGTACACTTAAGAAATTTAAATGCTGGGAAGACAGACTGTGTCTAGTATCAAGGTGCACCGTATGTAAATGAGGTCAAATAATATCAAAATTCTGACATTTCTGTTTCACAATCACAAGGGAGGGAGAGTGTGTGTGTATGTGTGTGTGGTGTGGGGGGGTAATTGTAGGGTAGATCAATGTGGGCTTGGTGGGAATGTCTCCATTATTGTCAGTTTTAAAACAAATTTATTTTAAGCACCATCTAGCATAATATCAGAGCGAGAAAAATACCAATTGACATGCTCAATAATCAGAACCATCAAAGCGCGCAGTCGTTTCTCAGAACTGTTCTATACATGAGGGGGCACTGCGCCGGGTCAGATGGATCTCAGGAGATTATGCTAATGTTGAAAGAAGGAACATGAAGTCTCGTCTGCAGTCAGCTGAGACAAATCCGTGTGCGATGCCACATTATATAACTATTCTTACCTCTTTGACTTTCTCCATGATTGTCTTGTAAGAAGCACAGAGGGAAGTTAAGAAGAAAATGGGGTTAAGATCCAAGAAGAAGAAAAAAAGCAGAGCGAGAGAGAGAATAGAAAATATTTGCATCATTTTCTCTTAAAGGAAAATGTGACTGAAAAAAAAAAACCCTGATTCTTAAATCAGGGTTTTTGGACACTCAAAATCAGATATTTTGGACACTGAGAAAGAACACTGACGCTCTCAACTTTGTTTAATGACGTTTTTGTTGACATTCACCCACCACCAACTTTCTTTTACTTACTTTAAATTAAAGTTTATATCGTGTCATTTCCTGCAATCATTTCCACTTAATCAGTGTAGGTTAAATAGTTAAGCCATTACACTTATGCCTAATGTAGAGTGCACTCTATTTTGAGTGCAGGTTTAATTAAAAGTGTAATTTTAGTTTAGGTCATTAATGGCCGGAAATCATATTCATCAATTGTAATTTTTTTTTTTTTTTCCTGATAATTAATCCATTTAGTCATTAGTGTTATGGTAAAGCTAAAAGTACGACCTTCACTTCTGGCTAAACCAAGCTGCTCACATATTCTCTAATCTGAATGAATATTAACATTATTTATAGTACAGGAGGTAAATTAGACTGGTCTTCACAAAATTTAGAAACTTTCATTTCCTTTTAACAGGCTGAACTTTAACTCTTTGAAATATTTATATGTAGTTATGTCTTTTACTGTGTATTATTGCTGGTCATGTTATAGTTACCAGTCTAAATAGATTCATACTGAAGACCTTTAACTATGAAGAAACAAAGAAGTCATAACTAAGGCAGTTGTATATACTGTATTGTCATTCCGAACCCAGTAAAAAAAAAAAGGGAAAGTCATCCTTGACTCATCAGAGTCAATAACCATGGAACATCAGTGGCACTCTAAATGAGCCAAGTCTGAATACAAAACAAAAGTGTTATCTATCAACCCATAGCCCTGCCCAGAGATTTTGCCGCCGATCAGCAGTCAAGTTGTTTTTCCTGCACTTTGAAGGGCTGGAAAAAATTATATTATAGCGAACAATGGAACTGTGTTTTTTGGGGGGGGGTTTCCAGGTAAAACCTCTTTTAAGGCCACGAAAATAGGCTGTTTCTTTGGGTCCATTCACAAATCTCTGGGCAGGGCTATTATGGGCTGGCGTTAAAGTACTTAGGGGCTATTTGTAGATCATTCAACTCCACTTTTAAAAAAAAGCTACTATCCCTTTAAAGCCAATTGAGATGGTTTGGAGCACAGAGTGAAGGTTAATCAGCTAACAAGTGTTCAGCAACTCTGGGAATTCTTTGAAGACTGTTGGAAAACAAAAACCACTCCAGGTGACGACATCAATAGTGTGAAAAGCTGTCATCAAATCAAAAGGTGGCTACGTAGAAAAATCTGAAATATAAAACATATTCTTCACTGTTGTGTTTACATCATAAGACCATCTGTATTCCTATAGTCATGATGTCTGTCGTTTGAATGTACAATGTAGAAAGAAGTGAAAATAAAGAAAAAAACACTGAATGAGTGGGTGTGTCCAAACTTTTGACTGGTTGTGTTAATCATACATGTTGTCTTGTTTGTTTCTGTCTACGTCACTTTCAGAACTTGACTGAGATTGGTACTGTAGGTCTGACTCATCCCTGGGAAACAACATGTTTTATTTTTTGGTTCCCATTAGATAGATGTTGTTGCCTCTTATATGTGTGTCTGTGTGTACAACTTAGTCATGTGAGGTTAATTACAATGTTACAACAATAAAACCCTGCAGTGATGAATCATTAACAGTATCTGGTGAGTCTCAGCTCTAAACCAGATGACATTTATACTCTAAGTGGAAACCAGTGGCTGTCTAATGGGTTGATGGGAGGAAAAATAACAAATTAAACAAATTCAAGTATGTTGTTGGAAGTAATGTAACACGGTGTGATTTTAGGAAACTGATGATTCATACAGCAGCCTCTGTGTGGGGTTTTCACAGCTGCATAAAAAGTCTCTCCAAAGTAGGCTAAAGAATAGATTAAACTGAGGATGTGTGAAAATGAAAAGAAGAAAAAGCTTTGTTGTAACATGTTAAAGCACAATTTGTGCCTCTTTCTCTCTCATCACAAAAAAGTACTGTGCATACATGGCCGAGAGTGAGAGTAAGTGTTGAATCAACTCGTTAAAATAAAACGTGGTGCAGAGGAACCAGTATGAAAATGCAGTCTGCCGCAGTCACATTTCCTCTACTATTCATAATAATAAAAACAATGAATTAAATAAATCAAGAATTTAAAAAGGTAAATTGACAGCATCACTCATACACAGGGTCTCTGCAGGTTTCAACCAGCTACAGTAAATCTAAGACTTTTTTTTAACGACAACAACAAACTAGACTGAACCTTAAAGGGGAACTATACTGTTTTTCGTTGTTTTGCTAAGAGCGGCCATGTGCATCTGTTTTCAACGAAGCTGCTGAGCATTCAATCCATGGAGCGATGGATAACATTATTTATCATCTACCGCATTACCATGTGTATATTTGTGTAGTTTTATCTGTCATATACAAGAGATTACGGATTATGGGTTAAATTTGTGTGGGGGTGCCACAAGGTTGGTTTTTTGGCCAAGAATTCCTCTTTAACATCCTGACGCTGAACTATTGGTTCTGTGTTGCAGTGTAATCAAAACGTTTCTTAGAATAAAAGACCAAACCTTGTTACTTTATAAACGTAACATTACTTACTTTTTATTTAAGACCTGTCAAAACTGTATTTAGACATTTTAAGACCATGCATACAACTGGAAATATGAAATTTCACTTACTGATTGTTTGCATCATAAAAGATAAAAAGTCCCATTGTTTATGGTCTTTCAAAGAAGAAAAAAAAAACAGAAATGAAATGAGAGTAGCCACTATAATTGAACCTTCCCTCCCCACTCGTTCCTTGCTCACTCTCTCTCTACATTCTGCTGGTCAGACAGAGGAGGAAGGACGAGGGTTGAGAGCAGAAAAGCCCCGTGCTGAGGGCTGAGCTAATGACATGGACATCGAGGGGGACCCCCTGCCAGAGCGGACTACTGTGATGACAGGAGACATGAGAGAGGACCAGCAGGCCTTTCAAGATTTGAAGGGAGAGCTGATGCAGTTACTTACTTGCTGTGGGCAGTTGTTGCCATCTTTCGAATCTTTGCTGTGCACTCGGTCTTTCGCTTCTCGTGCGTAGTTTGCCTGTGGAAAACCCACCGTACCAATCTACTCCTCCTCTAAAAACCTCCAGCTCCTGCTTCCTCACCTCGAGGTCAGTTTCCCACCAGGGCTCCTTTGATATGAGCTGCTGCTTTCTTGATAAACATGTTTTCATGCACTTTCCAAATTTCACAGAGGGAGAGCCCTTTGTGAGCGTGAACATTATATTAACAGCCAATTAATAGCCTATATATAACAACAACCTGAGGAATGTATTGTGCTGTGTATCTGACTTGATGAGCGTGCTTATTATTATGTATTTTGGTGCTTTTAGATGAAAGTATGTCAAAAAATGTAAACTTCAGTAACTTTGAAAGATGAAAGATGTTTCATCAGCCGGAGGGAGGTGGAACTTTCTCTGCACACAGAGGATCCTGTAATTATTCAGTTGATGTTAAATACAGAAAGAAAGAAAGAAAAAAGAAAGTACTGAGCTTTTCTTCTGACTGAGATATTGAACTGCACTAAAACATCTTTTATTTTAAATAGATGTTCTTTGTTTGGTTTCAGTGGTGACAGGTTTTTTCTGATGTATGTGTTGTTATGATTTGACATTTTCTTAAAGGGCTATTTCAGACGTGGGAGATAATGCTGTTAAAAGCCAGCGCGTTTCCATTTTATATTAATACCAGTTTCATATCGCATAATACTTCAAACAAACACCTGTCTGGGGCTTAGCGTGGAAAAACACATCTTTTTCTTACAATCACAAAGTCGATGATCTGCAACAAACCCTCCCTTGATCTGACACTTAGCAAAGAAAACAGTTCAAAGAGTCAAGAGGCTTCGCTGTGACCTGACGGCCGTGAGGTCTGGCGATATGCTGATGACTCCGGGTTTTGAGTTTTTACTTCTTTTCAACAATCAGCGCATATCAGTTCACATCAACACACACACTTTCCCTACTTGTATTCTTCTTGTGAAGTGGAGGCATATCAATTCAGGAATGTGTTTATACTGTACCAACTGAAAATATCAAAATGAGCAATTTCATTTATTTTCGCCTGGTCTCTGCAAATGACCTTTTTTCTTCTTCTTAAATGTAATATATTTCAAAGTGAAATCATGAAGGACCACGATCTCCATCTGAACTCATGCACGTGGGCTTTTATGAATAGTGTCCTTCAAAAAATAGAGTATTAATTGCATGCAGCAGCTGTCAACAAAGTTGGCCGAGCTTCAAGTCTTCAGAAATTATATTAACTCAGAAATGACAGTTCATCTGAACACTGCTTCAGTTATTTTCCAAATGTTCACACCTTAATTGTGCATTGTTACGAACAATTGTTTAATCAAATCAATGATAGCATGCAGCTGCCTGCTAAAAAGGAGGCAAAAATAGTTATTCAAAGGTAAATCAAACCTCATCACCGGCTGCAATACAGGAAACAGCGAAGTGGATACATAAAAAATACAACAACAACATGAGCCTGGAGATTTTATGAGCTGATTTGTGAGATACATTCCAACAGGCACCAAAAATAAGATGGAGTGCCTGCAAAGTTTGTCTTATTATCAGTAAAAGCTTTATTTCAACATGCTGTGATGACATATCTCATTTAAATCTGTTGTGTTGTCAGATTTTGGTGTATATTGACGTCATTCTACACTTTTAGTTCAAGCACATGGCTGGCTGAGGTCACTGAGGTCCTACTTTTTCACTGCACTTTATTTAATGGAGAGGAAACAATACCTGATGTTAAAAGGCTGAAAACCTGCTGGTCAGCAGTGTAAGGCTCAACCAGCCTCCTTTATAGGTCTAACAATAATAATAAAAAGTCTAAGTCTACTTTACAGTATATAATTGTAGGGCATTTTGATTTAATTAGAGGGGTCCAAAGTGATGCATTCCACTGTGATAATGAATGTTTTTTTTTTGCATGGGGTGAAATCTAATAATTCACACCTACTGTACCGGTCTGGAAAGTGTACAAAGACATTTCTAAAGCTTTGGGACTCCAGTAAACCACGGTGAGAGGCGCCTTTATCCACTAAAGGAGAAAGCTAAGCTTAGAACAGTGCTGAAAACCTTCCATAGATAGCTGCCATGCAAAAAAAATAAAATTAACATTTGATTGATTCCGGACCCCTACGGACCTCACCAATTTCAAAACCCTGGCTTGCAGGTAAAAACATGCTGCAATGCAGCTCTACTTTTACTTTTTCTAGTTTCACCACATGTTGTATCCGACCATCTTTTTCTTTGATAAATCCGGTTGAAGATCTTCAATTTTTTTAACACCACATAGCCAAATACTTTATGCGAGACAAAATAATTTGTGGATGTTCTTTTTTCAAGTCCGTCTGTTTTAGTTTCTGGAGAGAGCTGCATTTACTGTGAGAGATGGTGAACAGGGCCCGACGCTGGCAGCGCTCACCACAGGGAGAGACACAACTCTTCCATATTTGCTGCACTGGAAACAGCAATTTGTAAGTAAAACTGGCAAAATCCAAATGCATGGCAGAAAAATATGGAAAACTATGCTTAAAAGTTTATATAAGCTTGGAGTATTTGTGTATTCCAGTAAAGGCCAGTGTCAAATATCTGCTTGTTAACTTTACAGCATGAAACTACTTTATTTTATTGATATGTGCCAGAAAAATGTTGGTGTTTCTGTATAAATAGAAATACGACTTTGTTCAGGGCAAATAAAAACGTTATTGCTACAGTAAATGCATCTAGGAAATTGGCTTATTTCCTTTAGTGATGAGTTGAATGGGAAGATAAGAATATTATGAAGCTTATGAACTTAACACGTTTTTACACACAAGTTAAAGCAGATATCAGTGGAATGTTTTTGTTAATATAAGTCCTAAATAGTCCTATTTTCCGTCAGCAATCACTTACATGGAGTGTTTCAGCCGTAACACGAGTCTCTCCGTCACTCTGCTCTGCTGTAAACCCAGGAGAAAACTTTCCTTGTGGGATACAAGTGTTATCCAATGAGGAGAGAGAACGGCATGAAGGGCTGTGTGTGCAGCCAACGGATGCGCGTGAATGTGGTCACGTAGCACGAGGACCAATAGATGCCTGACGAGGGCGGGGGCTGCTAACTCATGGTGCATTCAAGGAAACTCGTACTTTGTGGTTTTCCTTACTGTGAAGTCATACCAGTTCGATCTGGTACGAGTTCACGGGTCGGAAGTTATGAGAGGCCGTTATAGTGAACTTTCACAGACAACAGGACGGTAAAAACACGAGCTACGGGTTGCCTGGAACGCTACAGAGTCGTAGTTGTGACTTGAAGCTGTAACTTACGGTTTCAAAAGCCTGCCTTGAATGCAGCATTAGCCGAAATGGCCGTACCGCTGATATCTGCTTTAAGCAAATAGTGTCTGCATTGTACAGCACTAAGCAGCAATCACATGTGGGTGTTTGAGGCTTCAGCAGAGACAGTGCATGTGTCATTTGCTTTGCTTGTGGTAGAAGTTGAGAAAAGTTCAGCTTTTGAAGATGCAGCACAGGCGCCAGACAGTTTATGCAAATATCCAAGAGACAGCGGGAAGGGGTGCAGGTCCAGCTTGGCATTCAACATCAAAAATGGAGGAGAGGGTTGATTACTACGATGGAGAATCACCCTCTATCATCACAGTTTATTTATGTACTGGGACACAAACCAGAGAAATCAAGCCTGGAGGACGGTGGCAGAGGCAGCGGGTGCATCCCATATGATTCAGATGACTGTGGTGGAGTTTATTTCCCTTTCGAAAATCTATTGCTTCAACAGCATCTAGATGGCTGCGTTGTTTGTCCTGAGCTCAGAATATAACAGTCTTTGCTGCTATGACGTTAACGTTCGCTCTGAGGTGCAGTGTTTTGATCTTTGCAGACAGTCAGAAAAGCTTTACTGTATATACTGTACTGTATATGTGCTATACTAAGCTAATCACCCCCTGGCTTTAACTCTCCTGACAGTCTGTGATTCCTCTCATCTAACTCGTTACAATGAAGTGTGTGAGTGCACCTCGGAGTCGAGTGCTTCCTTTAAACACTGATATCAAATCGTGTCAGGTGATGATTCAGACGCGGCAGTGAGACCATGGAGATCTGTGAACCATCTTCCTGCAGAACAAAGTCTCTCCCACCTGTCATCTACATGAGCTGACAGCAGCACCATAGCATTAGCTCATCAGCTAGCATTAGACTAATGTGAGCTCCAGGCTTTGAAAAGGTTGTTACCTTCATTAGCTGCCCAACTACATTTGCATAACTTTTATGTTGTGGGTATTGTTGAGGCTACTGGTGTTGTTATCCAGCTGTTTGTCTATTCATTACTTCTGACCTAGATTTAAGGAACATGACTTTGTCATACATATACCTACTATTATGATAACAATAATCCGACTATTTCAATATAAGGAGGATCTCCATGCTATCATCTTTCTATACAGTACAGATATTACACACATTATTACACATACGATCCATAAAACACGATATCAAAGCATGAATCATTATCATCAAGCTTATTTACTGCATCCATTATATATTGCAAGTGATGGGTCGTTTATTTTAAATATTTATAATATAGATTTAAATATCAAGCTACTTGACCCAAATGGAAGAAAAAAAAATAAAACTGAGAAAAGGTCGGATGTAAGACAGCAGGAACTTCATCCTGAAAGTCAATTTAATATTTTCAGTCACAAGTGATGAATTACTATAACCTAGAGCAACAGTGGCTCACGGGCGTTGATAAGGCAGACTGAGGGTCAAACCAGGGGATGAAGTCCACAACAAATCCAGAAATAAATGGACAAAAATCCAAAGTATAAAAGTATCCAATAGAAAAAAAACCCTCCACAAATCCGGACATACAGAAACATGGAACCAACATTACAACCGTATAAGGCCACTAAACATGAGTTCTTCAAACTGAAAGGAGGAAATACTCAAAGGATTAAAGGAAACACAGAGAAAATGGCAGGAAAAACACAGACAGGAAGTAAATCAAAACAAAGGACATAAAGAGAAGAAATTTCAAAATAAGACAGGACATGCTAGACAAAAAGCATTAGAGAGAACTAGTACTTAAGTGTGATACATTTTTCAATATTAATATAAAACTGATTCAAGTGTGGCAAATGTCATAAATGCATTCTGCAGGTTAATTATATGACAATATATAATTGTATACTTGATGTTTGTTTGTTGTTTGTATTGACGGTATCTTGTTTACCATGTGATGTCACTGATGTGAATATTAGAAAGTCATACAGTATATGACTGTCAACAGTGAGCATATACCTATATCACACATTAAAACATTAGAATTAATTTTAAAATTAGAATTTTAAAAATAATAACACATTCTGATAATCATTAATGACTGCATTGACATCCATTGTTTGAATGGAGCTAATGATGCAACACTGACTCTTCCTTTAACAACCTCTGTAACCAGGAGTCGAAAGGCTCCTGCTCAGATCTGCAGCTCTTGTAAAAATACCTGAACCTGGAGTTATGACTGATCAGGAGGGATCAGCCATTATCTGTTTGATCTGTTAATTAGGACTGCGCTTGACTGGGCTTCAGTTGGAGTGAGCTGTTTCACTCCAGAGAGAGGAGCCAATAAAAGACAAGTGAAATAATGAAAACAGGAATTTTATACAAAGTGTGTCACTGTGTCATGGTTTCCGAGGAAGACACACCGTGCTGCTGTTTGAAAGCTCATCATAGTTAAGTGTGAGACACAAACCTCTCGCTGATAATTTGTGTTTCAATTGAAGATATTACATCTTTGATTAAAACAAAGTGGTTTTATTTACCATCTGTTTTTCGTATGCTCAGTTTATACTGTAAGACTCTTATCCCAGCACTGGGCGTATGGTTTATGGCTTATTAGGCAGCATTACACAGGACACTGAACCATGGTTGTTCTGCTCTCAGTACTTAGTATTAGTGAGGCCACATCTTCAATATATTTCCGAACTATTCCTGAACGTTTAAAATGTTGCTCATTAAGGGAAAGAAGTTCAGTTTGGGGGCCAGATATTTTCCATTTGAGTGGCAAATTGGCTGCAATTTACTGACCCTAAAGATCAGCACATAGTACACCGTGGTACACTGTGTTCCTATGACGTAAATCAAATAGAAAATAATGTATTTCATATTGTGAAACATGTAGGCTGTACAATCTGCCGCTGAATAAATGGACCTGAAAAATACAAAGCACTCAGAGTTAAGTTCTTTGACAGCTCAGTGTCTGATCTACTTTGATGGGGAGCGATTCTGACCTGTTATGATTCATCGGAGTTGTAATGCTTCCTATTAACGCATGAATATTAAAATGTTCATATTCCAAGACAGAGCTGAAATAGGGCTGAAAATAGCAGAGGGGAGAACATTTATATGTAGAAAGCAACACATTATAAAGACAAATTCAGGAGCAGACTAATTGAGGCAATGTAATTCGTCAATTAAGAATAATTTATTTTCCAAGGCAGCGCTGTCGTCCTCTGATTTAAATATAGTTCTTTATGATAAATTCAATCAAATGGTACTTTGCAGTTAAACACTAGATATAATGCTCTCATAAAAAATTAAAAAGACAAGAAAATTGTCATTTAAACATTCATCTCAGTGACCAAATATGGTTACACAATTAAGTTAAGCTGTAAGTGATTAATGGGACTCGGTGCAGCAGCCGTTTCTTTATGCAGGAGATACAGTAGTTTCTACAGTGGAGCCCCTAAACAATAAGCCGACATGACACGGAATTAAATGCATCGTTCTCTGGTCCACGTTACAGCTTGACCTACCGTCTACTGCTCTCTTTGTGACAGTCACTAATTTGCCATGTCTGTATGGAGCAGGCCTTGCCAGTGGGCACGGAGAAGTAGCAACTGCTTAACTGACTTATTGGCACCAGAACAAAGGATCTCAGGTTTGGCAAACGCAAGAGCTTTCTCCACATCAGAGCTAAATGCCAATGAGGCTTATAACATTTTTTTTTTTTTTTAAAGCCAGAGTCTTTGCAAGTGACATGTGCAGAGTGAAATCTTTAGTTTTTGCAGGCCGACTGTCGGAGGCAGATATCAGATGTCGGAGGCAGATGGCGCACCGACAGCGATTTATATTAGCTGTTTGTCGTAGCTTAAAGAAATATTTACCCCACAGAATAAATCATCAAGAAGTGACGGCACAAGTTTAGTAGAAGAAAAGAAGAAAAGAAAAAGGAAAAAAAGATCAAGATAGGCATATCTCAATAGAAAAAGAACAACAGGGGCATAATTAATGTACTGAATAAAGTCTTCAGAGCCCACAAAATAAGCTTCTTATGAACTTATGTAAATGAACGTGTCGCTCCTGCTAAAGGATTGAGAGTGACATTCTTCATTTGTGTTAGTCGTTTTTGGTTTATGGATGAATTATGGGCTAAAGGATTCTGCCTTTATAACCAATATTCCCCCTTATTTAATCTCTGTCGTTGTGGAGCTTATTTGTAAAGTTGTAAAGTTGTTAAATAGTGGCTTCAAAAAAGAAAAAAAAAAGGGGGAGTTTTGATAAATTCAGAGAGTTTCTTTTCAGAAGATTTGGCAAAAATTGTGCTTTGGTGTTGATTAAATTTTTTATTTACTTATTTTGTACTACAGTGAAAAATGAAAGAAACCCAACATGTCTCCAATGAGGCAATAAAGTGAAATAAGAAAAAAAAAACTTTGTTAGAGGAGAGAGAGAAGGAAAACAAAGTCTGATGATGTGTGTGAGGAGGAGACTCAGGGACGTGGCGTGGAGCCAGAGATCCTGAATACTCCCAGTAGCATATCAGCTTCCAAACCAGATCCCATTGGACAACAGTGATCCGACCGCAGGACGGTAACAAATCTGCTCATCGGGGACTCTGCCGTGGTGACCTGTGGGCCAGGTGACCCGCAGAGTCAATGGATCAAGGTCAAGAAGAAGATGAGGAGCGCGAGGAAAGGAAATAGTGGGGGTGGAGGAGGAGTTGGTATCTTGGTGTGTGTGTCAGTGAATATTTCCATCTTTTTTTGTCTTTACACCTTCTAACTGACTGTAACAGGAGCTTCCTGTGTGTTGTGTTTCCTGCTGTTGTGTAGCATCACATTGTGCCGTCTCAACACTGTACATGTTTATGTTGTGCATGAGTAAAAAATAATCCATTATGCTTATGAATGAATGGTTCTGATATCCATCCACACATTTGTATGTGAATTAAGTTATGTCGAATTAAAAATGCCTTATGGAAAAAATAAGACTCGATTTAATGTCATATATTATATTGGTGAAAAGTTTGTACTATTGATTTTCTCTTGATCGATAAAAGGCTTATGTGATAAAAGCTGATGGAAACAGTTCTTTGCATCATGTTTTACATAAACAAAGAAAGATGCAGTTGGACAGATGGACAGTCAGACAGGCTTTCCATTAAGTGTCTTTGGTTATGTGATTCAGCACGAAAATGTAGACGGCATGCAAGGTCACTATGCATGCACAGCTTCTTATTTGATTTAAAGCTCTTAAAAGCAAACACAATTTCACCATTTTATTAATCACATTAAGATTTCTAGCGATCTTCAGGTCAGTGACGTTTTTACAGGTGCTGTGTGACAGGAAGAGGGGATGATGCAGACAATGGTTTGTATCGAAGTTCATCAGTGTGTTGTTATAAGTCTTTATATCACCGTGCTCATTAATTTTTCCTGCGCCCACAGATTATATGCTGAACTCACAGCTGTTGCTCATCTCAAATTTATCACACAATGGCTTACAGTATTTGTGTAACTCACACTACAACGTGTGCTCATTTTCATAATGATGTTTCTCTGTGTTTATGAATAGTGCCTTGAACAGGAGAGCAAGTACAGTTAATGCTCCTGTTTTCTGTCTTTAGTGGCTTTATTATGGATAAACATTGAACTAAACATCTGCAAGAAAAAATCCCCAAACAAACAGGAAGAAAAAGAAAATGACATAATCCTGAGCTGTGAGATCAAGAACAACTGTCTTATGTGTCACGTCTCACACACACACACACACACACACACACACACACACACACACACACACACACACACACACACACACACACACAAGAGACGAGAAGAAGAATAAAAAAAGTTCGGGAAATTACGAAATTCGTTGTCTTAATTTGCGAAATTTGTTGTCTTAATAAAGTTACAATAAGCTCAGTGAAACTCACATACAGTCAGCCTGTACTAATAATCCGCAGTGATTATCGATTATTTTTGTAATCAAGTATTCTATTGATTGAGCTTCAAAAGCGCCAGGGTGCGCTTCAGACACGACAGCTTCCAAAACGGCAAATATTTTCAGCTGCTTTGGCCGCTCGTCACGTGACTGACGTCAAAGTTCGATCGCACTGGTCATTGGGGAGCCGAAAGACAAAAAAAAGGAAAAAAAAGGCAGTTGAAGAATTCTGACAGGCTGCCGCCGAACCGCGTCATGGCTAATTAATTAACCAAGGCTCAACTTCTCTGGTGTTTCTGGTGATGCTTTGGAAGCGCAGTGACGGCGGTTTGGTCGCTCAGTGTTGCCGGGCTCACAGCCCCGACATGAGAAATTGTTCCGAAAAAAAAATATTTTAAGCTTGTTCGTAGCAGAAGCTCCCAGTGTCTCAGTTCACTGCTCTTCCTGTGAGATTTGTACTGACCGGCGGAGCAATTTCTCATGTCGGGGCTTCAATACAAGAGGGACATTACAGACGAGCAGTATGGAGGTATTTGGATGTTTTTTGGTGTGTCTTTTTGGACGAAGAAAGTTGGTGTCCATTGACAACCATTATATGGACAAATACTGCTGCGCGGACCCCCCCGTAACTCAGAGAAGGAACGGAGGACTCTGAAAATTCTCCCAGCTCTTAGTTGACATGAGGGTGAGTAGATAATGAGTGAAATTTGAATTTTAGGTGAACTATCCCTTCAATTCTGAAACTACTTGGCATGGACATAAAGGTCCAAATGAAACACAAGTGGAGCATGACGTATGTGTTAAATTAATCAAAAAAAGATTGTATTCAAGAAAAATTGGCTCAGTCATTTTTTGAATTACTCATGTAACTGTTTCCTAGCCAGGCTAGCGCCGCCTAATGTTTCCACCATATAGTCAGGAAACTAGTAATGCGTTTCGGTTTGCTCCGTCCGCCAGAGCTGACGGACCAATCAGCGAACAGATGGGGAAGTGAAGGAGATGACGTTGAACCAAGGCCAAAACCACGGTGTAGACATTGGGGGGGACCAAATGACAAATAAGGTCCGGAGTTTCATACTTTTTTTTAATGAGACTGGGGGGTGGGGTATTTCCCACAATCTATGATATTAATTTTTGAAAATTGATTAGAACATGGTGTGAGGACTCTCTCCCTGCTCCTCTCTGCTCCATCCCTCTATCCTTCCTCTCTGCTCCATCCCTCCATCCTCTCTGCTCCATCCCTCCTCTCTGCTCCATCCCTCCTCTCTGCTCCATCCCTCTATCCGTCCATCCCTCTATCCTTCCTCTCTGCTCCATCCCTCCATCTCTCCTCTCTGCCCATCTCTCCTCTCTGCTCCATCCTTCCTCTCTGCTCCATCCCTCCATCTCTCCTCTCTGCCCATCTCTCCTCTCTGCTCCATCCTTCCTCTCTGCTCCATCCCTCTATCCCTCCTCTCTGCTCCATCCCTCCATCTCTCCTCTCTGCTCCATCCTTCCACCAGTTGAAGCAGAACCAGTTCCAGAACCGGTACCAGAACCAGTTCAGAACCGGAACCGGACCGGTACCAGAATTGGTACCAGTACCAGAACCAGTACCAGAACCAGTACCAGAACCAGTTCAGAACTGGAACCGGACCGGTACCAGAATTGGTACCAGAAACCAGTGAACCAGTACCAGTACCAGAACCAGAACCAGAACCAGTACCAGATTCCAGAACCGAACCGTAGAATCCAGAACCAGAACCGGTACCAGAATCGGTACCAGAACCAGTACCAGTTCCAGAACCGGACCAGTACCAGAACCAGTACCAGAACCGGACCGGTACCAGAATCGGCACCAGAACTGGTACCAGTACCAGGACCAGTACCAGAACCAGTACCAGAATCAATATCAGAACCAGTACCAGAACCAGTTCAGAACCGGAACCGGACCGGTACCAGAACCGGTACCAGTACCAGAACCGATTCCAGAACCGGTACCAGAACCAGTACCAGTCCCAGAACCGGTACCAGAACCAGTACCAGAACCAGGACCAGAACCAGTACCAGAACCGATTCCAGAACCGGTACCAGAACCAGTACCAGTCCCAGAACCGGACCGGTACCAGAACCGATACCAGTACCAGAACCGGTAGCAGAACCGGTACCAGTACCAGTGCCAGTACCAGAACCAGGACCAGAACCGGTACCAGAACCAGTACCAGAACAAGTACCATAACCGGTACCAGAACCAGTACCGGTACCATAACCAGAATTTAATCACATAATTGATATGATAAAAACTGTTCTGTCATGCACAACACACAATTTTCCTTGAAGCCTCTACAAAGAACTTCTAACTGGATGCAAAAGTCTCTAGTTTCTGCTGATGTCTCTGTGTGGCCTGCAACAGCAAATAAGGCCATCGGTGGGAGGAGAAGTTATTTCTAAATAGAGGTCCAACTATCTGGTGTGGAGATACAGGTATTGAACCTCTGTGAGGGCGTTCACAAGGCCGATGATGTCACTGGATCCCTTTGTGCTCCATGTGCCAGCAACAGTTGTTGGTGGAAAGTTGGGTTTCGACTTCGTTAGTGCCCTCATCGTTGCAACACAATAGGGCACTAAGAGGTTAAATACCTGTATCTCCACACCAGATAGTTGGACCAGTCTCAGCCTGGTCAGGTGTGAACATGAACTGATGAAGCAGTGTAGGAATTTACATGCAGCACAACAATTATCAATCATTATCAGTACCAGAATCAATACCAGAACCAGTATCAAACCCCTTACCAGAAGTAACACCCAAACTGGTACCAATCCAGTACCATTACCAAAGTGGATACCAGAACCAGCACTAGCAGCAGAACCAGCACAAGAACCAACACCAGTCCCAGGACCAGCACCAGCACCAGCACCAGGACCAGGACCAGCCTCTGTTTCACCAGCAGCAGCACCAGGTCTGGGTCCAGTACCAGTCAAAGCTCAGTCAAAAAGACAGATTGGTGGTCCCTGGTTTCATATGATATTGGGGGCCATTAATATTTCACATGTCCCCCAACAAGAGATATATGGTGGTTTTAGTAGCCTTAGTAGTTGAACTCACTCAACTCAAGATTAACCTACAGTATGAGCTTAACCGGTGTATAGAACTTCAAACAAGCCGCGCTACATGGGCGCTACCAACTCACAGCTGGGAGGGGGGTCACCACGTCACCACCAAGCAGCAGCGGTTAGTTGAAACAACCGCCTCCCGGAAGCAAACAAATCCCTATGGCTTGTGTTCAGACACTATATGAAATGCAATGAAATAAGCGGCTATAACTGTTTCCATCCTATAGTGATAAAACTGTATGTATATAGGATGTCTGGTGCAACCACAGTAACCAGTTCAGCAGGATGCACAATAGAGCTCAATGTGTTGTTGCACTGTTGTTCACAGAGAAGCTGAGCTGCTGATTTTGCTGCTCACTTCCCCAATACAGACGCTAAATGGGATCTGGGGCCTTGAATCATTGAGTGACAAGACCAATCAGTGTAGGAAACATCAAAGCAGTCAGAATGTTTGGGACAAAGTCAGTCAGCCTTGTCAGGTACGGGGAAAAGCTTTAAATTAGCTTTACGGCAGCATATTATGAGCTACAGGAGATTTGTTATTATTATGAATTTATTTTCAGATTGTTATTTTCCCTCTCTGGTTTTGTTACTGAAAGCCCAGTAATTGTGGAAGAGCACCTCTAAATATCCGGAGCACAAAGGCACAAAGCCCTCCAATTCATTCTTATTTCCGTGGAGATCCTAAAGGAACAACTGACATGTGTATGAGACTTCACCATTTTATCAGAGTCTGACATTTCCTATTGAACTGGTACAAATGGCATTTCCCCAGACAACTTGTTAACTTTTAAAGGTTGATAGATTCACTACGTAGCTGCCTCAAATAAGCAGTGGATCACTCTGAAAAACAAAGCTTTGAGATTAGCTGCTGTCAACTTGAGGATGAGATGTGCAAGTTTGAGTAGCAAAATGTGAACACTATTTATAAGGTGACATGGAACGTATTGATCTCCAAGCATTTATTGGAAAGAAGATCCTAATTTGTGGTTCTCCACCGAAGCTGCTGCTGATGCCGCCGCCGCTTTTGTCCCACGACTGCGATCTGCAAGCTCTTTGAAGTTAATGTTTCCCCGAGTGAGTTTGATTTAAACAACCTCGTTTGCATCATGTCATGATGGAAAAAAAAAAAAGATCCAAACATAAAGTTACATACAGGAAGGACACATTTGCTTCATTATACCGTTCAAACGATCTGCAATGAAATAATTTACCCTTCAAGAATACATTAATGATGATTACAATTTTATGGTTATACAGAGAGCAGTATCATTAGGGAGCCATATTGAAACTCATTCTCCCCGAGGTTCCAAGGTCATCTCGTGTACATTATCAGGTGCGCACACGGTGAATATGAGCACAAAAAATAAATTGCAAAACCTAAAGGTCAAAGAGGGGTCAGCTGAAGTTTCCCCAAAGAAAATTAAGACTGAGCAGATTCTCAAGTCGGCGGGCCAACCCCTTCTCTTCTTAACTTTAGATTACAGCGCAATGCTAAAAGAATATTCATTTACTGTCGCGCAAGCTTTATCTGAAAGTGACGTACTCATAATCCTGCACAGCTTTTCTTTTGTAATGTTAAAGTAAAAAGGTATGTGAACTCAAAGTGTAGCTGATAAGGAAAATCATGTTTCAAGCAGAATTACTAAATATGCAATTAATACATTTATTAATTGTGATTTTTCCGCCCTAAATTATTATTTCATATTTTAACATTTCATAGCAACAATGAATGTTGTATATTCTGAATACTGAAAACAACCTTATAGAAACAAGTAAGGGAATGGCTTTTGCGATAGGGCATTTTTAATTATAGGGACATGAATGCACAACGCTGACAAATACACACAGGAGAATGATTAATAAGTTGAAAGGGTGCTGTATGAATGACTAATTTTTGAAAAATGTCAAGTCCAACCTGATAATGCTAAAGCCCGAGTTGGCTCCCATGTGGGCGAGTGAGGACTGAAAGATTTAAGCTTAATTGATTGGCTGAATTAAACCAGGTAAGAGTCGCCTCTTTTATTTTAAATTGATGGGATAATAGAGGAACACAGGGATATGTTTAATGGTTAGGAGCCAGGATGTGTGGCTCACAGGGAGAATTAATGAAGCAGTGTCCCTAAATGAACTTTGGCTGAGCACAGTAAAACAAAACAGTAAACATTTCCCCATGAATAAGTCAATATTCATCATTTTAAAAGACACAAGTGAATCATTCCACTGCAGTCTGTTTTGCTGGAGGTGCACACCTAATCAGAGACTGGAGGCTTTTCTATACAGCATGTTAACGCTGCAGGTCAACAATTTATAGTACCATGCATCACTCCCCCTGACCCCCCTCCCTGCCCTCCCATGCAATCCACATGTATAGTCAAGAAATCCAGTGATGTTCTGTCAGACGTAACCAGGGGCAAGAAATGAAATGCATGTAATACATAAACAGGCCGGAGCAAAGAGTAAACAAACATCAGTGAACCAAAGGTTATAATGCTTTTAATTCATCTGAATTGTGTTTTCTACAGTAGTAGATGTAGTGACCTAATGTCATGGTTTTCTTATTCAAATGAATTTGATGGTATGAAATTGTTATTCTTTTGGACACAAAAGAGAAGAGAGAGGTAAACTAATGGCCCTGTCACCAAGGCAACAGATATTTCAACAGATCTCTTGAGCTTTCCACACTGTTCAATTTGATCTTTTTTGACATTTTTTTTTTCTTTTTTGTCACATGTCCCTGAGTGATTGATCATATTTCTAAAATAGTGTCTGTGAGGGGGCAGTTACAGCCTGCAGTGCGGCTTAGCATATTTCTGCAGTCTTGTATTCAAACAGATTGGCCGTGTGTACGTGTGTGTGTGTGAGTGAGTTCAGACAGTGACCTCAGCCTCTCTGGTTTCCCCTCGTTGCTTATAAGCTGCAGGGAAGCAGAGTGGTGCTTCCAGTTCACTGACCCTCGCTTCCATTATGGCAAATCAACCACCTTCATTACATGTGCTGTCATTAGTGAAGGAGGCGGAGAAATAACTGAACAGGAGGGAACATGGGAGTGGAACAGAGAGAGAGAGAGAAAGAGACTGGTAACTGCTAAAGATGCCAAGAGATCTGAAAGTCATGCAAACATCAAAACAACCAGAGACGAGACATCAAACTGACTGAACTGTCACTTTTTAAAAAAGAAAATGTCACATGCATGTTCATCATACATAGAATTAATCATAGCAAACTATAGGAACACATCACCATCTGTTTGATCACATGATCACATGACAAACAACAATGTCATGTTAAAATATATTAGAAATCCTTTAAACAGTATCAGCCTTTCCATAGATATTTTGTACATGAATGTATAGAGTGTGTTTTTATTGCTGCTGCAACGAGTCAGATCAATACAAGTCTTGTATTGTATGCTAATTCTGTTATCTGTTAACTAAACTTTTCAAGATTCAAGATCCACTTTGTTTGTCATTTCTTAGAGTGTGTCCACTCAGAAAACAGTGAAACATTGTTTCATCATTGGTGCTTTGCCTTAAAAAAAACAAAAAAAAAGGTAGAAACTGAAACTTAAATAATTTAAAAACTAATCAAATAACAGAAGACCAACCAAAAAGCAGATCCATAAAGGGCACATTTTAATCGTTATGTGTAATATTGTTGATTTGTATTGTTGATGAAAAAACCCCCCAAAAAACAGCTTGTTTACTGGATCCGTGTCCACGTCCTGAAATAAGGATGAAATGAAAGCAGAGGACGACACAGACATGAAAGTCCAGATAAGGCCGTCACGTCTTTCCATCAAAGTGCTCTGCACTTATCACCATGATGTGTGCGCTCTGCATCACTGCTGACTGGGCAGCAGCAGCCGTGTGAGAGGGCGAGATGGTAACACACTGACACACAGATGTAAATCACCAGTTTAACTGAACGGGGAGAGGGAGAAAAAAATCTTTATCGTCTTTTTTTTCCTATTTCTTTTTGGAAAATGACACATGAGGCTGTGTATTTTTCAGTGTCTGATCATCAATCAGGTCACAACAAGAAACATTTTAATTCACTACAACAATTTGTGTTTTTTCTAAAACTTTAAGCTTCATCTTAAATGAAAATGAATGAGGATTCAGGAGGAGGTGATTTTAAGATGAAAGATTTGAGAGTACAGAGGACAACAATAACAACATGAGTGTGCACACAGCACAAGGTTGGAAACTCAACGGGCCAAACCAGCATCAGACTCACCAAACTAAGCC
This sequence comes from Decapterus maruadsi, assembly GCA_030347415.2. NCBI lineage: Eukaryota > Metazoa > Chordata > Actinopteri > Carangiformes > Carangidae > Decapterus > Decapterus maruadsi. The sequence continues at coordinate 27,526,282 of CM064900.1, forward strand.
ACCGTGACAGTGACAGACAGAATCACGCATCATAAAGGACAGCGTCATCGTTACAGGAAAGATTCAAACGGCAGGAGAAGCAAAGCTGTGCTAAGTAACCTTAGCTTTAAATCATGGTGATGTGCTTAGTCCACATTCTTTTCAAGGGAAATAAAGCATAAATAAACAATGTGTAGCTCAACACAGAGTTTGCTAGCATTAAGAACAACAAGGCAAAGTTAATATATTTTCTACAAGCATCTTTGCCAGTGAAGTTTCTTAAATCAAGATGAGCGTCAGATGTGTGGCCATGAGAACTCTTGGGTCAGTGGGGTTGACATCATACCTTCATCATCTTTCTTTTTCCAAGTGTGTTTACTCTCAACATGATGTAAAAAGCATCAGGGTCTTTGATTTTTTTTTGCTCTGCTTTTTCAAAAAGAGCTGTGTTCATGGTCTAACGGCGGATCTGGGGGGCTGATGGAGAGGTGAGTGTTTCCTGGGGTCAGATACGACGGCTCTATTAACTTCAATGTTTGCACCACCACCCACACTAAGTGGAAAACCAAAGTGGGGACTTCTAATAATTCAACATCAGGTAAACATACAATAGCAAGGAAAACTCCCATTTGTCTTTTTCAAGACAATGAGATTTCACCATTAATCATTTACCAGCAGCACTGTATTTCATAAAAGCTCAACAAGTGATGTTTTAACCCCCGGCAACACGGTACAAGTAGCTGCTGTTAAAATCACGTCTCTCCATCCACAGGCTTTTCATAACTTGTTTATTTTAGTCCTCAACAGAGATGTAATACTTCAACTCAAATTTGTTCTTAATTTTAAAACGTGGTGCATTCTGTTTTTTTTTTTGTTTTGTTTTTTTTTTCCATTTTCATTTTCTGCTCTCAGTAACAGGGCATGACTTGATATTTATTCAAGAACAAAAGCAGAATATATTTGGTCGGCCTATTGTTTGTGAGCAAATTATGAATCTGTTCTTAAGTTTCATCTTTCTTACAGAAATTGGCCTGAGATTTGATTTGTTTTACTTTAATCGCTCTAAAAGAAGTTTCTCTATGATTGCAGTTTTGCATGTTGCACCGTGCATTGACTGAATATTGATGCAACAGGAAAATATAGATACTGCGTGTGCAGCTCGTCACCTCTAACTTGACAGATAAAACCTGTTCCCAGTGGCTGTTGAGTCACGTGTACAAACTCGTGCATTTCATAAATTTTGGCCCTTTTTTATTATTTGTCAGCCCATTTGAGTTGTTATTGCCTGGCGCACAGTGGGCTGCAGTTCACAGAGCGCCATGCATTGTGTTATGACTGTTAGTCTAATTATTTTGATCACCAATTTAGCATTCCTAGGGCTGATGTTTCACTTTTTTATCCCAGCAGTTCTGCTCCTCTGCTCTGCTGATACACAGCTGGGTGTGAATTAAAAATCCATGTCCTCTGAGAATCTGTTTAGTATAGCAGATAATGTTTGCCCCCCCCCCCCCCCCTTCAACACCCCCCCGTCAGGTCTACAAAACCAAACGTGCTGTGCAGGAGCTATTCTTCACAAAAAAGACAGAAATTAAGAAGGAGCAGAGAAAAATACAAGATGCATCAAACTCAATTATTTACTATTTTGAAAACAGAAATTAACATTTCTCAACAGGAACTGCAGTTAATAGAAAGCTTTACCTCCAATTTTAATTGTCTGTCTTATTTAATTAGTCCATTATTTTTTTGCAACACTCAGCTGCAGTATCAGTGTTGGCCGGTCTGGCACTCACAACACCATCAGAAACCTTCAGTGGTCATAAAAACCCACTTGATGCAGAGATTTAATACCTGTGTTTCTTTTAGGTCACTGAGTTGGTCAGTGGGTTTTCATGCTGCGCTGCTCTGCAGTGCTCACTAGCATTAATCCCAGGAACTGGGAGTGACGTTATCCTATTTGACAAGGTCAATTTAAAAGCTGGCATTCTCCCACTGAGACACTAGATACACTTAAGATGTCTCTGTGCCTATCTACCCATCACTGTGAACTATCAACCACCTGCATATTAAGCAATGGATCTGAGTGTAGGCTACTGTATATGCCAATGTGTTCAAGACGGTGGTATATTAGCCAAATGGGATTTGTGGGAATGGTGCATTAGCCACTTTATAGAGTTCGCATAACTTCCTAAAAATCTATTTCAAGGACTTTTCATGGATAAAAAAGAGCCAGTTCAATCAAATTCAAGGGTCCAACAGCAAGCTTCTGTATTAGGCTGCAGAGATGCTACAGAAAACATTTACATTGAGATGTGTGAAGAATATAATCTTAAGCACATCATGATCAGTATTTTTCTCAAACATTCAGTGATATCCAGGACATGTGAAGACACTGGCTGGACATCAGCCCTAATGGGGGGGGGACGTTCGTCAAGGGTCCAAGAGTCCAGGCAAAATGAGATAAACAGGCTGAGCTGAGTGCACCAGGAGATGTTGTAGTTATACCAACACTGTTCGATCTACGCTCCAGCCCTCAGCTATACAATCGCCGGCTCTGCAGGTAAAATAAAATGGAAAATAAAAGAACTCAGACACACATCCACACAGAGCTTCAGAGGAGAATTGTCTCTAGCCACTTGCAAGGAAAACTACTATTAAAGGGTTTCTGGGCAAGTCCACCAGGGAGAGGACCCCAAGGCAGACCCAGATCCAGGCACTAGAGGGATTACATGTCCCATCTGGCCCAGGATCACCTTGGATGAGCTCAAGGATGTCATTGGGGAGTGGGACATCTGGGCTACCTTGCTCTGCTCTGCACTCTCTGCTGCCTGAATGCAGAGAAATGGATTTATCACTGGATTGTCAAACCTATACTTGTTCAGACTATATTAAATCCCTTGTATCTAATTTCTAACAGACAGAACATGCTATATAGACAAACACAAATCATTATTCAGTCCCTTTTCTTTGAATATTGTCATGTATAGTATATTTTCAAATTTGATGTGCAATTTATCTTCTATTTACTGGGCAACAATGACAAGTGAAGCTTTGTTTGAATAGGCATTGTGTTGCTTTAAAGGCCAGTGCATGAATCCAAGAGCTGGGGTTATGTTAATCAGCTGAGTGCATCTTGATTCATTGACTTTTTCTTTATCCATCTACAGATCGTGTCTCTTTGTGCTTCATATCGCAAACTTAACAACTAATAATACTGTAATGAAGGCTTGTTTAAATTAGCATTACATTAGCATCTAAGCTTCCACTCAGCTGCGAAAACAGCCCCTAGACAGCCTGTCTTTGTTTAGTATTAACCGTGGATTACACTTTTGCCCTCCCATCTGGTCTTTTACTGAGGCCATGTAATGGGAAACTGTGTTTCAGGAGAGTGCCGGCTGCCCGTGCCCTATGGCCTCCCCGATGTATTCCACTATCTTGAATCACAAGTCTTATTTTAAGCACTGCACTGTATGATGGTGCAGTAGTGAATGCTGTACCTTTTCAAGCCTCACTGTATCTGTGGAGGGCGACCTGCAATGTGAGATGAGAGTGTAGTGGCTAACTGTTAGTAGAGGCCTCTTTTGTGTCTCTAATCTGTCTTCTTCTCTGCTTTAGGTGAATTCAGACTGCTGCAGATATAATAAGTGGCTGCTGTCTATCAGGAAAATAAAGTAAAATGGATTTGGTTTCACATGAATGAGCCAACGACATCCCCCTATTAAAGTTTGTGTTTTCAGATGACGAGAGTAAGGAAAGAGAGCAAACAAAAAGAGGATGAGGGAAGTGATTTAGAGCAAATCTGTTGATAATGAATTCCCCCCCAAAAAAGTCTCCATAATTTTACTGCTCAATTGGCCTTGCAGCAGATTGGGTTGTAGCATTTACTGGATCCAGCAGATGGAGACCTAATGAGCCTTTTTTCAGGAGCAATACACAGATGGAGACAATATACTGTATGTATTCAAACTAGCATGTTCCCATATCGACAGATGAAAACGTGACTTCTCTGCGTGTGCTCGCTCCACCCGCAAACCCTTCACACAACAGATACAGACGAACACACAACTTTCACCAGTTTGTCAGTAAGTATCCATATTTGATTCGTGCCACGTCAGCCATATTGTTCATGTTTGAAATGAACCCAAGGAAACAACTTTGGCTCAGGCGGACTGACCTAAATATTGGATTTTGGAAGTAGTAGGCTACATAGTAGAAGATCTTGATAACTGCGAAAAGGGGCCGCTATAACATTTAAATACTTGTGGATGAATCTACTTGTTAGTGGGTCCATTTTCAATAAATATATCATTTTGTCTTTTTAGTTATTTTGATATTATTATTTTGTGGTTGACTCACCCAGTATTTCCTAGTTTCGGTTTCCTGGATCGCTAGCTGGCATCATTTATGGTCGGAACTGCGACGGCACCTGATTGTTTTTCGAACTCCCGACTTTCGTTCTTAATTAATCAAAACGTTCTTGGCAAATGTTTTCGCTTTCATCCTTCTTACACCGATCCAAGAATTTCACTATGCGCATGGAGGCTCATGGGGAATGTAGTGTGAAAACACTTCCACTTTCCGAAAGTCCTCATAGTCACTTTAAAGGGATGTTCTGGCGTAAGTTTAACCCATGGTCACACTGTGATGCAGAGTAAGACCCACCTTCGAGAGATCAAAGTTTGCAGACCGTTAGCTTCTCTAGTTGTAGCAACTTCAGGAAAGACTGCACGATAACAATACTCTGCTGTCGATCCCTGTCGGTTTCTAAAAATAAATTAGCAAGTGTGGAGAGGGAAAAGCATTTTTGGAACTAAGCATTACTGGACTCCATACTTTTCGACTGCACTCTGTAATCCACTTGTCAGGTGTGCTTTGTGACAGATGAACTTTCAGCAACTACAAGAAACCTGCACATTATTGTGTGGGCTAGCTACTGTGCAGAAATAATAATAATCGTGAAAATGCACATCAAGCTACAAAATGTTGGGCTGCAAAAAGTAAGTAAGAATGAACTGAATCAATGTTTGACCTGAAAGTTTCATGTGTTTTACCTGCAACCACACCCAGAATGCACGATACATCACTACAGCACTGTGAGGAGCTCAACTATGGTGTTCAGCTTTTTATGAATTTTTCATAAATAACAACAACAATTTAAAGACTAGTAATGTGTTTCCCAAAAGACAAATACAATTGTTTTTTTCTCTCAGTGGCTTTTTAAGAGGAGTATAAATGAATAACTACAGCACAGAGGACTTACAATAGATATAATATGAGTTTTGCAGAGTTTCCATAACAAACAACAAAGTCTTTACAGAAATCTGGTTCATTCAATCAACGCTTTTGTAGAAAAGGTCTCATCTGCTTGCAAATCATGTTGTGTTATGTGTGTATTGTTATGATGATGTGTAATTGTCTTCATTATGCTTTTGTGAATCATGACGTAGCGGTTTGGATGAGAGCTCTTACCAAAACACTGGATTATGTTTCAGTATACTCTTTAATATCACACTGCTGAGCTAGTCTATTGCTTTCACACACACACACACACACACACACACACACACACACACACACACACACACACACACACACACACACACACACACACACATGCATTATAAATGTGTGTTTTTTTTCTGCATACACTTTTTCCACTAGAAAGAAAAGCATTAATGAGGAGACGACCTCTGTCTGCATGAATACAACCTGTCCTCATTAGTGATACAGTAGAGGAACTGTTTATGCATCTTGCATCACTAAATTATCAACTAGTGTTACAGCTATTTATTGTCTATTTATTTGGTTTTGTTTATTTTAATCAACAAATCTTGCAAATAAAGCTGAGTGTGTTAAATTGGCTGTACTGTAGAGTTTTCCTTTTTAAGCGGTCTTTACTCAACAAACTTAGCACATGCTCAGCACAGCATGGCACGGTACAGCACGGCACAGCACAGCCAGGGTGAATGACATATGAAACAAGCTTTTCCTGACTGCAGCGAGCTGACAAATAAAACACACCGCTGACAGGAAGTCAGACGGACACAATGCTGTTTCTACAGCTTAGTGAAACTGATTCACACTTTTTTAAAACCTCCCTTGACATGGGATAATCCAGGGGCGAGTAAGAGCACAGACATTAAGTAAGTGCTGGATATCCTAAAAATGTTTGATAGCAGCATTTGAAAAGAAGCCGTTGGACGGTTTATGTGGTGGTAGAAAGTTTCCAAAAAGTGAAACAGGAAAAAAGAAAAAAAAAATGTTTGTGTGCGGTGTGTGTTGTAATGGTGATCTTCACAGAGGTCAGTGAGGTTATCCGTCATTTAAGGGTTTATATGTGCTGTACACACATACACTGTATGTATATAAGTACAGTCTCTGATGAATTCTTTCTAGTTAACTTTTGATATCATTTTCACTTGTTAGTATGGCGACACGACATGGCAGCCAGCACCGAGCTTCTCTGCTCCATGTAGATATGAATGATATGAACGACTCATTCAGAGCTGAAAGGAACACTTCAGTTTGTTGATGGGTGGGATTACTGATTAAAGCACAAGTCAGCGTAATGTTTTTGTTAATATAAGTCCTAAATAGTCCTATTTTCCATCAGCAATCACTTACTGTTTGGGCCGAAACACGGGTCTCTCCGTCACTCTGCTCTGCTGTAAACCCAGGAGAAAACTTTCCTTGTGGGATACAAGCGTTATCCAATGAGGAGAGAGAACGGCATGAAGGGCTGTGTGTGCAGCCAAGGGATGCGCGTGAATGTGGTGGCGTAGGGACGAGGACCAATATGACGGGGGCGAGGGCCACTAACTCATGGTGCATTCAAGGCAACCCGTAACTCGTGTTTTTCCGACCTGTGAAGTCGTACCAGTTCGATCTGATACGAGTTCACGGGTCGGAAGTTACGAGTGGCCGTTATAGTGCGCTTTCACAGGCAACAGGTCGGAAAAACACCGGTTACGGGTTACCGGGAACACTACAAAGTCATAAGTCATGACTTGAAGCCGTAATTTACGGTTTCAAAAGCCTGCCTGGAACGCAGCATTAGCCAAAACGACCGGATCGCTGACTTATGCTTTAATGTAAAACACACTTTTGAACCAAATAATCGATTTCCGTGAATAGATAACAGTAGAAGTTACACAAAGTCCCCTTAATTTATGATTGTTTATCTTTGTTGTGATGAGTAGAGCTGTATCATCACCTTCATCAATGGAGCTCCTCCTGCCCTCTGTCTCCTCTGTGTGGAGGTCTGGAATGGATGCTGTGATTGGATTTATTTCAAACAGCTCACTTGTGGTGTTACTGATATCTGATAGATCCCCATTTAAAATGCCCTGAGTTCTGTTTCCTGTTTGTTCTCAGTCACTCTGTGTGGAGGTGCAGGGTCTCCTTCTGTTAGCTGTTGCCTGAAGGCAGCGTTGGCTTCATACCTCTAAGGCTGAGGAATGTGTGTGCGACGATGATCCTGTCCAGTGAACAGGCTCAAGGTCTGCCAACAAAGGACCAATACAATTATCATGGACTGACTCGACCCTGGACTGGCCTTCTGTCCCCAGAAAGAAGGAAATTAGATACTTTGAGAGATTTTGACTCATATAATTGAAGCCCTGGAATCTCCCCCTCAAGCTAAAACCACCACAACCAAAGTAATTTTTAAGAAGAAAATATTTTTTCATGTATAATAGAGTAAGTTTTTAAAGTAATTTTTTGTGTCATCCTCCTTACTTACCCGTTCCATCACAACTTAAGACTAACTACAACATTTCACATGGGGTCTGTAACTTTTCAACCCCCAGGGACAAAGACTGCAAGAAGTAATAGGAAAAAAAAGAGTCCCAAAAAAAAAAGAAGTGTTTTCTGACTGGAAAACATCAAAACAACATTTCAATATCCAAACAAGTAAACCAAATCAAGAACAGAGCCTCACCATAATTTCCCATCTACACATCCAGCGGTGCGTGCAACCAGAACAGAACAGTTGAGAGTTATGCATTTTCATTTTCCATGACAATGTACACAAAGGCCCATTACGGTTCCTGTGAAAAGCCTCAGCGGTGCACCCGTCACATAACTACTGCAGCAGCCCTGCCAACAGCAATAGGTGCTGAGCTCCATACAACTGTTATAAGAAAGACCATGTATATTTCTGTGCCACAGAGAGCCTTAAAAAAGTATCTGCATGCCAACCATCCAGATAAGCAAGGAAGGGCTTCCATATGTCCAACAGTGTGTTGGATTTGCTCAATATTTCATATCAAATTTTTTCTGTACAAATAACCGGCTGGAATAACTGGACTTATATATGAAAATGATGGATGAGGAGGAGGTGAAAAACACCATGATGAGGAGCAGACTGGTGATTTCTCTGCCAAGGCCTGTGTTGAAAAACAACATATTTTAACTGGAACCTCAGGAGATGAGGGAGAAAGAGAGCGAGAGTGAAAAAAAAACTTTTCTCACCCTCAATCGCCATAAGTAAAATGACATCAGAGTTAAAGTATAAACATTCAGACACAAAGGCATAAAGTGCTTCCCTTCTTAAATAATCAGCAGCCTCCTATCTGGCTGCATAATTCATATCTACACAGTTTTCCATCCAGTTATTATACCGCCGCTGCCCTGAACGTGAAAGATTGCACTGTTTTTCTATAATGAAATTTCCATTCACCTCTTGGACTATTCATTTTCATGTTCAATTGGACTGACCCAGTGTCTACGGGCTGATGGTGAGTGGGTGTGTTTCCTTCTTTCTATTCAAGCGTATCATCACATTCGTAACCGTGGCCGACGTGATCCTGCAAGCACTGGATCAACTCTGTGTGATTAGAAAGCAACATTCGGAGCTTCAAGTATGAATCTGAGGGTGGAGACGGAATCGGAGCGGAGGAGAGGAACTGCTGCATTTTCGCCTTAAAATAACAAAATAAACCGCCTTCAATCCCGGCCATAGATTCAAATTGATTATTTTTCATGCAGCATTTTGAAGGAAAAGAAACATCTCAGTAAACCATTAAATCACGACACACACCTCTGGTATTGGAACATTTTTGGGGCCCCGTTGTGCAGCGATGCTCTCTCAATTTTAATGAACTTTTACTGATGAATAAGCTCTGACAGACTAAACTACAGTGCAAGTGCCTCAGGAAATTGATTTCAGTACACTGTTGAATGCAACAGTGTACTTTTCCCCTACAGATTCTCAGGGTCAGGATCCAGCGTGAAGAAACGTGATCCTTCGTTCCAGAGCTGCGGTTGACTTTTAGAAAGATGCTCCCACACACTTTTCTCTGCCTTATTTATGATTGCTTCAGTCAGGCATTGACCTTCATCAGGACCAATTTAACTGCCAGTTATCTTATTAAAACAGGACAAAAGGGGGAAAAAAAATCCATCCAGCACACAGCAGTATGAATATACAACACTATGCACTATAGAAAACTGTGCTAGTAGTGTGCTACATTTTATAAACAACATGCATTCAATACTCTGCGTTAAAGACCAGGCACAGCGGCTACCAACACTATAGTAATGGTGAAAGTCATTGTGACGCAGAGGTTTGTCTTTTCTATCTACTGGAAAAATCTGGAGTGCGGTGAGTTTCTTCACACTTGAATATTACTGCAATATTGTGGGCAGCTCAGAAGTTCATGTGAAAATATATTTAATAACTCAGTAGCTGCAGGAACAAAAAAATTGCAGTAACTATCGGCCACACACATGGGAAAAGGCTCAAAAGAGGGCGATGAAGTATAGCCCCTTCCTTTAAAGTGGTAACAAGTGTGATACACACAGAAATGAGCTGTGCATGTGTATGTGTGTGTGTGTGGATGACCTTTTTTTTTTTTTTTTTACATTTTGACTGTTTTTAAAAGCCAATGTGCATCTTTGACTTAGGCCGAGCAACATTAGAGGAGGTCAGGACAAAACAAAGTAAATCCTTCAACTCGTACTTTTCTAAAAACAGTTTAGCATTTCAAACGCAGTCAGCACAGCAGTGAGTCACAGGGGAGTGGACCAATCAGAGCCTGGGAGAAACTTCACTAACCTTTGTAAATTCACCATTTTGTCTCAACACCCCCTGCCTCCAAAGAAAAAACATGAGGTGAATTAATCTCCTAGATTTAAATTTATCTTGGATGAAACATTCATATGTAAACCAAAACATTAGAGATGACTTGTCACTCTATTAATACAACCTGCTAAGCTCCAGATGTAATTCATTTGCATGTAAAGCCAATAATAGAGCTATACAATGATTAACATGGGAAAAGTTGCAGCACTCAGACTTTACATGTAAAATAATAATGGTTATTTGACACATGCTCTCTGACAACAACTCTTGGAGGATTTGATATAAATATTCATGGTACCCAGAACATGACTTCTGGTAACTTTAGAGAGAGAGTGAAATGTCAGATGCAAAAATGGGAGTTCCCATTGTAACCTATAATTTTTGTCTAACTCTTTTGTTTTATGACTAATAACCTGCAGAACTAATGAAATGCATTACACTTAGATGAGCTCTCCAATGACCCCCACTTACACCAGCAAAAGCTGCCTTTTAAAAAAGACGGCTGCAGGAAGAATTGTGTGGAGAAAATCAGGAGAAGTTGATTATATATTCAGTTGACAAAAAAGAAAAAAAATCAGTTCGTACAATTACTAAGGGTTGATTTTTTTCACATGAAATCTGCTTCTAAACAGCAGGTGTAAATGTGAAAAGGTCTGTAATATGAAGATGAGTTCTTCAAAATAATTGAGGCAGTAACTGCATAATTACTCCTTTGGAGGGAATAAAAGACAAAATCAAACCTCCCACACATTATTTCCATTCCAACCCAGCAACAGACTAGTTTTTTTTCCTCTTGCATCTGAATAGTTTCAACAGATTCAGATTCAGCTCCACTATCACATTTTCTGTCTTTGTCTCTACTCTCAGCATCACTAGCAGATATATAAATATATACCTTCACCTTCAACCAGCTCTCAATTAAAAAAGCCATTCAATAAAGACTGTGTTAGAGTTGTTGCCGTCCTGCTGCTCATGGCATAAATCTTCAATTTCTAGTAAAGACACAAACAGAGAGGATTAGTTTTTTTCTTAAAGAGCAGCATGTCTGTTGGATTAGACACAACAGAAATGTGGCACTTGGCACATTTTCTTTTTTTAATCAGGTGACAGAGCTTAAAAACTATACGTGTTTTTGTTGTATGTAATCCATTTGTCACCATGGCACCCTGGATCTGTGATCAACAGCCCGACAGTTAGCCAGAGAAGCTGCTGCTCGCACATTAGCACCAGTGTTGTGACAATTGTGCACAATTTGTGTCCTCACAATGATGTTCATTAGCTTCAGTCACACGTTTGTGGTGCAGGATAACAAAAACAAAACAGAATAAATGCAAATCTGTGAAGACATGCTGCATTCTGCAAACTGTCCCCATCAGACGTGGGACAACTGAGAGGTTGATGTGGCGCTAATATTATTGTCTTTGATGAAACTCACTTTTCAGCTTTGGCCTTGATAAACACCTTATTTAAAGGGATAGTTCACCCAAAATTCAAATAATGTCCCTCTTGTACTGAAGCCCCGACATGAGAAATTGTTCCAAAAAAACTTAATAAGTCTATATTTTAAGCTTGTTTGTAGCGGAAGCCAGTGTCTCAGTTCACTGCTCTTCCTGACTGGCGGAACAATTTCTCATGTTGTGGCTTCAATAGAAGAGGGACATTACAGACGAGCAGTATGGAGGTATTTGGATGTTTTTTGGTGTGTCTTTTTGGACAAAGAAAGTTGGTGTCGATTGACAACCATTATATGGACAAATACTGCTGCGTGGACCCCCCGTAACTCAGAGAAGGAACAGAGGACTCTGAAAAATCTCACAGCTCTTAGTCAACATGAGGGTGAGTAGATAATGAGTGCAATTTGAATTTTGGGTGAACTATCCCTTTAATAATCGTTTGATTACATTATTAGCCCTTTACACACCACTGACGTGACGAATAGACAAACAAGAAAAAGTGAATTATTTGCCAGCAAATGTTTCCCATGAAAACCATCCGTACCAGCAGCTCACCAACTGATCACTGTCCTGACAGCTGAGCTGTTGGCCGATGCTTCACCACAATCTGTCCTTTATTTCAATTGTCTTTATAATGTTTCTGTCCCTTGCCAAGTGGGGAGAGACACAAGTTGTTAAAGTTAAAAGTGGAAAACATCCCCACACCCCCAAAAGATATCAACGGGTCCGGGTGCACGGTAAAAAACGTCAGACAAAAAATAATAGAAACAGGATCTCACGTCTGAAAAAGTATATGAAAAATATACTGGGCAAAGAATAATGTATAGGATGTAAGCAGGAAAAAGAGATCACAATCCAAGCTATATGAGCTATCGGAAATGACAATCATTAAATTCTTATCACATGAGGAGTAAATGTCAGATTTTTACAGTATGAAATATTTCTTTCTCTTGTCTGGTCACTTACACTTCAGGTTCACCACACACACACGCGCGCGCACACACACGCACGCGCACACACACGCGCGCGCACACACATACCTTGGCTGAGGTCTTGGGTTGCTCCCTGGCTTTAAAAAATGGATTCAGTGGATTTTGGAAGGGATTGACCCACAAGGGTGATGAGGTGGCTGCTGATTTTATTGCTGCTGTGTCACACAGGTCAATGCCTGTATTAGTGGAGTCACTGCTCCCACCTGTGGTTCTGCTGTTCCGAGGAGCCCTCGCTCTCACAGAGGTGAGGTGTGAAGTCGCAGTTGTTATGGCCCTTTATGGCTGGAGCAGAAACTGTGCCGTGCACCATTATATTTCCTAATTATGTTTGTGACAAACAGCTGACACTGTGCTTAGATCTCAGGGGGGATTTTCTTGGTGTGAGGACGGATTCAAATTCAGCTTTTACACCCGGGGTCTCCAGGTTTCTATGAAAAAATAACACCTTTTTTTTTCTTATCGCAATGAATCATGTTTACAGAGCAAGCAGATGGGAAGACTGACAGATATGAGATGTGCAGAAAACAACAAGAACATGTATCTATCATGTCATGTGTCAAAAATGCAGATTGTTGATTTATACCTGGTGTCAGGCTGTGACTGAATGTTCCTGCCGTTCATTTGCACCGGCAGCAGTTCAATCTTTACTTTTACTGGGCTTTTTGTTTATTTGCCTGCGAGCGCAGTAACAACACACACACACATACTGTACACACACACACACAGGGCTAGAAAATGGCTGCTTACGCTCAAGACTCCCGTCCAGTCAGGGCTAAAGTTGTGAAAGTGAATCTCAACTGAACATCTAATGGCAACAAATATGAATAATGACTAAAAACAACTTTCACAGCTCTGACACCTACCCACATGCACACCATCCCACACACACCAATGCTAACTACACAAAAACCACAGTGCTCGCAGCAGGAGTTGCACAAAATTGAGATCCTGTTCATGAAGTTAAACCTTTACACTCTTGCAAACCTGCTCCACACATCCCTTAAATATCCCTAAAAGTCAAAAACCTGGTTTTCGGATTAGCAAAATGCTCCATCTGCTCAGAAGCATGTCACCACTGCTGGTGCTTTTGGTTTTTAAGACTGACTGACTATAAAGGCAGAAATTAAAATGAGCTTTGTTTCCCAGTCTCTGAGTTATGTTGCCCTCCCGGGTGATTCAAACCTACATTCATTGATTACTTTAGCAACAACAATATCTAAACATTGATATACAGTGTGTATATGAATGTATCGGTGATGAATATGTGAGCAAATTGTGACCTATTTACACATCCAGCAGATGCAGGGCAACATTATCATTCATTTGAAGCAGTAAAGCAAAAGTAATTCCGATATTCCTTCTGCTTTTAGCTGCTTCAGTCTCCACTGTCCTCAGGCGAATATCTGTGGCTATGGCTGCTGAATGCTCCATTATGTTTACCAGTTGTTAACTTTGTATGTCAGCCATTTGATAGTGGGTGAGTATACAGTTAGTTTATCAGAGCTGTTTTTGTAGAAAACAGCTGCCTGCTGCAGCTGGCAGCCGCGCTGATGAGTGCTAAGACTGAAGCAAAAGCGTGCAGCTGTGGGCCGAACAACCACAACAACCACGGCAAAGACAATAAAATGCCCTGCAGCACAGTGGGGAACTGCAGAGTCAGACGAGAATCCTCTGTGGGCTTGTTTCTACAGGCAGCACCTTTTACAAGACATCAACAATACATGTAATCTTTTTTTTGTTATATAACATATTGATTAGTGCATTTTAAGATTAGCAATTTTAGACTTGGGAGAGTTACTGCTGATGTACATGCATGTCCCAGCTCAGGCTGCAAGCCACAAAAACAGCACATCTCTGTCCTTCCTCTCCTCACCTATAGCCGGCCATCCGAGGCCTCTGTGACAAGCACTCACCTTGAGTGCTGAATCACACATCCCTGGGGCTGGCCGACTCTGCCTGATGAATTTTCTTGGGGAAAGAAAGGCGGGGTTATCTCAGAGGTCACCCTAATGTGAGCGACATTCATCAAACCTCGCTCCAGAGGAAGCGGCTGAAATTGGAAAACGGAAAAAGGTAGTGATTCTTGGAGGGTTGCAGGCAGACGGGGGCACAAAGTGGGAGAGAGGGGAACAAAACAAACAAACAGCTCCAACGCAGAGGCGGATGATAGCTAATGGATTGGAGATACGGCAAGTGGGCAGTGCATGTTTACATGTTGTAAACTGCAGTCGGCTCATTCATCACGGTTGCCTTAATATCTCCCTCCAGCAGCCGCTTTGGTAGAAGTCACTGCACCTTCATCCACTGAGAACCAGTCTGTTCATTTACAAATATGCATGTATGCATGTGTGCAAGTGCACAGATGCATTGGTACATATGTATATATGTATATGTTAAACATGTTTCTTCATGTCATCTCACACCTTGTAAAGCATTTTCACGTTTGGCACCAAATCTTTGGCTTCACTTTCATTGTTATTTTTTTTCTCTCATTCTGTTTGTGGAGCTTCTCTAATGAAAACGTGCGCTGGTCTTCTCACCTTCAGCACAGCGGAAGAATGACTTTGCCTCCACCACTGAGGCTCTGTTCTGCTCTACATGTGTCACTTCTATGTGTTGGCATAAATCAGTAATGAATTTTCAGTGGCTTAGTGTTTGCACTGTCGCCTCATAGAACAAGAAATTGTATTTGATTCCTGGCCATGGGCTTTCAGTAGTTTGTATGTGTGTGTGAGTGTGTTGGTATTTTGTTCTATTTTGTTTTTCCGTGTTTGCAGAAAGATGCCAGACAGGTCGACTACAGACTCAAAATTGCTCCCAGGTATAACTGTGAGTATGATTGTGTGTTACCTCGGTGATGGCCGTCCTGCTCAGTGTTTTTCCGTGGCGTGTCCTCACGTCCTCGTCTGACACTGGATCAGCTGCTCGACCCTCTGACCCTGCAGGAGAGAGGAAGAAAAAGACTGAAACAGACACGAGATAAAAAATATATAAAGTGTGAAAACTGAACTCATTACAAGGATTATTTTGATGATATGTTGTTTACTTCCTCTTGTTTGGGTGTGTTGCACACCTGTGAGTATGTGCTCACACATGTGCACCTGTGTGTTCAGTTGCCATCTGAGCTTCCTCTCTCACATGGGGATCACAATACAACATATGAGACCGTGGAGCTGCTCTCAAGCTGCACCGCACTGGTTTTTAACACAGGATTTATTATTTCCTACAAGCATCATTACGACCAAATTGTTGCATATTAATGCAATATTTACAATCCCGCAGACCAGTAAAGCACATCAGGGGGAAGATCGACAATAAACTATCTGAACACATTGCTGTCCAGAGGATTTACTGAGTCTGACTAATCTTTTTCATTTTTACACCAGATTTACCACATTTGAATCATGTATGATTTTTCCTGAGTTGTGCAGACTTCTGAGAGATCTGTCATCGACACTGTGTATGCATTTCTCCTGATTTACATCAGAAAAATCAACAACAGCACAAGCGCTGTCGTCAGCCAAACGTAGCCACTTGGTTTGTACACATCATGCAAACAGTGGAGAAGCAAATGTGGGGGGAACCGAAGTGCAGGTTAGGCTGCAGGAGTCTACAGATGAGGAGCTGCTTCTGGCCAAGTGGAGAGAAGACCACGTTGCCTCGGGGAACAAGGCCGCTAAGTGCCCAAAACGTCCAAAAAGCACAGACCGGAGTTTATGCTCCAAACATCGCCTGCAGAAATCTAGGTTGAGATTCAGCTGTGGCAGCGTATGAAGGAGGAAGAGGAGGAGGAAGAGGTGGAGCAGCTGAGCTCTTTGTTCTGCATGGGGTTAAACAGTGAAGGCCAGGATGACATCTCACTCCTGAAAACCAACCCAGATGTCCACAGCATACAGGATTTATGAGTGATTGATCAGCGGGCTCTTTGAACTGCAGTGCAGGTGTACAGAGTGTGCTGTGTTTACATTCATCCATAGAAAGAAAAACCTTGGAGGGTCATAAATTATATCTGGAATATTTCAGATTTTGAGCGTTGAAACAATTCATCACTTGAATACACACCGTGTGTGTACGTAAGGACTCGGTGGATTTAACCAGCATTAAGTGGATGAATAACTGCTTCGGTATTTTCCATGAAAACAGTAGAAGAGGCTGTGGAACCGCAGACAATCATCACTACACTTCAGATTTACTATTTATTGGTGTTATATGATGTTTCCCTGCAGGGCTGTGAATTTAAAACACTATTTAAACGTGTTGTTTTGGTTGGGAAATGGAGGTCAAATAAATAGTTGAATGTTATAACTGACTGTGTTTCCTACTTCTTAAATACCTTAATCATTTTGCCTCCCAATTGACTCAATCAGGTGTTAATTGTCTGCCAGCTGCTACAGGCCAATGAGGTCATCTGCCCCATTCCCTTGATTTTCTGTTGAGCACACCTGGAGCCTGGCTTTTGTTTCTTACCATGAGGCGCCTGTCACGTTATTTTTCTTCTCTGCTCATCTGACATGCTGCTGTTTATACAATGCTGTTTATTAATATAACATTTCAGTCTTGTGTTTCCCAGCGTATGTTGCAGTGGGAAATATAGCATCATAAGTTAGCATCATAACAAGTTAGCACTTCATAATGTAACTTGAATTTTCAAACATTTAATATATTGGTTTGATCTCTTTTAACCTCTTCTACGTGAAAGAGCAATGGATGACAGATTCAGATTCACTTTATCATTTTTAACTCACAAACAACAACAAAAACAATGAACTGCCACTTTAAAAATATCTTTGTAGTGAGTGGCATTATTTTATTGTTGGTTATTTTCTCTTAAACTTTTAAGCACTATTATAATTTTGTATTCAGTCTTTGTAATATTATGTAATGGTCCTACTTGATGGATTGTCTTGATATAATTCAATAGTTATACAGTATGTCTGATTTTACAGGTTTAAACACAGCACAGATCCAGGATACATCAAAGCTAATAGATAAACTGCAGTGTTGAGTATTCGACGACACTTTTCCAGTATTGTGTCTAATATTTCTTTAAAGTGTAATTCTGTAAATATGTTTAAAGATGTCAAAGAGATTCTTTAAACAGTGAGTCTCAGTTGGTAACTGCAATCATCAGTTAATTATTAAAGGCATGTGACAAAGTGGGTGAGAGCTCTCTCCCTCTACCTCCCTCACTCACTCACCACTTGTCCCTCACAGGTTTATTTTACACATTACACCATGTTACACCATTTTCTATCTGTGTTCATTTACTATAATTTACCATTGCCATTGTAACATTGCATCACTTAGTATCTCAGCTTTGATGTCAGCTGTTGCATCTCGCCAACACAAACAAAGCTGATGAGCTGATTGAAGTAAACACTTACTTTCAGTTTCCTTCATTATGCTGCAGGTTTGAATGCTTGTTTATTTGTTTGTTCCTTTGTTCATGTTCAAAACTGATTGTTGCTTTGTTCTGACCAACCATGCAGTTTGCTAGGGGTTGCACAGCATTTCCTGATTTTTAGAGCAGGCCTATTGATGATGTCATTGCTGATGTCACCGGGTTAAATCAAACTGCAGTTTTCTTCTCTAGTAGAGAGGGGTTTTTTTGTTTGTTTTTTTAATAAATAGAGTCTTTTTAGAACGTGTAATGTATTTGTAAAAGAGTCTAATGATATTGGGTTATTTCTTTCTATTAATATTGTTAATGTTACTCAGTAGGCCTACTGTAGGTCACAGCTGTGTTGTGGTTATAGCTGGAGGATCCAGGTGTGAATTGAACACTTTATATGAGCTGTTAGATTTTTTTTGTCTGTGAGAGGAGAGGTCGGCCTGTGCTGCTAAAAATGTGCCATTTATTTAATTTCTTGTGTGTTTGTGTGTGTGTGTGTGTGTGTGTGTAGTTACTCCTGAGTTGGTATCTTTATTTCCTTCTTTTTATTTCGGGGTCACTTCTGCAGAGTTTGATGTGATGAGGAGAGCACTGGAAATAAAATATTCACTTCTAAGAAACCATGAAGTCTGCTGCCTTTCACCTTCCTCGACCTCTGAGCCAAACTGTCCCACACAACATCTTTTCACATTTTATCATATTCTCACACTCCTTCCTCCTCCACCATGACTGAGATTTGAAATTATTAGAATGAGTCTCAGATGCTTCTTTTGAATTCCTCCATCTGGTAGTGAGTCGAATTCTGTGTCCAGCTTGTGTGGGAGGAGAAAGCGCTTCATATGTTTGCATCTGTATTTTTAAATTCTATTTATTTCTTCGTTAGTAAATATCATTACTATTTTATGAATGTTTTTTTTTTTTCTCACTTAGCGCCTGCTTTTCCAATTGTCACAAAGCAGTATCCCGGCGGGGATCAATAAAGTTTTTTTTTCTGATTGTGAAGAATAGAGACAGAACCAGGGTGCGATTAAAAACCATGTTCAGCCGCGGCTTAAGAGAGCAGGCCTGTTGGCTAAACATCCCTCTCTCATGTTTTTCCAAAGACGGTTCCTTTGGGGCTAAATGTGGGAAGTAGGTCATCCCTTTTTTTGGAGCGGCCATTTTCTGTTGGTACAATATTAATATTTGATGTACATAAAGTCCCATATGGATAGAGGGAAATATCAGCTAGAGGGGAGGGGCTGGAGAAAAAAGAAAAACTATGTAAACACAGTAAAGAACAGTGGTGATCAACACCATGACAGTGCAAGTGCTTTATATTCATGGATTTCATAATAGACCATAAAACATATAAGAACTTTTTTTAAGGCCCAGCTTTATAAATTCTTCAGTGTGGGTCAAAACTGTGTTTACAACTATAAAACGTGGAAGTACAAGCTCACAGGGATGTGAAGGCAACGTGGCTGCTCTCCCAAATCAATACAGGGCAAACAAAATTTTTGACTGCAGTGGAAAAATATGAACAGGGTGCAAAGGTTTGGGCCCCACTTGTGAGGAAATAATTGATCAGAACCTCCTCAGACATCTCATTCTGCCGCTCGCTCATGTTCTCACTTTCTGCCAAAACCTGAGAACAGGTGTGGATGGATCCTTCATTAATCTTAAAGATTTATGCAGATTAGACCTGAGTATAAAGTACAATCTGAGATTTACTTTATGGTCTTTTTCATTTGTTAAAACAAGAATCACACACTTTGACTTGAATTATCTTCTCAGATGTGGCACACAAAGCAAACCCAGCGCATTGCACCTGCTTGTGTTTAGATAAACCTGACTGTATTGCCAAAGCTTAGATGTTGTGCACATGTGACTGTTTTGCAGAAACCTTTGAAGATGCTGCTGTAGGAGACTGTTAGCTTTTTCTTTTATTGTTTCCATTATTAGTTCTTTATGTTTGATATAAAAGCAGACTCAGGCCGGAGCAGGGAGAGATAAGCAAAAAAAGTTATCATCAATATACACAAAATGAAAGGTCACGACTGCTGCTGCGCCTCACTGTTCGCCACCGACAGTGGATTTACTCTGACACCACCACAGTATATTAACACCCATATTTCCTCCTAATGCACTGACTGATGGCAAACGTAAATGTATAAACTAATTTTGCAGTGTCATAGTGATAATGAAAGCCAAACAGTGTATTACCTACTGCACATAACACATCCGACAAACATGTGCACAAAAGTTGTACTGTATCATTCAACTCTGCAACAGCTCTGTTCTGTTTAAAGCCTGGGTGCATTGTGCAGGTGTTTTAAATTATCCATTCAATCAGATTTTATGAGCATTCACCGCATTTGATATAAACATTGATTTAAAGGAGTAAGTGCACACAGTCGATGAGGTTTTATTTTTCCATTCCATTTGAATAAGTTAATGAAACATCATTAAAAACTGACCTGAAAAACTGCCTTGGACCTTTCCAGTTGTTTTTCTGATTTAATGCTCACTGTGTTTAATGGTGCGTTCCACTGTTTTACTGACGTTTTGTCAGGTTCGTACTTTGTTGTTGTGGGGAATGTGGAGCAAAACTTAAACACGAGATAAAGTTCCTAGCTGAAAACTTGCAGGCAGATAAAACTTGCACTGGCTGAGTTATCTCAGTGTTTGTGCCTTTTCCCAAAATAAACAACAAAGACAATAGATGAGTGGCGGCGGCGGCGGTGGCGGATTCATCCTCATGCAGCTGTACGCTGCTGCGCTGAGCTCAGTACCACGGGCCAGATGGGCCGACACTGCATGGAGGAAGTTTGAGCGAAAGAGCTTTTGAGAAGTTTGAAGAACGTAATTCGGGACCATTGTGAAGAAAATGTTTACACCAACATCAACGCTGTAATCAGATAATTGGGTAATAATATATGTGAGATTATCAAAATCCGCTAATAGACCTCCAGAATAAATGGTGTGTAATGACATGACAGATGCATCAAAGCAACTTCCACACAGAGAGACTGTGCATTCACTAAAACCAGACTTCCTTTGCAAGCTGCAGCTACAGCAAATCAGGTTTACATACGGCACACCGCCCTCTCCCCACCTGCTGAGCTGACACTCAGCGACATGTCTGAATATTCATTAAGTGCTGAATCTGCCTCCACAGCCTCCCTCCCACAAGCAGGAAGCCTGATGGGACATTTCAGCATATATGTTCAGAAAGGGAATCTTTAGTTATTCAATACATTTATGACATGACTCACATGTCTGTGAAGAAGAACGTTGCTTCAACCTCACAGTGAAACTTACAAATTGTTAGTGCAGGATCAGACTATAATGTGAGATTGTTGATGCTGTTATGTGGAACCCCTGTAGCTCCCAATTAAACTGTTCCCGGGAGATTATGTAGATCATTATTCCAACTTCATGATTTGTGACAGAACTGCTGAGTAGTTAAAAGGTAAAGTTTGCTGCTTTCAGTTTCACACATCAGACGTCACTGAGGTTCACTGTGATGACACTGATTGATCCCCGGCTCTCCAGGTGAAGTCGTGCGTATTCAATCAAACGTTAGACAAAAAAAATACATTGTCTTGACTTTTGATTGAACCGACTTATAAAACAGCAACTGGGCCTCCTAACAGCTGCACGCACATCTGTGCAACAGCAGGAGTTTCCCTGTGTTTTCATGTTGAATACTCCTGAAAAGACAATTTAGGATTCATAAATGATGATTTCATTGTCTGTAATTGCTGAATTTGAACACTAAGCTCTCAAAATCAGGCATTAAGTTCATATAACTTTACGTCAAAATATGTCAGCAGCGGTGCAATGTGAGTGTGTCCAACACAAACACAGTGATTTAGTGTGTAGTTCAAAGGCCCATTGTTAAGGTAATTTGTGTGTAAGTGTTTAGTCAATGTAACAACTGGAACAACGGCAGAACAACAATTAGATTCGTTTAGCATGACGACTAGTGCAGACACAAAGTGCACACAGAGAAGTGTGCTTTGTCAAAAAAAAGAAAGAAAGGAAAAAAAAAAAAGCCAATACAGTATGTGCAGCGCAGTTTGTCGTCCCAGGTTTTATTACCTCCTGAGAATTGAAACCTGTGAAAGTGGAGAGTTGAGACAGAGAGCAGCTGCTGGGGAGAGATAGCCTGACCTCCGGTTCACAGCTGGGGCATAAATCTCGACCCCTCCTGCAGCAGCGTGGACGGCGGGTCAGCGTGTGCCTAGGTCATCATCACAGGAGGACGCCAGGGGCCAAGAGGGACATTTACCCTAACACCCCCTCGCTCCCCTCCCAACCCTCTTCAGATCGATTTTATTTTGCAGTATGATGTGCACGGTTCAAGCCCACTCC
This sequence comes from Decapterus maruadsi, assembly GCA_030347415.2. NCBI lineage: Eukaryota > Metazoa > Chordata > Actinopteri > Carangiformes > Carangidae > Decapterus > Decapterus maruadsi. Next base: position 27,548,539 of record CM064900.1, read on the forward strand.
TGGCAGCCAGACGATGGAGAAGTGATGCCAGGTTAAATTCCTGTGCACTTTTCCTCTCCAAAAACAAAAGGCCATCAGTGCTTGGAGCTGTGAAAAAACACCACAGCTATATTCAAAGGGTCTGCAGCAGTAGTGGGGCTTTACACTCATCCAGGTGTGCTGTAAGCAATTCACATTAGAATTTCAAATCAGAATAAAATATATTAACATAGATATACAGGGAATAAAGTAAAGTAAAGTAGATTATTTTAGCTTTGAAAGCTTTTTGAATCTGACCCACATAAAAACACAGACTGAGAGCAGCTGACCATGAGCTCTGTATGAGCTTGTTATCCATCCCAGGAAACCAGTTTAACGCTCATCAAAACAACTGTTTCAAAATGTACTGGTTAATGGGATGGAGATGTGCCCTTAGATTTTTTTTTTTTTTTAAGAAGCAGGGCAGAATAAAAGGTTTGAAAACACTGAGATAAATCTATGAAGTGTTTTACAGAAAAGACAGAAGGAGGAAACAGAGAGGGAGAGAAGAGAAGACTTTCTGTCTCTAATTCATGTGATAATAATCATTAAGTATAACCGAACAATAAAAAGTCTGAAATATTAGCTGTATTCACATCATCTGCTTAATAATGGGTTTTGTTGGTTTATAGCACTGGAGCGACATTCACTATTTGCACAAAAGGATGTTTCTACGACAACGTGTCTTGAATTATGAGATAGAAGAAAAGATACAGTGCCGTCCTGTATATAACTATTCCATAAGATGCCATTGTAATAACAGTCTGTTGTGTTTCCCTCCTTGCATCAGCTGCCAAAACCATAATTGAACCATTCAGTAAATATCCTGACTCATCCCGTCTCTCTTCCTCTGTGTCCCACCTGTGAGACCAGAGGGAAACTCAAACTTCCTGGATTCATGAGCTGTGTTTTCAGAGGTTTTCCCTCCACCTGCAGTCAAATCAAAGCGTTAGTCAACCTCTAATTCTGAACACTCCACAGATCAGAAATCCCCCTTCCTGATCCAACGCAGCCCAATTGATTGTGGCGTGACTCTGGCCTCGGGTCAGCTGAATCCTGCAGGCCGGAGCCGGTGCACCTCACACGGTGATCCAATGTTTGTCTTTCTCTATCAATCAAGTGATATGTAAATAAATGTGCAGCATAATGAGTCCTGTCAGCCCTGAAGTCACTGGGTTTATACGAGAGAGCAGAACAACTGGCCTCTGCCCAAAGTAAGATGCACTATGTCACAGTGGGTCAAACAGTGCAGTGCGTATGTACGGCGTGAGTTGGTCCAGGCTGAGTTCAGTTTGTAATGCCTCCATTTCAATCAGTGCTGCTGTGTATTTAGACTGGTAATACACAGAAGCCATGAGTGGGCGAGGTAAAGCAACAAGCCAGCAGGAGCTGTTGTTGGACTCGCTGTGGGAGGCATACTTGCTGGAAGCAGTGCGTACTACTGCAGACCCTTATGTATTAAAGTCAAAGTAGATTAAATGGAGAGGCTGGTTGTACTGTTTTTGCCTTACAGATGCGCTTCACTCCAGGCAGAGTATCGACAATTAGTCCGACTGCAGCTCAGACTTTGATGGAGTAGTATTGGTCGATCTTTTCATTCCTCCCACACAGCCATATAGTGTCCAGGACTGAGCATAAGACTTATTCTAAGATGTTACCATCACAGTATCATCATTACCATCAAATATTTTCATGTATTCATTCTTTTTTTGGCATTTTTACCCTCATTAGATACATAAAAGTATAGAAGCAAGAGAAAATGAAGGATGACGACATGAAGAGGTCCCCGGCTGGAGTCAAAGCTAAAACATAAAAGATCTGGAAAAAAAAAAGAAAAAATTGGCTTTTCAAAAATAATTTCATAATTTCATGTTTTTATTTTCAAATTAACAGTTGTTGAACTGTTGCCTTGTTTTAGGGTTAGGTTTTTTTAATATATATATGTATGTACTGAAAGCAGTGTCCCTGTTAACAGTCCTGCGCCACCACAGTAGGCTATAATATATAACAGAGCAGCAGCAACAAAGAGCATTTTGTTGTATGTGACAGTGAGAAGAATGCTGGGAAATAGCCAGGTCACCGCTGTCACTGTTGGAAATGATGACTGCACATTATTATGGCGGGGGAAATAAGTTTTGACCATCTTGAAAACAAATATACAAAGCCAAGGTTTGACAAAGCTGAGCACACGTATCACAGTTCACATTCTTGTATAGGGGTCTGTGCTGGAGCAGCGATGCATGACACAGGGTGAACATCTATAAGACTGCCTCATACTGCATCAATCCTGTTATTACACAATCAATAATTAGATAACAGTCAGTGTGATGGTCTTTATGCAGAAAGACATTACATTAAAGTAACTGATTAAAACAAAGACTGTAATCCTATATTTTCCTTGTTTGCATATGGACCATTATCTTCAGTACAGCACAGATACCATGAGGTCATTATGAGAGAAAAATGCTAATATTGTGACAAACAAAATACTAGGAATACTTACTTTAATGTTCTTTTTTTTTTTTGAAGCTCCTGCTCCGTCCAAAGAAACGAGGAAAGAGCGATCTTTAATAATTCAGTATAAGAGCTGCTCCAGGCGTATTGCAGCCCAGTAACCCTGAATACATCTCTGGGCTACACACCCATTTATCAATTACTGAGGAGCTTTTCAGTAGTCTAACATTAACCTCTAAGAATAATTGCACTCATCCATGAGAATCCCTGTTACTCATTTAGAACATTAAAACTGCCCATCCACTTTAGCTCTTTCCGATTGTGGAGAAGCTATTTTAGCTGCATTAATATAATGAAACTGGCCTTCACATCAGATAAAACCACATTCTTTACTGTTACTGACTTTTGTGCTGGACACATCGGGCTTAGGGTATGATGTTTGGACTGCTGTGCAATGTTGATAACTCTTGTTAATAGTAATAATAATTAAAGCCGCAAGCGGCTATGGCGGGCCCTCGCCTCACGCGACTCGGCGACCCACGCCACTCGGCGGCCCAGGCCCCCCCGTGGGACCGGTAGCCGGACGTGGTCCGTCGCGTTCAGGGCGGCCCCCGGATCACGCGTGTGAAGTTTCGAGCATATCGGACATAGGCAATGCAAAACGTGTCATTTCCTGCGCCCACAAGGGGGCGACTTGAGCGAGGCTGCGGCCGATCAAATGGAGTCGTACAGGGCGGGCCTCTGACCACGTATGGAAAATGCGAAGCGGGTCAAGTCCGGATTGTGAACCAATTTTCCGACGTTTCCTGTTTCCACCGGGGGGCGCTATGAGCCACAACCGAAAGTAATATATCAGATCGTTGAGGATGAGGCCCTTATCATGTCCAGCAAGTTTGGAGCTGCAGTGATCAAATCTGTAGGCGTGTTAGCATTTCAAAGTTGTTAGCTGAATTCGCTAAACTTGGCCGTGCCACGGCGGCCGCGCCCTTTGATCTGTCGACCTATGACGCGCAACGTTTCATCAGCAGGGTCTGAAGGTGTAATGTACCCAATTTGAAGCAAATCGGGTGAAATCCCAAGGAGCAGTTTGTTTTGCGTCCAAGAAATGCTAGCCAATATGTCCGACTTCCTGTCGTGTTTAGCGCGTGGGTCCAATGCAATTTTTCGTATGTGTGGTTGAGATGCATGTATGTGTGAAGTTTCGTAAGTGTAAGACAAAGTAAGTGAAAATTGTCTATGGGGAATTTCACAAAATTGTCAAGGGGGCGCTATAGAGGCATTTTGCCACGCCCATCCGAAATAACGCTATCAACTGAAAGAGCTCGTCATTCTTGTCCTGTGTATGAAATGTCGTGACGTCACGACGTCGTTAAAGCCACGAAAAAGGCAAACGTAATTGGACGGCGAAAAGTCGCCAGTCGCCGCTGCGCCACACAGACGCCGTTAGACATAGCTTCGCGGCGTTCATAATGTAGCTTCAGCAACTGGTTCTGCATGTATTAGAAGTGGAACGAAGTTGATGGGGTCAATTATGGATTTTTAATTAATTTTAACGTACTTCCTGTTACCACCGGGGGGCGCTATGAGCAAGGCAGGAAGTCGATACATCAAAACGTTCGGGGAAGAGCCATCGTCATGTCCCTTGAGTTTCAAGTGGCTACGAAGAAGTATGTGCGCGTGAAACGCAAACGTTTTTTAAATTGGGAAGATACACTTTCGCGGCGCCGCCACATGGACGCCGTTGCGCGTAGGGTCACAGTGTTCATCATGTAGCTTCAGCATCCGGGTCTGCATGTAGTAGAAGTGAAATGAAGTCAATTTGGTCAAGTTCGTATTTGTTACGAATTTTTGTACGTTTTCGGGTACCACCGGGGGGCGCTATAAGCGACGTATGCAAATGATATGTCGAATCGTTCAGCGACACGCCTTCATCATATGCCCAAAGTTTGAAGCGTCCACGATGAAGCATGTGGGCGTGAGAGCCATTCGTATGTTGCTGGCGAGGCCCGAATCAGTCGCCAAACTTGGAGGTCCGCTGAAGGCCAAGCTGTTTGACCTGCAGATGTGCGGAGCACAAGATAAGCTCAGCTAGGTCTGGACATGTCCTGGACCCTATTTGAAGCCGACGGGGCGAATCCCCTCGGAGGAGTTCGTTTTGAGGAAACCGACTTCGAGGCCAAATAGCCGACTTCCTGTGCGTTTTAGAGCATGTCATTTTATGAAATTTTTTGAAGGTCTCGGGTTGATAGACAAGTATACCAAGTTTCGTGCAAATCCGTGCCGCAGACCCTCATTTCCTATGCGCGGTCTAGGGGGCGCTGTGGAGCCATTTGGGCACGCTAACATGCGTGACCACCACTGAACGCCGATTTCCGGCCTTCCCCCCCTGCGTGTAGAGTGTCATCCGTTTCTCGGCCTGGGAAAGGGGTGGAAATCGCGTTCAAAGAGGGCAATACGACAATAATAATAATAATAATTAAAGCCGCAAGCGGCTATGGCGGGCCCTCGCCTCACGCGACTCGGCGACCCACGCCACTCGGCGACCCAGGCCCCCGGGGCGGCGTACGCCACGGGGCCTGTAGCCGGACGTGGGCCAGCACGTTCAGAGTCGTCCCCGGAACACACCTGTGAAGTTTCGAGCATATCGGACATAGTCGACGCAAAACATGTCATTTCCTGCACCCACAAGGGGGCGACTTGAGCGAGGCTGCGGCCGATCAAATGGAGGCGTAGAGGGCGTCCCTCTGACCACGTCAGGAAATGTAGAAGTGACAGCGATCAAGTTTGTGGGCGTGGAAGGCAAACGTATTTGGATGGCGACCAAATGAGCAGGTGGCTAACTTTCTGGCCCTCTAGCGACCACGCCGTTTGACGTAGAGGGAAGATTTTTACAAAGTTTGAGCAGCTCGGTTTCCTGATGATATGTAGCGAATGTGAAGTGAATCGGCCGAAATCCCTAGGAGGACGGTGTTCACGCTGTATCGCCATTAGTGTCGCCGCCACAAGGGGGCCGTTAGTCGTATCTTCGTAGTGTTCATGAAATAGCTGCAGCGACTTCTTCAGAATGTTTTGCAGGTGAAATTATGTAAATTTGGTGAAGTACGTATTTTTAACAAATTTTCCGACATTTCCTGTAACCACCGGGGGGCGCTATTAGCCACGACCAAAAGTAATACATCGGATCGTTGAGGCAGAGCTCCTCATCATGTCCATCAAGTTTGGAGCCGCTGCGATCAAATCTGTAGGCGTGGTACCATTTCAAACGTCTTAGCTGAATCGCTAAACTTGGCCGTGCCACAGCGGCCACGCCCTTTGACGTGCACACGTGCAGAGCACAAGATAAGCTCAGCTAGGTCTGGAGATGTCCTGTACCAAATTTGAAGCAAATCGGGTGAAGTCCCTCGGAGGAGTTCGTTTTGCGTCCAAGAAATGCTAACCAAAATGGCCGACTTCCTGTTGGGTTAAGGGCGTGGCTCCAATGCAACTTTTTGTATGTTTGGGTGTGATACATGTATACGTCGAGTTTCGTATGTGTACGACAAAGTAAGCGAAAATTGTCTATGGGGAATTTCAGAAAATCTTCAAGGGGGCGCTATAGAGGCCTTTTGCCACGCTTATCGGAAACAACACTATCAACTGAAAGAGCTCGCCATGCTTGTCCTGTGGATGAAATTTCGTGACGTCACGACTTCGTTAAAGCCACGAAAAAGGCAAACGTAATTGGACGGCGAAAAGTCGCCAGTCGCCGCTGCGCCACACGGACGCCGTTAGACATAGCTTCGCGGCGTTCATAATGTAGCTTCAGCAACTGGTTCTGCATGCATTAGAAGTAGAACTAAGTTGATGGGGTCAATTATGGATTTTTACTAAATTTTAACCTACTTCCTGTTACCACCGGGGGGCGCTATGAGCAAGGCAGGAAGTCGATACATCAAATCGTTCGGGGAAGAACCATCGTCATGTCCCTTGAGTTTCAAGTGGCTACGAAGAAGTATGTGCGCGTGAAACGCAAACGTATTTTAAATTGGAGAGATACACCTTCGCGGCGCCGCCACATGGACGCCGTTGCTCGTAGGGTCACAGCGTTCATCGTGTAACTTCACCATCCGGGTCTGCATGTAGTAGAAGTGAAATTAAGTCGATTTGGTCAAGAGCGTATTTTTAACGAATTTTTGTACGTTTTCGGTTACCACCGGGGGGCGCTATGAGCAACGTAGGCAAACGATATGTCGAATCGTTCTGCGACACGCCTTCATCATGTGTCCCAAGTTTGAAGCGTGTACGATGAAGCATGTGGGCGTGAGAGGCATTCGTATGTTGATGGCGAGGCCCGAATCAGTCGCCAAACTTTGAGGTCCGCTGGAGGCCAAGCCGTTGGACCTACAAACCTGCGGAGCACAAGATAAGCTCAGCTAGGTCTGGACATGTCCTGGACCCAATTAGAACCCGATCGGGCGAATCCCCTCGGAGGAGTTCGTTTTGAGTAAACCAACTTCGAGGCTAAATAGCCGACTTCCTGTTCGTTTTAGAGCATGTCATTTTATGAAATTTTTTGAAGGTCTCGGGTTGATAGACAAGTATACCAAGTTTCGTGCAAATCCGTGTCGCAGACCCTCATTTCCTATGCGCGGTCTAGGGGGCGCTGTGGAGCCATTTGGCCACGCCCACGTGTGAGACCACCACAGAATCGCAATTTCCGGCCTTCCCCCCCGGCGTGTAGAGTTTCCTCCGTTTCTCGTCTTGGGAAAGGGGTCAAAATCCCGTGCAAATAGGGCAATACGTTAATAATAAGAATAAACATTAGCATTTCGGGGAATTTTGCGCCAGGTATGATGAGTAATCGATTACCTACTTGGTTGCTTGGTTACTTGATACTTGTTGACTACTTACATGTCGACTCTTTTTGACACTCGAATTACAATAGGGTCCTCGGACCGTGACGTTGTCACTGGCTCGGGCCCTAATTAAAGCCGCAAGCGGCTATGGCGGGCCCTCGCCTCACGCCACTCGGCGACCCACGCCACTCGGCGACCCACGCCACTCGGCGACCCAGGCCCCCGGGGCCGCGTACGCCACGGGGCCTGTAGCCGGACGTGGGCCGTCACGTTCAGAGCCATCCCCGGAACAGACCTGTGAAGTTTCGAGCAGATCAGACACTGTCGATGCAAAACATGTCATTTCCTGCGCCCACAGGGGGCGACTTGAGCGAGGCTGCGGCTGATCAAATGGAGGCGTAGAGGGCAGCCCTCTGACCACGTCTGGAAATGTAGAAGTGACTGCGATCAAGTTTGTGGGCGTGGAAGGCAAACGTAATTGGATGGCGACCAAATGAGCAGGTGGCCAACTTTCTGTCCCTCTAGCGAGCACGCCGTTTGACGTAGAGGGAAGATTTTTACAACGTTTGACCAGCTCGGTTTCCTGATGATATGTAGCGAATATAAAGTGAATCGGCCAAAATCCCTAGGAGGACGGTGTTCACGCTGTATCGCCATTTTTGTCGCAGCCACAAGGGGGCCGTTAGTCGTATCTTCGTAGTGTTCATGAAATAGCTTCAGCGACTTGGTCAGAATGTTTTACAGGAGAAATTACGCGAATTTGGTGAAGTACGTATTTTTAACAAAATTTCCGACGTTTCCTATAACCACCAGGGGGCGCTATTAGCCACGAACAAAAGGAATACATCGGATCGTTGAGGCTGAGCTTCTCATCATGTCCATCAAGTTTGGAGCTGCTGCGAGCAAATCTGTAGGCGTGGTACCATTTCAAACGTCTTAGCTGAATCGCTAAACTTGGCCGTGCCACAGCGGCCACGCCCTTTGACGCGCACACGTGCAGAGCACAAGATAAGCTCAGCCAGGTCTGGAGATGTCCTGTACCAAATTTGAAGCAAATCGGGTGAAGTCCCTCGGAGGAGTTCGTTTTGCGTCCAAGAAATGCTAACCAAAATGGCCGACTTCCTGTCGGGTTAAGGGCGTGGCTCCAATGCAACTTTTTGTATGTTTGGGTGTGATACATGTATACGTCGAGTTTCGTATGTGTACGACAAAGTAAGCGGAATTTGTCTATGGGGAATTTCAGACAATCTTCAAGGGGGCGCTATAGAGGCATTTTGCCACGCTTATCGGAAACAACACTATCAACTGAAAGAGCTCCCCATGCTTGTCCTGTGGATGAAATTTCGTGATGTCACGACTTCGTTAAAGCCACGAAAAAGGCAAACGTAATTGGACGGCGAAAAGTCGCCAGTCGCCGCTGCGCCACACAGACGCCGTTAGACATAGCTTCGCGGCATTCATGATGTAGCTTCAGCAACTGGTTCTGCATGTATTAGAAGTGGAACGAAGTTGATGGGGTCAATTCTGGATTTTTAATGAATTTTAACCTACTTCCTGTTACCACCGGGGGGCGCTATGAGCAAGGCAGGAAGTCGATACATCAAATCGTTCGGGGAAGAGCCATCGTCATGTCCCTTGAGTTTCAAGTGGCTACGAAGAAGTATGTGCGCGTGAAACGCAAACGTATTTTAAATTGGGAAGATACACCTTCGCGGCGCCGCCACATGGACGCCGTTGCTCGTAGGGTCACAGCGTTCATCGTGTAACTTCACCATCCGGGTCTGCATGTAGTAGAAGTGAAATTAAGTCGATTTGGTCAAGAGCGTATTTTTAAGGAATTTTTGTACGTTTTCGGGTACCACCGGGGGGCGCTATGAGCAACGTAGGCAAATGATATGTCGAATCGTTCTGCGACACGCCTTCATCATATGCCCCAAGTTAGAAGCGTCTACGATCAAGCATGTGGGCGTGAGAGCCATTCGTATGTTGATGGCGAGGCCCGAATCAGTCGCCAAACTTTGAGGTCCGCTGGAGGCCAAGCCGTTTGACCTACAAACCTGCGGAGCACAAGATAAGCTCAGCTAGGTCTGGACATGTCCTGGACCCAATTAGAACCCGATCGGGCGAATCCCCTCGGAGGAGTTCGTTTTGAGTAAACCAACTTCGAGGCTAAATAGCCGACTTCCTGTTCGTTTTAGAGCATGTCATTTTATGAAATTTTTTGAAGGTCTCGGGTTGATAGACAAGTATACCAAGTTTCGTGCAAATCCGTGTCGCAGACCCTCATTTCCTATGCGCGGTCTAGGGGGCGCTGTGGAGCCATTTGGCCACGCCCACGTGTGAGACCACCACAGAATCGCAATTTCCGGCCTTCCCCCCCGGCGTGTAGAGTTTCCTCCGTTTCTCGTCTTGGGAAAGGGGTCAAAATCCCGTGCAAACAGGGCAATACGTTAATAATAAGAATAAACATTAGCATTTCGGGGAATTTTGCGCCAGGTATGATGAGTAATCGATTACCTACTTGGTTGCTTGGTTACTTGATACTTGTTGACTACTTACATGTCGACTCTTTTTGACACTCGAATTACAATAGGGTCCTCGGACCGTGACGTTGTCACTGGCTCGGGCCCTAATAATTAAAGCCGCAAGCGGCGATGACGGGCCCTCGCTCGTCCATGCGACCGCGGGGACCTGAGGTGTGTGGGGGCCATGGCGCAAAGCAAAAAAGCGTTGTGGGAGTGGCAACGCAATGTGTTGTTTGCCCACCAGGTGGCGCTACAGAGCCAAATGTGGGTAGGGGCGTTCAGGGGCTGACCAGGATCACATACATGAAGTTTGAACTCAATCCGACAAAGTAAATGTAAAACAGGTCACTTCCTGTTACCACCAGGGGGCGCATCTGTATGAACCCAGATGTGGGTAGGTGTGTTTAGGGGCGGAGCCTAATCAAACTTGTAAAATTTGAAGTCAATCGGACAATGTAAGTGTAAACCAGGTCACTTCCTGTTACCACTGGGGGGCGTATTGAGTAAAGTGGACGTGCCATACATCGCAGCGTTCAGGGTGGAGCCATCATCATCTTCAGCAAGTTTGAAGCTGATAGGATGAAGTATGTGTGTGTTAGAGCTGTTCGAAGGTGAAATGGCGAGCAAATGTAAAGTCGCCAAAATTGGCAAGGCTGCAGAAGCCACGCCCTTTGACGTAGAGACCTATGGAGCACAACGTTGGATCAGCATGGCATCTCGATGACCTGTAGCCAATTTGAAGTCATTCGGGTGAAATTTGTGGGAGGAGTTAAAGATTGTAATGTAAAAAATGGTCACTTCCTGTTACCACCAGGGGGGCGCTTTGAGTTAAGTTGGATATTGATATATCGCGCAAATCAGGGACTCACTGCCGTAAAATCCTGCAAGTTTGAAGTTGATAGGATAAAGTATGTGGGCGTGACAGCCAACTGAAGTTGGGTGGCGATCGAGCCTAAGTTTGGCGCCCACCAGAAGCCACGCCCTTTGACCTATCGACCTACGGAGCACAAGCTGTACTCAGCTAGGCCTGAAGATGTTGTCTATTAAATTTGGAGCATGTCGGGCAAACCGTTTCGGACGAGTGAATTTGGCGCCAAAAACGACCAATTCAAAATGGCCGACTTCCTGTTGGTCTGAGAGCGAAGGACCCCTGGACCTTTTTTTTGCGTCTTGATGAGATCTATTAGCATACCAAATTTCATGTTTGTAGGTGAAACACACACAAAGTTATTCAGTTTTCAAATTTTCTAGGGGGCGCTATTCAGCCATTTGGCCACGCCCATTTCCAACGACTTTAAAATATTAAATTTTTCGCGAGGCGTGATGTGCATGCCAAAATTCACGCGTTTTGGGGCATGTTGAGGCCCTCAAAAATGCGTTTTTAGGGAGAAAAAAATAATCCTAGGTGTCAAAGCAATTACAATAGGGCCTTCGCCTAGGCGAGTGCCTCGCCGCTCGGGCCCTAATAAATGGAGAGTAAAATCGAAATGGCCGACTTCCTGTTTGGAATAGACCAATGGTGCAAGAGACTTTTTTGTTCGCCTTGACAACTTACACATGTGTACCGATTTTCATGTTCCAACTCCAAAAAAACCCCAATGGGAGGGGTTTTTTGAAAATTGCATGGCGAGACATCAAAGATGGCGGCGGCCACTGCGGCCACGCCCTTTGACCTACAGACCTGTAGAGCACAAGCCGTACTCAGGGCAGTCTGTGGATGATCTGTAGCGAATATGAAGGTGATGGTGCGAAACCCCTAGGAGGAGTTTGTTTTGGGTGGGCCGCACTTCCTGTCGCCGCCACACGGGGGCTATTTGCCGTGGCCTCGCAGCGTTCGTAATGTAGCTTTGTTGACTTGTTTCGCACGTATCTGAGGTGGAACGAAGTTGATGTGGTGAATTATCAAGGATTAATCCATGTTAGCATAATTCCTGTATACTTGCGGTTACCACTGGGGGGCGCTATGAGTGACGTAGGAAATCAATACATCGGAACGTTCAGGGCGGAGCCAGCATCACGTCCAGCAAGTTTGAAGCTGATCGGATAAAGTATGTGGGTTTTATATCTGTTTGCAGGTGAAATGGCGAGCAAACGAAAAGTCGCCAAAATTGTCAAGGCTCCAGAAGCCACGCCCTTTGACGTAGAGACCTATAGAGCACAAGCCTGCATCAGGATGACATCTGGATGCCCTGTAGCCAGTTTGAAGCAAATCGGATGAAATCCCTCGGAGGAGATAGGTCAAAAAGGTCAAAATTTCAATTCAAAATGGCCGACTTCCTGTTGGTCTGAGAGCGAAGGACCCCTGGACCTTTTTTTTTTGCGTCTTGATGAGATCTATTAGCATACCAAATTTCATGTTTGTAGGTGAAACACACACAAAGTTATTCAGTTTTCAAATTTTCTAGGGGGCGCTATTCAGCCATTTGGCCACGCCCATTTCCAACGACTTTAAAATATTAAATTTTTCGCGAGGCGTGATGTGCATGCCAAAATTCACGCGTTTTGGGGCATGTTGAGGCCCTCAAAAATGCGTTTTTAGGGAGAAAAAAATAATCCTAGGTGTCAAAGCAATTACAATAGGGCCTTCGCCTAGGCGAGTGCCTCGCCGCTCGGGCCCTAATAAATGGAGAGTAAAATCGAAATGGCCGACTTCCTGTTTGGAATAGACCAATGGTGCAAGAGACTTTTTTGTTCGCCTTGACAACTTACACATGTGTACCGATTTTCATGTTCCAACTCCAAAAAAACCCCAATGGGAGGGGTTTTTTGAAAATTGCATGGCGAGACATCAAAGATGGCGGCGGCCACTGCGGCCACGCCCTTTGACCTACAGACCTGTAGAGCACAAGCCGTACTCAGGGCAGTCTGTGGATGATCTGTAGCGAATATGAAGGTGATGGTGCGAAACCCCTAGGAGGAGTTTGTTTTGGGTGGGCCGCACTTCCTGTCGCCGCCACACGGGGGCTATTTGCCGTGGCCTCGCAGCGTTCGTAATGTAGCTTTGTTGACTTGTTTCGCACGTATCTGAGGTGGAACGAAGTTGATGTGGTGAATTATCAAGGATTAATCCATGTTAGCATAATTCCTGTATACTTGCGGTTACCACTGGGGGCGCTATGAGTGACGTAGGAAATCAATACATCGGAACGTTCAGGGCGGAGCCAGCATCACGTCCAGCAAGTTTGAAGCTGATCGGATAAAGTATGTGGGTTTTATATCTGTTTGCAGGTGAAATGGCGAGCAAACGAAAAGTCGCCAAAATTGTCAAGGCTCCAGAAGCCACGCCCTTTGACGTAGAGACCTATAGAGCACAAGCCTGCATCAGGATGACATCTGGATGCCCTGTAGCCAGTTTGAAGCAAATCGGATGAAATCCCTCGGAGGAGATAGGTCAAAAAGGTCAAAATTTCAATTCAAAATGGCCGACTTCCTGTTGGTCTGAGAGCGAAGGACCCCTGGACCTTTTTTTTGCGTCTTGATGAGATCTATTAGCATACCAAATTTCATGTTTGTAGGTGAAACACACACAAAGTTATTCAGTTTTCAAATTTTCTAGGGGGCGCTATTCAGCCATTTGGCCACGCCCATTTCCAACGACTTTAAAATATTAAATTTTTCGCGAGGCGTGATGTGCATGCCAAAATTCACGCGTTTTGGGGCATGTTGAGGCCCTCAAAAATGCGTTTTTAGGGAGAAAAAATAATCCTAGGTGTCAAAGCAATTACAATAGGGCCTTCGCCTAGGCGAGTGCCTCGCCGCTCGGGCCCTAATAAATGGAGAGTAAAATCGAAATGGCCGACTTCCTGTTTGGAATAGACCAATGGTGCAAGAGACTTTTTTGTTCGCCTTGACAACTTACACATGTGTACCGATTTTCATGTTCCAACTCCAAAAAACCCCAATGGGAGGGGTTTTTTGAAAATTGCATGGCGAGACATCAAAGATGGCGGCGGCCACTGCGGCCACGCCCTTTGACCTACAGACCTGTAGAGCACAAGCCGTACTCAGGGCAGTCTGTGGATGATCTGTAGCGAATATGAAGGTGATGGTGCGAAACCCCTAGGAGGAGTTTGTTTTGGGTGGGCCGCACTTCCTGTCGCCGCCACACGGGGGCTATTTGCCGTGGCCTCGCAGCGTTCGTAATGTAGCTTTGTTGACTTGTTTCGCACGTATCTGAGGTGGAACGAAGTTGATGTGGTGAATTATCAAGGATTAATCCATGTTAGCATAATTCCTGTATACTTGCGGTTACCACTGGGGGCGCTATGAGTGACGTAGGAAATCAATACATCGGAACGTTCAGGGCGGAGCCAGCATCACGTCCAGCAAGTTTGAAGCTGATCGGATAAAGTATGTGGGTTTTATATCTGTTTGCAGGTGAAATGGCGAGCAAACGAAAAGTCGCCAAAATTGTCAAGGCTCCAGAAGCCACGCCCTTTGACGTAGAGACCTATAGAGCACAAGCCTGCATCAGGATGACATCTGGATGCCCTGTAGCCAGTTTGAAGCAAATCGGATGAAATCCCTCGGAGGAGATAGGTCAAAAAGGTCAAAATTTCAATTCAAAATGGCCGACTTCCTGTTGGTCTGAGAGCGAAGGACCCCTGGACCTTTTTTTTGCGTCTTGATGAGATCTATTAGCATACCAAATTTCATGTTTGTAGGTGAAACACACACAAAGTTATTCAGTTTTCAAATTTTCTAGGGGGCGCTATTCAGCCATTTGGCCACGCCCATTTCCAACGACTTTAAAATATTAAATTTTTCGCGAGGCGTGATGTGCATGCCAAAATTCACGCGTTTTGGGGCATGTTGAGGCCCTCAAAAATGCGTTTTTAGGGAGAAAAAAATAATCCTAGGTGTCAAAGCAATTACAATAGGGCCTTCGCCTAGGCGAGTGCCTCGCCGCTCGGGCCCTAATTAAAGCCGCAAGCGGCTATGGCGGGCCCTCGCCTCACGCCACTCGGCGACCCACGCCACTCGGCGACCCAGGCCTGTAGCCGGACGTGGGCCGTCACGTTCAGAGTGGTCCCCGGAACAGACCTGTGAATTTTCGAGCAGATCAGACATAGTCGACGCAAAACATGTCATTTCCTGCGGCCACAAGGGGGCGACTTGAGCGAGGCTGCGGCTGATCAAAAGGAGGCGTAGAGGGCGGCCCTCTGACCACGTCTGGAAATGTAGAAGTGCCTGCGATAAAGTTTGTGGGCGTGGAAGGCAAATGTAAATGGATGGCGACCAAATGAGCAGTTGGCCAACTGTCTGGCTCTCTAGCGAGCACGCCGTTTGACGTAGAGGGAAGATTTTTACAACGTCTGACCAGCTCGGTTTCCTGATGATATGTAGCGAATATGAAGTGAATCGGCCCAAATCCCTAGGAGGACGGTGTTCACGCTGTATCACCATTTGTGTCGCCGCCACAAGGGGGCCGTTAGTCATATCTTAGTAGTTTTCATGAAATAGCTTCAGCGACTTTGTCAGAATGTTTTAGAGGCGAAATAACGTGAATTTGGGGAAGTACGTATTTGTAACAAATTGTCCGACGTTTCCTGTAACCACCGGGGGGCGCTATTAGCCACGAACAAAAGTAATATATGGAATCGTTGAGGCGGAGCTCCTCATCATGTCCATCAAGTTTGGAGCAGCTGCGACCAAATTTGTAGGCGTGGTACAGTTGCAAACGTCTTAGCTGAATCGCTAAACTTGGCCGTGCCACAGCGGCCACGCCCTTTGACACGCACACGTGCAGAGCACAAGATAAGCTCAGCTAGGTCTGGAGATGTCCTGTACCAAAGTTGGAGCAAATCGGGTGAAGTCCCTCGGAGGAGTGCATTTGGCGTCCAAGAAATGCTAACCAAAATGGCCGACTTCCTGTTGGGTTAAGGGCGTGGCTCCAATTCAACTTTTTGTATGTTTGGGTGGGATACATGTATACGTCGAGTTTCGTAAGTGTATGACAAAGTAAGCGGAATTTGTCTATGGGGAATTTCAGAAAATCTTCAAGGGGGCGCTATAGAGGCCTTTTGCCACGCTTATCGGAAACAACACTATCAACTGAAAGAGCTCGTCATGCTTGTCCTGTGGATGAAATTTCGTGACGTCACGACATCGTTAAAGCCACGAAAAAGGCAAACGTAATTGGAGGGCGAAAAGTCGCCAGTCGCCGCTGCGCCACACAGACGCCGTTAGACATAGCTTCGTGGCGTTCATAATGTAGCTTCAGCAACTGGTTCTGCATGTAATAGAAGTGGAACGACGTTGATGGGGTCAATTACGGAATTTTAATGAATTTTAACGTACTTCCTGTTACCACCGGGGGGCGCTATGAGCAAGGCAGGAAGTCGATACATCAAAACGTTCGTGGAAGAGCCATCGTTATGGCCCTTGAGTTTCAAGTGGCTACGAAGAAGTATGTGCGCGTGAAACGCAAACGTGTTTTAAATTGGGAAGATACACTTTCGCGGCGCCGCCACGTGGACGCCGTTGCTCGTAGGGTCACAGCGTTCATCATGTAACTTCACCATCCGGGTCTGCATGTAGTAGAAGTGAAAAGAAGTGAAATTGGTCAAGTTCGTATTTTTAACGAATTTGTGTACGTTTTCGGTTGCCACCGGGGGGCGCTATGAGCAAGGTAGGCAAACGATATGTAGAATTGTTCTGCGACACGCCTTCATCATATGGCCAAAGTTTGAAGCGTCAACGATTAAGCATGTGGGCGTGAGAGCCATTCGTATGTTGCTGGCGAGGCCCGAAACAGTCGCCAAACTTGGAGGTCCGCTGAAGGCCAAGCCGTTTGACCTACAAGCCTGCGGAGCACAAGATAAGCTCAGCTAGGTCTGGACATGTTCTGGACCCAATTACAAGCCGATGGGGCGAGTCCCCTCGGAGGAGTTCGTTTTGGCGAAACCGACTTTGAGGCAAAATAGCCAACTTCCTGTAGGTTTTCGGGTATGTCCGTAATGTAATTTTTTGAAGCTCTCCGGTTGATAGATAATTGTAGCAAGTTTCGTAGAAATCGGTGACGCAGACCCTCATTTCCAATGCGCGGTCTAGGGGGCGCTGTGGAGCCATTTGGCCACGCTAACATGCGAGACCACCACTGAACGCCGATTTCACGCCTTCCCCCCCTGCGTGTAGAAGGTCCTCCGTTTCTCGTCTTGGGAAAGGGGTCGAAATCGCGATCAAACCCGCGGAAGCCCAATAATAATAATAATAATAATTAAAGCCGCAAGCGGCTATGGCGGGCCCTCGCTCCACGCGACTCGGCGACCTACGCCACTCGGCGACCCACGCCCCTGTGGGCCGTAGCGTTCAAGGTAGTCCCAGGATCACACATGTGAAGTTTCGAGCATATGGGACAAAGGCGACGCAAAACAGGTCATTTCCTGCGGCCACAAGGGGGTGACTTGAGCGAGCTTGTGGCCGATTAAATGGAGGAGTAGAGGAGCAACGGGACAGGCATGTGCATGGACAGAGCCTCATGACACACATGAATTTTGGAGCAAATTGGACAAAGCACGTGGGACTTGAGACAAGTTTATCATGCGGCCACCAGGGGGCACTAGCGGGATGTGGACCATTGTGGTCACGGCCTTCCCCTCATGACATATGTGAAATTTCGAGGGAATGGGACAATCTCGATGCAAAATAAAGCATTTCCTGTGTCCACAAGGGGGCGACATGAACGTGGTACCAAACAATGACATGGAGGCGTAGAGGGCTGGCCGTTGATGATGTACATCAAATTTGAAGCACTTTGGACAAAGTACGTGGGAGATAGAGCAGCTCGTGGTTGCATGGCGAGGCATCAAAGATGGCGGCGTCCCCTGTTTCCACACCCTGTGACCTACAGACCTGTAGAGCACAAGCTTGAATCAGCTAGGTCTGGAGATGTCCTGTACCAAATTTGAAGCAAATCGGGTGAAGTCCCTCGGAGGAGTTCGTTTTGCGTCCAAGAAATGCTAACCAAAATGGCCGACTTCCTGTTGGGTTAAGGGCGTGGCTCCAATGCAACTTTTTGTATGGGTGAGTGTGATACATGTATACGGCGAGTTTCGTATGTGTACGACAAAGTAAGCGGAATTTGTCTATGGGGAATTTCAGAGAATCTTCAAGGGGGCGCTATAGAGGCATTTTGCCACGCTTATGGGAAAAAACACTATCAACTGAAAGAGCTCGCCATGCTTGTCCTGTGGATGAAATTTCGTGACGTCACAACTTCGTTAAAGCCACGAAAAAGGCAAACGTAATTGGACGGCGAGAAGTCGCCAGTCGCCGCTGCGCCACACAGACGCCGTTAGACATAGCTTCGCGGCGTTCATAATGTAGCTTCAGCAACTGGTTCTGCATGTATTAGAAGTGGAACGAAGTTGATGGGGTCAATTATGGATTTTTAATTAATTTTAACGTACTTCCTGTTACCACCGGGGGGCGCTATGAGCAAGGCAGGAAGTCGATACATCAAAACGTTCGGGGAAGAGCCATCGTCATGTCCCTAGAGTTTCAAGTGGCTACGAAGAAGTATGTGCGCGTGAAACGCAAACGTATTGTAAATTGGGAAGATACACCTTCGCGGCGCCGCCACATGGACGCCGTTGCTCGTAGGGTCACAGCGTTCATCATGTAACTTCACCATCCGGGTCTGCATGTAGTAGAAGTGAAACGAAGTGGATTTGGTCAAGTTCGTATTTTTAACGAATTATTGTACGTTTTCGGTTACCACCGGGGGGCGCTATGAGCGGCGTAGGCAAACGATATGTCGAATCGTTCTGTGACACGCCTTCATCATGTGTCCCAAGTTGGAAGCATGTACAATGAAGCATGTGGGCGTGAGAGCCATTCGTATTTTGATGGCGAGCCCCAAAACAGTCGCCAAACTTTGAGACCCGCTGGAGGCCAAGCCGTTGGACCTACAAACCTGGGGAGCACAAGATAAGCTCAGCTAGGTCTGGACATGTTCTGGACCCAATTTGAAGCCGATCGGGCGAATCCCCTCGGAGGAGTTCGTTTTGGCGAAACCGACTTCGAGGCTAAATAGCCGACTTCCTGTACGTTTTCGGGTATGTCTGTAATGAAATTTTTTGAAGGTCTCCGGTTGATAGATAAGTCTAGCAAGTTTCGTAGAAATCGGTGACGCAGACCCTCATTTCCTATGCGCGGTCTAGGGGGCGCTGTGGAGCCATTTGGCCACGCTAACATGCGAGACCACCACAGAACGCCGATTTCACGCCTTCCCCCCCTGCGTGTAGAGTTTCCTCCGTTTCTCATCTTGGGAAAGGGGTCAAAATCGCGTTCAAACGCGGAGAAGCATAATAATAATAAACACTTGCATTTCGGGGAATTTTGCGCCAGGTCTCATGAGTAATCTATTACCTACTTGGTTACTTGGTTACTTGATACTTGTTGACTACTTACATGTCGACTCTTTTTGACACTCGAATTACAATAGGGTCCTCGGACCGTGACGTTGTCACTGGCTCGGGCCCTAATAAACATTTGCATTTCGGGGAATTTTGCGCCAGGTATGATGAGTAATCTATTACCTACTTGGTTACTTGGTTCCTTGGCACTTGTGGCCTACTTACATGTCGACTCTTTTTGACACTCGAATTACAATAGGGTCCTCGGACCGTGACGTTGTCACTGGCTCGGGCCCTAATAAACATTTGCATTTCGGGGAATTTTGCGCCAGGTATGACGAGTAATCTATTACCTACTTGGTGACTTGGTTCCTTGCTACTTGTGGCCCACTTACATGTCGACTCTTTTGACACTCGAATTACAATAGGGTCCTCGGACCGTGACGTTGTCACTGGCTCGGGCCCTAATAATATTCACAGCTGACATGAGAGGGCACAGACATGGGGGACCGAGAGGGCTTTGGTGTAAACTTGTAAAGTGATATGCTCGGCAAAATCTTTGATGCGCTTACTGTCATGAGTGGATGTTAATCCCCCCTCCCTTCCCCTATCTTCTTGCTGAATTAAATATTTTTGATTTAAATAACAGAACTGGTAATTTTGTTCAAAGGTAAAAACTGTCATTGCATTTGCGAAAACGTAGACTAGACGCACACAATATAGGATGACAGAAAACAAGCGTTATAGATCAATCTATTAAATACAGCATAATAATCCCCCCCCAGAGGCCATTAAATAAAACACCACGTAATGTGAATGTAAAGAATCTCTTTGTACGCCTAACATTATCCTTTTAGAAAGTAGCAGTAGGGGGGAAACATCTCTTCCTTCAAAGTGTATTTGAATGAATGATGAATGAGGATGTTTGGGAAATGGCCAAAGAAAGAAGGAGGAAAAGCCAAAATGTCTTTCTGCATTGACAGCAACATTTTCCCTGAGAGGGTTTCTAGTGTGTTAACACTGACATCTCATTGGAGCTTGAAATTCAATTTAAGTTAAAATCCAGCACAGGAAGTCAGTGGTTGGACAAAACGGTCGTTTATCAATCAGCTTTGTCAGTGACATCCTTTGAGTGTGCGTGAGCAGCACAGTAAACCAAATGTTGCACAGTGTCTGCAACAGATTCAGGTTTTAAAGGACCACGTCTGCATTTTTCCACTGTGAGCGTGTTTACATGGACTTGAGTAACCTGTTTAGGATCAGATTTTTGAGTAGCTCATTTTTGTGTTTGTGCAGGTACAGTAAACATCATCTCCTTATTTCAGAAACCAGTAAAGGACAGTATCCTGGTTTTCCTACCTGGGGAGGCATCCCAGTTTCTGGCAGCTGTGATTATCTGCACAGGTGAGGCCAATGAAAAAAAACAAAACACACATCATATGTCACGCAGCCAACGAAAAAAAAAGCCCTACTAATTTGAATCCATGAACTCCATTAACACACTCCTGTCCCACCATTCAGAGGTGGTCAAAGGTGAAGACAGGTGTATTTGTTGCTGCTTCCCTCTTCCGCTGCTAGATATAAGATGAATAAGCCGTATTTGTGATGCAATTTTAGTGTTTAACAGCGTCAAACCTGCAAGAAGCCACACTGGTCTCATTTTTACAGATTTCAAAATTGCCAAGGTTTGTATTGTAAAAAAATAAAAATCACAGGTGCCTGTGCGAATAAGACACAGCGATCAGAAACCGGGATACTGATATTTCTTTTTTTTTTTTTTTTTTACAGGGGTATAAATAATCATGTTTCTCTGTGTGCATGTTAACGCAGTATCCCCTAACTGGGATGTAAACACACACTTTTCTAACTTTAAATGAGGTAAACTGAAGTTGAACAACATTGAAGTACTGTAATTACTTTTCCTTTGGTTGCAATTTTGCTTCCTGGTTTTTATTTTAATGTTTGGTAAATTGTTGATGAACATTACTGCAATTTGAAACTACACTTGAACTGTTGATGCTGTTGTGCAATGTAATATAAACAGAACATTTCAGATGTCAAAAGTAATTGTAGGTGGTCTTTTATATATGAAAGAAATGTTTTTCTGCCTGAGACACATGCACATGGTACTTTTTTTTTTTTTTTTTTACAAACATTTATACATGAGATTCTGATTTTTTCTCATTTCTAATCTTTACCGTAGTATTTTACCACAACAACTTATACATGCTACTCCATCCTGTTTGCCATATTGATAATATTGGAAGTCTACTTTGAGTCCAGATGTTAGATGAATCTCACATGGCTCATTCACCAGAACCAGTATTTCCTAGGTTGGCAGATTGAGCGTGTCAAATCCAGTGGTCATTGAAGTCAACATTTGGACCAGTGGTATCAGTGATAATCTGTCGTTTACAGATGCAGCTGCTAACACATGTAATGCTGCAGCGTAACGGCTCCATGTGACGTGTCAGTTTAGATTAGTTTGATGGAGGTGTGCGCCGTTCATTGGCTCACTGATCCTGAGTCAGTCTGCATCTGCAACATTAGATGTTAAATCCTCATCACAACACATTGGCAGAGATTTACCCACTGCCATAACAACTACATTCATTGACAGTTTATCAATGTCTCAATGCCACATCAAAGATAAAGTATACGATTGTGTCATGCATGATCTCAGCCAGTGAGGACAGTGTGTGCGTGTGTGTGTGTATGACAGAGTGTCAGCATGTTTATTTCATTACCTGTCTTATGTGTATTAAACCAACATGGAAAGACCTACAAGCAATGAATGTTAACAACAGGCAGGCCCCAGATTTATAGTAATGAACACAAACCTGCCATGCTACTCTCCAAGGGCAAAGTGGAGCCATCAGTGCACTTTGGGAGATTAATGTTAAGTTTACAGGTGACCTTCAGCGCCGAGCAAGGACGCTGCCCCGTGTGTGACGGGCCAAATTTGAGGAATAATGCTGATATTCCTCTGTGTAATTCTGCTCATGAATCATTTTGTGTGGAGCCTACAGTATTATTCATTTTCCATCCATGTCGAACTGACAGCAACTCTGCACTAATAGCACAATATTTTTGATCTGCATAACGTTAATAATAATAAGTCAGGCATGTACAAATTAGATACGCTTACTGTTAAGTGTCACGTAGAGTCTTCTTGTGTGAGGATAAAAAAATAACTGACAGTTCACAAGGTTTAAAATAAATAAGTCATCTCCCACCTACAAACACAGATTTATTTGTTTAGTTTATTTAAAGCACAACAAGGCCTCGTACATTATCTCATGCATTTTGCATGGTAAGGTGGACACATTACAATATCAGAGAGAAACTCAACAGTAAAAAAGTTTTGCGACGCTGGAGCGAAAGGAAACTATTATTGCTATAGACTTTCAGTAGAACCTGATCATAGGATTTGTTGTATATGTCTAGATATCATCAATCATCAATTATATAATAATCATAGTTTTGACATTTTGCCTTTCCTATCTTTTTTAGGCCTTTGTGTTTTAGCACAGGTGTTATGTTTTATAATGTTCTTGTTTTCTTTCTTCTTCTTTTTCTTGTTGGTGTTATGATATTTAAAAGTAATTTGGCAGACAATCTATTTCTAATTTCAAAATGAATTGAGTTTTCTTCATACTGCTCCTTTCCAGACATGGTATGAGTGAATTATAATCCATCATTATCTTGTCAATAATGGATGAACTGAAAATGTCCATGCATGGAAAGAATAAAAATGAAACTAAATAAAATGAAATACAGATAAATGTCAACATTTCTCTTGTTCACTTTGCTCTTTGATTAGTGCTAATTGGCCAAAAGTTAGAAACCTTTTGAATATACTGAAATAACAAGTGAACCTGCAGCTCATGGTCAATATAGAGGAGAAACCCAGGCTCATGTGGCAGCATTAAATCACCTCACAACACAGGCTGCTCCGTGTGACTGCATTAAAAGAGGCCGACATGGCGAACAGAGCAGTGCAGCAGAGAGATTGAATCATATTTGGTAAATTTATAAGAATACTTTCAGTGCTTATTGTGCGTGGCATTGTACAGTATATGTGTAGGAGTGACATTATCGACTACTTAATCCATCCTTCAGGTGTACAATATAACAAAGACCGTTAGGAGGTGTGACCTTCTCAAATGGTGGAGGACAGTCCAAGATTTATGTCAGAGTTGAGAGCTTCTGTTGGGAACCATGACAGACAGATAATCCTGTGGTTTAAACTTGGCAAATATTGATCCCATGGCCCTCAGTGGCAGGCTTTAAGACCTGAAATTGAGGGAAATGGATTACTCTGCAGAGTCAAAAAAGAAGACAGATGAGAAGGAGCAAAATATGGGCTACTATCTTTACCATCGAGCCAGATAACGCATAGGGAGGAAACATAGACATTAATTCTCACCCATCCCATTTTGGAGCTATTGCATGCTCCTCTCTCAGTAAAGGATTGTCGTGTCGGTCTTAGCATTCATGGTTTAAATGCCCGTTCTCCTCATCCATCAAGGCAAGCATCCCCCTGCTCCTATCGACATTAACCTCAGTAACAACGCTGCGCATAACAAGGCTTTATAGAGAGTGATGCCACAGAGAAGGGTCATCGCCGGGTCCTTTTAAGTTATAGAAATCTTCTTCTGTGTGTTCGGCTTTAAAACAACCTGGACTTCACAGACTTTATCCTGCAGGAATTCAATCTGATGCATCATTTTCAGGACGTTACAGCAAGCAGCTTGTACAGGGTGGCCTCGCTGTATCTCCCTTTAAAGGCCCTTAGACACCGTTCTTGGTGTGAGTAATTTGCACGTCAATATTTTTTTCAATCTCAGTCCTGTCACACAGACCGCAATGTTATACAGTGAAAACGTGACATATTTTTAAAGGGACAATGAGGAGTTTTGGAAAGCCAAATGTTTTCAAACTACATTTCCCACGAGCCTCCGCATGCACGGTGAAATTCTTGGACCAGCGCAAGACGGACGAAAAAGAAAACATTTGCCAAGAGTGTTTTCATTATTCAAGAATGAAAGTCGGAGATTTAAGGACAATCAGATTCCGTCATAGTTCTTACCATAAACAACGATTCAGCGATGTTATTCCCATGACCCGAAGTATAAATACAAAACAATATATTTATCTAAAATTGATCCATTAGCAAGTGTGGGTAACGTAGATTCATCCACATTAATATGTGACTTTTTTATAACCAAAAACAAACTCCTCGCTGTCCCTTTAAATAAAAAGACATGGAGGCGGAAGCAAAACTTTGGTTTATAACTGTCATGTCTTTCACATAACTGTATTGCCGCCGGTATGAATCGTTTTAAATTTTTGTGTGTGTAATTTTTGCCTTTTGTTTATCATGTCCCCGGTGTGTACGGGCCTTAAAAGAATTAGAGGATGCACAAATAATCTACAATAAGCAAATAAAATACAGGGGCTGTTGCACAATGTCTTCAATTATCTCTCAATTTCACTCATGCAACTGATCTAACAAACATACTGGACCTAGAGACTTATGCTAATTCTGGACCTTTTGACCTCCTCACATCGAGATCCCTAATGGCACATTGGCTTTGCTCAGTTGCCATGGAAATGTAGATGGTCAAATCTCTCATTACTTTTGCAATATATTTTGATATTTGATGTTTATTCTTGATTCATGATGACAGCAGTTGACAAAACAGCCACAACTCAAGGTCCATTTACTTGACAGATGGAGGTTTTCCACTCCTGATCATTTTCAGTTCAGGATGAATGGAATACCTTTCTTTACTAGATCCACAGCATTAATGTACAGAACAACAGCTCAGCTACGAGCAGGGCTGAAGTGGTAATGTATCCTCACCATGAACCTTTGCTCATCTGTTGTCACAGTACCAGATAAATATAATTGCTCATAACTGTCAGAAACATGAAAATCTATTATGGAGAAATGTATTGGAAAAATATTATGGCATGCATGAGTTCATTAGCAATAGGATCTTTATTAGATGCTATCTGTTTTCTTTTATAATTCCTACCCATAGAAATATACAGTGGTTACAGTTTGGTTGAGTGGAGCACGACTTCAACATCTATTCCTGAGTAAAAGTTGGCACAGTTTGTGCTTGTTCACCTGGCAGAGTGATAGATTTCTGACAAGCATCAACCAATTCAACACAACACATCCACATATGAAAAAAGTACCTCTGTCTAACAGCAGTGGGAAAAATCAATGTATGAATAAAATATTTTTGCTGAGTGATTCCCAACAATATAGCACCACTCCACTTTAGAGACTGAGACTTTAGAGAGACTGAGTCACACGGACCGAGAAGATGCAAACACAACCTTGTACTGTATGCACCGGGTTCGCCTCAGTTCATCGTTCTGATATTATAGAAAATCAATGTTATAGGGACTCAAACTGACTGCTGCAAACAAACTTCATTAAAGGAGAATTCTGGTCATTTTTGACCCCTAAATCATTTTCCTGATGGTCACCCAGTGTTTGGGGGAGTATTGTTTTTGAGTATTGATGCAGGCAAACCGGAGTTACACTATGGCTACCCGGCACTAGGGATAGCGACAACGCTAACCTATGGGACCACAACAAACACTCAAAAAACCAATCAAATATCTATGGTACATGAACTGAATCAAGACACCACTTATATAGTGCAGTATGAGCAGTATAAATTATTAAACTATTAGTAGCCTAACACTTTTTCCTTGTGATGATTTCGTTACAAAAATAAATGGTCGGAGATATTATGGACATCATCACTGCACTGCTCCACTGTTAATTTTTGTAAAGAAATCATCACAACAAGGAAAAATTGTTTGTTTCTCTGGCGGGGAGAGCAAGCGGAGAAAGGCGCTCTGCGATCGGATAGTAATGTCTGTCCAGGATGTTTCAGAGTTAGGCTACTGAGGTGAGTGATTACATGCAAAAACACAATGTTTATACTGTTTATAATGTTCACTATATGAGTTCAGTGGTGTCTCGTAAGGATTCCAGTCATATACCATAGACATGTAATTGTTTTTTGAGTATTTGTTGTGGTTGAAAGAATTGCCCCCATGGGTTAGCGTTGTCACTATCCTGCGCTGGGTAGCCATGGTGTAAGTCTGGTTTGCCTGAATCAATTTTAGTCATGGTTTTTGCTCCCGCAAACACTGGGTGACCATCAGGAAAACGATTTAGGGATCAAAAATGACTGGAATTCTCCTTTAAGAAACGAAAAGTATCCTCTGAACTCTAGATAACACAGACTCACAAACAAAATAAGTGGATGTAAACAAACATTAAATCCGTAGTAATGCTCTCTCAGTTCTACACACACACACACACACCTATAGGCACATAAATGCATAATGTCCCAACGTGTGATGTAATGTGTAATGAACACACCTACACAAAGTCACACCACATGCTCCGCTGCACTATTTAGTTTCACTGACGCTGCAGAACGACTTCCTTTTATACCCATTCATAAACAATTTAGATGGTT
This sequence comes from Decapterus maruadsi, assembly GCA_030347415.2. Taxonomy (NCBI): domain Eukaryota; kingdom Metazoa; phylum Chordata; class Actinopteri; order Carangiformes; family Carangidae; genus Decapterus; species Decapterus maruadsi. The sequence goes on from CM064900.1 coordinate 27,575,247, forward strand.
TCCATGATCACAGAGGTGTGTGTGTGTCAGAGAGGAGGGGGTTAAATGTTGAATTGTAGAATCTCCTTTTGCATCACAATTCAATGAAAGTGTTATGGGCCATTCAAGCATGTGATTGCTGTTCAGCTCACATGCCATCTTAATAATTTAGTGTTTGCTCCCCCTCTGTTACATATGAATGAAACATCATGTTCAGCGCAATGAGAGGTAACTAACATGTCTATTATTATCTGTAAGCTATAATGATGGTGCTAAATTTTTAAAATCATAATTGTAAAAGACGTGCTCCAGCCAGACGTACAGCACATCACATCCCTCTAAAGGTCAGGATCAGGATCTCAGTGGGACTCTGAGCAGTTTGGGTTCAGCTCCTTGTTGAAGGGCACTTCAGTCTGTTGATGAAAACCATATTGCGGCGCCCTCCAGGGAGTCGTTCGCAAGTCACAATACTTTTGCGTGGGTGGATGTGTTTCGAGCAATAACCAGATGCAGATGGTTGACTGGTTTTCTCCTGGTGTTGCCAGTTGCACACCTGTTCGTGAAGTCAGGCGGATTAATTTAAAGCTGAAGTTAAAACTCTCCTATTCGCTAATTTAGTGAAAGAGATAGAGGGAGAGAGAGGTAAAAACACAGAGACATGCCACAGAGAACAAGTAGTAGGTATAAAGCTAGTGAATGTGCACAGGGTGTAACCCAAAGACGCTACAAAACAAAATGTTCACCGTTTATTGAACGTGCCAAGAATTAAATCACCCTTTCAGTGTTATGAATAGCAGCACTTGGCGAGCCGAGTCAAAACACTTCTATTGTTGTTTGCACTATAGACTGTTCTATAGTCGGACCGGCCACTGGGAGAAATGCTGGTGTGCTGCCACATGGCTGGACTGGTTGTAGAAAAAAGAATACATCAGAAATGCCACTAACTGGAAATGAGCAAAGCTACTTACTGCAGCACAACAATAAAAGCCCTATTAAGATATAAAGGGTTTCAATCTACAGAGAGAAAAAAGCACTTTTAATTTGAAATGCTTACAGGAAGTGTCACATTCATATCAGAGCATGATAAAGGGTCAGATCAAAACCTGTCAACAGCCTGACAACTGACAATTGATCACTGGAAATGGGACGGATCTCTGACCCAGTACTTCCACATGTGGTGCACAGTCTGCACCGTGCACTCACCTGCTTAGTGCATGAAATTTCAATATCAAACACTGCTATTTTGCACCTACTGGAAATGAATATTGCATCATTTGACTGTGACTGTTAACTGACAAAAATTCACAGTCACTATTTGGTGGTCTCTCACCCTCCCTGGACTATGACCATTGTGATCATGTAGTGCACTGCATGTTGCCATAATGTGAACATTAGAAGAGCCAGTGTGAGTATGGAGGTCTGTAAAGAGAGCAGTAGACCCATTGTCCCTGGAGGAGAGGAAAGAGTTAACAGTAAAGTGCTGATAATAAAACGCGATACGTATTTTTATAGATCAGTCAAATTGTTTTGCTGTTGCCCACTTTCATTGTGTCACTCTGGTTTTAAAAAACACAGCTTCTAACGGATGGAGGAAGAGTTTATCAAACTAAATAACTGAATACTGACAAATCTGGATGCATTTTAATTGCGCCGGTTTCTTTGATTCCCAACAGGATTCCTGACAGTGTTGATGCTTTTATACTCAAAATAACATGATGAGACTTTGTGATGATAATTGGAAGTAAAAACTATGCCCTCTGTTGTCTTTTATTAGGAAAATAATCCATATACTGTTAAATATTCCTTCATTATCATTAATATTTTTGTTTGTTTTGCCTGTTGTTGTTTTCTGCTTTGGCAGCCGAAACAGTATCACATTCATTTCAATTTTTTATGTGCTTAATAGGACTCGTAGGACTCATAAAAATACTGCTGCTACTACTACAGTATTGAAAGCCTTAGCCTTAGTTTGATATTTGGTTATTATTTCTAATACTACAGTCTCCAACTTACGATAGTACACTTATCCACTGAAGGAATCCACATTTCGTAATAAAATATATTCATTTAGCTGAGGCATTTTGTCCAAAGTGACTTAGTGACATAGTGTGTGCAAGACACCAACAGCTGCTGTGAGTGAGAGCTTCCTCTCCAGAGAAACAACCAACAAATAAAGAAATAAGGGCTGGTTGTTGAGTTTCTGCTGTTCTCTCTCTTTCATAAAGGAAATGAGACATGAGCTCGTATGGATCGTCTAAGTGGAGTCTGGCTTTCCAGCAAGTGGCAGAAGATGATGGGCAGTCATTGTGCTGTCCTGACTTAAAAGAGGAACACACTTTTCCAGTGTGGAGCCAATATAAGAGGAAAGCCTTGACATAAGCGACCACATCCATCTGTTTCTATAGCCACAGCCATATAAGAAAGGCACACACCATTTCCCGTCCACACAACAGTCTCCTCGGTCGGACCCACAAGAGGCAGGCGTCGGCTGAACAGCCCCGGAAACCTCCATGCCAGATACCCAGTTCATCACAGGGAATAACACATAACTGTAACTGAAAAGAGAGATACAGAAAAATGTACACAGAGTCCCGAGTGTGCCAACCTGGCATGCCGACTGCAAAAGGGAATCAAAGCACCCAAAGGAGCTCATGCAAGGAAACAAGGAAAAATTCCTGCACAGAAAAGAGTGGAGCTGAACCTGTTCATCTCCCCTCGTAGGGAATTTGATGACTATGCAGAACATTTTATGAGCCTAAGGTGCACACATCAGGAGCAATCACATAGTGGAAAGCTTTTCATAGAGGCCATTTATAAGTCATATACCACCTCTGTTGTTAGGAAATTGAGTTTTATTGTAAAGTTCTATGTGAATTACTACATTATCTACAACCTTTATTGAGTCCTCTCCTTTCACACTGACAGCAGATGGGACGGAGGCCGGTCCCTGCAGGATGGAGACACGTACCTCACGTACCTGTTTTACTGACACTGGTCTAATCATGTTAACAGAAAAAGAAATGCATAGAACAGCATATTACTATATGTTAATGTGTATTTTCATGATGGTGCATCAGTGGAAATGAGGAGAGAGAAGGGGTAATTTTTCCATCTGTTTTTTTTTTTTTTTTTACTATGTCATACACTACACTACACTGTCTGACTTCTTAATGTGTTTCTGGCAAGAAGCCTTAGCTAATTAAAATAATTTGAGCCAAAAAGATAGCAGGAGAGTAATGCCACATCATTAGCTAACACACATCATATGTAGCCTGTGTGTAGGGAGATATTAAAAGCCCATGTAGGAAGAAACATGAATGTTTCCAGGATGGATGTAGAGGGGAGTGATTGTGGTGCACCTCTGCCTCCTGTGGCTGAAATGAGTATTACAAAAACAGGCAATCGTGATTCTTGAAGAACATACTAAGCAATTAAAACGGTCTCTTTTTTCAAATCACACTCCATTGAGAAATTAGAAAACAAATCACATCAACTTGAAACTGTTGCAGATTTAGCTCACAGCTACTGTTAATATCCCTTTTAATAAGAAAATCCTTATTTAGGTGCCAGAAAAGAAAAAAAACAAACACTTGTTGCCATAGAAACATGAGCAAACTGAGCAAAGTTTAAGTCTGTACTGTAGGCTATTTGTTGTGTGTCTGTCTACCCACAAATTTAGTCAAATCAATGTGTTAAAATAGAAATAATGTGACATTTTCATCCCATGCATAAATGGGAATTTCCTGCTTGTCTCTTGTGTTAAGAACCTTCTCTGCTGTTGGTTTTTGTTGTTTTGTTGAATTTGTGACATTAAAAAAAACAGAGCTGTCCTATATTCTGGAAACACACACTGAAGCACTCCACAGTTTGGTTGCAGCCAAGCTCATCTTGGCAAAGCCAAAGCAAATACAAAACAACACTTCTGGGCAGTGTTCCTATCGACTCAGTAGACTCATCCAAATGCAAGGAACAAATGATTAGACAAGTGAGCCCAAATTGACTAAAACCTCACAACAATACACTAACAGTGCGAACAAAAGGGACAGAATGCCTGAAATAATTAAATCACAGATGTGCTATAAACAAATAATGTTCACACTGATAAACCAAGTGTCTGACTTTGTTTCCTACTTCCTGGCTACTTTACAGATATACTATTTAAGTAATTATGTATTTGCCTTAGGGGGGTATTTATTGGATAACCTTGAATTTATTCTGTCTGCTGTTTTTTGTATTGTTTTGATAAAACCACAGTCTGACATAAACATTTCAATTGAAAATGGGGAAACTGTTGGCCGTGTTGTAGAAAATGTTTTACCTTAATAAGTTACCGTGCGTGTGAGACTGAGCTTTTGAAAGTTTTGCGCGATGACTTTCATCATTGGACAAAGACAAATTGTTGAGAACACAGTTTTATGACTGTGATATGATTTGGAGACCTAATATTATTTGTATCCCTGGCATGAAACTGTGATGTGTTCAAGGGTTCGGGTTTTTCTAGTTTTAGTTGAAAAGTTATGTAGTTAAACTTTACACAAACTATCTATTTCAAAAATAAGGAACTAAAAAAGTAGTCAGCAAAAGCAGAGGAGGAAGTTGAGGGCAGCTTTTGTTCACTCTAACTCACGGTGCAAACTCACAAATGGATTTTGGATGTCCAAGCTGAACAAATGTTCAACCCATAGAAACACCGGAGAACACAGAAGGGCATATTCAGGAGAGTTAAAGAAAACCATATAGAGAGGCTTTGCTGACAGAGCACCTGGCTCTTATTGCATCATACACACCAGAAAAATATATCACAATGGGACCCTGGAGCGGTTCCTTCATCACTTCCCCAGACCTGCTTCCTCCCACTGACACTCACTGCTGATGCCGACCTGTGGTGTGCAGCTGTTTTTATTTGTTGCTTTTACAGCCACGTTGGACAAGTGAGTGTTATATGGATTAATTGTTTCTTTTATTCATTGTCCTAGTTATTCCTGCTCATTTGTAGCTACGTTTACTGAAAATTGGTTCCTTTTTTCAAAAAAAAAAAAAGGTAAACTAAAGGCAGATCCTGTGGAGCGTGGAAAATGCAAATGGCAGTGCCAATGTCTAAAAACATGACAAAAATGATTTTCTGTCCATCCATCTCCTGTCACTCCTCTGGGGATTGGTGGCAGGAGGCTAAACAACCTCCAGCTCCTCGTGGGGTATCACAGGGTGTTACCAGGTCAGATGGGCGATGTAATTCCTCCAGCGTGCTCCGGGTATGCCCTTGTTGCTCCTGGTTGATTGACCCGAAACTCTGCACAGATCGGTCTCAGGGAGGCATGTGGAGTTTCACTCGGAGCAGCCTCGAACGCATCGTCACGCAAACACATTTCATTTCAGACGCCACCGGTGTAAACAAAGCTCACTCTTCTGGTGCTCGTGACTAAACCTAAAGGTCGCCACACACGTTTGTAGATCAATTGGAAAAATATCTTTCACCAGTCAAGAACTATAGCAGGTGCCAGGTACAGTCACTGAATCTCACGCTCCACATGAATTATTAATAATAAGCAACAACATATGAGGATTCGTTGATTTATAACATCTACACCAACACAAATATAGTTCCAGATCAGGACCAGCTAACACTGGATTGATGCTAAGAAACACAAAAACATTTTCCAGACCTGCACACCAGCTTCCTACTTTATCTCCATGTTATCTGTCCAGGATTCTTTCCTCCTCTTAGTCCTCTTACAATATAATTTTATTCCATATCTGCAGTGCAAACTTTGCTTATTATGTGAAATAACGGTCAATAAAACCCCTGTAAATCTAAAGCTAAAAGTCGGATTGCTTGGACGCCCATCAAAAACGCACATTACAGATTACACTTAATAATTTACACATCTTTGACAATAATGAGCATATGAGCAACTCATGAATTCCAAATGAGTTTATTATTAATTCATCATAACCTGATTGTTTTCAAGGTCTAACTATCTGTTGGAGTGTTAACTCATATTTATTTTATTCATGTTGCTCAAGGACAAACAGCTGTTTGTGGTTATACACAGACCAGTGACCTGTTATTTACTGGACAGTCTCTCTAACCAACATCGTGCCATTGTGTGAGCTGAATTAATCTACAGCGCTGGTAATGCTGTTGGTGAGCAGAGGTGTTCCCCTTGGAATTAACAGATATAATTTTCACTGTGTTGTCTTGGGGTGTGATAACAGAGTGCACGCAGTGAGCGCATCCTCTCTTTAAACTGTATCATGATCGACAAATGAACCCCAAAGATTAAAAAAGAAAAATATTGCTACCACCAAAGACGATAAGCTATTTACTTATACGATGGTGTTATAATAGCCTTTTGCAAAACCAAGAGGAGAGGTAGGAGACAGATATTCCAAAGCCTTTGTGCATTGATATCTACAAATAAAAAGAGAGAAAGAAGCTGTCTAAGCAGTGCAATACAAGTATTAGTCAGACCCGGCGTATGCCCACATGCTTGGCCCTCGGCAGAGCGGCATCGCTGGTTGTTGTCTGCTTAATTTTCTTCTGAGAGATTATTTGCACTCGCTTTGAGCCTCAAACAAATGCTGGAATGCTCCAAGAGAGTATGTCACTAAGAGGGTAAATAAATAAATTGGGGAAAATCTTGACAGGTTATTACACCATGTGGGTTAAGAAGGAGAAAGTTCCAGTAATCCATTATTTACAGTTTGTTTTGGACTTCAAATTAACTGCTTTGAAAAGAAAGTCATTGCTTACAAGATTAAAAGAGCACAGGCAAAACAGGCCATTTTTACACTGAGGCAACTTAAGAATACATCATGAATTTTGCATGCAGTCATATTTGTGGTACTTTTGCATGTAGTTTTCCAGCAGTGCTGTTTGTTAATCAGTTTTTTTTTTCTTGTTGACTGTGTCCTGTGAGCTGCATTTATAAAGAACGTCTACATCCACGGCACGTTGTCATGTTATTGTGGGAAAGATCAAACACAATGCAGGGACGCAAACAAGAGGAAATGAGTAAATATGAAGAAATGAGATGAGTTGAATAGAAAAAGAATCGGTCAATGCTGAGGAGAGAAGAGTGAGAACGGCAGAGACAGGAAAGGAAAAAAAAAGTTTCCACTGCAGAAATGACAAATGACCTGCAGCTCTAATATGAGAGAGCAAGAGCCGGTGTGAGCTTTAGCAATTCATTCACTGAAATCCTCCATCCCTTTTGTGTTGGAAACTCCAAATGGTTGACAAAGCACAGAGTAATGTTTGTGTCTACTTGAAATCACGGAGAGTAAAAAAAAAAAAGAAAACCGCTTGAATGCTGATGTGGTTATTTTCATAGCTGTGAAACCCCCATGAATTATGAATAAAAAGTGATGAAACCTAAAGTAACTGTCTGCTCCCCTGAGTCCCAATCTGTAAATGCTACAATAATGTAAGCAGAGGGGATGGGTGGGTGCGATGGGTGGACAAGTGTGTCTCCACATTCACACCTGTGCTGGTCACAAGCAAAAGAAAAAAAGAAAAGGCACAAACACTGTTATCTCTGCAGTTTAATCCTCAGAACCAAGTGTCAAGTATTTCCATTTGACTTCATTTCGCAAACACTCGCTGCAATAATGTTTCTTTAAAGTGTGATTTATTCAGTTCTGGCGGCAGGATGTGTTTACTGGCCTTCCAGGTACACACAAATATCAATCAGGTTCAGACAAACATGACCCAGAACACACCGAACACGCTGTTTACTCTGCTGTAAGAGCCTACCATGTTTCCTGTTAGTGAAGCACTTTTACAGTCATCTATTGTCCAAGAAACCTCTGGATCCAGATTGGGAACCCTAATGTTGCAGCACTTTGGTTCTTTTTGGCTCTTTAGTAGATTATATTTTTAGCAAATGTGCTGTCAGTATTGTTTGAGACTTAGCCAGGCTAGCGCCGCCTACTGGTCCCGGCAAATTTCATTTTCCTCAACCATGTAGTCAGGAAACTAGCAATGCGTTCCGGTTTGCTCCGTCCGTTTTGACGAACCGAGCAAACAAACCAATCAGCGAACAGATGGATAAGTGAAGGCGATGACGTTGAACTCAAGCACTCAAGATTAACCTATGAGCTTCACCGGTGTATAGCACGTGACCCCCAAGCAGCAGCGATTAGTTGAAGCAAATGTAAGCAACCGCCTACTGGAAGCAAATGAATCCCTACGGCTCGTGTTCAGACGCTATATGAAATGTAATGAAATTAGCGGCTGATGCATCAGGCTATTTGAGACTGTCCTCTGATAAAAAAAAAAAGGGGCAAAGATGACCACCAAAATGTTAGCTAGCATCGGCCTCGTTTTCTCACAGAAAGTCAGTGACAGCCTTTGGATTATTGCAGAAAATAATCTCTGTGACAAACAAAGGTTTATAATATTCTTGTTCAGCACAACAACACTATGGCCCTGAGAGCTCAAGGCAGCACAACACAAGAAAAGTCATGCAAGTGCACAAAGGAGCTGCAAAGTCAGAAAACATCTTCAACCATTTGACTATACACGTGCATCAAATACAGAAAATATCATTATGAATTATTATTAAGATAACAACAAAGAGAGGAACGAGAGAGGGAGCGGAGGTCAGAGTGTGTACTTCATGTTGTAAAATAAAGTATGAAAATGTCCTGACCTTTGACCTTATTTTTGGCATCTAACCAACTCCATAAACCCATGACTTTGGGACAAGGAGGCAAGAACGTATTTACAGGTTTAGGATTCCTTCTTGCAGCGCTCTAATATAATTATATTTGATTTATAAGTGACATTTAGTAATTACACTAGACTGCGTGAGCCTTTTTTCATAAAAGCACCAAAACATTATGTTCACTCTGATGTGATGAAGCCTTCTGAAGACTGTTCTGTTGTAATCATGACAGGAGCAAAGGAGTATGGGAGGTGATGTAATGTTGTCACAGAGCGGGTCACAGTGGATGGATGTCTCTTGGTGTCTTTTATATCATCTCTTGTTTCAAACCAAAGGTTTTTCTTTCAGCCATGACAACAATATCAACATCATCATGTATTTATATTTGTAACCATGATAACAAATCCTTAAAAAAAAATATATATTCTTACCGTAAAAACATGACCTTGCAGCAGCTCATTCAGAAAGGTCACATCTGGGGGGACGACCTTTATGGTTGTGTAGGCTGACGGGCCTGTTCTTATTTCAGCGCCGGTTTTATCTGTAAAATAAACAAGAGGCGAGTGACTTAGTGTAAAGGCAACACTGCTTCACAGTAACTGGGCTCACAGTGGATTGCTACAGCAGGAAGCAGAGCAATGCTGCTGTTTTTTCCACAAGAATTAGAAACATATCCAAGTTAGTCGCTGTCAGTTGGCCTGCTGATTGGTCAGTCGGTCCGGCACTTCACTCAACAACTCTTTGATGGATTGCCATGGATTTTGATACAATCATTCATGTTGCCCAGAGGAGCAAACCTGTGATTTCTGTGATCCCTTGACTCTTGACACCATGAGGTTGATACAGTATTTCACCCTTTTCAAAAAAGTTCCTCCACAACTATTAGATTGATTGCCACGAAAGGTGCCACTTATCCACAGGAGGGGGCAAAGGATGAAGTCTAATGACTTTGGCAATCATCTAGATTTTCCTCTGGGGTTTGGTCTCAAACCTCACCATGTATGTACTCATTGAAGTAGCACAAGATTAGATCCAGTTACGTATGCCTCTCAGATGATGTATGTCTACTGGTTTTTATGCTCTGACTGATATTAACCAAATGTTAGTATGCTAATATGCTAAACTCCAGAATCACCATTGCTAGCCTGTTAGCATTTCACTCCAAGATTCACTGGTATTGGACTCTGGTGGCCAATTATTCCAAATAACAGCATTTTTAGGATCTGGACGGTTCCTGCTGTGTTTGCTCTCTCTTTTTTTTTCTTCTTTTATTTTTGATCATTTCTCTTAGAGCAGATAATTGAGCTGCTGCTGACGCCTGTTGGCTATAACATGTTTCATGGAGTCTTATACTTGGCAAGGTGCATTTTATCAAACACACACATGTGGGTTTTACGAAAAGAGAAGGAACGGAAATGAAAACTCTGTTCAGAAGGAAAAATCTTTGAATCTTTATTTTTTGCTTTTTTTTAAAGCCTCTAACAAGACTAACAAGGCCATACAACACACAAACAAGTTAGAGTTTCTCCACATTGAAATGACAGCATTCATGCCTCACTGTCATTGTGGCAGTACAAAGGCTCATTGCCATCCACCACTGACAGAGCCACTGCAGTCACTTTAAATCCTTTAAGACACTTTACATGTGATACATTGTTGTCTCTGCTAGGTAACTTACTGTACATATAATTGTTTCAGTGGGCTTCAAATGTCAGTGGTGTGTTCAAGTCTATCAGTGCAGGCGTGTTGGCATTCATTTACATATTGGTATTATTATTAATGACTGAAACTCATGATTGTCTGACAGCGCCAATCAATCTTGCAGAGAGGCAGCCGGCAGTGGAGCTGACCTGAGCCTATCGCCTGCTTTATTAACTGGAAAAATACCAATTTAGACAAAAAACCTCTCAACAGTCCAGCAATGACCCTTTTATCCACCTCCGATATTTTCAGAAATAACACTGCAGAGTGGAGAGAGGAAGCTTAAGCAACAATAAAATTGGCTATAAAGACCATTACAGTGATATATAACCAGAGGACTTTTTAATATTCTGTTCCACTCATGTATGTAAATAGGGGTGGACATGTGTATATTTTTTTTCTGCTTTTTGGTGATTACTTTGTTTCAGCCTCAACTTGTTTGTAAAACAAGGTTGTAACTGGCTCAATAATTAGTCTTTGTATCAACCCATAACACAATGCTTCAATTTCTGGAACGTATTATTGGTGTCAGAGTGCTGCCCACCCCACCCCCTCCCTATAGGAATTATCATGGGCTCTGGGTTTTCTATTTCCTAAGCATCAAGAATTAGTTCAGCAGGGCAGATGAAGACAGAGCAGCCAGATATAATCTTCTGGAGGTGGAGCAGCAGAGCATGCAGAAATGATTATTCCAGGAAGTAGATATTTTCATATGTGCCTCTGTTTTGTTTTTTTTGCATTAAAACACTATCACTGCGTACTGTCCCTGGGTTATACAGTGTAACCTTAGGATAACATTCAGTTTTTATGGTGTGTATGAATGAATTATTTCAGCAGGTGGATGAGGAGGTAGGTTTTTTGGGTGGGTGACACATTCTGAGTCAAACCCTGAACAATAAATCACACTGACACACTGTGGGCAGAGCAGACACCTGAAGGCAGCACGGTTGTTGTTGTTTTCTTTTGATCAGCAAGATTGAAATAAGACACAAATGTACAGGAGAAATGAAGGCATTCATGTGTGAGGGAGAAAAAGGGAAATATTTAGTCACTGTGAGATTCAGTCAGACATTACTGAACTGATTTTGCTTTTCATTTTCCAGGAGTTCTTTGGACGACATAAAAGATGAAGTTAAAATAGATTCAAACCAATATAATTCAAATGGGAAAACTCAAAGTTGTAATTCTTTTTTTTTTTTTTTTTTGCATACTTGTGTTTTGTAGTGATTTAGTGATGTAGTGTACAGTTCAGTTGTCTATATCTTACATGTACATCCATTTTATTCTCTTAAAGGGACATTGTGTAACTTCTCCTGTTATCTATTCACGAAAATCTATTATTTCATTCAAAAGTACGTATTTCATTAATCAATAATCCTCATTCATATCTACATGGAGCGGGTAAGTTTGGTGCTGGCTACCATGTCGTGTCGCTATGTTTTTACGTTCAGTGGCAGCGTGACGCCAGTGAGACACCGAGCTGAGGTCGAGGTGGTGTCTGTGAAAAGTCACCGCGGTAACGCAGTGAGGAGGAATGGAGCATTACACTGATGCTGCATTCAGGTGCAGTCGGGCCGTCGGTAACAAACCAGATATCAGAAGTCGAGAGAAAGCCGGTAAAATGTGGGTCAAGTAAACAATACAACATCGCCATGACAACATATTGTCACGTGTATTGTCACTTATTTACATAGAGGCTTGTTTATGCCGTTACATGCAGCGGCTGTCGTCCGTCTGCCGTCTGCACAATTTCACGTGAATGTAGCATGAAAACTACGATTGAGTTGCTTGCGATATACAACCGCAACGATAGATGGGAGGAATTCCTACACAATGTACCTTTAAATACTTTTGCATTAATAGGTTTCAGAATGAAGCAGGGGTGTAAGAAAATACACTGAAATATCGCAATATTTTGTTTCACAATACTGCATCAATATTCAAAATCATTTCTATCCTGTATCAATTTTTCTATTAACAAATTTTCATGCAAACGTTCACGTCGGTGGTTCATTTTTGTGTTGCGTTTAAAACCCTGACTGCTAGGTGGCAGCAGTCATCCAGTCATTGACTCTGGTACGGGTCTGTGGCTCATTGCATGCTAAAGCGTTAGCCTGACAGATAAAGTTCAATATATTGTCTTACTTATCTATTGTTTCCAAGGCAAAACCAGATAGTTGGACCACCAATCTGTCCCCCCAATAATATTAAAAGAAAGACATTCTCTTTTAAGAACCCCAGCTGTTAACTCCTCCCTGATTTATCTTGCATTTAATTCTATAGTTTAATTCATTTGTTAGGGAAACTGGCCTCAGCTGTGAGTTGGTAGCGCCCATGTAGCGCGGCTTGTTTTGAAGTTCTGCTCCGACTGGGGCCTGAAATGACAGATGTCAACAGAGGGAGAGAGTCAGTCCACCTGCAGAAAGCAGGTATCAGACAGAGCTTTCTACTACTACTACTACTACTACTACTACTACTACTACATCTCTAAGTTTGTTGTCAAAATGAAGTTCTTTGTTATAAAGAGTTTTAAAGCTTCCAGGAGACACAGAGAATCTGTTGGTCCAGCCATGGCATGATAGATGGTCAGAAAACAGATAAATAATGCTTTTTTGAGATTCTGGTGGGGAAAACTTTTAAACTGGATCCTGAACACTTATCCCTGTGTGATTAAATTCCAGCACCAGCTTCTTTTTGACTGAGCTTTGACTGGTCCTGGACCCAGACCTTCTGGTAAACTGGTCCTGGTCCTGGTCCTGGTCCTGGGACTGAAACTGGTACTGGTGTTGGTTCTGTGCTGGTTCTGCTGCTAGTGCTGGTTCTGGTATCCACTTTGGTAATGGTACTGGATTGGTACCAGTTTGGGTGTTACTTCTGGTAAGGGGTTTGATACCGGTTCTGGTATTGATTCTGGTGCTGATAATGATTGTGTGCATGTAAATTCCTACACTGCTTCATCAGTTCATGTTCTGACCAGGCTGAGACTGGTCCAACTATCTGTTCTGTGCCCTATTGTGTTGCAACGATGAGGGCACTCCGGTTGCTGGCATATGGACTCCAGTGACATCATCTTGGATGACAGATGTTCAATACCTGTATCTCCACACCAGATAGTTGGACCTCTATTTAGAAATAACTTCTCCTCCCACCGATGGCCTTATTTGCTGTTGCAGGCCACACAGAGACATCAGCAGAAACTAGAGACTTTTGCATATCCATTTAGAAGTTCTTTGTAGAGGCTTCAAGGAAAATTGTGTGTTGTGCATGACAGAACAGTTTTTATCATATCAATTATGTGATTAAATTCTGGTTCTGGTACTGGTCATGGTACTTGTTCTGGAACCGGTTCTGGAATCGGTTCTGTTACCGGTTCTGGTACTGCTACCGGTTCTTCTACCGGTTCTGGTACTGGTATCTGTTCTGGTACCGGTCCGGTTCTGGTACTGGTTCTGGTACCGGTCCAGTTCTGGGACTGGTACTGGTTCTGGTACCGATTCTGGAATCGGTTTTGAACTGGTTCTGGAACCGGTTCTGGTATTGATTCTGGTACTGGTTCTGGTACCGGTTCTGGTACTGGTACTGGTTCTGGTACTGGTTCTGGTACCGGTCCGGTTCTGGAACTGGTACTGGTTCTGGTACCGGTTCTGGTACCGATTCTGGTACTGGTTCTGGTACTGGTTCTGGAATCGGTTCTGGTACTGGTACCGGTTCTGCTACCGGTTCTGGTACTGGTACCAGTTCTGGTACTGGCATCGGTTCTGGTACCGGTCCGGTTCTGGCACTGGTACCGGTCCGGTTCTGGGACTGGTACTGGTTCTGGTACCGGTTCTGGAATCAGTTCTGGTACCGGTCCGGTTCCGGTTCTGAACTGGTTCTGGAACCGGTTCTGGTATTGATTCTGGTACGGGTTCTGGTACCGGTCCGATTCTGGTACTGGTTCTGGTACCGGTTCTGGTACTGGTACTGGTTCTGGTACTGGTTCTGGTACCGGTCGGGTTCTGGAACTGGTACTGGTTCTGGTACCGGTTCTGGTACCGATTCTGGTACTGGTTCTGGTACTGGTTCTGGAATCGGTTCTGGTACTGGTACCGGTTCTGCTACCGGTTCTGGTACTGGTACCAGTTCTGGTACTGGCGGTTCCGGTTCTGGCACTGGTTCTTCTGGGACTTCAACTGGTGGAAGGATGGAGCAGAGAGGAAGGATTCTGGAGCAGAGAGTAGAGATAGAGGGATGGAGCAGAGAGGAGAGATGGAGGGATGGAGCAGAGAGGAGGGATAGAGGGATGGAGCAGAGAGTAGAGATGGAGGGATGGAGCAGAGAGGAGAGATAGAGGGATGGAGCAGAGAGTAGAGATAGAGGGATGGAGCAGAGAGGAAGGATAGAGGGATGGAGCAGAGAGTAGAGATAGAGGGATGGAGCAGAGAGGAGAGATGGAGGGATGGAGCAGAGAGGAGGGATAGAGGGATGGAGGGATGGAGCAGAGAGGAAGGATGGAGGAGGGATGGAGCAGAGAGGAGGGATGGAGGGATGGAGCAGAGAGGAGGGATAGAGGGATGGAGCAGAGAGGAAGGATGGAGGAGGGATGGAGCAGAGAGGAGGGATAGAGGGATGAAGCAGAGAGGAAGGATAGAGGGATGGAGCAGAGAGGAAGGATGGAGCAGAGAGGAAGGATGGAGGGATGGAGCAGAGAGGAAGGATAGAGGGATGGACGGATGGAGCAGAGAGGAAGGATGGAGGAGGGATGGAGCAGAGAGGAGGGATGGAGCAGAGAGGAGGGATGGAGGGATGGAGCAGAGAGGAGGGATAGAGGGATGGAGCAGAGAGGAAGGATAGAAGGATGGAGGGATGGAGCAGAGAGGAAGGATAGAGGGATGGAGCAGAGAGGAAGGATAGAGGGATGGACGGATGGAGCAGAGAGGAAGGATGGAGGAGGGATGGAGCAGAGAGGAGGGATGGAGCAGAGAGGAGGGATAGAGGGATGGAGCAGAGAGGAAGGATAGAGGGATGGAGCAGAGAGGAAGGATAGAGGGATGGACGGATGGAGGAGAGAGGAGGGATAGAGGGATGGAGCAGAGAGGAAGGATGGAGCAGAGAGGAGGGATAGAGGGATGGAGCAGAGAGGAAGGATAGAGGGATGGAGCAGAGAGGAAGGATAGAGGGATGGACAGATGGAGGGATGGAGCAGAGAGGAGCAGGAAGAGAGTCCTCACACCATGTTCTAAACAATTTTCAAAAATTAATATCATAGATTGTGGGAAATACCCCACCCCCCAGTCTCATTAAAAAAAAGTATGAAACTCCGGACCGTGGTTTTGGCCTTGGTTTCCCTGTTTCATGCATCATATCGCCAGATTCTTGCCAATACAGTACACAAGCCTACTTCTGTATTTGTCCATAGCTGCAGAGTGCTTTGTAGATTCAGATCTTACATGACGTCATGTCAGCTTTGCTTGTTAACTTTTATATTTTAAGCACATTTTACTGATAACTGCATGTGTCTCATTTTTATTCCCATTTGAGTACAATATTTGAGTCATGGTTCCTCCACTCGCTGATCCAATCCAATATGCCCCAAATTTGGAAATCACAGTGTTAAACACCAAAGTTGAGTCTACATTATTAAATATGAGTCAGAATTAGATTTGTCTGAACTGACGAGTTTGAATACAGAACAGAAACGCACCAAGCCTGGATAAAAAGCCTGATTGTGTGTTAGAAGTACGATAATTGACTGAATGCAACTTCACTGGAGACGACTTTGTACAAGCTATTCATCACTGCTTTACCCAGAATAGTACTCATAACCACTGTAGTCAGATGTTGTGGTCTCTATGGAAACAGATTGGCGACTCATTGCAAACACTGATATATAGCTGAGGAGGACGACGGCAGAGAGGAGTGCTGCTAACTGTAAGAGTTTAGGTTTCATTAAAACAATGAGCAGATCACACCTTTCTGCACCGCACACAAAAATCACTCAGAGTGGAGGGAAATCCCTCCCTCATTTAGAAAGCGATCAAAGCCCCTTTCTGAGCGAGCTGGAGTATTGGCTCCTCTGTGTTGTTTTCAATTTCACCCGTATGCAAATTTTTCCCCACATTTCCTTGGGAAGTAATGAGGAAAATAAGAAAGCTCTAACCCCAGATGAAAAGGAAATGGCTTCTGAGATGACACACACAAACACACAGGCACACACAGACACACATTGTTTTGTGGTAGCACACCCAAAAACAAACAGAAACAAACACTGCCACAAAATATTGCCTGTAAACAAAACAAACCAAATATTAGAGCACTTTAGGTAGGCCATTTGTGCAAGCATGCTGAATTTTATACTTTATTTCTATATCACTTTATGAGGAAAACATTCCCCCAATGAATGTGAGACTCATTGCACATTAACACTTTTAACAGATAATTGTATGGATAATTGGATAATTGTAAGTTTAGGTTTGCCTGGATCAAATGCACATAACTGAGGCCTGTGAACACATCGCAATCTCTCATCCACTGGTTAAACTAGGTCAGTAGATGGTAATTTACAATCTTGGATGAAACAAGCCAAGTCTAGACGGTGTTAATTTATCACTTGTTAAATGGCAGAGCTGACTACAGTCATGATGCCAGCGTTACACTGAATTACTTATGATGTACATCCACAAAAATCACATCAGAGAGGCTGGAACTTACTCCAGTGCAAAGAGCATAAGGACACGCAGATGGAGACAAAAAAAATATATTCTGTTGATGGATCATGTTGAAGGATTACAATATTGCTTATACTGTACATATCAGCAGGAAATGGAGCATATTGCAGCATATAATAGACGTCAAAAAGACAAATCTGTCAGCTTTAACAATATTTATGTGAATGCACAGAAAGACCTTTGCCGATTCCAAAGTTTAGCTTAACCTAATAACACAGAGAATAATGAGATTTTTTTTTATTCCTCCAGTGGGTGAAAGGATGAGGAGGCAGATCTAACATCGCTTCGCTTGAGTGTCAAAACTTATTGATTCGTAATGTGAACATGGCAGAGAGTGAAAAAAACGCAAGCCGTGGTGGTCTCAAAGAGGATTTACTTGTATTCCATAACAATCCATGAAGACTGCCTCCCTTATTAACCTTTATTTACACGGTGAAGAGTTCCTCCTGAGAATCTGCCTCTGCTGAATTATACAGCTTCCTCTATAACCTTTACTCTCCCACGTGACTGTACTTGTGACTGTGCAAACATATAACTTTTTTTTATTAGCATTATTTCTACCCAACTACCCATGCAGGTTTTTTTTTCTAACGTAGAGCTGATGTTTTGTTCATTGACTTATGTAAGATGAGGTGTACAGGGAGTAAGTAGACCAATGAGTCACTGTGAAGCAAAGCCAAGCAATACTTTCTGTGTCAGAGGTTTAGTTAGTGCGTTTACAGAGAGCCAGAGGAGACGGACTGGAGGGGAGATGCGTGTTTCTGTAGCTCACCTCAGTTTACTGCGGATTGGCTGTCGAGTTTAACGTGGATGGTTATTAGTGAGTGCGAAGGTTAGAGCAGCCAGAAGGTAGACAGCAGATCTGTAGAAATCAATTATAAACACACACAAATCCATTTTCATGGGTTATTGAAAAGAATTGGCCTGTTGGAGACTTCGTAAGGGTGGAAAAAAAAGAAAAAAAGATTACATTTTAATTTGCTTTGATGCAACTGGAGGTTAAAAAGCATTGGATGCATAGATCGTGCTGGAGGTAAACAGCCATTTAAAAGTCAAACTCTGAAATAAAACCCAATAGAAACACTTGTGTGTCTCTTTTGCTTTCTCGGTATCTGATGTTGCTTCTGTCGAATTGGGGCTTAGTTTGAAACCATCTAATAAGAATTAATCTCATTCTCTCCTTGTCACACCTGTCTTGCCAAGGCCCATCTGCTGCCTAGAGATTTGTTTAATTGTTTTGCTGAGCCCCTGTCACATGTAGATGTATTGTGTCCACGCTTGCATGCATGTGTGAACCTTGTCGAAGCCAATCCACTGGGAAAATAACAACAAATGTATGGAGGAGAGAAAACAAAAAATCAATAATCACTTCATATGACCCTTCAGTAAACCCATTCAATAAAAAACTGATAGTCATTACATTTACATAGCAGACAATCAGATCAGTGATTTGGTTGGTTTTTCCTTTACTCTGGACGGAGGGAATCTGTAGATGACTCAAATGATGTATTGTGTTCTTAATAATAAATCTTCAGACATTTTTTAAATGTAAATTTATGATTAAAGACAGTATGTTTGTTCATTTTGCTTGTGGATCCTTGTCAGAGCTTGATGATGTAATCCATTAGTACTTTGAGTGATGATGCTCCATTGGGTCTTTTTTACTCTCAAATGTCCTGCAGCTTCTTTTCTATATCAAACATCTACAGATGTGAGATGTTGATGGTTTGAACCTCGTCCTCCTCTGCACTTCCTGTTTGTCATTTTTCTCATCAAATGCTCTAAAGATCAAGGACACGGATGGAGCTTTGGAAAGACGTCTTTGTTGTGAGCTCATGGTCTTTTGTTGTTAATTTTTTAAAATCATTTTTCATTTATACCGCACACATAAAAGCAGCCAAAACCCTGGAGCATTTTTAATCACTTTTAGAGGCTGACCTCGTCTCGCACAGACACCCTGACTTTTATTGTTACTGGTAGCTTCTATTTGTATTTTACCTTTATTTTAGTGGTGGTGTTTTTATTGTCTTAACTATTATTGGTAATGTATGTTGTTTGTCTTACTGTCATTGATATTGCTGACACTTGATTATATTTATGTTGTGCAGCACTTTGGTCTCCTGAGGTTGTTTGAAATGTGCTTAAATTTGATTCTCTTAGTTCCTACTGGAGTTTGACCAATTTCCTTCTTGAGTTCTTCGATTCAGGAACACATTGTGCTTGTTTTTTTGTTTTTTTTTTATTTTCCAGACAAAGTAAGAAGGACAGTTGATGTTACACAAAGAGTTTCCAATCTATGAATTGATGGACGCTGTCATGATGGTTCTTGTGACTTGGATATATATATGTACTGCTGGTTGTTGCCTTGTTGTGTATACTGTCAGGTGAAGTGTGTATGATGATTTATTCTACAGTGGATTATGGGTCAAGGTGTAGCTATTGTAGCATAATATTAGGGATTATTTGTGATTTATTTTCCAAGGTCATATTTGAAGGACCTGAGATCTGGGACGAGGCTCATGAGCAAGTGGGTGTTTTTATATCACGGCTTTGAAGGACAAAGACTGTGACTGTGGTGTAATATGAGGTTATTTTACTGATGAGAAATGTCCTGATTAGCAACTACAGGCTACAAGTCGTTATCTGGGAGCCTAGGGCTCATGGTTTGTTAAACTAATGTTAACTCGCTTTCAAACTCAACATTCAATGTCTTACTTGATGAACTGCAGAACAAATGACAGATAATTATCAAATCTCCCTCCATCCATTCTATAAACAATCCTCCTTGAAACGATCATAAACCTGGTTAAACTGGACCAGCAGGTGGTAACGTTGTTTTTTCTCTTCTGAGGTTCTCATGCAAATCACAGTAAGTTTGATTCTCTGTGTGCTAGGGCTGTATAGCCAGTGCGCTCTTTGTATTTGAGTTCGGATTCGGGCCTTTAAAAATAAACTTCACATTTGTTTTTTGTATTCGGGAAGAAACTGGAAGTCGGCGCACTGGAGACTTCCGCCAAGCTAGCTGGCTAACTTCCACAATTAGCTCTCAGCTAACTAGAACGGGGATAAAATAATTTAATCGTGCAGCTCATCTAGACTTCCCAAAGGTAATTGAACTGAATGGATCAAATTCTGGTAGTGAAACAAGTGGTTTTGCAGGGTTGTGACACTCAAAAAAATGTATCCACTGTTTTATAGTCGCTTCTTTTCCTGTTTCCTTTCCTTTTCCCTTTTTTCTTTAGGTGCATTACTGCCACCTACTGTGTTGGAGTGTGAACCACAGTCACCTGGTTATGTGTTGCAATAACGTAAGGGACTGAGCCTGAGGCCTCTCTTCACCAAAACCAAACTGGCAGTGTCTCATGCATGGATGTGATTGGCTCAAAACACTATCACTATCTACAGTAACACTAACACCAGCTATTCTGAATCAAAGCTTTATCAACTTCCCATTAACGTATTCGGGTCCGGGTACATCCCTACTGGCTGCAGTGTTTTTGTGAACTGCTACCAAACCATAATCAGTCAATCAAAGCCAGAGCAACCATTCAGTGCATGAATCCTTTATAAAATATGATAAAACATGTTCAGATCTGCAGATTTACATCACAATAAAGAATGTGAGAATTATATCAATCTTATTATTCATGATGAAACCCATCCTGACAGAAGTGCTGCTGGTGTAACTGTTAGTTTTTCCCTCTCCTTCACAGTAAAACACACACATGCTGGAATATCCTCCATCGGCCAATATTGACTGTGCCATGAGCAAATCATTTACACAGGCAGACAGTGAAGCAATCTATTGTTGATAGGAAATAATTTACATTATTTGCTATTCATATGGTTTCCTCTGAACATACGGTTGAATCGTCTACGCTGAATCTCACAGTGATGCAGGAGTTCATGAGCAGAATTATGCCTTGTATACAAAGCACCAGCACTGTTGTGTTAGAGCAGCAAACATCTGGTGTGAGCATGTGTGTTTTGCTGTATTACAGCGTCACCTGCATGACTATACATCACCTCACCTCCAGATACACTGTAGGCTAAAATCTGGACCGGCAGCAAGTGATGCACAGACCGAGCAGCAATATGGATCAGTGATGAAATACCAAATTAACGATGACTCCCTCAAACCAGTGGTAGTTGGTCACTGAGACAGCCAGGTGGTTGTCATGACGATCAGCGAGTGAAGACAAAGTGATATCAAAGAAGGACTGGGTGTTTACTGCAAATTTTTCATCATAGCTTTCTTTTGCTACACATAATTAATAATAAACTGTGTGCCTGATATAAATGAGATACTAGAGCTTATCAAACATGTTGGACCGGTTGAAGCACATTTCATTATTTACACTATATTGCAGTATGTAGCCTACATGTATAAATAACTTCAACAACATTACACTTTTCTCACAGCTGCTTGTTTCTGAGTAGAAAATTCTGCTGTGCAGCTTCAGAGACACATTTTTCATTCATTCACAAGACCAGTTTGAGGGTTTAACTCCTCCCCTGAAAAAAACAACAACAGAGGAATTATCTTACGGCACTGTGTAAAAATAAAGAGTCCAGTGTCATTTATGGGCTAAAATTCCTGAGGCTTTCCCGAAGGTTTCAGTTTCTGACTGCAGCCTCGTTCTGTGGTTGTGACTGAGCTCGACTGATCTAAAAAGAGATCTGGTAACACTTTACAATAAGGGTCCTTTAACTGATGTTAGTTAGTACATTATTAAGCATTAATATATAAACTAATATGTTAATTAATGCTGAGTAATGCATACATAATGAAAACTAATTACATTATTCAACTTTTAATTTATTAACTATGAGTAGTAAACATTAATTAGCTGCTTACTAATAGGCTACATTAATTTTTATTTTTTTTTATTTTTTTTTTTAAGTATATTTTTGGGGCTTTTCATGCCTTTATTGATAGGACAGTTCAGAGAGTGACAGGAAATGGGAGGCAGAGATGGGGGAATGACACGCAGTATAGGGCCGTCCCTATTCGAACCGGGGCCGCCTGCAGCGAGGACTACAGCCTCTGCATATGGGGCGGGTGCTCTACCAACTGAGCTATACACCGCCCCATAGGCTACATTAATTAATGTGTTTCCTAACCCTAAGTAATACATAATAATGATTGTTTAATATATATGTAAACAATTAATTAATGCTTAATAATGTACTAACTACCGTTAATTAAGGGACCCTTATTGTAAAGTGTTACCAGAGATCTGTGTCGGTCTGTGTGATGTTTTCTCCACATGTAAATATGTGGTTAAAGAAAATGTGGAGAGTGCACAGCACAGTTCTGCCCTTTTCAAGCTAATGCAGGCTGAGATGTACATATGCAGCTGTGCACCTTTTCATTTAGACAGAAAGAAATGACAGGTTGCCTTCTTCCTCTGAATCGTGCATATTCTGACCTGTCTAACACAGTTAGTCCACCTGCCCCCACCCCCCCACCAACCCACAAGGAAGAAGGCTGAGTGCCATCAGGAAAAAGACCTTCTTTCATCTCAACACCTACACACTGAGGCAGAATGACTGTTATTTTGAAATCCAGCATTTATTGCACTTTCTGAAGCGCTGTGGTACCGACTGTCCCGGCCCTCCACACCGTGATTTGTGCATTTGCAGAGGTCATTGTGTTTGATTTTGCCACTTTCCTCGACTTCCTTCGTGCATTTGGGCGTAACTATGGAATAATAACTGGAGTTAGTCCAGTGGTCTCAGCACAATGACTTTGTGATGTCATATTTTTAGGTATAAAGCAGTGTTAATGTTGCGTATCATTTTTCTTGGAGGGTAAATTCTGTTGTTTATAGAAGTTGATAAAAGCAGCTAACAATTTAAAATGAACATTAAAGCAGATATCAGCGATCCAGTCGTTTTGGCTAATGCTGCGTTCCAGGCAGGCTTTTGAAACCGTAATTTCCGGCTTCAAGTCACAACTACGACTTTGTAGCGTTCCAGGTAACCCGTAACTCGTGTTTTTACCGTCCTGTTGCCTGTGAAAGTTCACTATAATGGCCTCTCGTAACTTCCGACCCATGAACTCGTACTAGATTGAACCGGTATGACTTCACAGGTTGGAAAAACACGAGTTACCAGTTTCCTTGAATGCACCATGAGTTAGCAGCCCCCGCCCTCGTCATGCATCTATTGGTCCTCGTCCCTACATCACCACATTCACGCGCATCCCTTGGCTGCACACACAGCCCTTCATGCCGTTCTCTCTCCTCATTGGATAACACTTGTATCCCACAAGGAAAATTTTCTCCTGGGTTTATAGCAGAGCAGAGTGAAGGAGAGACTCGTGTTTCGGCTGAAACACACCATGTAAGTGATTGCTGACGGAAAATAGGACTATTTAGGACTTATATTAACAAAAACATTCCGCTGATATCTGCTTTAACATTAAATTATTTGTCTTATTAAGATCTTTCAGTCACTGTTCAACAAACACTGCTGCACTTCTCTTTAAAACTAACTGTAAATGTTATTTTGTTGTGTTTTGTCTTTTTTTGCCCTGAAGACATGTGTTGCCAGGTTTGATGGCAGATACACCCTCTCATTCATCACCCTGAACACGACAGTTCAGTGTCACTCCACTGTTACAGTAGCTTCAAGGTATGTTTACCTCTCATAACCCTTTTGTCTTTGTTTTGTTATTTAACCAAAATCTTGTGTCTACTTTATAATCAATGCTATGTCTGTGTTCAAAACTGTGATAATATTAATAATATTCCATTTTATCTCACCTGTGCAAGATGTGCATTTTTTTTTCCACCTTTCATCCAATAATCATTTAATGATGTGACTGATACATTTGTTATAATCTCAGTCTGCTTTACTTCCCATACGTCAGAGTGTTTCCTTATTGGAAATTCATTAAAACTGCATGCATACATAAACATATTGTTGCCTTAAATATTACAATCCATCATGTTGAACAGCAAGTGCATTGCAGTTTTCCTAACATGCAGCTAATTATTGTGTTTAATGGGGACTATAATCACTTCTTCCATTACTGCACACACTGTTATTTCTGTTCTGTTGGCAGTGAAGAGGCAAAACTCAAATTTAAAGCAACAGTGGAAAATCGATACATGCAATGATCGTCTCGTATTTAATTCTAAGAGAATGGGATTTACTGCTGATGTGATTGTGGAGTTTTACAGAAATTAAATGAGAAATTGCAAGTTGTATAAATCGGACAAAAGAAATTGCAATAAAGCAATCTGTGTTATGCTATCATGTCAGTGCATAGCTACATGTTAAGTGGTGAGTCTTCACGCGGTGAGAATGAATGAAGCATCTGTATTTCTGGGCCTGTTCTCCTCCTCCGTTCGCAGGTAGCAGCGTGTTTCCTCAGGCAACCGGAAGCTGTGCAGCTCTCCATACATGAGGTGATAAGCAGTATCTGTGCTGCAGCCAAGCCTGAGCCTCACTGGAGCTGTAGCTGAACATCTTCCTCCTTTCTATCCCACTGCCCCCCCCTCCACCTCCTCCTCCCTTCCTTCCCTTATAACATAATTATATCTGCCCTTTCTTCCTCTTTGCTCACACCTTTCTGCACATTTGTCTCAGATTAAAACAGAAATTCTGCTCGCCTCTGCCAACACGTCTGGCTGGAGATGTGACAATCTGAGGTCTGAACATCCCTTTTTGTCATGTTCATGCCACTGTGCTGAAAACGCGCTGGGGATCCATCCAAATTGTATCTCGCCGGTGCTAACAGTGCTTCCACACGATACGACACATTCATAGGAAGAATGGTCGACACGAGATTCCTCCAACTATACAATACATAGCATAAACACAGCGGCGGCAGCGCTAAGTGGATTTACAGCTGATTTTTCTCACATTGTTTGTGCTGTTGTCTGAATGATATTCAGCCATTTTTAGAAATCGTATCATGATGAATTTCACTCATGATCAATGAAGAGATTTAGATATTATCATGTCCACGTGTCCATGAAGAAGTAAAAACACCAACACCAGCTTCCTGCAGTGGGTACTCCATGTTTCTAGATGAGACATGAGCCAAAGTATGTGAACATTAATATTATAGTTGTTGTTTTTTTGGTCATTTTAGGCTTCAGTTAGTTTTTTCCAGAGGTGATGATTGATATCGATGACATGTTACTGTTGTATGATGTAATTGTGACAGTGGTGGTCCTGTCACTGTGTGCCTCCAGTTGATCATGGGCCCTGGCTACTTGGCCAAGGGGATGTCCCTTTGGCCGACTTGTTAGCGCGCATGACTCCGACCCGGGAGTCTGGGGTTCGAAGCCCGCCCGGGTCCCTCTTCACCTTGCCACATTCTGGCGTTGTTGTCCATGTGTCCATGATTCCGATTGTGTGGCAGTAATGTGCTTGTGAAAAGAGAGATGTGACAGTGGTGGTCCTGTCACTGTGTGCCTCCAGTTGATCATGGGCCCTGGCTACTTGATTTTGTTGGTTACAGACTCCGAAGAGTCTGGGGTTCGACCAATCCCTCTTCACCTTGCCACATAATGTTAAAAGAGTTTGGTTGATTTAGTTACAGGAAGACCTCCACACCAATCCTCTGCTAATGTGCAATTTTTTTTTTCATTTAAACAAAATCTTAAAACTGTGCATTTAAGTATTAAAGTGGATAAGTGATTTATTAAATTGATATGATAGCATACAGACCTGTATACAATAAAACTTGTATGAGTTATAAATAGTTAAAAGTTATAACTTCATATCATGACAGCAGCTCTCTTTTTCAACCTAGACATGTAAACAGTGTCTTAGAGTAATGGCATTTTATGATGATAATATTCAAATATGCTGTTTCTATGTATAATTCACTGGTGGTGAAAAAATATGAGAAAAAACAAACTGTAAAAATGAAGGTTTTTTTTCTTCAGTGTTGCAAGATAAAATCTGTTGCTACATATTTATTGACAGAATCCTTCATTAGTTCAGTGGCATTCATTCTGCAACACTTTCTTCTGACATAATCACAATTCACAAATCAGTGCATGAATTGTGGCTATTGTCCTCATTTTCCTGATTTATCCAGCAGATCTGCCCACAGTGTCAGGATGTCAGACTCGCTCTCTGATTATAGATTACCCTTTTGTAACACGCCTGAATAAAACTTGTCTCATTGCTCCTCTTCATTTTCATGCAGTGGCAATGCCATTTTTTTTTTTTCGTGCTTGTCCATGGACAACATGGAGGGTGCTTTCGCTGCGGATGAATATGGTGGACCATTAAAAGGTTACAGTCATCAATTATGGTTAAGAGAAGGATGGTACATGGGAGGATGGAGTGTGAAATTCTGTTTTAAAGGGAAAGACTGTACAGCAGGAGATGGCGAGGATTTAGGTCACCCCAGATTAAGATAAATGGTTGCCTCAGAGAGCCGAATCAGTTTCTCAGTGCTAGCAAGAGTGCCATTACAACATTTGAGCACACACACAGACACACACTCTGGCCTGTAGTCAACAAACATGTTTTTCAGTCACCATGTTGAGATTAATCTCTTAATTTTGTCTAGTCGGCCAAAAAGAAAAAACACACACACACACACGTACAACAGTTGTGTGTTTCTTTACGTCTCTGCAAACATAACTAAAATGTCTGAGCGGCTTGGTGTCTCACTTGAAGGAATTAAGAGTTAGATGTTTCCATATTTAACCCATGCTCCATTTCCAGCATAATCAGTATTTTACTGTTTAACAAGTAATCACTTAATCATGTATTACTAATAAGCCTCTTAGTTTACTGTCATGTGTATGATGGTGCATGAGACTGGGGAAATGTCAGAGGCAAATTTCCAAAGGTTTTCAAGGCTGTGCTGTTACAGTTACAGAGCTGACCCTCTGGAAACTAAAGGACTGTCAACACGGCCCTCCGAGGCCCATTAAAAGCATGCAAACATGGATCACTCTCTATGGTATTTTTGCTGGAGCATCAACGGATGAAGGTCAGCGGATCAAAGGCTTTTGGCTGAGATTCCTTGGTGCCTGATGAGCCCTCTTGGGTTTCATTGATTAGCCAATGAGAGGCCGGGGCAACGACATTGAACAGATAAAAACAAAGTGACTTGTCTTTCTTCAGATGTAGAAAACTTGTTTTCCCCTCAGCGGTCCCGCAGGGACTCCAACGATCTTGGATTCTCTTCGGCAACAAGACACTTAATCAGACTTTGAGCTCTGTCAGTGATCCGCGCATTTCTAAATGCGGTGACACGTCCTCTGACACACACCAACACACCATACTGTACATACATGCAGCACGCAGACGGAGCATCTGCTGCTCAATATTAGCAGCCAGGTTTGAAAAGAGAGATGTGATTAAAAGAAAACCTTGTATGACATCACGCTCCAGTGGGTGATTGTGTGCCTACGAGGTGCTAAAGCTATATCACTTACCCTGCTCTCTGATGCACCCAAATAGAATGTGTCTGATTGAATAGGGACAAATTTGACCCCTTTCATAATCCCACAAGTGTTTTTAATTAAGTCATTAATTAGGGAGATATACTCCAGCGGTGCAGCTGGGAGAGCATTTCTGATAAATGTGGATGAAATTAGTGAGTTTCTTTTTGTGCTCGACAAAGGATGTGAGAACATCCGAGTTCAACTTCAGTGTATATGACTGAAAGGCAAACTGCAACATTTTAGGAGATATTTTATGTTTAGTAAATATTTGAGCTAATCAGGATTTAGAAAGTCTGACTCTGAATGTGCATCTCAGTACAGTCGACCATACAGGAGCGTCTCAACCTACTTCTAATACGTAATGACAGATTGTGCTGTGTTCTTTGCCTGACTGTGTTTAGATAAATTGTTATCTGACACAAATCCCTGACTAAACATGCAGCTTAATGTTGTTTGTGCATGTAATTCCTGTAAGGTACGTATGTATGCTCTAAAATTGGTAAACAAAAGAAGACAAACCGTGTCTACATTTCGTATGCTGGCGCGCTTCCAATGCTCGCCAAACGTAGGAGGACGCTGCCCATCTTGTGTTTTTACCACAGGATAGAGAGACAGGAGATGGGAGGAGAGAAATGAAAAAAGCAAGAAGGACTTGTGGAAGTGGGGGGGATAGAGAGAGGAAACTTTGCATTGTAACAGAGCTGCATGTTAATGACCGTGTTCCCCAGACTGCTGGCTTCTGCACTGAAACATGAAAATAAGCTCTGACTTTGACATCTGGGAATCACTGTTCTCAGAATGTATAATCCTCCAGTGAGATTAGCATCAAGGAAATGGATGCAAAACATTTTTACTGTACTGTATGTGAGTGTGTTTGTGTGCACACAATGTATATTGTGGCCGTGTTCGCATCAACATTGGTCAAAATGAGGCCCTTGGGCATTGTTTGAGATAGATAATGAGGATGAGGCACCGAACATCACTGGAGACTGAAGCCTGTCCTCAAAGTTTCCCACATGCCTTTTAACTGGTTTATGCATATTCCAAGTTCCTAGACGGTTCTAGCAAGAAGACACTTTTTTTTTTGAGGGACTTACTTAAAATCATGAGGAAATGGAGGTTTAACAAATAACTCCAAGTAATTGGACTGTAAAATGATTTCCAAGGTAGACAGAGACTCTGGACTCTGGTGTTAGTTTTCAGTTTGTTAATTCTCCTTCAATATGTTTTCCTATCCTCAAAACTGGGAAGGTGATCAGTTTTGGATTGTAATTGCAATTTTAAATCATGT
This sequence comes from Decapterus maruadsi, assembly GCA_030347415.2. Taxonomy (NCBI): domain Eukaryota; kingdom Metazoa; phylum Chordata; class Actinopteri; order Carangiformes; family Carangidae; genus Decapterus; species Decapterus maruadsi. The sequence continues at coordinate 27,604,024 of CM064900.1, forward strand.
GAAACTAATAGTCCTGTTCTATTTAAGAGATAAGACACAATCTCACATCGCCCATAACCAAAAACAAAAAGTATAACAGTAATTTTCATGAATCTAATAATATCCATCCTGTGGGATTAAAGCTGTGTAATTGATTTTTTCTTTTTTGTCAGAGCCTTTTTGGAGACAGAAAAGCTCTTCTTGAAAAACACACTTCAACAGATCACTGAATATTAATGTTATAGGTAAAATGAATAAATAAATATCTCAACCATCAACAGCAGTTATTGAGAGGCACTGTGTCCAGTATTCAATCACCTCCTAGCTTTGTTTCGGTTTGAATCAACTGTGTGCCTAATGATAATCCAAACTCAGACTTCTAAATGTCATCAACAGACCTCCTCTTGCCAATACCCCACCTTTTATAGGGAGAGTTTCACAGACTGAGCCGGCAAAATAACGTCTAATTCAATGACGAGAAGACAAAACACTAAAGTCTCCCAGTATTAGTGTCGGTCCTCAAACCTCTACCTTGAACTGCAGCACAGGAATTAAAAGGTATATTGAAAATGCATGTACTGAATGCACAATATCAACTACAGAGTACTAGGTGTTGAGCTATGAGGACTTGTGTATATTCTTTGAAACAAACTGTCAAGATGACGATGATGTGTTCACCGACACATTCTGACTCAAGCTCATGGTTGCAGAGAGTTGAATTGACGGTTGTTAAACCTAACTGCAAACTTGTAGTACAAGTGGAAATAATGATAAGGGAAGATGGAAAAAAACGGAAATAGAGGGTGTGAAGAATAATTAGCCTATCTCACATAATCTCAGTGTGTAGCAGAAACTTCAATATGGCATGAGGGTCAATTTAATGAGCAGAGGCACTAACGCGCAGCTCTCCAGCTGTCTCCTGAAAACTAACATAGCTGTTCCTGCCACATGTGGATGGCAGATCTGGGGGGAGAGAAAAAAAAAAGATTTCTCCCTCACTATTACTGTCCATGGAAACGAGGAACTGCCAAGTTGCTAACATCACCTGGAGAGAAGGGAAACTTTTGTCACTGGTCAACCTCAGGAGGGACACAGCTGCCATGCTTCTTCTTCTTCTTCTTCCCAGTGCCTCTGTATCCTCGGCCATCAACGCTGACACCAATGTGACAAAAGTGAGTTTCTCAATATAGACGGATAAGTAGGTTCACACATATCATCCATCATACTCTCCCTCATATGACCACAATGTGATGTTAAATCTACATTAATTGGTGTAAACAAGGTAATGATCTGAACTGGGTGTATTTTGCTAGGAACCGAGAAACCCCTGTGAACTAAATTAACAAAATCAGATCGTGAAAGTCCTTTTTACACATTCATTGATGTTTCTATTGGACGTGAAGAGCTGCGACGATTAATCTAATTAAAATGATAATGGACCTAAAGGAGGTTGGTTTGCTCAAGATTTGAAGAAGATTAAAAAGGAGATTGGACACACGAGAAAGGCAAGAAATCTCTCTCAAAAGTAGAGTAGTCTTTTTTTTTGGCCATGCTGAAACAATTAGGTTTCTTTGTTTAACATCATTTCCGTTTCCCTCTTTCATCTTGCTGTTGGGAATTCAGCTTTGTAACTGTTATTAAAACACCAATATCATTAAAAGAAACTCCCATGACAAGATCTAATAATGACACTAATGATTGTCAGCGCTCGCTAATAGGCATGAGCTTTAACGAGTATAACTGCTTAACGCCATCACATTGATCCCTGGAAAGTGCAAGAGAGAAAGTCCAGTGACTTTGAAGAAGACTTTTTTTTTTTCAAGACGGCAGAATGAGTGATGCAATGACAAATAATGTTTGTCATCTATTAATTATGTGTCTCAATGATTTCTATTCTTTAAATGTTGTTCATAATCTGATTCTTGTCACATGGAAAGAGAAGGGGGGGGACGTCTCCGGCTTTCTTGCTCCTCGCAGACCACAAGATCCACATGTGATAGCGAACCCCGATTGATTTCCGGGTCACATGCTGGAGGACAGTGGATGAGGAGATGGGAAGCCATGGAGTAATTAAGAAATTGGAGAGAGCCCTCTCTGTGTACTCGTGCTGTGGCACACCTGAGACACCCTGGCTGACTGGTTACTCGAGTGCTTCTAATTAGCTGATCGTTTCTAGCTGACATAAGTGTCTACACTTTATATTTGCTGCTCAGTCGAGCTCAGCCAACAGCACTGATTATTTAGATTGAAATGTCTGCTGCTTTTTAACTTTGAGCCTTTATTCACCTTCTTATAAAAAGTCTGGATATTCTATAATATGTAACAACAACAGCAGTCGCCAACCAAGCTCCATGTAAAACAAAAGAAAACTAATACTTGGATGGATTTATAATTAAGTTTACGAGTACAATCGCCTCAATTCTTAAAGTTTACTGCTGGTTCTTTGATATGCACAACCAGCCGAAAAATCACGATTGTGCAAATTGAAACGCAGTTGCAGAGGTTTCCACTGTGAGTGAATATAAACAAATTTGGGCTCCTCCCAGCATCTGTTAATTGTTGATATTAATGTAATGACTGACAAAACCACTGTAGTATTGTTGGTTTATTGTATCTAACTGAAGTTGAGGTATGTTTGTTTGATAATAGTCTTTGATGTTTATGGATGTCATGTTACTTTATTGCAGATTTCACTTTTCTAAAAAATATAACTTTGGTTAAATTTTTTGAAAATCCAACAAATTGCCCCTGAAAAATACATTTTTAGTTTGTAATTTCAAAATGCTCATTAAGCAGGTTAGATGCATCCACAGTATAGCTGAAAGGTTCCAGAGCTTCGGTTCTTCTTCCCCAGCGTTGTTGTCCTTCTACGACAGTAGATCCGTTATTAGATTTGTCTCATCTCATTCATCTATTTTCAGACTTGCTAGTTGTAACATACGGTAGAATCCATGACAACTGCTCTTGTGAGGATCTGAGGTTTCTGATAAAGCTCTTTATGAGCCAACGTGTTGTTCTGTTGCTCAGCTCCAGAAACCTCCTTTAAGTATTCTCTCTCTTTTTTTTCTTCTTCTTCTTTTAAAGTTGGACCAAAGCCTTGGCCTTCTTCTTCAATGTATGTTTTATTTCCAGCGGGACACGGGATCTCATAAATTACACCTCTTCTTCTCTGTGTTGCTTTTGTCCTTGAGGTAAGTAGACGGTTGAATGTAATGCAAGGTTTCTTTTAGTACATAAAGAGGGTCACATAAAAAAGGCTGCAAAACTTGCCGGCTTGAACTCTCATCTATTTTTTTTTTCAGCTGTATGCGATCACTCTAAGCATTTCATTGACATTGTGACCTTTTCTGCCAAGGATGAGGTTAATTAGGATGTAGGTATCATAAGCATTAAAGGTCTGTGTCAGGCACATAACAGCACAGAAATATGAGAAAGTGGAGGTGCAATGTCATCTTTGAGAAACTGTACAAGGAGTGGGCATCAAGGTGAAAGGCTCAGTTGTTCAAAATGAAGATATCTGATGTCTGGTGGGCACCGTGTACAGTGGCATTGTCTGGTTTTCTCTATACTGCAAGAAACTTTTGACTCTTCAAGCTCTGCGACAACAATGAATAGATGCAATATATTTTCATGTACAATATCCTATTGCAGAAAAAGGTTGGCAGCCACAGCACTGTGGAGCTGTAATGGTCACATTGTGCAGTAGAAACACACAGTGTAATTACTCCTCAATTAGAGACACAAATGTGTTGTGACTGTGGAAACAAATATCTCTGCGGTGCGTCCGCCACTGTAAGAGTGGAATCACTGCAGTGATGCCGGTGGCCGAGGGGAAATATGTCGGCTCCGTCTGAACCATCAAACAAAAGAGTTCCAGCATCATCACAAAATTAAGAAGTGAGTGTTAGAGACCCGGAGGGACCCACACTGCGCTCATGTCTCCGCCACTGGTTATCTTAGACCAAAGGTTCCCTCAATGACAATTTACTATAGCTCTCTCTCTCTCCTCTACTACTCTGTCAGTATCTTTTGCAGTTGCCCTACAATCCTTTTTGTAAAAGTGCCAGCGAACTGTGGCTGTTGGGCCTAAAAATACCTGCCCCCTTGACAATGTTCTGCGACGTGTCTTTCTGCCAGCTACCTGATCCATTTGAGCCTACTTTTCTGGCTCGTCTTCACCAGTCCCAATTTCTTTCTCCTTGAGCTATGTCATACTAACCTGGCTGTGCCAAAACCTAATATGACACTTAGGACTCATGCTTCCCGACTCCAAGTCAACACATTAGTCACAGTCAATATGGCTTTAATCTACAGGCTGCACAGAAGTAGATAAAACAAAACTGTCTTCAGTTTTTTTTTCGTTTTTTTTTCCTGTTAGCATGTGGCCAAAATTGTCTTTTTGTTGTCTCTCTCTGTTTAATCTTTTGAGCCAGGATGTCTTACTGGGATGCTACAGAATCATCCATATCCTACAAGATCAAACAGATCCAACTCCATGTCAGAAGGCCCCAAAAATGGAGACAATTTCCTCTTAAACAAATGTCATTGGCAGGGTATTCCTGTCTTGTTACGGTCTCAGGTTTTCACGACACAAGTAATTTCCTGGATCGACAAATAGCATTGATTTGAGTTGCACTGAAGTCACCATTCAATTGCATTTCTTACAGAATGCAATCAGGCATCACTGGCACTATTGATTTAAAAGAAGTAGTTTGAATGAAAAAATCAAGCACTTGTGTCTAAATCCACTGAGTGGATGTCTTCTACCCCTGCACTGTATTTCGCTTGATAGAGGCTGTGGAAGAGAAGAAAATGTACAGTTTCCTCTTAAATCATGAATTTACTGCTGCCTGTCTTTATGAAACATGAATTTATTGTTGTTTTTTTCTCATTTAAAAACATGACATAATCAGGATTTAATCAAATTTAAACTATGTAGTTTGGCTCTACATAGTGCAGATGTGTTGTGTGATGTGTGTTCATGCTGTGGTGGTGGTGTGTGGGGGGATGGGAGTAGGAGACAAATGATGGGGGTCTTCAGAGGGCTTCTTAATGAGCCAAGGTAATCAATGCCAGAGGAGATGGCTTTGATGGATGCCTTTGAGAAAACAATGTGTCGTGACGACCTCTGTCTAAAGAAACCACAAAGCAAAGATGCCAAACAAGAAAACTGACCTTCAGCAGGCTGCTGCTAGCTCGCAGTTGACCCTTTAAATCATTATTTGCGCACACAAGTGCTGTTTAAGCTCACCTTGGTGATAAGAAAGGGAGATCGGTGAAGATTTATCTGTTTTGACTGCGTCTCCTGATAAACACTGTTTATCTGTTTACACTGACCTCTGTAGCAAATTAATTGATAAAAATACAAATATATTAAATGTACTGCTTTTAAAACACAACACAGATTCAGACTGTAGCCTGTATGTGTTTTTGTTTAATCATAAAGGAATTTATTGAACCACATCAGTTGTCAGCCTTTAAAACATTGAGTTTTGTCTTGTTTGTTTTTTTTGTTTTGCAGATAAGGCAAAATAAAAGTAAGAAAAATCACTGCATTAATTACCAAACAGACAAAAAAGTACTAGGGCCAAGTTCCAAGGACAGGCTTCCTTAAATTATTTTCTTTTTCTTGATTAATTCTCTTATATTGGCTGGATAAACACCATTAACCAAACCACTGGGCAATGCTTGGATGGTAGAGTTTCATTAATGCAACACTACATATTTTCTCCAAATTGGACAACATTGTATAAACCTGTTTTATTTGAGAAACCCCAAGTTTGGCTCCATATTTAATCTCCACTTGGACATTGTCTTGGAATGCCCAGATTCCCGCAAAGTGAAATTTGGTTCCAGTTTAATCCACGTAGCAGCAGCACTATGCTCTTTTGAAGCAGATAATATAAAATGTCTGCTCTTAGCATGTCACAATGAAGTGAAGTGTTTGAGTGAATTAAAATACTCTGCGTGCAAAACATCCAGACACTGAGTTTCTTCCTGTGTCTTATTTTCACTCATGCATGGTGATTTTGGCAGATGTGTGGCCAACCTCCCTTCACGTCTGGCGTCTCTGCCTTTAAGATGATGTATAACACAAAGTCATTCCATATTTGGCAGTGAGGGGAAGCCATTACATTACAGAGCTTGTCAAACTACCCATCTCACCATTATGCAAGTTTAATGGAAAGCTTACCGCAACTTAATGGACTGCATGCTGTGTCTAATCAATTATTTTATGGTGAACTATATATATACACTGGACAGAATTTGACAAGAAACTTGGCTTGAACATGGGAACATATAGAACCACAGGAATTTAGATTGATTTCTTTTGTGAGGATCAAGAATGTAGCGGAGCGACAGAAAATGTTTTCTGACAGGGAGGGGCTGCTGAAGCTGTAAATGCTGAGATAATTAAATCAGCGTACAGTATATAAAGGTGAAACCTCCTGAGCCTTCAACCTCTGTTCTTTTCTCCACTGAAGTAACTGATTGTGTGGAAATTGGGAGATTGTGCTGAACTTTACACTGAGCTTGCTGACAACATTTATATTGCCAGTGGTTTTAAAGTGACGTTATATTTGCTGCACATGGCAACAGAGTTTGGGGATTTTTCTCTTCACTGTAATTCTAAATGTTGGTTTAATGTGTTTTATTTCCGTTTAGTTTGAAAGGTCTTCGACAAATACTCTCAGCCATATAAGGAGTGTCAAATATTTGAACATATTCCTGCTGCTGAAATGTCTTTTTTGCCTGTCTATCATTTTAATGTTGTAATTTCCTTGTACACTGCCCACATTCCTGGATTTAACTAAGGTAATAGGTGAGAGCCTCTCATTGGATAATTACTGCATGGATGATTATGTTACAGCTGGCAACAACTTATATAACCCTACCTGATGCCGTCTCATTTCTTCAACAATCATGTTGGAAGACACGTGCTGTGGTCATGGAAAAGATGTAAATCTGTTTCAGAGGGGATCAAATTATTAGCATCAAACAAATAAAACATCAGAGGAGATTGCTGAGACTACTAAAATGGGGTTAAGAACTATCCAATGCATTATAGAAGGATAATGGAGAACCATCATCTTCAAGGAAGAAATATGGTCCAATGTGACCACATTGAGAATCATTTTAAACGAATGCAACTCTGGATGGAAATAAATGTTGTGACATCCCAGAAGCTTATTGAAATGGACAGTGTAGAATTTTAAATGCTTTAAATTCTTTATTACTCAATGGGATTTTGTAATATATTTCTGTATAGAGTTACAGTACAAATGTATTTTCACCTTGGATAGAATATAATCAGTCAAGAGAGATGTCATGCCACTTTCTCTCTAGTTTGTTGCAATATAAATGTATTACATATTTTTGTTTGTTTGCTTCAGTGCTCTTTATCCATCACAGTTCATCTGCTTCCTACACCCTTGAACCAGGCAGTGCAGCCTCTCCCTACCCTCTTTTTAACATCTACATTAATTATATCATGTAGGCACGCTGCACAGTACAAATGTCAGAATGAATGCTGCGTTCACATGGAGTCCGGTAAACGGCAACTACTGGACGGAACGGTAAAATCAAACAAACTGTCGGACGGCACAGCTCAACGGCAAGACACGTCACCATGTTGCTATGGCAACGTCAACATACTCGTACTCCCACTTCACGTTCGGTTGAGTTTACCATTGCGGCAGATGGCAAAAGTTAAAATATTTGAACTCGGGACGGCATTGCCGTTTGCCGTTGCCGGCGACGGTATTTTTTGCCACGCTCCCCCAAGTTTTACCGTTGTTCTCTTGTCCACTAACATGGAGTTGGGCATGCCGTCTGCAGTTTACCGGACTCCGTGTGAATGCAGCATAAACGGCAGGGTTTGGCGAAATATCTTCTCAACCATGTCCTTGTAGCACTTGAACGTACAGTTAGGTTCATACTAAAAAACCCAAAAGATACTGTGAAATGTGTGGAGATTTAAGCCTGTGAATATTCTCATTTGTCCAGGTCATAGTTATCTCAAGGAAATTTAAATTTAACACAACTGGACTTGGTTATTTGGAAGGCGTTTCACCTCTCATCCAAGAGGCTTCATCACTGTGGAGATTTAAAATTGAATTTGTACCAAGTTCTCGTATTCATACAGATTTTGTTCAAGTAATAAAAAAACAAAAAAAACAGACTTATGACATTTTTCTCCACTCAAAGAGCCCTATTAGAGCTACAATAACAGCCTGCAGGGCACTACCAGTAAGCTACCAATATGTGAATGTTTTTGCCTCCAGCAGCTATTCAACACTTGCGTGGTTGGTGCATTTTTCACACCCACATACATTTGTAATTCATATATTACTCAGCTGTCCTCAGAACAGTAGTGTATTGAGAATAATTAAGCAGATATGGCGTTGATGGAGGATAGCGTTCCTGGAGAGTACAGCAGCAGGTGCAATGTGTGTGTCTGTCCTTGTGGCTAATAAAACCCTTGATGCGTATGAACCATAATCCCTCGAGCACTGGATCGTTGTAATGTCCTTTTAGCTGCAGTCACTAATAGTTTGCTTTCTTTCTTTCTTTTTTTTTGTCTGGATATGTTTCTGCAGTCAGTCATGTTTACAACATCCCAAAGCGTTACAAACATAACATCGCGCAGTAGCCTCCAACTAGGAATCAGCAGAGGTTTCCCCAGTGACGCCATTTTGAGATGTACACACAGTAAAGTGACAAGAAACAGACAAGCGTACCGCACAGAGCTAATGGTGAGAGGGTTTTAGAGAGAGTGTGAGCAGTTAACTGTGAATGGGTTTGGTATAACAGGGTGGGGCGGGGTGCTGTCCATTCTCGCCAGCACAAAACAAAGGTCTCTAACGATCTTAAGCAACACTCTTCTTCTTTTTTGCTCATTAAATTTGTGTGTGTTGTCTCTCTAAGTTGGGATCTTTAAAGAACAAAACCAGACACCAAGATAAAAAACCTCATCTCCTTATCATGTGGCAATCAGAACAGATCTAGTTAGAGTGTTGGATTTTAATAACCCAATACCTACTCGGCCTGGATGCTTGTAAGTACCGAGACAAATAATACACAGAGCAGTTCTGCCATTATGAAATGGTCGTTTAGGGAATTAGGCACATTTGAGAGTGAGAGAGAGAGCTGTTCAGCACAGAACCAAGGGAGGTATCTAGGAAAACAAGCCTTTTGTGAAGCACACAGCTCATCTCTTTGGACTTAGCAACTTACAATGTTGACATGGTATCTTTGGATCGTCATTCCTCGCCTTTGATATCTCAGATGATTTGGAAAAAGGCATAAATCCAATCAATATAAAGGATAATGGGAATGTGTTTCTATACAGTATGTTATCCTCATTTGCTCTAAATCTCAGCTAATGGCCTCTTGCCATTGTGGTAATGTCTGTCTACTTCACAATATCAATGTTGTAGTTGATCTAAAGTTCAGCAAAATGATCTTTAACTTCAAAATTGAAACTTAATATTGACTGAGCAACTCTTCTGAGGTGAAAGGGAGTAAAAGGCTGTTGTTCAGTGGAGTCAGTCTTTACAGCGGCTAAATGCTGGCCAATTATCCAGGAGTATCTTCTGTATGAGGCTAAAAAGAAGGCACAAGAAGAAAATAGTCCACTCTTTGCTTTGGTCCTCCCTGTCAATTATCCTGAGTGATCGCAGATGATTTATGAGAGATGATGAGAGATTAGCTGTGAGTAGGTGAGCAGACTATACTGAAGCTTTCAATTAAAGTACAGACACTGAGACGGGCTATTCAGTGTCACTATAACTTTAGTTGAGTTGAGCTGAAGATACAATAAACAGTAATGAACCATCTCTGGACAGAGGATCTGAAAGTGCGTGGGAGGAAAAAAAAAACACAGCATGTTCAGTTATCAGCAGCATGGAAGTCAAATCCAGTTCATAAAGTCGTGGAACACAAAAGTGACCATTTAGAGGATAAGTTTAAAAAAAGATTAAATAATCAATGTTCTGAGGTTTGCACTGAAGAAGTCATGAAGTTGTCAATGTCCAAAAGATGCCTCCTCTGAGGAGCATGCATGCAAGAATATAAAATGACACAATCTTTTTGTTTTTACCTGTAGATGTTGAGATATGATAAATTATAAAAGTATATGACATAGTTGTCCATGTTGGATAATTTAGATAAGTGAATAAGCGGTTGAAGATAGATGGATGGATGGATGGATGGATGGATGGATGGATGGATGGATGGATGGATGGATGGATGGATGGACGGATAGTCTATAGGAGGTATTCCTGAGGATGTAGTGCAGGCTCCATCAGTGAACTCTTTTAAAGGAGTCATCACCCGGAAATCGCAATTTCTCTTGTTAAAACATGCATACTGGTGTTTGACCTCAGTTGAAACTTGCCTGAAAAGCTTGAGTTTGAAAGCGGCGCCGTTTTTTCGCTTCGGCTCTTTCTCCGAACAGGAATAGCACACAATGGTGTGCCTTCCTAAAGCACGAGATCTTTGATTCTGCTCCGACGGTGACCTCACCGGCGGAGGCTACTTGCCTCTTTCACCACCCAACCCCAGCCCGTCCGCTACCTGAAATCGCCGAAGCGGTACCAGGGGGCTGTTTATGTTTTGGAGTCTGCATGCAGGCAAGCCCCCCCCGGCTCTGTCCTTCCTGCGGCGAATCAACGCGTGCCTCATACAATGCACATCCGGACCAGATCCGGACCAGTCAAAACCTCGCGCGTAATCTCGCGTGATAAAGTCGCGGTAGGAAAAAGGGTCAGAACAAGCTCAATGTTTGATTAAAATTATTTATTTTTTTATTAATAAGTTTTACAAATTGATCCAAAGCGATCCAAGGGGGGCTGGATACGTAAAAAACCAGGTGATGACTCCTTTAAATATAGACATGATCACTTCTTGTCAAATAAGGATGTTTTATGTAATTATAAAGCGGGGTTATGAAATTGTAGCCTTGTTTTTTTTTCACATTTGTTTTCTTGTCTTTTTGTTGTTGTTTTTCTTTGAGGTAATGTGGGAGATTATTTTCGGAGTATTCTGATATACAGTATGTAGTGATATTATGTATGGGTTATGGAAGTTTCTACATTTGTGTTTATTTTCTGTATGTTGTCATTATTTTGAGTCAGATGTATGTTGTCATTATTTTGAGTCAGATGTAGAGGAATTATCATCAGATGTATTTTCATTAAATTTGATTAAATGGTTGGATGGAAGGATGGATTAAGGTAATGTTTTCATGCACAAAAGACAATGGAGCTATGGAGAGAAAGAAAAAACACTGGTATTTGTGCAAGTTTGTATTAAGTTTGTGTTAAAAGAGTGGGATCATGACAAAGAATTGTCTTTTACGATCTGGTGAGTGTCTTTTGGCCTATTAAGGTTGGTAGGTAGGTTGAATTAACATTGCTCTTGTGTTACCCTGTGTAAATTGCATTTGGTCAACAACAATCAGCTTGATGCACGCCTGACTCTCCCAGCATTTTTTTAATCTGAGGACGAGTTAAACTGAAGGAAAAGGCAGAGATAAATGTCTCAGTTTAAAATTACCATTCCAAGGTCATCGCAGTGGGACATTTCAATTAGGATCCTTTCTGAGAGAAAATTTAAGAGGAAGAGGGAGAAGTACTTAACAGAAAAATGACTGTTTAATGAAACTGTCATCCTTGATTGAAATTTAAGATGGAGGAAGGCAACCTGAAATCTCATTTTAGGGTCAGACTTTTAATGTTTTCACGACATCATGAGCTGAGAACTGAGCAAACTATTGACCGAGTGAAAAGAAATGAAATTAATTTTAAATTAACTGGATTTAAAATGCGTGTAAAGTGTGTTTGACAAATGTCTCATAAACGTGTGTGTTCACTGATGCCTCTTTACCATTGGCTCTGGACCGTGCCCCTTCCCTGACGCCTGCTCCATCACCCAAACTTAGATCAATAATATCTTTAAACTATAACTAAAATGTCACAACCGACCCAGAGGAGAAGTTGACGGTGTGTAGCCACAGTCACATTGACAGACCTCCCTGCACTTCTTTTTTTAACCCTGTACCTGTCAACAGTCCTGAGACTATCAACAGTTGAAAAGTTTATTCTAGACAGAAGTTTTTGACACGTTCAATAAATGATGACCGGGATTTGCAGCATTTCTCCGCTGACCCCTGCACAGGCCGGATAACTTTCTCCAGATTCAACAATAACACCACATCCCAGATCCACCAAGAGCAAGTCAGAGAGTTTTATTTCCCCTCCAATTAAGCGGCACAAGTCGGTGGGTGAGCAGTGATGCAAATGTGATTGCATTTTTATGGAGCTGAGAAAGCCTGTCCTTGACAACTTGCTGTGGATTTAAACGAGGCAGCGTTTTATTGTGTGAAAAATAAATACATAAAGAATTAGTTCTGGTCATTTTTCCTGACATGAATCAGCTGAATATCAATGACCTTCAATCTGAACAAGATGCTGCCTGTTGGTTTCCATCTTTTGCTGTTGTTTGAGTGCTTCCTGTGTATGTGTGGGAGTCTAGTTTATTATTCATCCTGTCAATTTTCACAACCAAAACTGACGTCTTTGATTTGTCGACATTATCGCTCGATTTCCTGTAGTCAGTTTCACCACTGCTGTGCTTTTGATAACACCAACATGCAGCCAATTGCCATCAAAGAGGAGAAGAAGTCCATTAGTCCAATCACAACACAGTCACCTTGTTGGGTGTACTGTATTTGTAGGGACGAACCCACCACACTGACAAACAAGGCCAGCAACTCCCCTGTTTTTTTCCCAGCCCATTAGTACAACATTCTCCAGTTCTGATGGACAATGTCGAGGCCGTGTGGAGGTGGAATCTCACCAACTGACAGCTGCTTACATTTTCAGCACTTTACTTTTTCACCGGACACAGTGTTTAATGTGAAATACAATGATGTGGACAGACGGACGGACGGACGGATGCAGACTGCAGTATGTCTGTCAACAGCCTGTCCACTGCGTAATCTTGCAATAACCATGGTGTTCCCAAGAATACTCAGCCACTCACTTTAAAAGACTGAAAAAGAAAACTACTGTGTCACATGTCCCCATCTGACTATATTGGCCTTTTCTAGGAAGTCAGATATCTGTTCATTCCATCGGCTGTTAAATATTTAAATCAGCTGTAGATATGCATTATGTTAAATTCTTGATTGTATTTTTGTATTTGTACTTATTTTGCTGTTTCTTTTAGTGTTTTATTCTCTCGTTCGATTTGTGCCAGCAGCTGCTGTGAACCAAATTCCCCCTAGGAGACAATAAACATTTCAATCAATCAATCAATCAATCAATCAATCAATCAATCAATCAATCAATCAATCAATCAATCAATCAATCAATCAATCAATCAATCAATCAATCAATCAATCAATCAATCAATCAATCCTGTTAATTTCGATACATTCAGGTGTCCTTGTCAGATCCAAGTCAGTAAGACGTTTCAAGGAATTCCATACTTCGCTATATTCTTCTGTAGTTTGTTGATGATCCTTTTCCCTCACTTAAACATTGATGCAGGAATGCATTGCCTTGCCTTTAAAGAGGGGCCAAGACCACTTACTGTGTGGTTAATATGATCGCACAAGTTCTTCTTTTTTCTTTTTTCTTTTTTTAATGTTGACATTAAATTAGTTGAAAAGCCATTGGCCTGGTGTTTGGAAGCTGTGCTGCCTTCTATTATCTCCTTGGATCATTCTGGTTTTATTCATGACAGACACTGCTTTAATGTCAGGCAGGTGTTTAATGTAATTCACTTTCCCTGAAGCTTTGATTCCTTTAGACACTGAGAGTGGTCTGATTGAATGAAATGTTTTTTTTTGTTTTTTTTGTGTGTGCTTTAAACTACTACTCTGCATCACCATAGGCCTCTAATAGGACCTGTGACATAAGGTCTGAATATTTCCAGCTTTATCACAGTGATTTCTCTGGCGTTACCAGAAGTAAGTAGTAAGTAGTGTTGAAGGTTTCCCTTATATGTCGACAACCTTTGTCTTCAACTCATCTCTCTCCTTTCTCTGGATATACATCGAATCTTTGCAAAAGTGAGATATTCACGACCAATAAGCCTGCCAGAGTACAAACAGTCCACGGCCGGCCCATTCAAGCTGCTAAATTTGGTTTTGTTTCTCTTTGCATTTACAGTATGTGGCAGATTCTCTGGCCAGACTTTCACACCATTACTGGCACAAATTAGATAAGCTTCTGATTTTCTTCTCATTTCGATGTAAACCAATATTTGTTTCTGTTGGATTTAGGATGGCAACAATTTTTACTGAGCCCTAAGATATTAAGTCGAATAAACTATATCACTAAAGGTGCGTTCACACTGGACCTTTTATTTTGCTCAAAAAAAATCGCTCCGTTGTTCAGCTGCATTCACTCGTCAATTTGGCACAGACTCGCATTTTCACTTTGATGACGTCATGCCCACTGCCATGTGTCCCTGTTTACACCAGCACCACCGGGATTACGGCAGCCAATCAGCGCTGAACGACTGACGGCCAGAGAGTTGGGATTTCTCATCTCAAGCGACTGCCTGAGCGATTAAATTATTTAATAAATAATATCGCGATTACACAACAATTACCAACAAAATAAAGCGTATAATTAAATATATATTCATATTGAATATTGAAGTTTTTTTGTGAGTGTGCTTCCCATTTCCATGGAAATAAATGGGAATGAAATGATTTTCTAGTCGTAGAACTCTGAGCTCACGTTCATGTTCTAACGCGGTCTCAGACTTTCCCAAACTAAATCAACACTGCACAAATGATCAACAACAAGTTATAACAAAGCCTTACTGAAAATCAACCATCCCACAAGCAAGTATTCGTCCCCAAAAATAATACTAGGGAGAAACAGATCGGTTGTAATATTTACACCTCAGTTTGGTGCAAATGGAAAAAGGCCGAGAGGCATCACAGCCAGACAACTATGTGTGATTTTTAAGAGAACTCATCCTGGGTACACTCTGCATTCTTTGGATGTAAAAACACAGAATAATAATGGTGTAACATGAACATGCCCGAGTGTGATTTCCCCGTATTTACAATGTAGTTTTTGTGGTCTGACTGTTTCCACTGACGGGAAACCGCTAAATGTGAAAAGCCCGATACCGATCACAGTAAATCAGACAAGTGCTCCACTCAGTCCCTGATATGAATGTGTCATCTGAAAGGTGTCTCTCATTGAAATAGTCACGGTGCTCAGTACTGATTTTTAATCTTGATCATCTAATACACAACCTACGCATCAAGATCCTGGACTGGATACTGACACCGTTGATAAATTAAGGAAAAACTACATTTATTTTATTGCCTGTAATCGTTTTATCCATATGCCACACGCAGCCTATGCCACTTATGTAAAGTGTTTGTGCATGCCAAAGGTGGTGGGATGCTTTCCATCTCCATTTATTTGTAATGTACAGTCTGAAGCATGGCTGGTTGCGTATTGCTTTACCAGCTGCACAGCTACAAGCAAATGATTTAAAGACAACACTCTGCAGCTGCTTCTTGCGAGATTACCCGTAAAAAAAAAAGGTAGCGAGGACATCAGTGCAGTGATAGTATCTGTGACTCTGGTACAGTATAAGGTTGTTACTTTCTACATGAGGGCACATAGTGCAGGTTATGGAGTTAAGGGTTGAAAATGGGTCGATGGTCACAGCATCTTCTCTGGCTGAATGCGTTGTGTGTTACTTAAACAGGATACAGCAAAACACTTCCACCATATGCACACTGAGAATAACCTTTGAGCTTCACTTGACATGCACTACACACTGTGGACGAGTACAACTGTCT
This sequence comes from Decapterus maruadsi, assembly GCA_030347415.2. Classification (NCBI taxonomy): domain Eukaryota; kingdom Metazoa; phylum Chordata; class Actinopteri; order Carangiformes; family Carangidae; genus Decapterus; species Decapterus maruadsi. The sequence continues at coordinate 27,619,847 of CM064900.1, forward strand.
TTCTGTTTGAGTACCTGATGTTGCTCAAAAATAGAATTAAATAAAACAAGTTTTGGTGATCATTTTGCAGATTTTTTTTTATTTTAATTACAATAGCTATAATTTCAAACATCCCCAGCTGTTGCCACCTTGCTTGTTTACAGTACATACAGTTTATGAAAATCACTGAAATGTTTTATCTCTCGTTTTAATGTTGTTTTCATTTATTTTGATTTTCTAGACTCAAGTCTAACTTATAAATGAGATTTCGATCTCAATGTAAAATAAACTCTCCGTAAAATAGAGGATTTTTTTTATTTTTTTTTAAGTTTGGTGGGTCAGTATTATGAATTATAACATCATAGTTGCAGAGAGAAGCAGCAGCCGATACCAGAAAAGCTTCAGGTGATGTAACTCCAACCTCCAGGTAGAATCAATGACATGAATTTGAACCTGCTGTTTTAACTTGGTGTCTGCAAAAGTGTCTCCTCAAGTCCTGTTTGTTTTTAAGATGTGATTTACAGTTTGATTGTGTTTTTATGTTACGCTGGCATACGTATCTAGTAGCAGGTTAAACACTGGCTGTAGTACTGTACTGGTACTGTTGACAGTTGGGTTTTCAGACATTTCAACTTAACACTGGAGGAGAAGCTCTGGTGTAATAACCTTAATGATGGCTGTGCTGCATTCAGGTGCCCCAGTGTGTCCTGACAGTGTGTCAGAGAGCCAGCGTGCACAACCACAGGACTCTGAAACTGAACCGGCTAAGTAGGATTTTATGGATCTTTGTGCATTTCCTGTTGTGAAATGTTAAAAAGTCAGAGACAAAAGAACCAATTATATATTTACCTCCTCTTTATTTCTTTTTTTGACTTTCCTAAGAACCAAATGAAGGGAAAATATGTCGCAAATAAATAAATATACATACACACACACTGCAGCACCAATTAATGTTATTCCTGATCAATCATTTTTAACATTTAATAGTCTCCCATTGATCATTCTTTGTTTAAAGCCCAACTAAGAAGGAAGGGAAGGCACACTGTATATATTCTGTACTAATTGCTGATATCATGGCAGAATAATCATCTTTGACACTGGCTCATAAAAGCTGCTTTGCACACACTTTCTAGATTCTTCATGGCGACCTGAAGGGCTATTCCGTTTGCTTTCGACACCTTTTTAAAAAATGAGACGTCTCTTTTTTGTCCCAGAGACAGTGGTAATTGCCAAAAAATCCATTTGTATACCCAGAGCTTGCTCCATAGCTGCCACATTAGAGCTTCAGAAAACAAATATCCACTAGAGTCGTGCTAAGCAGCCACCAGTCTCTGATGAGAGGTGGATAGGTCTCTTTCATCTGTGCCACAGTGTAAAAAAAAATTAGTCCATGGGATGGTTATTAATGTCTATCCTACATCCAGTGTCCTTGTTTGTTTGAGAAAGACAAAGACCGCCTGCGTACATGGTGTCGCCGGCTTCTCGTCCTTCTGTTGTGCTCTGCCTATTTCACTCTGCCCTCTTTAATATCACCCACCCCTCGCTCTCCAGGCCCCCATCCAATCCTCATTCCTGAGATGTTGCCGTGGTGTCTGTGACACCATCAGCCGTGCGCGAAGGGTCATTAGCACAGCCGTCATTAAATAAATGAAATCAATCCCAAAAACAGCTGGCTCCTGGGGAGGGAGGGGGGGATTTGGGAATATACCGGGAGGTTTAGGCAGATAATATTGATGGCGACACCGCTGTGATGTGAGCGCACGTGCGTGTGTGCGAGTGTGTGGCTGGCTGACAGTGGAAGGCTATCATGAGCTTTAGATTGTTCTCGATCTTCGCCACAGTAATTATGATGTAAGTGGAACAACAGCGTGAGGTGTGTGTGTGGTAATTAACCCCAGGCAGCTGAGAAATGAGTCTAATGAGGAGAGCGGGATGTTGAATCTGTTCAATCAATCCTTTCTCTCTTTCCCTCTCCTCTAGAGCATTTAAATGTATCAGTGACCTTGTAATGGTTAACTGCGACACACATTTGAACCCATTTAGCACATCATCGTCTCTTCATTTATTTTTCTGCCCGTTTTTTTTTGTCACACTGAAGGGGACTCAAGGAGTCTGCTTTGACTTTGTGTTGTGAGACTTTTTATCTCTTGTTTAATCCTACAGCGTATGAAAAATTCATCAGTGTGGTCTGTCACTGGTGCTCGTCTCTATGTCAAATTAGTACAACAAACTAATGAAGCCTTGAAAATGTTGTTAGATGATTAACATGAAAATGGAATATTCATTTAAGGACTAAATTTCAAAAAGACGAGGGTAATAGAGTGAATCATACATTAGGGGCCAATGAATGGATGTCATTACACCAATAGTATTAACTTCTCAACTAAACAGCGATAACAATTTGGTCAGTTCTGTTGCCCCGGATCACTGACAGTCTTCAATATAATTAACAAAAACGTATGTAAATTGGCCTGTGGTCTGTGTATTGAGCACATGAGGCAAATGTGTTCACGTTTGCTGAATTAGACATGCAACTTGAGCAACTTGATGTAAATGAATTATGTTTTATAACATATAAACTAACATTACATCATCATTAATTTGATACATTTTGTTAATAAATAGAAGCCGTTGATGTGTATCCACTCTGTTTGCTTCAGTGTCCATTTTTGAAACATAAAGTTTAATTTCTGCACCACAACCAATAAGAAATATGGCTCTGCTGATTAGCTTTTACATCGGGAGCATAATTTAATATGCCCTCTGTGTTATTAGATGTTTAATCAGATCGTGTTAATGAGTAATAGCACACTGGAGCTCTATACAAAGTGGTTTTGTGTTTAGTTTTTCTGTTTCACGTGTTTCACAATAACTTGGAGGCACGATTAAGCCAAGTGATGAAAAAATATTGATAGCACTTACTTCTCGTTATAGATGAAGAACCGGCGCAGTGGAGGTTCATTCAGAGACCAGTGGATGTGGTGGGAGACGGCTGCGGATGGTTCGCCTGTGATGCATGCCAGAGAGAGAAGGAGTCAGGGTCAGATCGAGGTCTGGCTGCGTCTCATATGGAGCAGAGGTCGTGGGGGTGAGCCACATGATTCAACACCCCATGGAGGCGATGGCACATTAATCATTTCAGTAACATAATCTGTCACAAATGGGGGGGTGCACACCACAGCCAAACTCATGACTAAAGGTGCTATTAGCAATGCCAATCAGAGCCGTGTTCACTCGTACAACCAGGCCAACCTGCCAAATTGCAAGGCTCACTCACACAGACAGAATGCATCAATATAATTGGAAATTCTGACTGGAAACCTGTTATTTTCAGGCGGGGTAATGCTGTGAGACATACTGTGACTGAATAGATTGAGTTGATGATGTAAAACATCAGATAGCAGAGAGTGCAGAGCAGTTTGTATGTGTTAGGACAGTTTCTGTTGTTGCCTCTGTGTGCATTCTGGCACAGTGGAGACAAAGCCACGTCTAAGGGTAAAGTGCACAACTCTTCATCTTTAACATGAGGCTGTTTACATCCACATGAGATTAACCGCGTTGACGCAGCACTTTGTATAGATTGTCAGGGATGAGACGAGCTACACGTTGTTCAGCAAATGTGGATGAGAGCGGCCTCAGACACCCAGGAGGATGAAAGTCAGCACTTTAACCTCAAAGTCATTGTTTCCTTTTGGAATCCAGTTTGCTTAAGCGCAGAGCTAACACACTGTCCAAATACTGACAAACCTGCAGGATATGTAACGTAGCTCCATCCAATCACCACGGCAACTGTGAGATTTCCACTGAAACGCGTCAGTCAACAGTAGGAAAGAGGAGATTTTCTTACAGAAGAGTTTTGAGGTCGTGGACAGAGGCTGAGACGTGATTCGTCTGTTTGACTGAACCATCGTCAGTTACAGAAAAACTTTTAGCTCATGAGAGAGTTTGGTGTGAGTTTGATGCCATCTGTCTCACTCTGAAATCATAACGACCTTGGTTGTGCTGTGATTGTTTTAATATCTCCGCTGTCAAATAATATTTATGTTTTGTTGCTTGATTGATGTTATTCTTATTTATTTAGTGTTGCATAGGTTTTCACAGCAGCTTTAGAACAAAGACTGTCATTATTTCTAATGACAACATGATGGATGTAAATGTTAAGGACAGATTATGTTTTCAGTGGCATATTTTAGTTTTCAAACTTTTTTCCTGTCACTCATAGTGTCAAAACATTTTAAAGAGTAAATGATGGGAAAAAAAGGTTTTCTACATTTATATTTAAAAGATTGACAACACAGTAAAAGAAAAACTGTGTTATCACTGCAGAGAGGTGATGATGTTTTAGTCGTTATAGGCTTCACGTGGAAACTCACTCCTTTTTATTTGAGGGTGGGATGGAAAGATATGAGCAGAATGCAAACGCTCTGTGACAACACCTGTCTCTCTTTAGAGATGCTTACGTGCATTAATTATCGGGGCCTTCTGGGATTTCTGTTTATAATCCCCCAGTGTTTATGAAAAAAACTGCATTCTACGATGCTGCAGTTCATTTTAGCAATTATTGCTAAACAAATGTCCATACAGATGTTTCAATCAGGTGCAAAACAGAATATTACAAACAATTATCAGGGCGGACTGTATGTATACAGTACTACTACAGCTGTTGCTTCAGGTAAAGAGAATTTAAACAAAATGCAAGTAAACAACAAAAATACACCTTAGTCTTCAGTGTGTCGGAGGAGGTGGAGAGAAGTCACCTCGGCCCAAATGGTTTGACTTGTGGGTAAACAAGGAGACAATACAGTACCAACCTCCTCCACAGCCGTGCCAGCATTGATGTGAGAGGCTTGGATCGGTTCTGGAGGGGGTGAGACAACATGGCCTGTGTGGAATTGTGGGATGTGCGACTCAGAATCAAACACAGGCAGATATTATTGGGAAAGTTAGTGACGCACTGTCCTGTGACGCACTGAGTGTTCACACTCTGTAGTCGACTACTGCCACGGTGTTATTTTAGTTTTTGGAAATAAAAACAAACAATACAAATAATATATATATATATATATAGTATATGGCAATAAAGTGTTTCAATGCAGGTTGAGTTTCTTTCTCATTTCCAGTAAAACATACCACGTTTTATAATTTGTGACAATTCTGGGATGTGAAACTAACAAAATAAATCACTGGATTTGTCTCCCCTGGGCACGAGGCCAAGGAAACTCGCAGCATCAACCCCCCTTTTAGGGTTATTTATTTATCTATTCGCTTTCTATATCACACAAATGTTGTACATTTTTTCCCAATATCATAGAGCAAGTGTGGATGAATAGATTTTCCCCTGAACATAAATTCAACCCCTTGGTCCCTGCTGTCCCTGTTCCTGGAGACATCCCAGGCTCCGCTACCTCTTGGCACGGATCGTTTTTAATCACCAATCCTGGGATTCTTTTCCCTGCACATAAAAAAAAAAATGAAAACAACATTTTGTTAATGCAATCAAGCCAAGAATTCGGGGGGAGAAGACAGTCTCCATTTCTACCTCTTAGTCATGCTTCTTTTTGTCCTGCCTCTCATTCAGAGTCTGTATCTGTTTCCACTCCTCAGCCTACATCTGTTCCTCTCTCGGCGTCTGATCCAGTTCCCATTTCACTACCAGGCCTGGAACCTGCACGCTGGTCTGAGCCCGTCTCTTCTGTCCCTCGGCCAAAGGCTGTCCCCGGGTCCACGTCTGTTCCCGAGCATCTATCTGTCTCCCTCTCTGAGCTTCTGTCTGTTGCCTTGCTTGACTTCTGTTCTCCTCAGCTGCAGTCTGTTCCCCTCAGAACCTGGCCTGTGTCGATTTATCTTCATTCTCCTCCGCCTGAGCCCCCCCGCATGCTGCATCCCCACCCACCTCCCATCCCCTTCCAAACATAGTCTTCCAGCATCCAGCCCCCTCAGAGTGTAATGGTCCTGTTCTCTCTCGGCCGGCCACCCACCCACCCCCCTTTTGATTTTGGGGTTGGCTGCATGTGCAGTAGGATTCATTGACTTTTGTGGTCCTGTCTGTTTTCCCTGAGCCATCATCCTAAGTGTTTCTGCCCGTCTCTCCAGCATCTGGGCCGCCCTCCCGAGCCCCCCCTCCTCCGTCCCCTGGCTGCCGTCCCGAGCTGTCCCACCACTGCCTGAGTAGTTCTGCCCTGCCAGTTGCTGGTGCCCAGGCGGACCCCCCCCCTGAGTGGTCCAGACTGTTTCCTCAGTCCAGTGATCATCATCCTGGCAACTGTCACTGCATCCCTGCTTCCTGTTACCACGTCAGCCAGTGGTTTTGGTTGTCAACCTGGGACCTGCCTCTCTCCAACCTGAACCTCCAGTAAGTTGTTAAGCCGGTTGTCTTGTCTTCGGAGCTAAGAGGACGACATGAGACTGATGTTTTGGCTTCTGTCATTGCAAGTCACTTTGTTTTTTCGATAGCTTATACATCATTTCATCACAACCAGAGCAGTTTGGGTTTTAAAGAAAAACACACAGTTACAGGTTCACCACGCTATGTGATAATAACAGAACGTTACGAGACGGAGTTGTTTTAGAGGTAAATTCATGCAAAACCACTGATGCCCGTTGCCTTCAGGGACAGTTTTTCGGCAAGCAGTCTCTGTATTTACCTCTAAAACAACTAACATTCTGTTATTATCTCATAGCGTGGTGAATGTGCAGGTCACAACTTGTCCACCAGAGCGTTGTGGAGTTGTTGGATTGTGCATTTGATGAGTTTGATGAGGGAAACCAAGAAATCTCATTAGCCTCCGTAGTGTAGCTCTGTGCAGCTCACGGCTCTGCTCTGCCGTTCTAAAAATAGCTACCAGTCAAAATAATGATTAAAATATGACATTTCTGTTAGCTTCATCCAGCTGTTTTTACACAGATGAATGGAAATGATTTTATGCAAAATAACTGCAATCAGACAATTATGTAATAGCTTTGACAGGCCTAACCAGACACAGTATTACCTAGAACTGCAGATTATGGCCTTTTTTCTGAGTGGATGTGAGGGTCTAAGGGCAGAGGATGTTGTTATGATGACATGTAAACGCCTAGTTTGCGACAAACTGTTTTTTAAAATTAAACGATACAAATAAACTTGATCTGTGTTTCTGGACAGTTTATATTCCTCCTACTTTTAAAATATTTGGTTTTCAAAATCTCCTGAGGGAAACATTTGACTCTTCAGATGCTAAACGCTTCACTGTGTTCACCTGCTAGTTGCCTACAGTATGTTGTCGCTGTGAATGACAATTTCCCATACAAATAGTCCTGTGATCCGGTGTTTTGTTTGTGAGTGGCTTAGCGGCACCTTTTAAAGCTGTGAAGGTGCAGGGAGCAGAGAAAAGTAGAACAGAGCTCTGTCTTCAAAAATGTATAAATGCAAATGGGTTTTTCCCCAAATGGAAACAAGGAGAAACAAACATCTTAATATCACAAGCATTTACAACAGGTCTTTAATCTATTAATTAACCGAGGAGGTTGGGCTTTGCGTCGCGTAAATGACACCGTCGGTTTCCCCCAAAGGGTGGAGCTGACAGATGAAGGAGCGATTAAAATGGAAAAAAAAAATCTTGATGTCGCCATTCTCTGTTGCTGAGGCTCATCACTGGTGACAGGCAGGGTTGTTCCACACTCACACAACTTGAAACAGTTGCCACAGGCTATATACACCTCATCAGTCTTCACCTGTCCAAATCAGTTTCAGCATCAAAGTAGTTAAGATCAGGCATCTTGCCAAATGCTCCACTCTAAAAAAGAAAAAGAAAAAAAGGAAAGCTGGTCTTAGTGTTCAGACTGATCTGAGAATCTGGACATAATGTGAATGTTTTAATGTTTTTGTTTTGTGGGGGTCTGTTGTGGCCTATTACTTGCATTACCCAGATTTTTCACAAGGTCGACATCTTCAGGCTATCTTTTGTTATCGTGGGGAAAATTATTTGGAGAAACAAAACACACACTAATGAATCTATTATCAGTGCCATTATATTTGCTTTCCGACAAACCAGCTTGTAAAAAAGCACCAAGGTCTTGTCTGAGCCTCACATTAGTCATGCTGCTCCCGAGAGTCGCCAACTATAAAAACCACTCTCTCTTCCACAGGCCACTCTGATTTTCGCTCGAGTGTCTGTGTAAAGACTTATTTGAAGCGAACCAATCAGCTCCTGCGTTTGCTGTCCTTCAACAAGTGGAGACGCAGCTCATTAGCAAAGAAGCTGCTCATCTGAAACTGACATAATGACACCAACAGGTGACACCTGATACACATTACATTATACATTTACGCCATGCATATGCACACATACACATATATTCATACACTGAGGTAAACATTAAGATAAAGTTAGTTTGCTTCTTTTCTTTTGTCACAAAGTTTCTGGCTGACGATTAGCAAAAGGTTGTCAGGGCACCTTTTCAGTTCAGAGGGAATCAAATAACTGGCTTATAAGGATTAGTTTAAAAATCAAAAGTTCAGACTGAGCCCTGTAAATGAAAAGTTTTTTTTTATGAATATTAATGAATGGACAAAATGATGAAAGAATAAATATTCATATGGAGTCATGCGATCTATTCAGAGACCTGCACCTGCAAGTCATGTTCACTTTTGAGTGTTTCAACATGTACAGTACTGTACATACTGAAATTTTGTGATCATCTTGAATCTTCAACTTAAAGGGATAGTCCATCATTTTCACAAATGTACCTATTGCCGCAGTAGGTGCATGTTCTTCTGAGATCAGCGGAGCTGCTCAAGTCAACACAATGGAGGTGAAGGATACAGGGCCCCTGTCCCTTAAAACTCATAAAATATACAATCCAACAGCTCTTTATCTCATAGCGTGGTGGATGTGCAGGTCCACCAGAGTTTTGGAGTTGTTGGATTGTGTATTTGATGAGTTTTGAGGGACAGGGGACCTGCACCATTATCTCAATTGCGTTCACTGAGCAGCTCATGTCTCTGTCCCGCCAATCTTAAAACAACATGCACCGATACTTAAAAGTAATGAACCTATGAATCCTATGAATATGGGGATTATGGCAAAAGGTGAATTTGCCAAAATGTTGACCTATCCCTTTAACTTCTTTGTTCTGTGGGTGTACAGGGCCATTAAATATAATGGATATCATAAATGGAGTTATGTATGGATTTCACAATCATCAGTATTTACTGCTGTCAGGTGATTGGTAAATATTTTGGTTCCAAAGTGATGGAAAGATGACATATGGGCTGATTAATGTTAAATAAAAGAAAAAAGATCATTATCCAGGTGACAGCACTTGAAAGGTTAAATGCAGGTTCGTGCAGGACACTTTTGTTGGCAAGGCTGTTTCCGCTCTGACAGCTCAGTTTCAGCCCGGCTCCTCCACTCTATTCAATAGGAGCGTGATGGAGGCTACTGTGCACACGGGAACCTGTTAAATGTTAAATATTGACAGGTATGAGGCTTTACAGATCACCTCCAATCATCGAAATTAATCGTGATGATCAGGAGGAATCAGAGCTACATTTCTTATGTTGTATGTTTCTATTAAAGGGCCAACGAGGAGTTTCTATTCGGTTATAAAACAGTCTCACGTTAATGTGGATGAATCTACGCTACCCACACTTGTTAATGGCTCCATTTTCGATCAATATATCGTTTTGTCTCTATCGTTATTTTGTTATTATTAGTGGTGGCGGAAATGCTGGTCGAGCCGACCAGCATTTCCTTACTTTCGGTTTCGCGGACGCAAATTTTTACGACATACTAACCTGTTGATGAATGTTTGAAACATGTGAAGGATTAACAAGTTTAGATGCCTACTACAACTGTATAATTATTATTTTTTAGAGCAGCTCTGTAGTCGTATATCACTGTTGGAGCTACAGGAAGATTAAATACACTCTCACTTCCTAATTCATTTTAAACAGCTGCCACCTTTCTACAATATTTGATCTTTAGCTGATCATTTAACCTTGATTAAAGTAAAAGAGATGCTGTCTCCATATTTGGACCAATTAACATCAAAACCTGGTCATAAGTGGGAGTGATCAATTAGTGCCAGCCAAAGCTCAGCCCTTCTGTATTTTCATGACTGTTTCAATGGAAATGATCTGATGAGACTTTATTCTCACTTTCTGTGGAACAACATTAATATGGATCCAATTATTTGGACTTAAAAAGGCGTTATTGAAACACATATTGTCTGAGATAATTAAGAGATTCTAACACAGAGAGGAAACAAGAAAAGGAGGAAGTCAGACAGCTGCATTGAATTTAAATCAGTCGTATGGGTATGTGTGTGTGTATGTGTAGTTAAAAGCATTTTAACAAAAAGTAACTTTGATGTATGTGAACATTTTGAAAAAGAGAAACATCAGAACCACTGTTCCCTCAAAAATGTGGATTCATTTAGCACACTGTGGAAAGTACCCCTCAACACCTCACCCCACCACACACACACACACACACACACACACACACACACACACACACACATTCTCCTTCAGAACATCCTGAACTGTTGATTTGAACAAAGTGCTGGAAACCTTTCAAGGGATCTGAGTCCGTGATGACTTCATCGTTTTTTTGGGGTTGGCGGCACCTTCACGGGCGCAGACGGAAGCTAAGAGAGATTTAGACGATGATTCACCAATTGTTGGGAAGCCAGATGGAGAACGAAGAGGAAGTGTTCTATTAATGACGGGGGATTAGGAAAAAGTGCTAGAATATCAGACTACCTGTGAACACCTACATATTTACTGTATGGGAGATTCGGGGAAGCTATCGAGTTTAGTTTTAGTTTATTTATTTGAAGTGTAAAATCACCATGGTGTAACGTGGTCTCGATACACTTTACGAAATCAATTACAATAGTAGGAATAGCAAGGTCACTTTACACAAACAGTTTACGGTAAATGATCCAAAAAATACAGGCCAAATAGACAAAACATACTGAGGAGGGCGGAAGAAAGAACAAGCAAAAGAACGCACAGGGATAGGAAAATAAATAGGAAACTCAAATTTCGCCAAAACATTGGGTAAGAAGGTTTTTCTTAACAAGTATTTTAAATGGAAGTGGATTGTTTGATATGCAATGGGAGACTATTCCATAAACCGAGTGCTCGGTAGGAGAAGGCCCTATAACCAATTGATTTTTTATTGACTGGGGGAATGACCAGAAGATGAGAATTTACAGAGCGGAGAGGACGGGGTGGGATATATGGTGTGAGTAGTTCAGACAGGTATGGGGCCAGGCCATTGTAGGAGAAGGACCTTAAAATCAGCTCTGGTCTGGACTGGTAACCAGGGAAGAAATGCTAGGACCGGAGATATATGACGGTATCTTTGGGTTTTGGTCAGTATTTTAGCAGCTGAGTTCTGTACAAGTTGAAGACTGAGGGCCTGATCTACTAAGATCCCAGATAAGGACCTTAAAATCAGCTCTGGTCTGGAAATTTTGCGTGTCTGGTTAGGGAACAACAGGTGATCTACTAAGAGTAACACGCTAAATGACAGCACACGGAGGGTTACAGAGAGCTGGATGGACACATGTTTGATCCGATTTAATAGAGAGCTTTGAGGACACAATGACCAGAGGGATCAGGACGGGGTGAAGACAGAAGTGACTGACGTTTTAGCAGCTGAGTTCTGACTTTAAACAAGTTTGAATGACTGAGGAAATGCAGAGATGTATGAGCTTTTGACCTGACAGGTGTTAAATCAATAAAAGGAAAAAAGCCGCGTCAGATAACACTTGCCTTTCAAACGTACTAAATAAAAACGCAAAAACTTCCACCGCAATCTGTTTCAGGTTTGTTAAATCAGGCTGCGTGTGCTAAATGAATCTATTTGCATCTTCTCCTCCCAATATTTTGCACGTTCTGGCCAAAACGCCCATATTTGCATATTCATCAAGGCAAACGCGCTAAATACATCACGCATGCTTTGTTGCCCGTTTGAGAGACGCAATCCTCAGTGCACCCGGTTAGTAGATAAGCTTGCACATTTTTTTGCGGGTGACATCATGTTTGCACACGTTTTAATACAAGCAAACCTTTAGTAGATCAGGCCCTGAGTAGTGGAGGCGGGAAGACCGGAGAGGAGCATCGTGACAGGACAGAACGGGGCGGATTTGGGCGATGTTACGAAGGTGAAAGAAAGCTGATTTGGTAATTTCCCTGATATGGGGCTGAAATCAGAAATGATAAGGAAGGGTCAAAGGTGACTCCTAAATTATTTACACGTGGACTATCGGTGATTATGCAACCATCAATACTACAACAAAAGGTGGGAGACATCTGCTTATTATTACATGGTTTGAACACAACTAGGTCGGTCTTGACGGTGTTTAACATGAGGAGGTTTTGACTCATCCACAGTTTGATCTTGCATATCCATGCCTCAAGATTACGGGACTGAGAGGTGTCATTGGGCCATATGCATGTACTGTACAGCTAAATATCATCTGTGTAGCATTGATATTTAATGCCACATTCTGAGATGATCCTTCCTAAAGGAAGCAGATAAATACAAGCCAGATATTATATAGTGACAGTCTTTCCTGCCAGCTGCCATCAAGCTCTTTAATGTGCAATCTACAGCACATTAGTATTTCCTCTTATCTAATCAGTATTTTATTTGTTGTTTTGATGTTTTCTCGTGATATTTAGTCACACAGTAGCGGCCTATTTTGAGCTTGAATTTTATGATTTTACAAACTTGTGTGTTGATAAATCTGGTTTTGTTTTTATTTGTTGCTGTATGTCAACGCTGCTGCTGCATACTGTACCTACAGTATCAAATATCAATAAATGAAATGGACTGAAAAAAATCACAATAAAAAAGTTTGAGCACGTGTGAACATCCCAGGAAGGAGGATTTTTTTCCCTATTTTTTATTTCAAACCCCAACCGTTAAATTGTCCTAACCTGGATGAATCCTGAGCCGTGCTGCTTGAAGATCAATAGTTTTGGAGGACACTGATAAGGTTGTTTAGGTGTGAGGACGTATTGGACATTACATGACCTGACAGTTGCTGCGCGCACACACACACACACACACACACACAACGGCAAAATGCCATCGATTTGCAATTTATGAAAACTTTCCTTCTAACTAGACGTGACAGTGAATGATCAAAGATTTTGTCACGGTTGTTCTTTAATTAGGAATTCTGCCTCAATTTCTTTCACCTTTTCAAATGAACATTGATCCAAGTGTCCATCAGTATAATCACTTAAAAAAAAAATATATATATATATATATAAAAGTGCCCAAACGAACTTTGTGTGATTTCAGGGCCACGCACTTCACATCATTGTTTATCTTGTGTCGTGTGTGATGTCTAGTCAGCGTGAATGAATATGCTGCTCCGTGTCTTTGAACCTTCTCCTCATGACCCACTTCAAGAGACAAAATGAGCCTCTGTTAATATCCCACAAAGCTCGAGTTACCAGCTCCAGCAGTAGGCAAATCACTCACTTCTACATTTCAGAAAACACACGGTAATTATAATGAACAAAAAAAAAGGCCTTAACACATCATTGTGTTTACTGTATTTTATCAGAGTGAATATTCTATATCTTGCATAACAGCATTATACTACATTGTATTATAAGGTACTTGTTATTAATAATAGCCATGAGTTGTTTTTTTTTTTTTAGAAACGCTTCCAGTGACAGTATCAAAGTACTGTACAAAATGTTGAAATAAATGTCAGAAATGATCCCCAGATCCAAAAGATTTCTGTTTAAAGACGTATCGACACCTGTTCTTGTTTATTGTTTTTCTTCTTTCTCTCCCTCAAGAGGAGTCGAGTCTCAAACGACAGACACACACATGTTGAGTTTGAGGACGTCACATCTACTTGCAGTTACCAGACGACGACAACGACAATAACACGCAGGTAAATGCAACACAGTGCAACAGCCATGCAATAAACACAACATCTGTCGAGTTTAAAATGATCTTTTTGTTGAAAATGTGTCAGAGAGGTGAAGATTCACTCTGATTAGTGGGTCAAAAATGAGTGAAAATATTCATGTGGATCAAAGAGGTGCAGCGTTAAAAGACGCTGGAAAGTCTGAATCCACAAAGATCAGACAAAGGCAACAGTTAGTCAGAAATTAAGACAAACACTCTTGAGAAACATTAGATCAATTATTAGTCATTCTGGTTCAGATATGTAGAAAAAGAAAGAGTCAGACATGAACAAGGTATAAGCTCGATGGCAAAAACGTCCCATCTGTTCATTAAAAGCTCATTTACTCCCCGAAGAAAACGAGCCGGGCTGTTCACGGTCTGTCGGGCGATTCAGTGTCAGAGAGGAGAAGACAACATTCAGCCCTTTGAGAAGTGGTCCATTTAAATATAAGTCTTAATGAAGAGAAAAAATAGACCCTTGTAATCTCTCACACTCTGCGGGGCTTTCACACCGACCTTGTCCGGTCTGGACCTTCGGACTTTCCATTTGAGCCAAACCAAATGTACAGGTGTGAAAGCTCCCCTGGACCAAAGACCCAAAATTTGGTCTGATTAAATGAGGTGGTCTTGATCTGGACCAAACTAAACCATGGGTCAAACTTTTGCAGTGTGACTGGTTTTCTTGATGGTTGGGACTTAGCTGTAACAGGAAGTAGCTCTGGTTAGCCTAAACACATTAGCGTACACACTGCACCTCATATTTGGACCTGATGGTGTTGATGCTGCTGGTAAAATCAACATAACAGGAAAATCATCATTGTTCATTCATTTTCCCAGATCACTACTTTGTGAACAAGCTAATTTGAAGAGAGCTTTGGTGGTGTGACTACGTCATACGCACGTTCTGTTTACAAACTAATCAAGGTCAAGTGTAGGGAGAGGCAGCATATATGCATATAGGTGATGAGGACGGGACGTCAATATGTCAGAAACAGTTCTTTGGTGTGAAACCAGAACCAACCGGATCAAATGTCGATGGTCAAGCAGAAACACAAACACGGGTTTGTTCATATAAGGAAGGTTGCGCTAAAATGCTCATTACAGCATTCACCACCACAGACTCCAGATCTGAATACTCTCTGGATCTTATATGCGTTTCTTGAATCACACCCATAGACTGTAAAAAGAATGGACGTAGCATCCGTGACATCACCCATTGGTTTGGGAGAGTCTGTTTTGTGCTCCTACTACGGGCGTTTGAACTGCGCCATCTTGGATTTTAGTGAGAGTTTCCATATTTGGAGGAGATGCGGCGGCTAGCCGGCCGAGAACCCGCTCACTGAACTCGAAGCAAACAATTAACGGCCTGTACGAACCTTGTCTATGAACCTGTCACTCAACATAACCACGCCCCCATTTATGTACAAAATTTAAGCCTATTAACAACACTTAACCACTCCCCCACAGTGTAGGTGGAAACTATCGGTAGAGACCAAAAAGGGTCAGAAACAGACAACTCATATATCACATTAACATGCTACTGTATGCTAATGACTGGCAATTATTTTAACCCAAAACCTTCATGTTTTAGATTTTCTTCTACCATCACACGCGCCTGCTGCTGCTGAAGTTACTTCACGACTGATCCACATGTAGTCACATCCACAAAGTCTCTACGGGAGGAAAAACACTAATTTGAGTGAAAATCACAACGCTCACTGTGACAACCGCCTCAAGGTCTTTATGCAGATCTGTGTCCAAAGCTGTCTGTCCGTCCCGCGCTGCACCTGACAGTGCAACATGTGCGACTGTGGACTTAGTAATCAATATCAATAACTTCCCTCTCGTATTAATCATAGAGCTCTTTGCTTTGAAACAATGTTTTTATCATCTAACTTCACATCTTTTCTTTCTAAGAACACTGATTGCGAGTCATTTGTCGCTTCTTTCGGGTCCCAGAATTCTGTTCGGTTCTTTTCTGACGGCGTGAAAACGTTCTGCTCTTCTGCGGATGAGACTTAGCCACAAAAAAGGGCAGAGCAGGAAGCCCGCAGGGGCTGAAATTATGCTAATGATCAAATTTGACAAACCCACACGTTCTCATGAACAGGTGGTGTTCAACAGGCACAAACACACAACACACAAGTTGGTGAAGTTTAGAGGGTTTGTTGAACTTGAAACACTAGTATGAACAAACCTGTCAGAAAAAAACTAAGTGTGTTTCAGGAGCTCAAACACAAACCTGCAACTTCTCCATCTACGACCATCTACGATTTCCTGCCTGTTTGGAAGTAAGAAATAAAATGAAAAAAAATGTGTTTACTTTTTGTTAGGTGGCTGTTTTATTTCATTTTATCTGTTAAAACTGTTTGTAGGTATTGAAAATCTAAAGCACAATATGCCAACATGTTTCTGCCACTGAAGCCAAAGCTTGTGCACGTTGTGAAGTAGCCTGGGATCATGGGAGTTGTTGTCTTCACAATTGTTCCTGTCGTTGCAGTCAACACAACCAGTTAGTGTCAATCATTCAGTTTTTAACGGGAGCTGAATTATCCACAGGGGTCTCCTCCTCTCCAAAACAAACAAACCCTGCTGATTAAATTCGGTGAAACACTGAATAAAGCTTCTTTTTTTTTTCCTCCCGATGCTTCTCGGTGAACAGGAACACGTGTCGGGGAGGCTGAGCGTCTGGCTGCGGCTCACGTTTGCTCAGCTTGTTTCTCCAATAACTTATGATCCAGACGTTCAGCAGGTTTTTTAAACCGGGAGCCAAATTATCCACAGAGGTTCCCTCTTCTCCAAAACAAATGCACCCCGTGATCAAGTCCGGTAAAAAAAAAAAAAAATACAACAACAAAAACACAAAATGAAGCATCGTCACATAAAAAAAAGAAAAGACAATCTAAATCAGTGCTTCTTCGCCACTGTTGGGTGGACACAGGAAGTCTCAGTGGGACTGTGAATCTGGCTGCTGCTCACATTTGCACAGCTTGTTTCTCTGACAACATCAGATCCAGATGTCTGACAACAAAAATATACAAAAGTTAGAAAATATAGCTCAAAGTTTTCTGACAGACAACAACACTAATGCATTTACAAATGGGCTATGACTGTTGGCGGGAAACCAAATGAAACGGACTGTTAGAGATTCCTCAAGATTTGAAGATTGATGGAAACTGATGTGTGGGATGATACGAGAGAACAACCGGTCCAGTTGTTTTTAGACATTTTAATGCAAAATAAGCTGCATAAACCTGAGGGGGATGATGTGAATGAACTAAAAGAAAAGAAACTATTTCAACATCTTTTGGACTGAGATGAGTAAGAAGGTCAAGAGACAGAAAGACTCTAAATTACTCCCTCACTGTGAGTTTATATTTTATTCAGCCAAACACCAAGAAATGACACTTGAGCTTTTCTTTTAAAGGAACATAGATATGAGGGAAAGGTGGATGTTTGTCACATGTATCTGAGCTGTAATTAACTAAGTCAATGTGCTGACTATAACCATCTTATTGCTATAAGGTCTGTCGTTTCACTAAATGTCAGACTGAATTAGACAAATCCAATGTGCTTGTTTTCACTGTCAGTTTTAGTTTTTTTTTTTGTTTTGTTTTTTGCTAAACTGACCTTTAGGTCGTTGCCTCAGTGCTGTGTGATGACCCGAAAAGACAAATACTGAGAGAGGGTGTCACTAAATCAAGACAAGTAATAAGATACCTTAAATTAAAAAGATATGAACTAAAACCACATGGATCAGACCTCTGACTTATTCATATGTGTTACTGGAAAATCACACTGGGTTTTTTTCCAGTGACATCAGGAATAAGGAAAATAACGGCACAAACACTGTCTGTATTTATTCTTCCGGCTGAAGCACGACTGAAACTCAATCAGACTCTGAACTCCAAACAGTTTGGTTTTTGAGGACTGTTCCAGTCCTTTCAAGATAAGCTGACGACTCATGAAGGCCACACTTTGAAGCAGTTTGGCCCATAGGCTTTCATCTTCACCTGACTAGTGATTTATCATTGCCTCACAGACCAGAAAGCAGAACCCCTCCCTCAGGGTACCGCAGAAAACACACACACAAACTCGCCACTGCATGTTAGCAGCCTCCATAGATAGAGCATATACAGTATAGTGTTCAGAGGAAGGGGAGTGAGGAATCTTTGACAGC
Source organism: Decapterus maruadsi (assembly GCA_030347415.2). Lineage (NCBI taxonomy): Eukaryota > Metazoa > Chordata > Actinopteri > Carangiformes > Carangidae > Decapterus > Decapterus maruadsi. The sequence goes on from CM064900.1 coordinate 27,637,934, forward strand.
ATAAAGGAAGACCTGTTTGTCCTCTACATCTATTTACATCTTTTCTTTGCAAAGGTCAACTAGTAATGTACGGAATACAGGAATTGGTCGAATTTTGGTCTTTTAGATGGGGTTAGGTTTCTCCCGAACTTAAGAACATCAACTGAACCGAACCCTACGGACCAACGTAATGACTCCGGCAATGATTACATGAAGGTTTACAAACAATATTCTGCCTCCCTGACAGGTAAAGTTCAAAGCACTCTCATCACAGCCAGCATCACTGTCATTATCATAACATTAACATATGTTTTGCTAGCTTGATGCTAACATAGAATGGAAAGCATCAAAGATGGGCTAATGGAAATTAGCATATATCTATCTCTATATACATGTATAGCGATATCACAGTGATTTTGAAACAACAAACAGCTGTTATTTCAACATAAACATGTACTGTAAACATTTACTTTCACTTGTGATTTGTCTTTCTTCATTTGAATGAGATAAAAAATACTCAAGCCTGTATCCTGCATGACTATTTTGCATTTTGTTCAGATGCAAAATAGTGCTGAAAGTTATTGCCCATTGCTTCTTACAGTGAGAATAAAACACATTGTGTAATATTTACTGCATTTATAATGTGTTTACTGTATGGGCCAATGTGAGAGTAGGATTCGATATTCGGTTTCAGATTGGGACAAATATTTACACCTTTTCGCTCCTGTAAATTCTGTCAAATTTGCCTATCCAAGGCGTACCCAAAGTAAATTGAATGCTGTTCTGGAGTATATGGATGGGCTTGGTCTCTTTTGAAAGGTAACGCTCTGAAGTCTCTCCCCAAACTGAAAGAATCACTGTAAGTGCTTTTACCATGGAGTAATCTAAGTTAGAACACACTGAAGTAGAATGTTTTTATTCTCGCCTGAATTTTTTTTTTTTTGTGTGTGGATTTAATAATCTGCAGAGCCCCTAAAATCTGGATTTAGTAGATACCTACATCAAAAATATTATTAATTCATATATTCATATAATGTATAATACTCTGCAGAGACACTGTATATGTCAGCTGATGGTTCTCTGCATCAGAATTTCCTTCCACTACGGTGGTGTTTCTGAAAAAGCCACAGCACCGCATTGGGTGACATACTGTGATCAAGACGGCAGGTGTAGGATTTTCCTTGTCTCTCACCAAACAGGCCAAGCAGTGTAAATAGAGTTTCATGCCTGAGCATGACATCTGCTGGGTGTGAAGCTGCACTCAGAGACCAGAGGAGCATCATGAAGTTGTTTCAGTGGAAACCATGCTGGTGGTGAGGACCGCAGCAGAGAAACACAACATCCAGTGCAACTGATGAAGGCAATAGGTGACGTGAAATACGAGAAAATGTGAGATTCCTGATGAGGAGAATGTAAATAGACAACAGATGAGTAAGAGGAGGAAGTGACATTTCAATGCACACAAAAAACAAAAAGCAGCATGACAGATGTTTGCAAATTAGCCTTGTAGAAGCACAGAATACAGTTACTCATCAACACACTACATCTGATGCTTAAAGTATCAATAAATCAAAGAAAGAAATCAAAAAGGGCTTCAGAAAGCTATTAACCAAGAGGGACATATTTGACTTGGAATTGATCTGGTTTGACCTGGATGTATGGAGATGTAGTTTGACATTGAGGATGCAGACGTGAGTAGAATTAGAAACATGAACAACAGATTCTGTAGCTGTGGCTACATAAAAAAAATTACGAAAATCCATATCTGCTCCATATATGGCGCATGTGTAAAGTCCAACCCTGTAAAGCAAACCAATGGCAGAGATGAAAGTGAGCAGGAAGACAGAAGTTGGATTCCATCCATAAATCTGTAACGTACAGCACACAGGCCATTTTCCTTCAGTCATTTTTATACAGAGAGAAGGATCAAAGTCAAGAGGTAAAAAAAATCTCATATCAACTTCATATAGGAGACCATCAAAAAAAAAAAAAGATTTCTCCCAGAATGATGTTGATTCTATCAAATTCCAACATAAAAGAGAGCAATCTTCTCTCACAGACATCTGAAAAAAACCTCTACTTTGAACTGAAAGATGATATTTGTTGATCTGAAATAATCATTTGTGCCGAGAACCTTTATTATGTTTTCATGGAACGCGGATATTTTTAACACAGATAATAACACTGAATATTAAATGTATATTGCTTCGAGTACTGAGATCTGTCACTGTAATTTAAACTTAGTTGATATCTTAATACCTGATGCAGTGTTTTCTTCAGTGAATGTAACGTCCAGTTGCAGTGCTGCTTGAAAGTTTGTGAACCCCTTGAGAAGTTTGAGTAGATTTTTCAGATTTTTTCTTTGATTTTTTAAAATCATGATTCTCTTATTTTATCATCACCAGTTTTTATGAAATGTTAAGTTTATCAATTCCATGTCCTTGTTTTTGAGGGAACTGTGTGAGGAGCCAGCAGACTATACGTGAAACATGGAATCAGAGTATGTGCCAAAGTAAGTGAACCCCAGCTGCACTGCTAAAGTCAAGTAGGTAAGAGACTCACGTGAAACACATGTGGGAGCTCAAGTGATCAATTAAGCAGAAAAATCAAACAAGACATCCTTAGGAAAGCTTTTGCAGGATCTGTGAGACAAACTATTTACACATGGAGGACACTCAGCATCCCTACAACTCTGCCCACAAGTGGACGGCCATCAGAACTTTCACCAAAAAGCACCAGAAGAAGAATAAATGAGGTAAAGGCCGACCCATACATCATCTCCGAAGAGCTACAGCATCTGGGATAAATGTGCATCAACAATCAAGCAAAAATGATTGGACATGTCATTCATGGGAGGGTTGGTAGAAGGAACCTCTGCTTCCAAGAAAGAATAAAGTTCCCTGTCAGATCACTTGGACGAACCAGAGGTACATGATCTGGACAAATGAGTCCAATAAATGAAATTGTCCAACAATCACTGGCGCCATGTTTGGAGGGTTCACAAACTATCAAGCAGCACTGTCAAGTACTGAACACAGATGCAGTGATATGTCAGACCCAACTCATGTGTATTTTAGTGTGTTTAAAAGTGCTGATGTGTGTATTTTGATGTGGACTGGCTGGTTCTTGCTCTCAGTATTTATGCCAAGTCAGGCCAATCAGCTCACAGCTCTGCTCTGATACAGAATGGACCCACATGAAAGTGGTTTTGGTCTTTTAATTCAACTTGGCATGAAAGAGAATGAGCACAATTTGCCAAATGTCAAACTAAATCCTTTAATAGTTATTTTGCCTTTGAGAGCACAAGCCTGTCTCAGAGAAAGTACATTTCTACAACCGACCTGCGACAACAAGTATGTTTTGTATTTAAATGTTCTTCATTTCTTATGTTCAGGGGAAAAAAAATTCTAAATGAATGAAGTTGTACATTTTGCTAATGATCGCAGCGGCGAGCAGCAGGAAGTGAACGGCTGGAGAACAAAGCATTCGACTGTCACGCCGGAGGCCGAGGTCGGCGTTGCGGCGTCCTGTCTGTGGTCAGGTTAAGACAACAAAAACACTTTCATTAAGGTCAGGGAGAGATCCAGGCTTTAAGAAAAACACGCTGGGTCTTTTTTCTCAGCACTGAAACCAGACCACAGTCTTTTCTCCAGCCTTAATGAAGTGCTGCGTGCGCCTCAGCACAAACATTAAACGCTACGACGCTGCAGTGTGGTTTCACACTGAAAGACCAGATACAGACAATAAATATGTTGTTTATCAATATGCAGCAGTATCAAACATACATACATTAATTAACAATATGCTCATTATGCTAATAGAAAACATAATGGAGCAGAAACTATGAGAAAATACATTTGCTGGTGTAGTTTAGTTGTATAGAAACATCATTTTTTCTTCTTAGTTGACAGGATTTTGTTGGGAATTTAAAAAAAAAAACATGTTTCTTTGATCATTACTCAGTTATTCTGAATGGCAAATGCCAGAGGTCCTGCTTTGAACTAATGCTCTACGTTCAGCAGTGTGTTTGCACTGTTCATTAATGTGATCCTCACCGTCTATTAAACCAAAGTCCCAACACACAGTTTATGTCTTGGTTACTGTATATGCTCAGTTTCAAATGGCGGCAGTGGCTGCAGACAAATGCAAGAAATCTAACAACAAACACAATCACAAACACACTCTCTCCAACCTCCCTCACACACACACAAACACACACACACCCTACTCAAATTTCAAATCACATTAACCTCTTTTAATCCTTGTGTTTCCTGTCCCTCTTCTCTCACATCTGGGGAGGGCATGTGTATGCTTCCTCTCCCTCCTCCTCCTCCTCCTCCTCATCTCCTAATTAATATCCAATAAACTCCATGATGACTTTGAATGGTCATTCAGTGGTTGTAACCCTCTCATTTAAATGCCACTCGGCTCAATCATTCGTCTCAAGAGTGATATACTATCCAAAATCAAAACATTAATTAAAAAGCCATTTTCTTGGTCCTCACCAGGACGACACTACTCTCCCTCACCAGTTTGCTGATTGCTCTGCCTGGCAGATCAGTGGCTGCAGCTGCTCCTCCAACACACAACTCAGCCCAGTCGCTGAGGAAGAGCTGAGGAGGAAAGAACATAAAAGAGACGGTGGGAGGAAGACAAAAAAAGACAAAGAGGGCTACATGTGAGAGAGAGAGAGAGGGTGTATATATGTGTGTGTGAGAGAGAGGGTGTGTGTAAAACATGCTGGTATCCAGGTAAAGCAGAGAATGAGGCTGTGTGGACTGTGACTGCCCACTAGTGTTGGAGCTGGACACAGCCCTGCAGCATCAGGTCCTGACAGTCACACACACACCTGGAAATGAACCACATGCACTTTCTTAAGGACGTCGATACACATTAAAAAGAGCGACAAGGTCACTGAGGTGGGAGAATGATACACACATCACACTAAGGAACTATCTCGTTGTCGTGGCGACTTCCTCCTCCTCATCATCCTCCCCTCTCCCCTCATTCTAAGATTTATTTCAAAAAAACAGTATCTCACATCAGGACTCTGCTAGAATGAAATGGCACACTTGCATCTCATTAAAATAGAAGAAAAAGAAGATTTTAATTAAACCTACAGTTGATTTTCGTTGTGACAATCTGTGTGGACTTTATGTGGAGAAAAAAGAAAGGCTAAATTTGGCCTGTAGCTCTCCAGCTCTCATCACTCCCTCTGTCTATTCTCTATCTCACCACCACAACAACAACAACAACAACAACAAAACAGGAAAAAAAACAAATGTGTGTCTGAGTTTTCATGGGATCCATGATTATTTCCATTCCACTATGGAAGTGCATTCGCTCATCATTATAAGGAGAAAATGGCAACGCAAGCCGCCAAGTTCTGATAAACACATGAATACATGAATATGTGAGTGGGAGCCGTAGCGAGCAAATGTGTTGAGTGGAGAGGTTTGGGCCTGAGCTGTTTACACTGCAGAGAGCAGTGGTGGTGGTGGAGAGCTGCTCTTTTATGGTTTCTGTTGAAAACTGTCTAGACGAAGAATCTCTCTCAGTGGATGCCATTAAACCGCTCTTCTTCCCCAACCTTTGTTTGTATGTACACATTTTTTTATGAAATAAAGATGGAAATCTCCCTCATTGAGGGCGAAAAGCAATCAATATGATAATTTGTGTATTTTTCCATTCACCTGCAAGTATACGGCAAGCGGTGCGCTGTGTTTATGTTCCCCACAAGAGTAATTCATTTTAATGTGTCCACTGAAAATATTTCTCATTGTTTCTCCAGTCTGACTGACACGGGACAACACAGACATCCTTTCATTATTTTGAGCTATATTGAATTTCAGTGGCCGGTGTATTCCAGACAGTATTTGTAATAGGCTTTGTTATAGAGGTGCACATTTGCCTTGTCAATGTGGCTGCACATTGTAAAACAGCAGCTTTTTTTATTTTATTTTTTTTTTTTTTGGGGAGAAAAACATCATGTTGATTTATACCCTCTCATAAAAGCACAGTAAAACCTACAAGGTTAGTCAAGGGCACTCAGCCTTCCTGCCTTGTTCACTGTTCGAGGTGAGAACACTCCTGTCCCTAAACACACACTGACACACAGACACACACACACCCCACCCCCTTCATATCACATTTTACAAATATCCCATGATGCAAAGACTCTATGACCCTGATGTGCAACGTGTTGGTGCATGTGCGTGAGTGTGTCTTTGCAGGTGGAGCTTTGTGGTGTGCGTGGAATCCATTTACTGTCCCACCATGTGAGTGCTTTTTAATACAGCAGGCGGTTGCACATACATACATGTATGTGCAACCGCGTGTCTATTCTGAAACTTCAGAGGACATTTTTAGGGATAAAGATTATAGCATAAAAACAGTGAAACATGCTCTGCTCATATTTGCACGTCAACTCTGCAGTGGAAGTGCCTCCCGGTGACTATGATGTATTACATGTCACTGGGATACATCCCAGCAGAATACTAATGCAAGCATCTGTGAAAATTGTAGCAGAATTTAGGTGCTGGTGAATTTCCATCAAGTTTTGAAAGAAAAGAAAAAAAGAAAGGAAAGAGAGAGTGAGTGAGGTTTCAGAGAGGAGAATATAACTCTGGCGTATTCTACTTGAGCGATTTAGGTTTCATGGTATCTGAGAAGTCCGACGGGTTGGGTCACATTCATTTCACCGTGCTCCTGGAGTGAGTGTGGTGTTTGTGAAAGTCAAGCCAGGGGTTTAGGGTTTGTGGATGTGAAAGACTGGAGAGAGGGCTACAAGAAATAACAGTGATACAAAGGCAGGGATGTGATGCTAAAGAGGAGCCGGTGTTTCTGCTCAGCCTGTAATATATTCCCTCTCGGCGGTGAGCAGCCTCAGAAGGACACTGAGAGGATTTGTGGTGATGGGAGGTCTTAAACTCCGCGTGACCCTCAAAACCCACCTGAGAAGGCTCATTGAGTGCTTTTACATTAGATATGCAACTTGTTGTTTGATGGTGGTGGGGGCATTAATCATCACGGCGGAGCACCAGGGAGAGGTGTGGGAGTGTATGGGAGGGAGGAGGACTGAGATCTGCCAGGTCTGGTGATTTGCTGGGCGTGTGAGGCAGAATTTACAGACATCATGAGTTCACCTTATTGTCTGCTGCCATCAGCTGAGTGGCCATTAGAGGACCTAAAGGGGCAGTGCACATTGTAACTATAAACAATGGAAGCTATTCATCATTCACAAACGGTGGACAAAAAAAATCAATAGCAAATATATCTAGATTTTTTTTTTTTGGTTTCGACAAACAATGCTATTGTTTTAACATCAAATTCACATAGAAAGAGCAACAACAGCAGTAGTTTGGTGTAAACATCTGTTCCTGGTCAAAATGTCATAATTTCAAACACAATAGAAGCGAGGTGAAATAAAAGCCTCTGCTGATGAACGCTGAGGTGCATCTACAACTATTAGCCTACACATAAAACCAACAGCTAGAATCCATAACATCAAGAATTGAATTTTCAATTGGTGAAGAACTTGTAAACCAAACACAAGCCTGGTCACAACATAGCTAACATCCTCCAACACAAACTGTCAGAGATGTTAAAAAAATAAAATGATTTTGTCTGACGGACAAAGCAAATTGTGCCCATTGCCATAACCCCTAAAGAATATCAGGTGGATAGTAAGAGAAGAGACTGGAGTTTCAGATGCACATATGGGGCAGATGTGCATCTTTATGCCGGGGAATAAATGCTGCATGTTAAATCATTAGCTTTAATTGTTGGTGCAAGGAAATTTTCAGAAAACTGAAAGCTACCAAACTACCAGACCTGGAGATTCAGAGCCGTCACGAGCTGCTCAGAGTTTAACACTACAAAAAGCCGAGGGCTAATGGGATTTCTGCCGTTTTAATGGTTCCCCTCATCAAACTCATCAAATACAAGTTGTGACCTGCACATTCACCACGCTATGAGATAATAACGGAACATTACAAGTCATTTAGAGGCAAATTCATGCAAAACCGCTGATGCGCGTTGTCTTCAGGGACAGTTTTTCAGCAAGCAGTCTCTGCATTTACCTCTAAAACAACTCTATCTTGTGACGTTCTGTTATTATCTCATAGCGTGGTGAAGGTGCAGATCACAACTTTTCCACCAGAGCGTTTTGGAGTTGTTGGATTGTGTATTTGATGAGTTTGATGAGGGAAACCAAGAAATCCCATGAGCCTCTGTAAAGCATACTGTAGCTCTGAGCAGCTCATGGCTCTGCTCCGCCGTTCTAAAAAAAACTTGCACTGACAGATAAAGGTAACCAACCTACTGACTATAGCGATTATGGCAATTGGCCAATTTGCCAAAATGTTGAACTATTCCTTTGAAGAACTTTTTTCTCGCTGTGGTTTTGTCTTCACTCTAAGCATCACCCATTTTCTAATTACAGACACGTTGGTGTTTTAACGGCCCCACGGAAACTTCTGTTGTTCTGCGACTTACTTCAACTAGTGAGAGAGCGTGTCGTCCGTGTCGCCGCCTGCTCATCTACTTATGCAAAACCAACAAACAAACCAACAAACAGACATTGCAGCCCATCAAACAACCAACAGCTCTATAGTGCTCCACAGTGGTCACAAACTCTACAAGGTACCTGTAATTGAAAACGTTTGTTCATCCCCATGGAAGCAATTAAAAAAAATAAAATAAAATGGTGTTGGTTGTCTTGCCAACATTCCTGGAAATGTCATCAATGACAGTTCACTCCTTTGCTTTTTAATTACTTTAATTTCATCATCTTGGCTTGAGCATTCCTTTCTAAACAGTTATGAATTATTTGGGCACAGAGGAGGAATATTGCTCTCCGCTGGGCACCTTTGATGTGTAATTAATCAATCGTTAGCCAGCTACCTAAAGCCAGTCGTGTGTGTGTGTGTGTGTGTGGTTGTTGACACAGGTAATGAACAAGCTGTATATTTGGTTGAATTGTTTTTTTTGTTTGTGTACTTTCCACCACAACAGTTTTTAAGGAATTCCTTCCAGGAGGCAGAGGAGGAGGAGATGGGGCGTCTACATTCAGAGCACATTTCAGCCAGAGCTCCACATGAAGCTAACTGGGCTCGGTAAACAAGATTTAGTGCAGGATGTGATGGCTCCGCTGTTGGCATTTTACTGAGCCCGGCAACAGTTTTCCAAACTAATTGTGAATCAGCAGTGATACCGTCCTTGTTACTTACATATTTCACTATTATAGCCTCGGCTTTATGCAGACGTGTGACACAACACAGCTTGTTGGTGATGCATAATTAACACGGCTCGCTCCCTTCCTGTCCGCGCCCCTCTACCACTTGTACCACCTCTGGTTTTTAGGCCATAGGAAAATGTGGTCATTTGATGGGTTTCTGCAAATCCAGTGTAGCTACTTTAGCTGTGTGTTTACAGAATTAGAATAAAAAGCTCAATTGTAGATCAAGTTTCCTTTAACTTTAGCCATTAAAGCATTTGAAAGAGCACTGTGGGAGTCCTGACTGTCACTCCAGAGGGGAGTTAGCCATCAGTAGTGATTTGGCTTTAGAGTAATCAGTGAGGATTAGAATTTGCTAATTGAACTGGCTCAGATGTCGTCTTTACAGTCTAATTCAGGTCAGCTTGCAACCTGCCTCACTTCTGGGCTCCAGGGCATCTGTGGCTAATCAATGCCATGACCTCAGAGAAATGAGCCTGTTCTTTGTAGCAGTTGGCACCAAATGGCAGCTTGTGTTCCCCCCACCCACCCACCCATTTTCTGTCATGGATAAAGATAAAGCACTGGGTGAATTAAACACTGGCAACAGTTTAAATTTAAAAATGTATGAATTTCAAAACACACAACATGTATGCAGTTAATATCAATAATTGAAGAGCATGGTATGTATGGCGTGCGCCACCCGAGAGGTTAGAAACAAATGACAAAAAAGCGGAAATTCTTAAAATAAAATAAAAAGCTGTTCCTTAGAGTATTTTTTTATTTTAAAAAAATCCATCAGTGAATTAAATTTAAACATGTTGCAACAATAGAAAAAAAGCGCCACTGGTTCTGGAAATAAGTGCAATACTGCAAAAGTGTCCTATTTGAAATCTTTCTCACAGGAGAAGCAAACTGAATTTGATTAAACGCTCTGAACAATCATGGCTGCAACGAAAGATACAATTTCCATAAAAGAAATGGTGAATGAGTGCAGGCGGCAGGAAGCGTGCTGGTCCGGTGAGTGTGTGGGCTGGTTGGACGTGTCAGGAGCCAGCACTCTTATAAACTGATCAATTTGGTCTGTGAATTGGCTGCGAGAACGAGGTTACGTTGGACCAATTTCTCCATTTCTGTAACAGACTAGTCGTGGTGTACCCACATTCTTGTCGACACACACACACACACACACTATACAGTATACCACCCTTTGATGTTTGCTCCAAATATTTGTCTAGACAAACAGCAGTTGGAGACAAAACTGATTCCCATCAACATCATCTTTTTCAGTAGCTATAGGTTTTACAATCGGTTGTTCTTTCCATACTTTAACATGTTTCAACTGATTCTTCCATCTGGATCACGGGGGCGATGGAAATAAGGAAACGAGCCCACAAGACGATGAACCAGGACGAAGAGGCATACAGTACATCCTAAAAAGCCTACTTTAATAAAAGAAACACACAAGTGTCTTTTTTTTCCTAGAGGAATCAGAATTGTTTAAGATTTCAAGTTGTATCAATGTGGGGAAATGACAGTGACCCAGACAAAGCTATTGATATATGACAGGTTTGCAATACAGGGCATTTTGTGTGTTTTTGTGTTGCAGAGATGACATTACTCAGCATTTCATTACAGTGTGAGGAAACAATAACACTAACTACTCAGCTTTTCTTTGAGGTTCATTCAGGAACTAAATTACTGTACAAAAGAGTCCGTTCCCTGGAGAGTTCGGGGAAGCCCAGTAAAGTCCATGGCAACCTGCCCATTTGATTTATATATTAAATTCTTTATGTGTATTTATATATTTCCTGTCAACAAGCCACGAGTCTGACCTCATGGTGGCTCCACAGGAGGAGACGTTATGACCATATAAACTTTAAATGGATTCTGGCCTGGTAAATTAAAGACGCTGATAAAGAAATTGTAGATTTAGAGTTTTTTAAAAATATCAGATAGATGTATGAACGCTGTGTGCTTAAATCTGTCTACAGGAAATGTTTGTTCCACTTTGTTTGGTTTCCTGTTTTCAGAAGCTACTCATTTAAATCAGTGATCCTCCGACAATCACTGGCAGATTTTATATGAACGTGTATTGTTCCTGGCTCCATGCCACATGTTTGTTTCCTGTGTATTTGTATTTGCGTATTTGTTGCACCTATGAAGATCTTGTCTATTCTGTATTTGCTGATCTGTCGAATGTACAAGTGTGCTGAAACAGTTTATGTAGCTGCTGAGATATTTTTTAATTTAAATATTGCTTTTCAAGAAGAAATTAAAACATACATTTGCACTCTCTGACCGACCGTGCAACAGCTTTTGCCTGAGCTGAAAACACACCAACAGATGCAATGGGGTGCAAGGTGCTGTGGTCCATTTTTAGTATGGAAATAACACAAAGTAGCAGAAGGCTCATATTCACATTAGCGGAAAACAACTCCAGCATTTCAGGCAGGAAAGTGGAGAAGTGACCCCCTGGCAAGGTGACATCCTGACTTTTACCCTCCCTCGATAGCCCGGGATGAGCAGGGAGAGGGACACAACGAGCCTTTCAGCCACAGCCAAGGTTTTGATGTCCTGAGCCAAACACTGCTGCTTGCTAAAGATAGAAGCCTCTTATCAATTAGTGGCTGAAGACACCCCACTCTCAGCACCTTGGTCAGATAATTCGCCCTTGTGCTGGGCGATTGGATTCCCACCTCCCTGTTTGTCTGCCCCTCCCACTGTCCTTCACAGTTTGGCATAAACACTGTGCTGTCGCTCTAAGTCGCTCTTTGATAGAGGAGGTAACCTTAAAACTACAATGCATGGACATGATGATAGAGAAAGTGTAGAAATTCATACCACCTGCACATATAGTAGGCTTTTTCTTTTTTTTTCTTTTTTCTTAGACTTGTTAGTGGAGGACGAACATCTTGGTGAAAATACACATCGTGCGAAGGCCAATATGAGGAACATCCTTGTAAAATGAAACAGACATGAGTACGAGCGGTTGTTTTCAACATTTTATCATTCTGTTGAATTTGCTAGTTGGATGTCTTTTCTTTTTTATGATTTTAACCAGGACAGCTGTAACAAAAAAAAAAAGGGAGAGAGAAAAAAAAATCTTGTCCTCATACCATGCAGATCAAAATGTGACATCTAAATATTTCAGAAGATACAATGGATAGATTCCTTCCTCTGCTAAAGATCCATCCATTGAAGGAGGTTTTTGCACTGTTTGAATAACAAATCCTCAGAGAATGAAGTTTTCATGTTCTCTTACTGCTTTAATAAACATCAGAGCCTGTACTGTTGGAAAATTGATTCAGCTGTGGCACTGTTCATCCAAAACCTATCCTTTATCAGGAGTACAAATTCAATCCACTGCCTTTAAAGATTTATAGATTCATGCAAGTTTTACGCCACTGGGAGCGCTAATGGCTTTTAGTGCTGAGGCCCCAAGGAGTCATTGTGCATGAAAACCAGAAAACGCAGAGCAGCACTTAAGCTACCCGCAATGTCAGGTTTCTGTCGAAAAATATGCCGTTGACTCGGAGTACTGGCTTGAACCGGTGCATTTCTGAATGGGAAACGACAGGGTCTTCAGCCGTGGGCGCACACTTAGTCCTGAATTGGTTGCTATCCCTTCTTTTCTCTGACAGCACTGTAGCTGTGTGTTTCTGTAGGAAAACATTCACACCATTGAAATGTTTCAAATGTGTATCAAAAACATAATATGTACTTTTCATAATGGATGTCAACCGTGTATGACATAAGTGCTCCGTATTATAATTATATACATGCCTTTCTGTTCACGGTTAGCACATGTACTACAAAGGGTGTCTGAGAGACACAAAGAGCTAAACGCCTCCCTGAGAAGATGCAAGTCAGACATGCACCGCTAGAACCCGGAGCAGCCAATAAATCAAGCAGCATCTTCTGCCACAAGCCTGTCAGCCTATTAGGGATTGACAACTGTGAAGACAGAAGGTGTGTATGGTTGGGATGTGGCTTGGGGAGTGTGAGAGAAAAATATCAGATAGCGAAAGGACGCTGGAAGGGTTGGACAGACACGACAAGAAAATGAAGAAAGAAAAGCCGAGACTCTCTTTTAGCCGGTTACTACCTGAGTGCTGAGTGAGGTCTGGAGGAAGCGTGGACATTGAATAAAAAATGCCACTGCTTACGATTAATAATTCAACAGATTGCAATGGCACAAAAATAACAGTGGGAAAAAGCACTGGCGTTGGCCCTGACATCACAGAGTAGTTGTGTTCTATCATGTTTGAATGTTGTTGGCTTGTAGTATGTCGGTCAGAGTGGCTCCAGAGACACAAGTTTTTAAAGCCATGTTCTCCCCAGCTACAGCACCTTAACCTTTTATTAGAGTGTATTCACACACTGCTTGAAAGATCCTTGGACAGATGTGTCAGCTGAGACAGAACACATCTGTCTTGTGATTACTTCCTGCAGTTAAACAATAAATGTGATAAAAGATACATATTCTCAATGAATATATAAAATGTTTTTACCTTTTCCTTCTGAAACCTGATAAAACTATGCTATAATTTAGAATATTTCTTAGAAAGACTGTGAGTCTTCATAAATAGCTTATACAATCTTTTGATTAAACTTTAATCAAATCTGTGTTTTGACTCTTCTTTAATGCTGCCAATCGATAGGTGCTCGGCACCCTTGAAATCTGAAGCCTCATGTTTCTCGCTCATACGCAGCACAGAACAAGGAAGAGCTTCATTAGAGCACACACTGCAAGACAAATGTTGTATGGGGACTCAGGACAAAAGCATGTGTCTCTTCAGTCAGAGATGAAATGTTTTTCTCCTGGTTTCACAGTCTTGGAGCGCTGGCTGGACTCTGAAGAACGGAGAGTACAGCAGCCGGAAGAAGTTGAACTCACTGCACCTGAAGGCCTCTCAAGTTTAACCATTAGCACTATCCAACCTTCAAACATCTGAAGAGTCAAACTCACGTTGGTCTATCTGACCACTGCACCAATACTGAGCCTAATTACTGAAAATGGATAAAGAGAAACACGTGCTGGGGCAAATCAAACGTACCTGACTGACACTGTACAATACCAATGAAGCCATGAGGGGCTCTGTGTATTTTTATTTTAGTTAAACCTGACTTTTCATCCCTTCCACCTCTACCATTTAATTATTTCCAGTTTTGCTCACTTATCTCTGGGCTACAATTTCTTGATGCAAAGAGTAATTACTTTCTTACACGTCAATCAAGGCGTTACATTCGAGCTGTCAGTTCTCCTTCTTCATTCCAGCATCCACATCCTGCTGTCATCTGTTTCTGCTCATACTCCCACCAACACAAGTCTCCTGCTGTTCTTCACATTCGGTATAACATCAGCTTTGACGGATAAGAAGATGAGTGAGATGATCAGGATGAAGCAGCAGCATGAGTTAGTTGAGCAATTGAATTGGATCACTGATGAAAACACCTTTTGTTAACAAACTCTTTTCAATCCAAGGTTGAAAATAACTTGTATGTGGGTGATTTTGCAGCACTTTGAATGTCCTCTGGCCTTGTAGTACTACACTGAGTGTTGTGCATCAAGGTAAAAAAAAAGATGTACAGTCAGGGGCTTTAGTGGAGCAATTAATGAAGCTATTTAGAAGAATTAAGTCAGAATCAATCGGTTTGATGGAAAACTATTTGCTCAGGTTGGAAGTGGATGGAGTGGTGTTTTACTGGTTTTACTGCAGGCATTACATCCTAAGAAATTTCAGTCAAGGACAGAACGGGCTGCATCAGTACAATAGCAAAGGTGGGACGTTTTTTTTGTTTTTTTTTATTCATTCTTAAATCAATAAAAGTACTAAATCAAAGTGTGCTTACAGTACTATGAAAAGCCTTTGCAGATGGAACACAGGCCCTTGGTTTGATTATAACAAATTCTCCTAACAAGAGTTCTAGATAAATGATGCAGGTGGTTTGATATTTGTTTATCCTTTCATGCTTTTTAGGCAAGTGGAATTATTTCTGTGCATTTAAACGGAAACTTCGTTTTTTTCAACCTGGGCCCTGTTTTCATGTTTGTTTGTTTTGTTTTTTGTTTTTTGGGGGGGGGGTGTTGTATACGCGAGTGATGGATAAAACCAATTATTGAGGTCGCTCCAGTATTGCACACTCTTCAACCGGGCAAGGGGCTCCCGTCAAAGTTTGCCCTATAAACGTGCATTTTTTTCACACTGACAGACTCAGATAGTTACAGTGAGGTCAGTCAGGTAACAGTATTCCCCATGATGTTTTGCTGTGAGTTATCGCGAGATGTCAGAACAAGATTTCTAGCGTGCTGAGATTTGGACACAGATCACAACAAACAACGACCTCCAGCTAAAGGTAAAGACATAGGTTCATTTCTCCTTTCTAGTATGCTGTCGGACACTCATTGTAACTAACTGAGCCTGTCAATGTGAAAAAAAATGCACTTTTACAATACAAACTTTGACAGGAGCCACTTGCCTGGTTGACTGTAGGCCTGCCCGGCTCAATACTGGAGCGACCTCAATAAAAGTATCACTCATTTATACAGAAAAACATATGAAAACAGGGCCCAGGTTGCAAAAACAGAAGTTTCCCTTTAAGTGTCCAGTTATAATCAGCTTGCAGCAAATTTAGATTTGCTCAATAAAATAAAATAATGGTGTGAGGCATCAGTATAAACAATATTCTGACTTTGTTTTTGGTCACATAAGGTCACGGATCCCCAAAAGTCCAGAGAATAGAATAACATCAACAATACAAGGAGTGTGAAGCTTATTCTGAATGCTGAAAATGTCAACAATAAATTGGCAGATTTGCTTGTCTCCTACTGAGAGTTGCAGTTATACACTTATATTGCATTTAGCTTAGCTGACTGAATCCACATTGTTTTGCACTGCAATGCTGCACTTAGAGATCTATGATGTTTGTGTGATTAGATCTTACAGAGTCTTCTCTCCTCTTCTCAAGGACACTCATGGTTCAGTCATCAATCCCCTGTATTATTACTGGAAATGGGGAAAACTTGAAAGGCTTCCTAGTTTGAATCTGCTGTGTGAGACAGGCCTGTGACGCTAATCAACATTTTAAGGTTGTATTTAGTGTCAGGAAGTGCACTTAGACAAATCCATGTATGCAATCAGATTCTGTCAGGATACATTCAATAAACTATTTCCCTCAAACTTTGAGAGTATTTCTTCTTCAGAGAGAAGTCAGTAACTGTTCAACATCTGTTCAATTGTTAGTAGTGTTAGGTTCAACACACTCTGTGAAGCAGCTTTAATGTTGAGATCTCCCCAGTCGTGATTTTTATATTAATACACAAAGTCTGTGACTGAACTGTTAAACAATTTTCCTCTGTTTCCTGAAAAGATTGACTAGATAAATCACTGCATGGTAAGTAATCACTATTTGACTCAAAGCTGCAGACATTACACAATTCAACAGAGGTTGTTGCTCAAATATACTAATGTCATATAACTCCAAGATTCCACGTGATGTTCAAGGGCTTCGGAGAGTGGATGGTGTTCACTTTCCTTTTACGTTTTAGAAAAGCAGCAGTTTCATTATAAGAAACACTTACAGCAGAATCATTATAATTGCTACTTACAGCAACAAGCAAGACAAGATAGATTCTTTTGAAATGTGACTACACCTTTCAAACCTTTCTACATTTTTTTTTTGTTTTTCCACTGAGTGCTGCTCTCACTCTGCAGAATCAGTTACAGGGAAACCACTTCAATATCATGAAGAACGAACTAAGCTTAGCACACGGCTGTCAGAGCCCGTCGTCGGGTCACTGTCACAGCTGGCTGGAAAGGAAAGGAAACCAAGAAGAATCCACAGTAAATTAAAAGTTGTGTTTTTTTTTGTTGTTGTTTTTTGATAGGACAGGTGAGAGGCAACCTGTCAAAGTCGACAAGTTTGAAAACCTAGAGAAAAATACTGTAAGTGGTGTAGTGGCGCTACAGTGTGCTGTTCCAGCCCAGAGCGATTTGAAATGAAAGAAAAACATCCATTGCTGCTGAAAAACGAATTTTCAACAAAAACTAAAAAGCAGTGAAGCTTTTCAGTCCGCAGAATATTCTAACAAGGACCTGAACTAAAGCAGGTGGCGGGTAGCCTATTGGTAAGCTGTGGTGGCAGATTGGACAGAAAAGAGGAAGTTGGTATGATTAAGTGAAATTAGCCACAACATAACACTTAAGTCCTGGATAATGGAATCAAATCTGCAAGATCAGCATTTCCTTTCCTCCTTAAAGGTTTTCTATGTCAGTAGTAAAAGTATTATGAGAGCGAAGGAGCTACAGTGGGAGCAGATACAGTTTGGGTAAAATGATGGTAAACAAGAGGAGGCAGCTGGTAGAGGAGCGTCTGGAGTTTAAACAACTGTGGAAGCAAATCTAAAAAAAACTCATGTAAGTTTTGTTGCAGTTGCACAGTCCCCCAGTCCTGTTGGAGTCATCTGATTTGCGCAACACTGCAAGTTTTCAGACACCGTAACCAGATTAAGGCCCTGTTTACAAGACAATGCTCACGGATGAAAACTGCAAAATATTTAATTGGATGTGCCAGCATTTTGGGGGCTTGAAAACGCAAAAAAGTGAAACCACCCTCCAGAGTGGAAATCTTAAAAACGCTCCGCTGTTGCGTCCCCGTGTAAAGGGTGAAAACGCAAAAATTCTGCTCTGTGGAGGGCACAGAGGGCAGCATGCCACCTACGTACATGTAGGCGTCTGGCCTGCATGAATTCCACAGACTGTTGCGTCACCAAATGCATGCAGATTTCCACCCCAAAAACGCTTGTCTAAACACGGAATAAAAAGTGAAGACGCGACGCCACTTTTGCGTTTTCTGTTCGGATAGTTTCCGTATAAACTTAGCCTAAATGCACATGTGCAGTATGCATTGTTTACATTCCCGGTAGTAGTACTGTAGCTCCCCAGGTTTTGTACATGTTCTGTTGTCGCTGCAAGTCCTCAATAAAGCCACAAGTACCTTTAAAGTGCGGAACGGTCACTTATTTCACATATCTCAACATTTTTGGAGGGCATTTTTTTTTGGAGATAGGTGAACAGAGTCTCTTCTGCTTCCAGTTCAAATTGTCCAAAGCCAGGTACGTGTAACAGACCTTTCTTTGTAGTGGACAATCAAAGATGAAATCGATATGGATCTTCTCATCTTAAGACTGGATGAATCAAGAAACAAGCACTTCCCAAATTGCAGTTGTTCCCTTAAGAGGCAGGATTGATTTTAAAGCAATTCTGAAAGGTTGGGCGGCAAAACATTTCAATCATATTTTCTATTATGCCATTTGCAAGTCCCCACCCCTCCCACGGCTCAGCTCGGCTTGGCTCGGCTCCATTCTCTGCCTACCCCTCTTCATTTATGCCCATTACAGACAGATACAAACTCACCTGGGAGTCTGTGAGTGAGGAACCTCTGATGCATTCCACATGGCTGCCTCCCTGATTGCACTGTTTACAGCCAAAGACAACTGCAGCTTGGTGCAGTGGAGGATAATTAGGCCCATGCTTTGCTGTGCTTGTGCTATATGAGTAATCTGCCTCGTAGAGAGGGTAACAGGCCGACAGGTATTTACCTGCGGCACGTCAAAGGCACAAAAAAACTGACACACAGGGATTCGATTAGATTGGATGGGATTAGATTAGATGAGTTCTCACTTTGTCCTACTTTATTCTGGTCTTTTTTCTCCTGACTAGGGTTTAAGTTTAGGATTTGTTTTATCACTGAGGTAATGATGTGTTTACATAGGAGGCGATTCAATTGTGTTTTCCACTGGTCCGCTTCATGCATGACTAATGAAATAGCTGCGCTTTTATTTTAATCAATGCAGCTACACAGACCATGTAAAGGCTTCAATGTCAATCACACTATATGCATGTAAATATGACCTAACGTGTATTTTGATATTCCAAGTGTTCACTCACGTAACATAAACACAACTCGCACTAAATACGTGACTGAGCATCATCCTACGCCGACACACTGCTGTTAACCTGCTGCTCACGTTGGTGTGAGAACAAGATGGAAGGATCATGCTGTTGGTGAACGTCTGAATTTGGCTTATTACTGATGTTTTGGTGAAGTTACGGGTGCTTTAATTACAAACTGTCTTCCAGTGATGATGAAACTGGAAATATTTGTCTTATTGACCACACAACAACAAGTCCCTACATGTTTGCATGTACTGTGATCAGTGGACTGTCTGAAGTGGCCAGGGCTGTTTCACATTCGCCGCTGTTTTATTGTTGTTTCCAAAGAATCAAATCACAAACTGTGCACCATTAATTCACCATTTACTCTTAATGTTTCTCAGTAACAGCCATGCTACCCTGCTCCTTCTGTTGCAAACTAATAGGACCATCTGTGTAAACACCAATTCTCTTTAACTGCTGTAAACACGGACACTCACCTGCATGGACATCAGCCACACTGGACAACATGTCCACCTTTTTTTATATTCATGTCTTTAAACAAAAAGATGCCGACATGATAGCTCCACGTCTAACCGGGCAAGTGCAGCTGTCCCCCTCAGGCTGTACTGTCACTTCTGAAAAACATTTTTCTCCTGTTTTTTAGACCAATTTCCCAAACCAGTAAAGGGATGACATTAAATGCATAACTGAAAGGTTTTATGAAATTGAATTTGCATTTTAGGTCCAGTGTGTATTTTCCCCACAGAGAACCTGAGGGAACTTCACCACCAGCTTTATTCTATTTACAAACAGTGAGATTTATTTTTATTTTCATCATGAACACTGCAATATTACTAAAGTGTTCCGCTGAAATTCTGATTAATTAATCATTCTCACAAGCCTGGTCTCTTCATGTCAGTCCATTAATCCCTTTTCTTCTAATGTGTAGGTGTTTTTATTCTCTAAATACTTGTAGACCTGCCGTGTTACCCTCTATCCATTATTCCACAAGTGTGTATTGTCTAAAGTTTCCTATAATCACTTTTCATCTTATTATACACAAGAACAGCAAAAAATATCACCTAGAATACCCCAGCGTATGTTTCCATTAATAACATGTTAAAATTCAGATGATGGACATTTTTTTGTTTAAAAAAAAAGGTGTCTGTGTAAAGTTCAGCAATGTAACAAAAGTAAACTTGAAACTAACTTTGAATAAAGCTCTGAGGTAACTTTTCAGTTCAGGGAACTTCGGTTAGGTGTCCAACCTAAACAAAAACTGACCTGTTTGTCCCCATCCTCAGAAACAACCCATGGGTTTGTAACACACACACTAGACTAAGGCTGACCGATTAATCTTATCGTATTTGTGTGGCAGTGTTACAGCGCCACTACTGGCCCGATGTATGTGCTACAGCGTACTGAGTAGTTTTCAGAAAAACACAGGAACTGTATGCAAACCTGTTTATTTGCTTATTGCCGAGGCAGATGGGACCAGTACAGTAAATGTGCTGAGGTATCATCACAACCTCTAAGACCTTGTTGCTCTTTATAATTGGTCACCTGACTTCCTGTTTAGTTTCCATCACAATAAATACATCCACTAGAGTCTCCCTTCCAATAAAATCTGACCAGAATATCATTTAAAGCAGATATCAGTGATCCGGCCGTTTTTGCTAATGCTGCATTCAAGGCAAGCTTTTGAAACCGTAAGTTACAGTTTCAAGTCACGACTACGACTTTGTAGCGTTCCAGGTAACCCGTAGCTCGTGTTTTTACCGTCCTGTTGTCTGTGAAAGTGCACTGTAAGGGCCTCTCGTAACTTCCGACCCGTGAACTCGTACCAGATCGAACTGGAATGACTTCACAGGAAGGAAAAACACAAAGTACGAGTTTCCTTGAACGCACCATGAGTTAGCAGCCCCCGCTCTCGTCAGGCATCTATTGGTCCTCGTGCTCCGTCACCACATTCACGCGCACCCCTTGGCTGCACACACAGCCCTTCATGCTGTTCTCTCTCCTCATTGGATAACACATGTATCCCACAAGGAAAATTTTCTCTTCGGGTTACAGCAGAGCAGAGTGACGGAGAGACTCGTGTTACGGCTGAAACACTCCATGTAAGTGATTGCTGACGGAAAATAGGACTGTTTAGGACTTATATTAACAAAAACATTCCACTGATATCTGCTTTAAGTGCATGTTCAGTGAAGCTAATGGGAGGAAAGTCTCTTGATTATATCTAATAAAGGACCAAAATATGTTTAAGGACAGAACTCAGCTACATCATCAAAGCACCTCTGACAATCACAGAGAGGATGTAATTAATAGCACCTACAGATAATGCTCCAGTCGGGGAACTGAGGAGCAGATAAAAGACTTACATGATGGTTAAAAATCGTTTGACAGTGTTGAACGGTCGTCTTTGTTTGGGAGGTGTCGGGGTTGTTGTGTTCCGACTAATGTTTGAAACCAACCCCACTCCTTTGCTTTCTGTTCTTTTGTGTATAATTGTGTGTAATTTGTCTTGCATCCCTTTGAGCACTGATTTTCTCACAGACAATCACTGTCACTGAAGTGGTCGTCCATCATGTATCATCAGTTTCACAGTTGTTTCTGATGGACACTTCAAAAGGCAGTCCGCTGTCTTTAACCTTTGGTAAAAATGTGTTTTTGCTTGTGAATAGTTGTCCACCTACGTGCACAGCGGAGGCAGAAAAATGTCTTGCAGGTTTATTTGCCAGGAGGATCCTGCTAGCAAGGTCAGCAAGCATCATATCTGAATTTTTAAGTAAATACTAGTTCTTGGACTTTTAATGAGTGTGTATACAGGTTGCTAGAGAGGCTGGAAATATTGAGTCTTCAAATGGATTCTGACAACCTTTTTTTTTTCTTTACACGAAAGGGGTACAAATAAAATACTACAACCTCCTAAGCCCTAGATTCCACCTTATCTATGACTTCTTTCATGTGTTTATTTGGATAATTCTTGGCCAGGTCTCCCTTGCAAAAGAGATCTTGGGTCTCAATGGGACAAACCTGGATAAATAAAGGTTATAATAATAATTACACCTGTTCTAAGGTTATAATACCTTTCTGCAGTACAAAAATGCAGTACTATATATATACTTGATTACAACCAAAAGTTGGAGTTTGTAGAGATCAGCTGTCTGAGTACTCCGTACTGCATCAGTAACAGAGTGGATATTTAATATAACTAATCTAGAGATAAAAATATTTCTCACACCTTTATATTGTACGAACAGCCTGTTACAACTTTGTAATTCAATTTGCAGTTGCGAAACTGTACAAACAGCTTCATGCCTGTGACAGGTATTATGTTATGTTATATTATGTAATGACAACTTAAATTGTTGAATAACCAAACCTAAATTAAAAACCAGGCCACACTGGCTCTAAATAAAATCCAAACATCCAAACATAATCAGTGGCTTCAAACTAAGGTATCGGTTGTTTTCACAGAGCAGAAACTCCCACTATTAGCAGGAAGCCGCCTTCATGAGAAGCATCTCTGAATACTGATGTAATGTATTCCACACCTTCCCTGTGCGTTCTGCCACATCAGCTGCTGAGCGCGTCTTTGATGTTTCTGTTGTAAAAGCAGTACAGTCTCAGGACCCCTTTGATTGTGTGAAATGTGCTGCGTGTTCGCTATTAAACATCTGTTAGCAATTTTAGTCTTTTAGATGAAGGTTGGGCTACCATTGTTGACCTGGTGTCTTTCTTCTTTGTTGAACTGTCTTTGAGCTTCTTTTCAACTATGAAATTTTACCTGATAAGCAAAAGTCTGATTTTTTTTTTTTCTTAATCTGGCATATGTATAAAACGTCACCATCCTGTGCTTTTCCTTCCTCATCTCTGGTTTCACAGAATGACATGCAGTGTCACTCTGATAAAACAAGCAACATGCACTGTACAGTTGGCACACCTTGTTTAAAAATGAACTATATATTTAATGTATTACCGTGCCGTATGTAATATTTATTCACATCACAGAATATAATTATCTTGTTGCCACAGATCAGCATCAGAGCATCCAGTAAGGTGTACTAAGCAAAAGCTCTGTCTATATTAATGCTGTTATCTAATTTATTTTGTTTGCATAAGTCACCATGGACACTTAACCTACAGATATAACTTGATCCTTGGCAATACAGACTTAATTGAATCATAGGGGGAATGAAATCACTGTGCTGCCGGCTTGTATCTGAGAAACAATTACCCACGGTCCTCTGTGGATGAAAACAGTTACAGCTACTGGACTGTCATGACTCAGGATGCTGAGCTGACTCCAGCGCACCGCCAAAATGACAGGAAGTTACAACAATCAGTCTCTGTACTGTAAGTTCAGTCTTAATGCTACATGAGCTAAGAGGTGATGCTGTAAATGTGGAGAAATCCAGCATCGAACATCAGTATTTCACAATTCAGCTTTTAGCCACACCTAGCATCCACCTACTGGTCATGAAATAACACTAGTGTTTTGCCACGGTCACTGCCTGGTGCCTCAAAAGGTTCAAACATTTCCTTGAGTTAACAAATATTATGCCTTTATAAAAGCATTATACTAAACCTATGCTACAGGTAGCATATCTGTGATTATCAACCATGTGGGTCTAAATTTCCTATACAGCATTTCATTTACCACTAAATTCATCGTTAAACTGTTTAAATCTGTTAGTTATTTACCGTTAAATAATTTCATCCAACCACGCATTAAGCATATTTATGCTTTTTGATCCGTGTGCTTTTTGTGACTTGGTGGGAATCTCTTGACAGTGAGTTAAAGTTTCATCATCTGTTGGGGTTGCATCACACAGAATTGGACCAGATATCATATTGTGCTGTCAGACCAAAATGAATTCATAACAGGCAGCTAAAAGAGCAAAATGTGTTCATGCTGTTCTAGTGCATAACAAGGAGCTGAATGTCGATGCATGAGACCACGAGAATCAAATCAATACATCTCTGGCTTACTGCCATTAACTCCAATATATTTCAGTTTCACTTACAAACATGCAAAACATGTTGTCTCTACATCTTTTCTCCTTTGCATGTTATTTATTGAACAACATATTTCAGTTTTAACAGAATAATGCATTTTATTAGCTGGCACTTTATTTTAAAAGTATTCTTAAAATTTGCAGCAGCTCACACACACATGCATGTCATTATTTAAAAAAATAAGGTGAATTATTTGCGTGTTTTATTCCAAAGCTTTTCTATATCCTAATTCAAGACACTTTCCTGTGTATGGGTATAGGAGGTGCCTTAGTAATATTAAAACAGGGTTGGTGGCAGGTTATTTAATTTTAGAACATGTGATACTGAATCTTGAGGAAACTGCATCTGCCTCAGCAGCCTTCTCTCTCAGGAAAAGGTTTTGACAACCACCGAAGGAGAACGTCCTCAGCTGTGTTTGTGCATAAGCAGCACATTACTGAAACTTTTAACAGGCTCTGCCTGCAGCCAAACTGATGACCTCCCCTGCTGTGCATGTATCACCCGCGCATCTGCCACCTTTGCAAATGACGACAAAAGTCTGTTTGATCAGCGACAGCAGCCTGAAAGACCACACAAACTTGGAAAAGAGAGCGCCGTCCCCATTAGAATCAACGAGCCGGCTCGTCCAACTCGAGCCACGACCCGCTGTATCCATTACTGAGACACTTCGGCCCAGAAATAACAGAGGAGTAACAAGCAACAAACCCTCCCGCAGGAAGTTTGAAGCTAAAGCTGATTTTGTGGATTGATTTTTGTTGTGTGTTGTTTTTTTCTGGTTAGAAAAGTTTTGTGTAGTTGTTCCACCGTGTTACTGATACAGTATGTTTTTTTACAATCCACTGATACAGATGCATTCATCCAAACCATCTAATCTGAGCTTGACTGATTTGTGACCCGTTTATAGGCTCCCCTGGTGTCCAAAAAGATAAAATTAATATTTTGTTGGACTTGCATTTGCTTTCTTTTTTCTTTCTTTTTTTTTACTTAACTTTCTGTCCCTGGAGCACGTCGTGTTACACTGAGAAACTCAGATACAAGAGAACAGTTCACTGTTCCACTGTCTGTCTGAACTGGTGGCAGAGAAATACTGAGAAAAATATAAAACAACTTCGGTTGTGTGTGCTGTTCAAACAGAGGCAAGGTAATTGTAGGAAAGGCTCAGCAGCAAAGCTGCACAGAGATCAGGGAAAAACGCTGGGATAATAAAAAATAAATAAATAAGTATGGAAATCAATAAAAATGCTTTGGCCTGACAGTTTTCAATGATGATAACTAGGACTCAGGATGTAGCAGACAGCATTTTGTTTTGGCCCTGGGTTTGATTGACAAATAATGGCCCCACAGTTGTTGTTTTTCTAAGCTCGGCACACAGTGTGTAACGGACACCCATCTCACCAGTTTGTGGCATTGGGGAATAATTACAGGGGGCCGCCTGAGGTAAGGCCTGGCAGAGAGTGTTCGTTAGTGATGAGGGAGAAGGGTAGAGGAGGGAGGCCTGGGAGGGTAGATAGCCTCGCACTGCACAACAGAGAAAAGAGCCAGTTGTTACTATAGCTCAGCTCCGTGCAGACTAAACACTTTCCTTCAGCTCAGCCTCTTTCCCCGGTTCCATTCAACTGTCTTTACACATCTCTGCGGCGTACGTGGTGGAAACAGAAAGCAGCAATGTCATGTCCGCTGTATGGGCCAGCTGTGTCCGTGTCCTATTTAAACCATTTGTATGGAGGTTTATGTAAAAAGTGCCACGAGGGCTTAGCTAAGTCTGCATGTGGGTACATGCGCTTCTTGCGGTTATTTCAAAATCTACAAAACAGTCGCAGACTGAATCTGAATTAATCAAACGATGAGAGACATTTAAATTCATTTAAGCCAAGTGGTTCTGAAGAGCAAACGATACAATACACATTTACAAACCTGACTCAATGGAAGCACACAAAATGCTAGCCTTGCAGTCTCGCAGTGTTTAAATATGGATGAACAGGAAATTACCAATTACTGATACTGTAATATGGACCCATGTGGTTGGATATACTGTATATATATACACTTCAGTCCACCTTTTTTATTTAATTCAAACTCTTCCTCTGTGCTGCAGCAGGGAAAGGCAATTAGACACAGCATCTCCCATAGTGTACTACTGTATATCAAAACAGTGTTTGTGTGTTTATTAAGTGTCTCTAGTGATTAATAACATTTCAGTTCCTTCACATACATATATTTGTTGAAGAAGTTAAGGAATCCAGACAGTAAGAAGATGCTGGGAAAGTAGGAGTTGCTATCCCACAAGACACAGCCGACACCCAGCGGAGTCCTGTACGGACTCCAGATTAACATATCAGGAGACAAATCATAAACCCGCTTCACTTACCAATAAAGATAATTTCATATATACACACCACCAGCAGCAGGTCTGTGCCATATGCAGCTGAACATGTTAACATGTCATTTAGATGAGAAATACCGCAGCCTCATACATGCAACTGGGAAAAGCCACAAAGTCCCACGACTCGTTGACGATCAGCTGTAGAAGTCAAATATGATTTACGGCAATTCATTCTGACGCTGTTAGGCCTATTAACTTGTTTTCTCTCAGTGCTCTTAAATATTAGATGTCACTCTGAACAGAGGTGACCTGATAGACAAAAACACACAGAAGCCCTGAGCAGCTAATCCCCGGTTCGACTCCCCATCCCACTGCACCATTTGCTGCATGTCATTCCCTGACTGTCCTATCTGTCTCCTCTGTCACTGTCCAATAAAGGAATAAAGGAATAAAAAAGGGGGAAAAAAGGAAAAAGAAAAGCAAAGCCACTGCACTGAACAACAGTGTGAGGGAGGGTTATAAAGAAGGGCATTTGTTCAAGGGTAAGATGTCTGGGAGAGGCTGATTCAGTGCGGGACTGAATAAAAGTACCTGCTCTCTGCACAGCACCAGGTTAGAGCTGCAGTACATGTGCTTGAAAAAAACCTGCACTGCAACAATCATGGTTAGACACCGAACCCCAAAGTCGCTGGTTGGACAGCTGAGGTTAAAAGGATTTCTTTTTCTCTTTTTTTTTTTTTTACTTGTTTGTTGTTTAGGCATACAGTCGGCAAGAGGAAAGCAGGCAGGTAATAGGTAACTAAGAACAGAGGAGGCAACCTCAGAGAAAAGAGCAACCGAGAGCAAGAAAGCAACCTAGACAATCTGACAAATGACATATATACTGTACTCCAGGACTAATGAGCTGATTCAAGACAGGAAACTCAGTGGAAATGTCAGGAGGCCAAGTGTGGGAGCACAGGGTCTAAGACATAAATACACAGCGCACAACAAACACACACACAGACTGTAATGCTGTTGATACAACAGTGCAGGGCAGATGACGATGTTTAACACATACTGTATAAACACTGTCTGGTCATGCGATCCCGTATGAAAAGCTGAGAGCTTGTGCAATGTGAGTGGGAACAGAGCAGAACAGAGCAGAGTGCAGCCATCACATGTTACTGGAAAAAAAAAAAGTTGTAGGGATTTATTTCAAACTGAATTTCTGATCCAGGTGAGTAAAAGCCCAGCAGGCATTAGGAACTGGCAGAGACCGTTCACAGCAAGTTGCACATTTGCTAAATGCAATAATTCAGTTAACAATATGTGCCTGAGGTGGAAGCTGCAGACTAAAGAGTGGAGTGTTATTAGGATGCACGGATGTATTGGCGATGACCATTGGAAATACTGATGGCTGTGATGTTTATCAGTTCAGTTGTATATTGCGTATATTGAGCCTTAGCCTGGTTGCGCCCACACTAGTGACGTCACGCCTCGCAAAAGCGCGGCTGACTGCTAGTCTGGCCAACCGTACTATTTACTGGATTTCTGGCTCCCGAATTTTCGGGAACTCCACCCTATTTTTCGAGAGCCAATCAACGTTGAGCCTCTCCAACGGCTCTGGGTAGAGGCGTGTTCAAGTAAGTAGCAAGTAGTAAGCAGTAGAAGCTTTGACACCGCCTATTCTGGCTTCGACCAATAGCAGACTGAGGCATTTGAGGGGGGCAGGCAAACCAGGTTTGAAGGATGCACTTTGAGAAATGGATTCTCTTAATGTCTTGGCCAGTCTATGCTGAGTATCAACATTGGAAAGTCGTGACAACCAGGCTAATTGAGCCTGTTTCTTTGCCTCTTTTTTTGGGAGGGCCTGACTCAAGAGTTCAATTTTCTAAAGTCAAAGTGAGCGAAAATGTCGGTTGTTTGGAATAATGGAGATTTCTTGGTTTCCTTTGCATAAAAGAGGCATTATAGAGACCCCAAGAAGTTTGATTTTGGTTATAAAAGAGTCTAAGAGAGTAAAATAGTCTAATGTTTGATGAAATCTACATTACCCAGGTTAGGGTTAGGTCCATTTTTGATAAATATATCATTTTGTCTTTATGGTTATTTTGATATTATTATTTAGTGGTGGACTCGCCCAGCATTTCCTGGTTTCTGTTTCTCGGACGCTGCCCAGCGGGTCATGGTAATAACACCGTTGAATCGCTAGTTGGCATCGTTTATGGCCGGAACTTCAACGGTATCGGATCATCTTCGAACCTCTGACTTTCATTCTTAATTAATGAAAACATTCTTGGTGAATTGTAAACATCGGTATCAGTCCAGAATTTCACAATCTGTGCATCCCTGTTTACAGTTTGAGTCTGTAACTGTTGAGTCAGTTGAAAGGGCAGTTATAATATAGCATACGTTAGAAATAGCATAACACTGCTGAAATCTGAATTTCACAGTGTCCTGGTCACATCCAGCCTCACAACCTCTACTTGTTTTTTGTTTTGTTTTTTTGCTGCAGTTTTAAAACAGCAGATGAGACTGTTCTCCTGGAGAAAAACAAAACAGCTTCTTCTTACCTATAAAGTTGTTGTTGTTGTTGTTTTGCCTACACTTAACCAAACTGTGATGGTTACCCTAAGCTTAACCATTGGTTTATTGTAACCATGACAACGGAGGTCCAGTGCGTCAGCTGCATTATTAGACAAACACGATGACAATATGTTTTGTGGTACATGTTCTGCTGTTGTGTTATTTTCAGGAGACGCTCTTATTGGTAACAGGGTTGTTTATATTCCAGTTAACTTTAAACTGTAATGTAATCAAGTTTGTCTATGGCATCTGGCTCTTTAAAGTTACTGATGTACCTATATGGATGTTTTGTTTTTTTTCACTTTGGCAGAGCACACCATGCTTGTCATTGTCAGTCTGGCAAAGTCAAGCAATCACAGGCATTAGCTCTATATAACCACATAGCACATCCAAACCTGACACCAAAACATCAAGAAAAAGCAAAGACTCCAACTGAATGTGACTCTGCAATCATTGTTTCGTGTCATGTAGTAATCATCGTCGCCTGTTAATGGAATTTCTTTTCCTCCTAAAAACATCCTAAAACTGTGTTTGACTTTTTTTTTCTGTTGTGGAGGACAGATGCAGTGCAGTCACAGAGAGGGGTGTGGTGGATGAATATTCGATGTATTAGCACCGCACAGTCAGGTAGCACTATGTGCGGACCCCCCGAGGATGCTGGGAAAGGGATCGTCAGGATCAAAGGGAACGTGGAACACAGCAGAACGAGGGATCTCGGGGCTTAGGGGCTCATTAGGAATATTACAAAGGTAAGGCTGGGAATTAGGTATCTGGGAATTAGCGCTGAGACAGTCTTAATACGAAAACCCTGGAAAGGATGGCTCGTACATGTTCCGCCGGCATAGGTAGGGGATTTGACTGCAGTTTAAAAAGTACTGATCTTGTGTCGTGCTCATAATGATCGATCTCTCAGAGAGATGTTTTCTGACCTTGAATTATAAGTAAGAGTAAAAGCAGACACTAATGTATTAATGCTGTAGTGACTATAGTAAAAGAAGAAGGAGAAAAGATGAGCAGAAAAAAAGAGAAGACATTACTGTATTTTGGTAGAAGTCACAATATGAATAGACTCTGTGCCGGTATTATGTCGGCTGAATAAGAAATGAAAAACTTGATCTTGTTTGTATAGATTGACATTTGATCATGTCTGGGATATCTAGCAAATATTAGTTTTTTCCCCAGTTCTATGAATTCCATTGTTTAATAGTCTATTTATTGAACACTTCTTATTGTATATTACTGTAATGTATTTGAGGTATTTGTAATGTATTGTAATGTATTGGAGCGCAGATGTCATTTTTAGACAATATACCTTTAAATTATGTCTCCATAAACTTGTTTGTATTGCACACAGAGTGAGAGAAAGGCAGGAGGAGACGGAACAAGATTGGAGCAAATCAAAGTTATGGGCAAAAGCCTCTGGGGAGTTGTCCGTTCACTTGCAGGTATTCATACACCATGTCTTCTGTAGTCTACAAGTCCAACTAAAAGAAAAAGGTTCAAACAACTCTGCAGGCAGCTATTTTGAATTGAAAAAACTCGTCAAGTTGGATAAAGTTTTAACCTATTCTAAGAAAAAAGCACTGTACACATTATTTATAGACCAAGGTAATTGCCTCCCTGTGACAATTCTTGGTCAACGCTGGGAATGGAAATCAATCTATCAATTAAACCAACTGTTAACAGAGTTTCAGATGAAGTGAGAATGACAAGCCAGCTGTTCACATACCATGTTTCCTCTCCTTTGTTATGAAGTTGTGTGTGTTTCTGCTATAATGAGATCAGGCAGGTATTCATGGTGTCCATATGCACTGTCAATGCCCAAGGGCAACACTCGAACGGTGTATTTAGCGTGTGGGGAGGGGAAAAAAAGAAAAAAAGAAAAAGATAGAGGGGTGAGACTGCACCACCATCTGGGCAGAAGTGTCAGAATCCAGCTGAGGATGATGGAGAGCTTCATCCTCGTACCTCGGGGGTTAGCAATAGAGGCAAAGCTCTCATTAACATCAAAGCTAATCAGATCCTGAAACATGAGTCGTCGGGACCCATGGCTGTGCATCAGTGTTGTGTTCATTTGTAATCAGGTGACGATGATTGAGGAGAAGAGGGCCAGAGGCGAAGCTTTGATAAGCCATTGCAAAGAATGTTTCGAAGACATAAGACTGGATCGTCTTGGTAATTTGTACTGGAGAGAATCGATTTAGCAAAAAAAAAAAAAAAGTTCAGTCCTCAGAGCAGACTGTCTCTGAAAGGAAGAAAAGAAAAACATAATATTGTTACTGCCAATCAATGTCAATGTTTCAGACAAAAATGCACGCATGGTTATGTAATATTTTTGCTGAAATATTGTTGTGAAACAGTGTAAAGTGCTAACTGCCCTTGTGCTTTGTGTAAAAGAAAACAAACAGTTGTGAAGCAACAGGAAGTGAATTCCACTCCAGGTTGAAGCATTTCATTCCCTGAAAGGTCCACGAGTCTCAGATACTCACTGGTTATTGTACACGGCCGCTGATTTCCGCTGGTGTTCATACTTTTTGTAGGTGACTCACATCAACATGCTGTTTGCTTCAACAGAGCTGTGACAGCATCATTCACAAGAAATCATGTACACACTTTGCTTCTGATTTTTTTTTTTTTTAGCTGTAAAAACTACTCATCCATCGGTCTGGGTGTCATTACCAGGAGCAACCGTTACCACAGTTTTTTATTTATTTCTTTTTGAGCATCCCTGTGTAATAGCATGTTATCTGGGTGATGGGCTCTCATGATATACAACAGCAAAAGGTAAAGCCAAGCTAGAGTGCTTTGGAAATGCAAAGGTTAGGCAAACTTCATCACACACACACACACACACACACACGACAGAGAATTTAAAGCGACCGACCTGAAACCATCTCTCAAGGTTTGCGCCAATTTCATGCTGAAAGAGCAAAGGCCAACGAAGAAGCTCCAACTCCAACAGAATTATGATCACTCAGTCAGTCAGTGAGTCATGGACATGCTCAGCCTGCAGCTGTGATCCAAGCAAAAACTCTAGTAAATGCATCTAAATCCTAAGGAGTGTGGTG
The DNA here is from genome assembly GCA_030347415.2 of Decapterus maruadsi. Taxonomy (NCBI): domain Eukaryota; kingdom Metazoa; phylum Chordata; class Actinopteri; order Carangiformes; family Carangidae; genus Decapterus; species Decapterus maruadsi. The sequence goes on from CM064900.1 coordinate 27,670,055, forward strand.
CTATATTCTCTTATTGAGCTATTAATACTTTATGAAACAACGACAAAAACTTTTTTGTGATGCTCCTGATTGTACATGGCAGACCGGGGGCATAGTTTTATTCTTTCATATTACTCTACCTCGTTTTATCTTGTGCTTGGTGTTGTGTGGGAAGCAGAGGAGCAAGTCCCATTGGCATCTGTTATTTAATTGTTAATGCTAAGCATAAGGTTATGTTACTTGTGTTCCATGTTGGCCTCAGTCTCCTTGTTAACATGGGTCCCAGGGTACGTTTTGTTACAGTGCTGCATGATTCATCAGTGCAGTCAGGGTCAGGCGATATATGCACTGTATTTCTCAGGCGTGAAACCAAACACTTAAGACCTCTGTCAGGAGAATACGTGAGTAGTTGACACTATTCTTGGGTTGCCTAATGAAATCTGGATCACAATACTACACTTCCTTATTTTAATAAATTACACACTCCTATTAGCATTCTTTGACACCGCAGAGATCAGCACTTTTTTGTTGCTTATTTTTCATGTAAAAGGCTGACAAATTTAATTTACTGTATTTCCTGCAAATAAGAGAGGACTCTCAATATTTAGGTGTTGAATGAAAAATATATGTGCATGATTTAAAGCCAGACCTAAGTAACATATTACATGTTATCTCTGTTGGTGTTCTCTTTCTTGCACACCAAGGGCAGAGTGGGAATAAAAAGTGACAATACATTTTTCAAACATGCCCACGTCATCTGAAATATGTCAGCAAGAGCTGAAAAGAAAACGTGAAATAGCTTTCCACTCGTTTCTCACTCAGCCCCTGAACACAGCGTTTCAAAGGCAGAGAACAGTGTGTTAACACTTAACAACCTGCGCTGAATAACAACTGATGATTCACTGAGGTACAGTCCAAATTTTTCAAGAGGAAATAAATAAATACAGGCGCCATATCCCCCTCTAATTTTGGAGTTGTCACAGTCTGTTGGAGACATACGGTGGCAGGAAAAACTGAGCAAAGCCCTTTAGAAATTACCTCCATTTATAAATAAAATTTGTGCTGAAATATGTTTGGCTCTTCATCCCAGCTACAATTATGAACAAATACAATCTATATTAACTAATACCATACAAATCGCTTCTTGCCTCTTTGATCCTCTCACCCTCTCCTGTGGCTCTCACCCTCTCATCAACACACTCCCCCGCCCATCCACATGTGTGACGTAGATGTGTGTTAGTATCTGAAGCAAACTGAAAGTGGAAAATGTGAAATTTTATATTCATGTAAAGTCCAGACATTGAAACTAAAATGTTGAAAGACATAGTTGATGTCGCTTGTATCACATCATCTTTTTACCTAAATAACATGACAGAGAACCTCACAGTGTCCTGAGACTGTCACCTTGAGGTTTGCAAAGGATGCTCAAAATCACAACTGGGAAAATGTTTAGTGGAGTGACGGTTAAAATTCACCAAGAAGCACATGCAATGGTACATTCAGTGTTAAAAAGGCCACAGCATACTGCATATTAACATTAAAAGATTAAAAGGTGAAGTACAGTGGGGGCTTTGCAGCCTCTGGGTCAAAGCAGTTCACCACCACCAGAGGGAAAATGAATTCCCAAGTTTATCAAGGTATCCTCCGGGATAATGCCAGCGAGTGCTGTCGGCCAGCTAAAGCCCATAGAAGTGTGATGCAACAGGACAATAAAACATCAAAACATCAGAGTAAATCTACTGGAGAACGACTTCAAACAAAGAAAATCCACCTTTTTTTCCGAGTGGCCCAGTCAAAGCCCAGACCTTAATCCGGTAACAATGCTGTGGAATGACCTGAGCCGAGCCACTCACACCAGTCATCCTGAGAATATGGCTATTCTTCAGAGAGCTCCACTCTATTCTATGAGGAAGAATGGTCCCAAATTCCCTCGGACCATTGTGCAGGTCTGATCGGCAGCTACTGAAAGGGCTTGTTTGAGGTTTTTGTTGCCAAAGAAGGTTCAACGCGTTACTAAACCCAGTGGGTTAATGGGTATTTACTTTCTACTTTTTCCACCAGCACTGTGAATGTTTAATCGGTGTTAAAACACAAAATTGTTTGAGTGGTATTAGATTTAGGGCCATTGTTTTTTTGTTTTATTTGATTTTTAACTGTTACTCCAGAGGATGAGGGTTTACTTACATACTACTGTTAAGATTTTTGTTTATATGGTCACACTTATACTTCTGCAAAATGTAGTTAAAAGCAATGATATAATAACAAATGTCCTGTTAGTCTGCATCACTGTGAACAGTTTTCACCAAAACTCTTTAAAACTTAAGTTCAAATATTGTGTATGTGTGTAAGCTTTGAATATAAACGCTCTGTCAGTCTGGATAAAAAAACACTCGTAACACTCGCATGCGGGCTGTGCAAATGTTAGCTACTAAACTGGAAGCTTTTGCAATAGTGACAGTAAATATTCTCACTGTGATCGAAGGGATAAAAACAGGGTGCTGGATTTTATACACTGTGAATATTATGCATTCATACTTTACTCCAACTTGGAGTCACAGACCTCTTTTACAATATGGTCAATAGAAAAATTAACAATAATCCAATGGAGCAGGAGACAAAAGGAGTAAGATTAAAATGTCATTACAATTACAATATTAAAATTTAAGTCAAATTAGTGAAACTGAGAAACCTAAGGAATAAATAAAGTAATTAAATTTCAAAGCTAATAAATTAGATAAAACAAGAACAACTGGAAGTGAAACTGAATATTTAAAACATTCCCAGAGGACAAAAGAAAAAAAAAAGAGCTTTAGCTTGAGCTTTAGGCCTATATTACTCTACATCTCATTCCAGGTCACAGGTGCACAGTGAAAAAACTGGATTTAGTGTTATTAAAAAAAACAAGAAGAGGAGAAAAAAAACTCCACAGAACTATGTCAGAGTAACAGCTGACAAATGTTGCCACCGTAATTGAAAACAACTGGCAAAACTCTGGTCATTTTAATGTGATTAGTCACGCTACAGAACAGCCCATTCTTCTAAGTCACGATGTAAGTGATCCCAGGTTGCTGAATGTTTTTCCTCAGAGAATCCTGTTGTTAATCTGTAATGTAACAGCTAAACAGCTACTGCAAGGATGTCTACTCGACTTTATCCCTACTTCGCCCACCAAGAAAGCATCAGAATTACGGTTGTATACCTATATACACTTTCCCTGCTCAATGTAAAAGTCATTCAGGCCTGAAGAAGATTTTACTCCAAGTGTGAGAGTTTTTTTTCTTTGACACAGGTCAACAGTTTCAAACACATTTTCAAAATCCAAACATACACACAGGTAAAAACTGCAACTGACATAAACATTTAAAACTACAGTTGTCAGGTGAGTGAATAAAATACATATATAAAAGTTTTTCTGGGCCAGTCGGACTTGAACCTGATGTATGTGGGTTGTGGGCGTGAGAGGGATCCTGATTATTGACCAGGTGTAAGTTCCAGATAAGAGAGTTTGTGGTGTTTTGTTGGCCTTTGGTGGTTATGTGGGAGAGTTTGGTTTTGTGTGGTGATGGTGTTGTACTCAGATGAAATGCTGAAGGTGAGTGCAGATTCAATTAGTGTCATGTAAACCAAAGTTCAAATGCCCTTGCTGACATTAAAAGTCATGAGCTTCCTAGGCAGGTGGAGGCGCTGCTGAGCTTTCTTGTACACAGGCAGTGTGCTGGGAGAAGGACAAGGAGTTGCATATCTTCATCCAAATCTTGATATTATTTCTACCCATTGGCCTTTGATACTGAAGGATTGGAAAAGTGGTTGTGGTTATAGTGAGTCTGATTTCTCTCTGCTAGCACTTTATCCGGCAAGAGCTTTGGTACCAGTAAGTTGGGCTACTGGTGACATGCTGACTGGACTTACAGTAAAATTTCTCCACTGTTGTAGGAGATGGTGTTGTAGAAAAATAATGTTTAAAAAACAACTTACGGAATAACAATCTATTCAAAAAAACATGTTGTGCCTGTAAAAACCTGAAATAAAACCAGGGCCTACTGTGAGGATGCGTTTAGTTCAAGAGTCGACATAGACTTCTGTACAAGACCTGCAGAAAATTATCTAGTTATATTTTAAATATGTTCCTCTATTCTGGTGGAAACTGACTGTTTAACACCAACTAATAACACCTCAACACAGATGACCAACTTATCATGAATAATCTTGCTTCGAACTGTTTTATTCCATTTTTAAAGTTGCACTAGTTTCCGTGTCATGTAGTTCTGGGATCCCACAGGGCTCTATCCTCGGCCCATTAAATTTGATGTGTTTATCTGCAGTGATGTCAAAAACATTCATCTTTTTGATATCCTTTGTAGGTTTTTATTATATTTAGCAAGAGTTCATATTGTACAAACAAGTATAGTTATTTAAATTCTCATTACACTTTGTCTGTGTTAGAGGAAAAAGCATATCACACATTCTTAGCTCTGCACCGACTGCAGCTACAGCTCAGGGTTGATTTTAAGACGTTATTATTCATGTTTAACACACTGACTGGTCTCGCTCCCAGCTATATTATTGAGCTTTTAAGTCCCTTACGAGCCCAATGATGCCTGAGATCGTCACGAAGGTCACTCATAGCTGTATCCAAATCTAATTTGAAAACTCAGGGTGACCTTGTTTTTCGCTATCAAGGCTGCAAAGTTTTGAAATGACCTCCCCGAGGAGAGCAGGTTTGAAATCTCTTTTCAAAACTTTATATTTTATTTGTCTTGACAACAACAAGCATACGCCACTAAAAAAAATTGTAGATGGTGAGATGAATTTATTGTTATTATCAGGTGCCCAACATGTCAAAGTTTCTCTTAAAATTAATACTATTGAAAGAGAGCTAGCCATTCAATGCAAGGAAACTCATTATGTGCACAAAACAATTATTGAAGTTGATGAACAGAATTTCAAATGGTAGGTTCGCTGAAGTTAGACTGAATGGAAATAACGTTAATACCTAATGTTACATATAATATACATGACTTATAATGTCATGTAAGCCAAACGCTGACAGACATCTTCAGTTCTTGACTCCTCACCCTTTTCCCTCCTCAAGAAAAACTCACAACTCATCAGATCAACACAAATGGCCTGAAGGTGATACATTTGCACCCCTGGAGAGAAAGCAAGACAGAGAGAGAGAGAGAGAGAGAGAGGTGTACTGTACCTCTATTTGCTGTGTTTCTCCAAATGTGTCAGTTATTTTTTTGAAATCACAATCACCGGGTCAGTAATCTTACTTTCCACACTCTATTTGCATTTCTCCCTTTTAAAAAGGGGTGAGGAGGGGCTTAACACCCTTCAATGACTGAAAATAAATCTGTAATATATTTTGGCAAGGCAATTAATATTGCAACAGGAGAAGCCGTTTCAGAGGTCCATCAAAAAATGCACTGAATAATTAATCCTGAAAGCTAAGTTCAAAACCAATCCATGCTTGTAGTTACTCAGTGAGAGAGCTGCCAGATTTTGGCCATAAGAGATATGCACTGTAAGTATGTCTGGATTAATGGATAACTCACATGCACAAATCACACAACAAAATGGGAGAAACAGGAGAAAACTTTACAAAAATTAAAGAATAAAGAGTAAATGTGAAAGTATATGAGATTTTATGTGTCTTGATGTGATTCAGTTTCATGCTGCAATGACCTCTCAGTGCAGTCACATATTGTCAAATTATAAATGTAGCCTACTTAACTGTTTTCATGTAAGATGTTTGCTCAGGCAAGACAGAAACATCCCAAGCTGTTAATGTATCAGCTGATCAGTATGTACACAAAACCACAATCCATCCAAACACATTCTTGCCACACCAACTGCTGCACTCTCTGTTGCTTGTTCAGGTTTTATCTCCACCTACCCGGCGTCCACCTGTGCCAGCTTCTCTACTTGAGCCTATGGTAGCTCTTAAAGTGATAACACACCACAGTGTTGCCACCCTGCTGATGCTCATTATGCCCCTGCTATACCAACAGCATGGTTGCTGGATAAGCAGGGAACAGCTTAATGCAGAGCAATGAATGCCAAACACAACTGCATCACCCTTTGTTGTTATAAATGGTTTATCTTGTGATTAGAGTATTCATGGCTGCATAATGTTTGTTGACAGATTTGTTTTAAATGAAACAGTGTCTCTGCCATGCACCATTAGTCACCAAATTTCTCCACCATTTATTCACGATGCAGTACTGCAAGCAACAAGCTAAAATTGAATACATTTTCAGTCCAATAGCCTTTCCTGCAAGGTCTGAGCAGTTTACTGGGGACTTTTTGAATTCAGATATGTGCAAATAGAGGAGCACTGTGATCCCACTGCTTTCCAGTGCTCTAGTTTTTTTTAGGCCCACTGATTTCCACAGGCTTTGCTATGAAATGATAGAATCAGCATTACATGGTTTCTTCCAGCCATTAATTTCAAAGACTGGCATTTGCTCTTAACAGTTTCACCACGTAAACTGCTGCTTTGATAAACTGACGAGCGCAGAAACAGATTTCCATATCTGTTACCGTCAGTGTACAGTACAGCAGAGCTAAATGCGCTCCGTCCTAGCATCTGTGTCTGTCTATGTGCCTGGTGTAGCCTCTCACTCCCGGGGTGCTCAAATGACGGCGGCACTTTGCTCCTTCTCGCCTCTGTGAACACGGAGTATATATAACTTTCATGGAGGCAAATCGGCTTTTACCAGTAATGTCGAAACAACATGCAATGAGCTGTATCATATTCTGACATACTCTTAAGCTAAAATACTGTGTTAATGTAATAGCTTATCAGTGAGCCAATTTGTGGTCAATCTGTGGTCATATCAGTATGTTGTGAACATGAGCGGTAACTAATGGTACGCACAGCCAATGGTGTGTGCAGTAAATGTGTAAGTGTAGAGCTTTGTTTGTTTTTAATGCTTTACTCTGTCTATGTATAAGAAACATAAGTTGTAATTGGTGAAACTTAAATGAACTGTATGTTTTTATGATTTAAATGTACAAACCAGGGGTCACGTTAACCGGATATTCTCTATCGTTGACGGACCTTTAAAAACGCGGACGGAAAAATCTGAAAGCTATCGGTTATTTTGACGGATTGCAATCAACAGCCCTGTGCAGTTGGTGGCGAATGGGCATATTAATTAGCTTTTGTCTAGTCTTGATGTATGACCTCATTGGCTGCACATGGCAGCTGAGTGTCCTGCTGTCGCCGTCATAATTCTGCCTTTTAGACAATGTTATTTTGCAAAACTAACAGAGAGGAGTTGATCATGTATGTCTGTGTTCACGGATAAGTGGTGTTGTTAGCAGTAGGACTAGCTAGCTGTCGTGACAGCAGGCAGGTTAAGGTGATGGTTCCCATTGACAAGGTGGGGACTTGTTTGTGCTACTCGTGTCTTTATACATCATTGTTGAACACACTGTAAGAGACGGCATGGCGTGGATGTCTCAGTTCATCTTTTCTTTCATGCCCTTATAAATGCACAATTTATACTTGTTCGTATTGAATATTGATTAAAAATCAATGAATGAAAATGAAATGCTACTGAATATGCCTTTGTTATCATTTAAAGTTGTTTATCTAAACAACGAAAACTCTTGATCAGTATAAATCAAACTGTGCTTTTATGACAATATGAATGCATGTTTTTGTCACAGTTAAATTGCATAACAAACTGTTTAATTGTCTCTTGTACAAATTTACAGAAACATTTTTTAAATTGATCTCGCTGTCAAAGCCAGTGAGAATAAAAAAGAATGACTTCCAATAAGAATCTTCCTAATAATGGTCAAAGTCAACATACCACTTTGATTGATCTTTGAGGGGAGAAATTAGCACCATAATCAATATCAGTGCCTGGATAACTGTATTTCTATGGATTTGTGCCATGTGTCAAAGTGGCCAGAATAATTAAAAAACGTAGAAGATCGACAGGCTACATTTCAGTACATTTCTAAATTGCTGTTATTAAGGTGATATGGTCTTATTTCATTAGGGGTGTACTGGAACATTTGGTCCACTTCAATATGCAATTGCAAATAACATCTGGCTCATCCCAACAGATTCAGTCTGAGGAGCAGCCGTGAGCTTGTATCGCCCACAGCGCTCCTGTACAGCCTTCACTGGTACACATCTGCATTTCATTCAGAAATCTTTATTGCTTCTGAAACGGAACACTGAGGCCCAATTAAGTTCCTTTTCTTGGGATCTGGATCTTCACCCCCGAACCCCTTTCATTCAGGTTGTACAAATATGCTGCTTAGTTATGCAGTCCTACACATGAGTCCCTGCAAATGTGAAATGACAGACTTAGCCAAAGGGATGACCCACTGGCAGCTCACTGTCATTGGCTTTCCCCCTGTGGATTAATTTGTCATGAACATTAGGGATATCATCCTTCAAGTCAGCCAATGAAAGTCATGGGATTGGCAGATAAAGGGCATGGGGGATTTCAAGAGGGTAGATTCACAGGGCTTTGTATATATTAGAGTGTGACATAAAGCCTGGGGCTAGTGTGTACTGCTCTGCTTCAAGGTAATGGATACCTGTCTTCTTAATCGTGTCCCCACAGAGCTGAGGAGGCTGAGGGGGGAAGGAGGATACATTGTTAAAGGGACGTATGGGCATCTGTGCACCACCGTCTGAGATTTGGACAAAATCTAGCACAAGAGTTAAAAAAAGAATCCGGATTTAGTGTCGACTTTTAGTACATTAGTTGCAACCTTTTTATACAGCACGTGTAATGTTAGTAAACTCACATGTAAAGGAATGTCACGATTATAAATTTTCTGAATGAATGAAAACATGTGTTTGTTTCTTTAAGTTTTTCAGAATTTAATTTCTCACTCTGATGGGTGTCAGCCTCACTGACAAACAGCTGGTGCCGCTGACTGAGGGCCACACATGTTGAGCTGGCCCCTCCCTAGAGGAAGAACAGGCAGGATTATCTGCTTTTGTACCAGGTCTGCAGTCAATGACCACTGACCCTCCCTGAGGAGGGGGCCAGGTGAAAAGGCGATACCTACAGAAATCAATAAAGGACAAGATTGCACTTATTATTTTTTACACATCGTGTCATTCTTTGCATTCCAATTTACTTTATCTGTCAGGGGGTTTGGCATTTCCCTCGGCTAACACGGGGATTTTGAGATTTTGCATTCCCATTTTGGAGACAATGACCGCAGCAGAAACTCATAGTAATGCTGCCTTCATCATCAGCAATCTCTTACCCCCCAGCGGCCTAGTGCTCCTGCTCCAACTCCAGAAGGAGTTGCTCCCTTTTCCTGGACTTGACCAGTGGTTGTAATCTCGTTTTACTGAACTCTAAGGACCCCACCGTCTTGTTAGCTCCAGTGCAAAGAACAAGTCCATTCATTATATGGAGCCTGATGAATGACTTGGTCAGACAGTAAGGGAAAGCCAAGGTGTAAATGTTCAACCTCTCATAAATCACATAGACGGGCAAGTCTAGACCTTAACCTACATGTACTCAGGAGTGATGATACCTTTGTATATTCCTTCCCAGTTGTGTAGAAAAATAGTTTGAGAATAGTGCTGTGCTTCTGTCTATCTCTGAATAGCAAAGTGGCTGCATATGAATAGTAGAAGCACGTCATAGGACTGAAGCATTGAAAATTCTCCTCGCAATATGGTGTCAAGATATAAGATGCAGTCATAACTGCTGACTCTTTTCTCCGGTTCTTTGCAGTTTGCAAAAACTATTCACTTTTTTTTACATTAGTCACATAGAAATCAGTTTTTCAACATGCCATTTATTTTCTATAAACTGCACATAACAGAGCTGTATTCTTCTCCTACACGCACCCACGCACTCGGAGAGATACAAAGAGTTCTTCAGACTTGGTCTTCATCACTTGTATGGGCGCTGCATCTCTCTGCAGTCATGTTTGTAAAATAGTATAATGCCTCGATTTGTCCTGAATAGAACTTCGGTGAGAGCTATGGCCTTCAGGTACTTCCTGCTTTCTGATTACAATACCACTGTCGACTGAGTCTATAAATATGAAATAAATAATCAGTCAGTTAAATTAAATATGACAAGAGGAGAAACAGGCTTATTCTGGGGTGACTTCTAAGACGTTGCTGCGTTGGGGTTCGTCTTATAAAAAAACTCACCAATTCCAGTTCAGTTCCTGGCAAAAGAAAATCTATATTTTCAGCAGATTTATGGCACCATGAACACCAACATTCATCATACACACAGAAAATACAAATAATCCATATTTTCTACAAGTTGTAAACAGTTGAGGAGTGCTTTCTAGTTACTTGATTGATTTTTCTAATTCTATTCCACAATGACCAGGACTCACACACACAACACTGTACAGCAGTAGATGCTTTATCGCCATTAAGGGTTTAATATCACTATTCTCTAAATAATGAACAGTGTGCACTATGGGGAGAGTGAATTGTTGTTGTTTCATATAATGACAAGAAAGTTCTTATTAATATCAATCAGTATCAACTCAAAGAGATATCTACAGTATAACTTAGATAATCTGTCACATTGATTACAAAACATTTCATCGGCTTTATTGACAATGTTGTTTTTATCTTCCTAGTTTAGCAAATGTAGTTCAATTATTTAGTGTCACATCAGAGTGCATAAGGAATAATTTCAAACATATGAAACGGACTGGCTCTTTGAGTTGAAACATCCAGTTTTCAATATTAATGATCTTATGCATTAATAATTTTCAGAGTTTTTTTGTTGTTGTTGTTGTTTTCATATTTGGTTATTTACAACAAGCCTCTTGGATTTGTAGTGGCGCCATTTTGTTTGTGATGGTGGCACTGCAGGTCGTCCTTCTCCACATTTCCTGTCCCATTCTCCATTCCTTAGGTTATATTTCTCCAATTAAAGCAAAGGGGCACTGACATCTTTATTAAGCTCTGCTAGTTTAAAGCCTTTTCTTTTTTTTCTTCATTGTCCATGGTAATGGACTCAGAATGTTATTAAGTTGGGAGAGAAATGATAATTTGCATAATGTTGTTTAAGCAGATAATTACTTTTGAGGTAAAGACTGCAAGTCAGTCTGCAGCCTGTGCTTTATGTACAGATGACTGCAGACAGCTTTGGACATAAATGCCCAACAAATCTCCTCTATTTTGTGTTGATGTTATAAAAACAGAAATACCTTTGTTTAGCAAACAGTGAAGAGTGGGTAGTAGCTTTTAAAAAGAAGAGGAGAGGTACAACTGCAGCGCAACTCAATCCTCAGTCTGGAAACCATCTTGGAAAACAGGCCTGAAAATGACATAGGCAGATTCAAAAGGACAAAAGACAGATGTTGTTTGGGAAGCAACTTTTTTTTCTTTTTAGTATTTAAAAATATTCATAGAAAGGATTGTGGCAAGGCCTTTCATTGTCACCTCTCTGGTTTGTGATTATCAGGGTGCAGCCGAGGTCTGAGCTGTAACCTTAAGGTGCCATCTCTGCTACCTGCAGATAATGTTGTCCTTTTGGCTTCAATGGACGGATCTCAAACGTGCATATGACATTGTCTGCCTCATGATTCAGAGATCTGAGCAATTTTTCTTTGTACAAAAATGTCAAAAATATATATTTTCTGGGAGCTTCTATGCCGGTTCAAAAGATATATCATCCCAATAAAAGGTAATGTGAGGAGACACTGAACAAAACTACTTTATATATTTGAATATAAAAAGTATAGCAGTAATATATTTCTCCTTCTAATAGGTTTTGATCTGTTTAACCCTCACCTTTACCCTAACTCACTTTAAACAGTGTTTTAATTGTATAAAAACTATAATCCGTATGTGATATTATCTGTCTGTGTCAGAGAAATCCATGGTATCATTGACCTCTGTAATAAAGTGGTTCTTTTTATTACTTTGAACTTACTTTATGTTAAGCTCAGTGCAAAAGGCCTTTGAGTCTGCTGTGGACTACTGGCTGACTAGTGGATCGTGTAATTCCTTCCTACAGGCAACGTTGGTTCAGCACCACTGCTGTCATCATCATCATCATGTTGTCAAACTTTTTTGTTCAAATAAAATACAGGAGCTCTTTGGGCTGAACACCTTTCATGTGCATGTGATATTAAATAGATTTTTACAGTTGTTTGTATACATGTAGGTACTTTTAGTGGAAAATGGGAGTGCAGTAACTGGACTGGATTTACTACAAAGCCCAAGGTTAAGGTCATCACCAATTGTTTCATATGTTTAGAAACAATAAATTGATTTAATTTTCAAACAATAGAGAGACTAAATTGCAGATCATGCTCAAAATAACTTTTTTAACACTATCAAACTATGAACCAGGATGGCAGACATCATGGTAAGCTGCAGCATGCAACAGTACACTACACTTGTGAGACTGACAGTGAAACTCTGGGTTGTCATGAGGTTATGAGAGAAAAAGGCAACAAGCAGAGAAAGACAACAAGGGGTAATGAAGGGAGGGTGAAAATAAGAGAGTCGGTTGTCAAGATAAATTTTCATTGTGCGATAGATTTATGATTGTTGCCTGGGTTACCAGATTCTGAGATCAACTGATCAGTCACAGAGTCAAAGAAGAGGGAGAGTCTGTGATGTGCAAAGAGCATTGGATAAGGAGTCAATTATACAACTGTCCAAATATCATCCCTCTGTCTCCATTCACATGCTCCCTTGTCTCCTCCGTCTCTCGTCTGTAATGGCTCTCTTCTGACTGAACGTACTATAGCCTCTCCAATTTGCTGATCTTTCAACTAAAACTAAAAGGAGCGCTCATGAGAGACTGACAAACCGACAGATGGGAAGACAGAGAGATGTAATAGAATTCAGAAAGTGCTGACGGTGTGTGGCATTACAGATCTAAATCCCCTTACGCTTATCGCTGATGATGAGTTGTCCTCTGTCAATCACTTGCATTAGATAGTGCTAGATAGTGCAAGTGACAATGTGAGTTAAGGTGTCACTGAAGTTTTCACAATTCCTTCTAAGTGGGTCAAACACTCAGTGCAGCATCAGAGCGGCATGGATGTTTCTTGAAAAAGATGAATACATAAAAGAAAAGCATATTCATATAAGACATAACAGATGCTGTTGAAGCAGGGTGGATAACACAAGGAAGCTGAACAGAGGACCAACTGATACAGGTTCAGCCAATAAGATAGAACAGGTGTTTGTCAACCAGCTGATCAAGCTGGGGCTGGACCAAAACACAACACAACGACAAAACATCAGAAACAATTTGTCTGAAGTACAGATGATGTTTCATCTGTGTCACTTGTACCTTTCAAGACAGACTAACTTTGTCATAGCAAGCTGAACCTAGCAGGTCAATGTAATCCATAACAGATGGAGGAGGAAAGGAGTCAGGCTTGGTGGCCTTAAATATTCCCTGCAGTCAGTGCAAAATCAAGGCATTAGGTCGGTTTTTCATATTCAAGCAAGTACTCAACCTCCAACATCAAGAACTTCAACTCATAAATTAGCTCATCTAAGGAAGACCATGGGCTCTAATTTCATAGACTACGCGCAGGCGCGGCGCACGTCAAATTACCACTGCACCGGCTGCGCTTCGCCTTGCGCTGGGCTTTTTGGCACGAAATTGTCACTGCACCAAGCTGAATCTGTCGACACCTCCCCCTGCTGCGCCACCACACCCATCTCGGCACACCGCAGTTTACCAATTTAACAAATCCACTGCGCACGGTTCTGCGTCGGACGAAATTACCACTGCATCGGCCACGCCAGGCTTCGCCGCGCTGCACCACGTCACGAAATTAGAGACCATGTCAAACACAAAACATCAACTTTTTTGAGAGTCAGGAAGATACAGTTAAAGAGTCTCCACGTCTGCTAACATTTGCAGTTCCATGCTGGTGATGATGACTTGACAAAGGAAGTGTACTTCTTCCTTTGTCAAGTCATCATCACCAGGAAAACAAAAAAGGGAACCTGCAGCATCAGAGCCCACCTCACTGTGGATGGACTTTTTCTCCCACTGCCCTTGACAGCATACCATCTCAACATATCAACATGACTAACCCCAGATTGTCTCAAGTGCATGATTCAATCTACGTCACTAAACTTAGCATGCAACACTGGCAGTATCGGCGCAGGGGTCAGTATTAAAATCCCCAGGCTGAAAACTGTGCCACGGTGCATTTTTATCAATGTGCTGCTTCATCTCCAATTGAGAGCTTGCCTCTTCCTGTTTAGCTACTTCACAGGCACAATGGAACCCACTCTTAAAAGGAACTCACACGGTAAACCACATTGACATTAGCCAGGCAATCTGCCATCAACTGCTCATGCAACAATTTCAATCAGCCTCTTACTGTGTGGCCAAACACCAACTCAGCAGGACTGAACTCCAATGACGCTTGCACAAAGGGCAAATAGCCTGAATTGCAAATAACAAAAGAGGAATTCCTTTGTACCACTCTTGACCATTCTCAAGGCAGCAAGAGAGCACCATACCCATTAAGGTTTAGAGGAATATCTCTATGTTGGTATGCTGCTATGTTGGTGAGAAACCATAATATGCTTCACGGAACAACCTCGAACACTATAGACTGAATACCTTGGACATAAAATTAGTCTTTTCACTCACTGTGATTACTTTTGGCAACGTAAGGGTAGTACAGATTTCATTCATTTGCCTTGGATTTAAACAAGTGTGTGGTTAGATTATATCAACAACCTTAGAGAAAGTCGATTCTTCATTAACTCATTTCACTTCACTCATGTAGATGCACTTAAAAGAATCCCTTTAAGTTCCATTTAAAGTATTTCTCTTTGTGACTTGAATTCAAAAAGAATTCACTACTTTATTGTTTATGGAAATCAACCACAAATAAATGTAATTTTTTTTTCTCAAAATTGGAAAAGCCAAAGTTTCTGTCACAAAATGCAGCTAAACCAACATCAGTCTTAGTTTTCTTCCACCAAGCAACTAGAACTGAGCTATAACAGAAAGGTCCAGCAAAGCTCTGGCCACAGTATTTGCCGCCCATCTAAAGTGTGAAACATATTTTGTGACATTTCGACAGACCAGCTTGATGGGGTTTTTTTTTTTTTTTACCAACATCAAATTTAGCACTACCATAAGCAGCAGATTTATCAGTTGTTGCACTTCCTGTTTGGGCTTTAAACTCTATCTCCTTGAGCTCTCACTCATAGACAAGCCTTAGCATGTGATTGCCACAATCTGAAGTTCTAGTTTCCTCAACTTGCAAGTTTAATTCTAGCTCTCTCAATCCTATAGCTCTCTTTACTTACTACCTGCTCCGGCAACAAGTCACATTGCTTTGCTTCCTGAGGAGATGTATGCACAAAATCCCCCTTTTTATTAAATCGAACTCAGCACCAACAAAATACTGGCCTGGTACAGACTGCATATTATTCTCTGAGAAGAAACTAAGAGTTGCTGGGTTGCTTACCAAACAATGCAGTGCGCTATCAAACAGAAAAGCTATCAAACCAAAAAAATATCCAAAAGAACCCAAGTCTGCAATGGGGCTACACTGAATGATAAAAAGCTGCACAAACAATAGGCCATGGACCAAAGTACAACCAACAATACCAACCAGCCATTTGACACACAAATCAAAATACTTTTAGTACAAACCAACCATGTACCACAATGAGCAGGCCACAAAAGCAGAGCTACACAATCACAAAAGCTCGTACAATCAAGCTTAGGCACAAACCACAACTGCTACATAACTACTAGCTTCACTCTTTGTTACAAGCATTGAAAAAGTGGAACACAGCACTAATTTGAATGCATGGCACTAAACCCTTTATACTAAAACTCATTGACACTCAAAGAAGGTTTTACAGAGGTCATTTAGTGCTGTCACTCTAATCTTAAAACAGAAGTTTAACTCCTACTGAAGCCCACATTGCTATTATTTTACAGGTGGTTTGAACACCAAACATAAAGATGGTGACAATATCAGGGTGGACTTGAATGATGAAATGGAATGAATGAATGAAAAACACATATGAAAGCACCTGAAATGTTGCAGATCTCTACCAGATTTGACCTCTTGAGACTTCTTTAAAAAGTTGTACTAATCCATCTTACAGTATGTTGACATATCACAACAAATAAGTGAACAAGTTTCATTCAAGTTATGTATGAAACTAAAACAATCAGCTAAATTCATTCTCTGAAGGCCATGAATGTCAGTCAATCAGCCCATGGAAATCCATCCAATGCTTGTTGAGATCTTTCAGTCATAACCAAACCGATAGGTCGACAGTGAAATCCCCATAGATGAGTACATGGATGAGAAATTAAAACCACAGTTATTAAATGTAAAAGTTTCTCACAATCATTCTAAGTCATTCTCTGCTTGACTTGCTGTAGCCCAACTTTTTTTAATTCTTCATTATTATTTTTAACTCCCAAAGCAGCTTTATGGTGAACTTTCTGCTCATCTACATATCCACAGAGAGCATTAGCTCCGATCTGTCTTCTGAGTTTAAAAATGTCCCTCTCTAGACACAAGAAAGCTGCTCTGTTCTGTGTTGTCTCGACAATTATGTTTAAAGTATTCATCAACAGGCCTACTGTACCACCTGCACCTTTATGCCTTTCATTCTGCCGGAAAATATATGGCATTTTATGTATTTTAGTGAAAGTCTACTAGAAACTGTTTTAAATCCTGTTAACATTTACAACTGAGGCAAAGGTTTCAGACACAGTAATTACCGTATGCACCCTGTCTCCTGGACTCTGGTGTAGGTGTCATTTTGGGGTGCGATATGTTATCTTCACCAGAGATGGTGGCATGCTAGGGCCTTGGGTGCATTTCCACCTTACCAGTTTAATTGGACAGCTGCTCAGCATCAAGATTCATACACACATACCCACTTCCTTGAGTCTGATGGCTCCTTTATTGTGACAAATACGGGGGCAATTTATTGGTCTCCCTGGACAGTAAATAGAAGGTTACATGCAGCACCAGAGCTTTAATTGCATTGTCAAGAGAAGGTAATGTCTGGCCGTGGCAGCTCTGATGTTTGCATATGAACTCACACGGATGTACACATGCACACACCACATATACTTTGCATGCACACACTGCTCTGTGTCTCAGAGAATGTACATTTACATCCACACAGTGCACATACACGAACATGCACTGTGCTAACAAGAAAATAAGATATTCTGTCAAGGTCTCCCCTTCTATGGATTCTCTCATTTCCCATCAGCTACACGTGGGACAGATATACCACACGGCTGTTTGAAGGGGCCTTATTCCGATAACACTGCCAGGGAACCAAGTGGATTACTCCAAGTTATCTTGTCACCACATACTATGAACATACTTTTATCAGATAATCTGTTGTTGGGGGAATATTAGGCTGCCATGTGTAATTAAAGTTAAGTGGTGTCAACCTCTAAGGCACTTAAGGAAAAGTCAGGGTATCACTACAACCATTAGGATACACTGCCTAGGATCCATGAATGTGTGCATAGATGATATATTTTGAGGTAGTAAATTTGACAAGCTGGTGTGTTACATGTACTTATTTATTTTTTGTTTAGCACATGAGAAGCAGTTGTGCAGTTACTATAGTTACCATCAGCTGGAGACCCAGAATTGTTCCGATGCAAAACTCATAACACTGCTCCTTGGTTACCACCAAGAGGCCTACAACCCTAAGGTCAGTAGAGGACACATTGTAATGAATATACTTTTTATTAGACCACTGAACTGAAACAGTCACCAGCTGTGTGATGATGTTATTTCTTAGCTAGCTTTACAGGGGATATCCCTGCGATATGGCGTGTTGATGGAAACTATTTAGGGATTGCCTGAAGAATGATGAGTGGTCTTCCCCTACCATTTATGTGTTTTTGTCTTTAAAGAGGACCTATTATGCTCATTTCAGAGGCTTTTAATATGCTATTGGACACCAGTTGGGCTTGTTTATTCTGATTGAGCTGTTTATATGGAGCTTTTTCATTCATCGGACATCTAAACTGATTCTAATCAGTTTATCTGGCTCCCAGCTCATGTTGACCTTTTTTTTTAATGACAAATTTCAATCCACTGGTGGATATCATTAACATCACTGGGCGTCAGTTTCTGGAGACTATGAATTTCTTTACAAACCAAGAGGAAGTGGAAAGTGACCGTTTAACATCTGATGAGGGAAAATGATGCATTTATTTGATTAAACATAGAGAACATTAGATCTAACCCACCAACCATGTTATTATTTTGTGTAGAGTCTTCACTGACCCATTAGCCACTTGCTCCATTCCTTGTTCTATTTCACAAAGGCTTTTACTTCTAATTGGTTATTTAAGGCCTGACTTACACTAGTTGATCTCCACACTCTGGTTGTCAAAGCTGCTCTACCATGCTCTGCTCTTGTACGTAAGTGAACAGTGTGCAAATGTCATGGATAAATTGGACACATGAAGTATTCATAGTTTAATTTTTTCTAAATTTACTTGCGTGATTGATTAGTTAGTATAAAAAAAATCCACATAGTTTGCTATTTAGCTAAGAATAATTATAATCACCGTCTCCATAACCCACTGTGTCATTTGACATTGTTTTTAGGGGATGAAGACCTATTCTTGTCATAATGTAGTATGAATTTCATTTATGTTTTTTCACAGTGTATTGTGTATTGAGTGCATAAAGAACAGAATCTATGTTCACCTTCATGCAAATACAATCGCTGGGGAATAGCCGGGCTGCATCCATTACCATTCTGCTATATGGGAAAAGGTCAGAAGGGGATCCTTAGGTTCATAAGAAGGAAAACTTCTTGCATTCATAAGTGTTGTGGTGCTCTCATACAGTAGTTGAGGCATGCAGGGATGGATTTTCCTTTCTTAAAAAAAAACAAAAAAACATCTTCCTCTGGTGTCCTGTTATGGTCACTTTCAGTTCTCAGTGATTTGCATTACTCACGGACTAACAAGCTCCTTCAATTACAACCTTGTGCCTTCTCTGTGAGTCATCTTACCTGGGTGTCCAAATCTTAATCCTACATCCTGCTGGATCTGTTTTAGTGAGAGATGCTTTTAGCTGCTGTTTCCTTTGAATAGCAAACTCAAAATCCTTGAGTGTAGTTAATAGAGTCAAAGCAGCTCTCACCCACACACCTCTAATCTAGTTTCATTGATTAGACTCTGGGTTTGCTAACTCCTGACTCCAATTAGCTTTTGTTGCCTGCATTAGCCTAGGGGCTCACACACCTTTTCCACCCTACACTGTGAACGGTCTAACTTATGTGTTATTGGTGATAGTTCAATTAAATTGTCCTTGTCCATTTTAACTTTGATGGCTGACTGTGTGTGCTCAGTTTTTTGATTTCCATTTTACACAGCAATAACAAATGATGTAGATATGATTGACATTACAATTTATCCACTATCATATTGCTCATGCAGCACAGTTACATCTAAATGTGAGTCATAGGAGACAAGGTTGGCAGGAAACGGTGCGTGGAGTGTACCAGGACGAGTGACAACAGATGTTGGTATGTGTTATACACTGGAAGACGTTTTCTTCAGAGATCGGTTGGGTTGCAAGTTTGAATGGGAGTCAACAACATGTATGCAATGCAAAACAAATCCATCCAAAGGCCAGTGTAAATCTACGTATGTACAGTATAGGTTACAGTGGATGGAGGTTGTGAGATAAGAACGTGCTCTCTGAAAACAAAGCCTTTTGGAAGTGCTGGTAACAATCTCAGCACATGGAGTTCAAAAACATATTCTTTTGAAACTCTAGCATCAGAGAATGTATCTAATCAGCAGTGACTCCAAACATTATCTACATAATTATAGTTTATCCAAGTCATGGGAAATCTCAAAGAAACAAAAACACTGAAATAGCACATGATTTGTTTCTCGCTTTACCTAACTCCACTCTGCAGGAATTTGTGGGTGTTTTGAAGACTTTAAAGTGCTCCAAGGAGAGGAAGATAGTAAAGCAAACTCTAACTGAATATGACATAATGAGTGCCAGAGAGAAGTGTAAAATCTAATGCATAACTCTCTAATTGGTGTCTGCTTTGGCATGGGGGTGGAAGACCACCATAAGGATAGAGCACAACTGGGGATAGAAGCAATAAATAGGAGGGAGCAGATGGTCTACTCCAGAGGACAGACACCCAAACACATGCAACAAACTGGACACCATAAAAGTTGGAATTAGGTGAGTGTGTGTATGTGTGTGCGCATCTGCTACGTGTGTTTGTGTGTGTGGGGGCTTGCAATCCATCAGCATACTGTGGCTGTGGGGCTGAACCGAGAGATTTTCTCCCTAATCAATGCATAATCATTACCATAAATAATAATAATACTGATAATAAACAAAAACAATAAATGTTTAAATTAGCATTACTGCAGTATAGTTGTATGCTTCCATTACCCCCACTAGTTTCATGTTATCTTTGAATTGTTCTGAGTCATTGACGAGTGAATTCAGTCACCCTGGATCCTCTCATTCTTCAAAGTGAGGGCAGCAGAGTTGTTTCAGTGAACAGGTCAGTGGGTGGCAGAAAAGTGACGGGCCACAAAAACTGAATCATGTGTTTGTGTGAGCGACTGTAAAACGTCGGTGGCACCACCAGCGCTGCCAGTGGGAAAGTTAGTGTGGAGCCCTGGAGCTCCTCTATGGTGCCATGTCTCCGTGTTGTGGTTATAGTGACAGCCCTCTATTTTCTCTTCTCTCTCTCCCAGACATTCAGAGTGCCCTTGCCACAGGACGACCCCATTCACTGTAAAACGCTGTGAACATTTTTCCCTCGCAGCTGCAGTCAGAACAACTTTTTGATCGGCTCTGATTACATCGCTGACAATGATTTTACTGTACTGATGAGGAACATTGGGATTTCACATACACACAACAACCACCCACCTGTATCATTGGTTTCTCTTTGACACAACCCCAGGCCGGTTTTCAGTAAAAAAATAAAAATAAAAAATAAAAAAGATTTGTGGATTTTACCATTATGCTGGTAATGAATCATTGAGCGTTAGACGTAACCTTGGTCCTAATGGAGTAGGCGTTACTTCTTTGGGTAAATAAAGTGATCTTCAGAAGATGCTTTGAATTATATGAACGCAGCTGTCCAACGAGTCCTGCTGTGGAACAAAAATGTACTTTGTTGGTGCTGATTTTATCTGCTGCATGGAGGGATTCGGTTTGCCATCGTGTCTGCAAACAGCGATTGGAGTGATCGACCACAAATGGCTCCTATGCAAATGAAAAAAGTCCAAACTACAGGTGGTTCCAAATTCTGATACAGAGACGGTAAAAGGATGTTAAGGTGTTATGAGTTGTAATTTTGCAGTTCCTCTGATTGCCAAACATATAGCAGGGAATGTGTGGGTAATAAAGTGAAGGACAGGCACCGGTGAAGTCACACTTACTGTACCTCATGTGGCCCATTCATTAAGGTCTTTAAAAAAGCTACACAATTTGTCTGTATACAGTACATTTACTGTCATCTTGCACATCTCTGTACAAGAGCAGACGCTCAGAGCTGCAGATGAAGCTAATGTTCAGAGGCTGTGATTATACAGGACTTGACAGTACGTTTGCAAAGCTGGGCCGAACACGTCAACACCTGATGGGACAGTGTCTCTTGTTGAAGGGGACCAGACGGACGGTGGTGGGAGCACATGCCCGTCTCCTTTTGGGACCGAGGATGGCAGACGTCAGTGTCGACTCCCCTGGTAATCCAGCTGTTAATAATGTGTTTGGTTTCCCCAGTTCTCGCAATCAACATTCAGTCCAGGTGTGCAATATTTATTTAGTATTTGCCAGAAAATCATTCTTCAGTGTTTCCTCTACATTCATGTAGGAGTGGCGGCCCACCACGGATGGAAATTAGCTTCGAGCTAAATCCGGCACTTTTACATGACGTGATGTGCACGTCATAAATTGTACAATAATGTGCACTGTCCTGTCAAATACACAATAAATGAAATTGGGTGTGCAACTGAGACTGGGAAATGGTTAAAGTGTGCAAAAACACACAAAGCTCATTCACACAGATGACAAGCATGAACACACAGTCACAGATATGTTGTTTCCTAAACATTATTTTTACCAAGACAGCCTCAGTCTAGGAAAGGGACATGATTTTCTCATCCACCTCAGTACACAGCATCTTTATAGTTCAGTGTATTGAATCAGATATCAAAAGTAGAAAATATGATCAGCACTTACAAAACAACGTCAGTGGGTTTTATCGCATTCATTATCAAAGGGCAGTAAAGCAGGAGAAACATTTTCCAGATGACAGGAGGTCTTCTTTCGTGCTCTAATCTGTCAGTTCTTGCATTCTGTACTTAGGTGATTGAAACAGCCTCCATTTCACAGCTGTGGGCACTTAATAATTCAGGAATCTAGTAGAAGTGATACAAAGTACAAACAGAAATGAAGACAGCGAGGGTCTAGCACACATCAGGCAAGGTCATCATGAGTGTGGAACTGAAAAGATGATTTGACTATTGAATTTTTTTTCTCAGCTTCTTTAACCTTCCGACAAAAACATATAAAAATGCAAACAATGGATTGCAAATAAACAACCGAAAACCGATCAGAGCGCCTGAAATCATATCAGAGCCGATAGAAAGGAGGTGCACATGCTCTGCACGTTGTGTGTATTAAGTTAAATTGTAAACCTCAATCTTCCAAGGCAGATTTCTTTTCCAATCCCTGCCGCCCAAAACAGAAAATCATCAACTCCCAATAGTCAGTGGATCCCAACTGTCTGTTCAATAGTTAAGATGATGTGATTAAGGTGCAAGGAATCATGTTCCACCTACAGAGAAGGTGACCGTCATTATCCACATGTCATTTTAGTTGTAATGCTGAACAATGAGAAATAATTTCCCTCAATAAAGGTTCATTTCCACTTCCACTGTACATTCATCACCAACCCCATGTAGGTATCCTCCAAATGCACTTTGGCTACAGTCAAACCCTGGACAAAAAGGGCCATCAGGGGGAGTTCAGAGGTAGGCTATTTTAGGTCATTGTCACATGTTCTTACCTAATCAATATCACAACACATGTCTTTCCTTTTACCTCTTTCATTCATCCTTAAATTGAAATGCTTTTGGGCTGTTCTTCTTGTGTGCTTTTCTCTGCATCCTCTTCTGTAAGACCTTGGTTACCTCGGCTACAGTAGATAAAGACGGCTCCATCCAGACACAAACAAGGTGAGGGCTTCATTATGACCTGAACTCTGTGAGGGTCAGTGTGGGCAGAAAACCTTCAGTGTATCATTGCCTTTATATTTTGCATACAGTCCCCATTTCACTCACCCAATGTAGAAATATTGCTTCACACTATTGTGATTTACTTATGCAAATTCAAATGCAGCCCGATAAATGACTGAATATTGTTTTTAATGGGTGTTACGAAATGATCATTTAGACTGAAAATGTACTGATGTGCTTTGCATAAAAAAGAAAAAAAGATTGTATTGTGACATTATAAATGTATTCCTGTTCATTTACAATTTGATTTTGTAATTTCTATTTATTACAGTTTCATTCTCTTATTAATTTACTCTTCTAAACACATTAGGATAATATACTCTATGACTCCTTCATTTAATCACAAGGAAGAAGCAGAGCTTGAATATTACTTCTAAGAAAAATAAACTCCCTGAAAGAAAGAAATAATTTTCTTTTCTTTTCAATCCTATGTAACCTTATCTTATATAATCCCCAGGAAATGTTTAATGTCAAGTCATTTCTATTACTAATTGTCCCAACCTCCACTAATATGTTGCATCCTTGAGTGATTTCCTTGGGGTCTGTGTGCTCTTATCCCTGTCTCTCCACAAGGTATTTTAACCTGTTGACACACAAGATTAAAATATATCCCCCATAATCCAATTTTCCTTGCTAACGCCACAGCTTGTCTAATTCTGTGTGAAACAGCTAAAACATGTTTTGTATCAGTGGTGTGTAAAATTACCTTTGGGCGGTTTCATGTAACTCACTGCTGTTCACAAGAAGTAAAAAAAGATGTGTGTTTCCAGTTGTGACTGACAAGAAGCTGTCATTTGGTCCAAGGCGATGTCATGCCTTTTGCTATGCTTAGCATGTTTGTAGCGCACAGAACTGGCTGTGTTTCAAAAAGCCTGTTGCTGTTGATGAAGAGGCTCACAACAATTACATCTCTTACATCTCTATGAAGATATCACTTCTGGGTTTTTTTTTAGGTACAGTAAGTTAAGATTTCAGTACCAAGATGTAGTTTAGAAAGTAAAAACAAAAAAAAGGGTATAATTTGAGGACAAAGAGGGTTCATACGGGGAGCAATATAGTATGATCTATGTAAGTTTGTGGTGCAGTTACACCGATGGTTTCCCAAAGGCCAGAGAAAGGAGTCTGCAATCAAAAGTTTGAGGAACATCATTAAAAATTTGTTTTATCACTGATCATCTCCATGAAATTCTCGTGACATAGGACTTCCAAACTTTTTGTTGGGACTGCTGCAAACACCACAGCCAAATATATACAATTTGTACAATTTGCTGGAAGAATAAAGCATTTCAAATGTTCAACTTAACTAACAAAGATTCTCAACATTTGTCAAAGTGTGATGCAGGATCTTGAGGCTCACCAGAAATGGCTGTGTTCTGTGATTTACTAGCGTTGGTGGAAAAAATCAATACAGTGTAGTATAGTGATATTTTGCATAGCAATGTTGTATCAATATATGGACGCCAAGTATTGATCTGAATGGACTAAGAAGTTTATCTTAAATAAAACAGATGTTAAAATAGTTTTCATTTGGGGACGCCATATGCAGTAGAAAAAATCCAATAAGAGGTGTTCGACGGACAGGCTGGGGAAGTCTTCTGTCCCCCATGCAATTAGCTTGCACAACTCTCTGGTGTGTGTGTGTGTGGAGGGGGGGGGGGGCTGAAGAGGGTGCAGGGACATGATACTACATGACACTACAGCACCTTAGGGTGCACTACAGCACTTTTGAGTTGGGACAAGAATTATATTCTTTTAACTTGTTTCATCTATGTATTATTTAACTTTGATATGTGTTTTTTATTGTGTGAGAGAAGCTGAATGTGAAACTGTCTGTCTGTCTGTCTGTCTGTCTGTCTGTCTGTCTGTCTGTCTGTCTGTCTGTCTGCAACATGCTTTGGGGCTGGAGAATATCCTGTCTTGCTGATTTTATTATTCATTTATTTTTTTGACCTTTGTAAATCATCCTGCAATTGTTACTCAATGTAATTATATGTATGTTCTGTTGCTGCTTGTAAACTAGTCGTCCCTGTAAATGAGGAAAACCTCAGTGAATAAAGTACAAAATAAAAAATCTAATCTACAGTATATATTGCTGCATTTTGCAAAATTGTATCTGAATATCATGTGAATAAATATCCGAGGACATCTGAGTTCAGGATCTGTGTGATAAACAAATATTGTGTAACTACTGTGGCGGTGTTAGAGATGATCCAGTGAATGACAGTCATCAGGATCTCATCACTTCTCGAGAGAGAAAGCAACGGACCAGTGAACACACCAGGTGTCATGTTGAGCTGCTGGAATAATAACCTGAGGCCACGATCATTTCTTTGTTACCTCATTCATTAACACCTGTTGTGTAGTACATGATGAACATTCAATCATTTTATCAGAGACTATATCAAGACTTTTTGTGGTGGCTATTTTTTTTTTTTTACAGCAACCTAATCAATAGTTATTGTGCTATGTAAGTGATGTGAGGGATGAGGTGACAAACCACAACAATGGTGTTCTTCCACAGAGCACCGATGCTATCATGGCTAAACAGACACATAAAGATTGAATATGCTGCAGGCTCATCCACCACCCTGACCTTCAACCCTCCTCTTCACTAATCCAATTATCTAAACACACAAGCAAAGAAAATCTTATTCTCAGCGCTCAATGACAGTCATCCACCCCACCTGAGGGCAAACAGATCCCATTTCAATTGTTGTAAGACGAGTCATAATAAGGCTAATAAAGTGAGGTTGTAGACAATTACAGCATATTAATTACTCTTATATGAGTCCTTGATCTCCTTGAACTCCCCTGGCATTAATGCCATTGGTATGACAGAGAATCACTTCAAAACAAGAGTAATACTATATCACAACAAAGCCATGTTTTCATTTTCAAGCTCTCTGCTTCCTGTTCCTTCTGTTTTCCACCTACTTAAGCATGCATGGTCAGGCAGCAGCCGAGTCCGCTCGTTTGTCTCATTAGTGGAGAAGACAGAAAGAAGTATGACTCTCCTGAAATACCTGCCCTTGCCCACAAGTCAGGGCAGGCAGTATGAAAGACGACCATATTGAAAAACCCGCTTCTGATTGATTTTCTGTATCGCACATCAACAGCAGGGGGGTAGGCGAAGAGTTGACAAGTTTCTGTGTTTGTTTGTGTTACTATCATTGAACTAAACATTTATCCTTATAAGGAGTAAAGTGGTCTTTATGAGGCGGCATGCCACATTTCTGCCTCGTTATTTCACATTCCGGCTGGAGGAGGAGGTGATAAATAAAAAACCTGACTGAATTTAGCCTTAAACAAATTCTTAAGAACATTATTTAAACAGCAAGTGAACGGAGTGTCAGACTGTAACAAGAAGAATTTGGATTTATTTTTTTACCAGATTAACTTTTGCTGTTTATTCTACACAGAATGTATTCCAACATCCAGTAAATCGACATTTTCGTTGCATCTGTACTTAGAGATTCAGCGGTATCATGATGGCGATCACAATCAATCATAATCATAAATACTGTCATATTACCATGTACCATGTCTACTGTGAGTTACAGCATAGCAGTTTCAAATTAAAAGTCCTCTACTGTAGTACTTCAGTGGACAGAAGGCCTTTCTTTCTCTGCAATTCTCATTCAATATCTATCCATCAACCTATCTGACTTCCAACCTACCGATCTTCCTCATGAATTAAATCTGTGACACTGGAAAGATAGATAAGAATGGATAAAGCTTCAGAACACTAACAAATCTATGATGTACTTTATCATTAGATCACAGCACTTGAACAAATCAGGGAATTATATAATTGATCTAAATACATGAAGTCGCCTTTGACCATGAACTACAGTATAATCACGCTGTTCAAAGAATTAAGATAACTTCGATCCTCATGTACTGATGATTACTTAGGATTTTTTTTTTTTTAAAGGTGAGCTTATTTCAACTTTCTTTATAACTATGTAACAAGTTTGAACCTACCTGGTGCCCTCCAATTTTAATCTGTAAACTTTGAAGTCAAGGTTGGAAGTAAATCTATGTGCACAGATGTAATAAATAGGATGCAAGGTTTTTCTTTGAAGGCACTCCAGATGTCTTTTTATATCAATCTTACATTGGTTTAGAGGTAGCCTTCTTTCATGTCAAAACCTCATAGCAAAAAGGCCATGGCTTCAGCATTCATTATAGATGGCTCCTGAGAACATTCTCATGAATGAAATAACAGCTCATACTTGAGGAAAAAGTTTTAAGCTATGGTTGACTTGTAGCGTTATTCACCTGTAGCATAGTACCCCAATAAAGACAAGGCAGAAATATGATTCATATAGACATTATTTGAGTTAAAGACATAGGCAACCATCTCTTTTCATCTCTTTTTCATGTAGATGCCATTCACACATACAGGAAAGAAATATATCTGAAGTGTGGATTGAATGCAAAGCCCTGCAGTAATTGGACCATCCCAGTGATGTTCAGTGATGGGATTCACGTACAAACAACACAACACTAACACAACGCAGTCTGCAAAAAGTAAGTATTTTTGTGAACTCAGCAGGAGGCAGAAACAAAAACAGGAATGCATTAATTAGAGATGAGTTGCTCTGACTCGGTGCGGTTAACGTGAGGGGTGGGGGGGTGGGGGGGTGGGGGGGGTCGTGTGGCGCAGTGGTACGATTTTATCACGGTACTTGTGTCTCGATATGATATTATGATACGCTGCAATATATTCCAGCATAGCTTTTTTCAACTAACGATGTTTCCAAATTAAAACTTTGTTGACATCTGTTTTCTCTAAAACTATAAACTTCTTTCCATGTGGGATATGACTGAAGGCACAAGTTGACAAGCCCCCATGAGTTGATAGACAGGTAAAAAAAAAAAAAAAAAAAAAAGAAGACGACGAATCGGAGTCAAATCAAAATCCAAGTTCTTCAGTTAACAGTTTGTTTCCAATCAAACTATTATGAAGCACCAAAAAATAATTTGGCATTGTTGAGCATCTGTGTCTGCAATAGTGACTGTCTGGCAGAGTTGGCTAATAAAATAAAGTCTTTTATGTCATTGGGTGTAGTGGCAGAAGCCTGCACAATGATCTTGCTTTATCAATGTCCATTACGGAGCCAGAACACTGTGAGACAAAATTTGAAATATATTTACTGTTAGGCTGCACTGTGTCATTTTGTAACATTGTGCCGCAGGATTTTTTTAATGAACAAAATTTGCCGTGGCTCAAAAAAGGTTGAAAAACACTGCCCTAGCTGACATACGATTACTGAATGCAATTTTTTCAATAAACTTCACAAATCATTAGAGCATTTTCACAAGATACTTTGAAAGAAAACCCACACAGTTCTTTACATTACATTGTGTGTTCACACTTGCAGAATGATATCCATTTATAGCTCAACAGATGGCCGATGTAAACATGGGTTACTACTACAGTATGCTACATCCCCAGAGCTGTGTCTACGTGATGAATTGCAACAGCAGTCACTGTCTGCTCGACCTACTTTGTCCTCAGTTGACATAATTCCAGTTTAGGTTATAAGCAACATCTATCAAAGCCTCTGTTGGTTAAATTTGATTCCTTTTTGATTTGATCTTGATTTTTGATCACATGTTGCTTCAACAATAACCTGTAGTCTGACAGTGAAACAGAGCCGCAATTAACAGCACTTAACACAATGAATACATATCCTCACGGCTGTCACATATTAACAGATAAACTGCATTAAAGCTGTGGTGAGGTTCACTTTCAAGCGAAGGAAGTCTGACACACTGTGTAACAACTCTTCTTATAGATTTCCAGGGCTATATTGAGTTTCTGGTTGCGGAAGTATTTTTCCCCACTCATGTGTCTCTGTGTTCAGTAATGAATAAGAAGTAGTTGAAAACTTCATAATTCAGAGTGTTTCTCTAATGGCCTTCAGTTTTAATTATTTGAACTTCATGTCTGGGCTTTTTTCTTCTTCTTCTTTTTGAAATCAGTTTGGTTTGGTATTTGGCTGAAAATGCAACAATAGCCATGAACCTTGGCCAGTAAACCCACAGAACTAAACGTAAGGTGGAAGAACAAAGCAGCCTCTGGGTCTTTGATCCTAACAGGGTTGTAATTTCTGAACATGTACTTTTGTTCTCTTGCCCTAACCAATTTGAATATTTGAGTACAAAGGGCAGACATTGAGGCAGTTTTAATGGTGCATCAGGAAGGGATGTGGCAAAAGGTTCATGGCAAATATAAGACAAAACACACACACACACACAAGTCATTGTGGGAAGAAAGGGTGAGGAATGATTCATGTCCATGCAAGTCGACTACCACAGTCCAGAGAGAAATTAATCATGACACAGAGGAAACTGAGATATAACCTCCCACATCACAACACAGCAAAGTCAGCCTGTTTAGTTGGAAATCAAAAGCAAAGTTACAATTTTGGAGAGATGTGCACCTGCAATTACAATCACAGTTGAGAGTTTGGTAGAAACAAAACAATAGTTTGCATTTTGCATCTGCAAGTACAGGTCATCTATAATCTCTCTTTTTTTCCTCTTCCTCTTCCCTTTGAATAAAGTGGAAGTCGTTGTTGAAAACTAGGCCTGCATGATATCAGCAAAATGTGCGATGTTTAATATTGCGATGGTGATATGATTTGCGCCGTATCTGAGGGGCCCGACATAAGTTAAGTTACATCTTTCGGTTTAGCTCAGGTTACAGGTATGAGGTGTGTGAGTGTGAAGCGAGTGTGGAAGCATGGCTCCTGTAAACAAAACTTACACATTCGGCATTTTCTTTTTCAATCTGATATCACACAAATGTGATTAATTTCCTTTTTCAATAAAGCTTTTGTACAAGCAGGTAAGAGTAGGTTGCTACTGTATTAGTGATAGATGAACTATTGATGCAGCAGTAGCAGCTTGCTTGGTAAAGGTAAAAGAAAACCTGAGAGTGAAAGCTGAACAGACAGAGCACAATACTGTAGAGACAAACAGACCTCATCAACCCTAGCCAGTGACAGAGAAACAGACCTATCACCTGGAGAAAGGTGAGTCTGCTGAAAAAGGAAAGAGACAAGCGATAAAAAAAAAAAAAAACATTCAGAGATGAGAACTGACGGCCCGTCTGCCCTCTGGTATTGTTCATCAATTTGCACCATGTCCTGTGGCAACAGCACTGTGCAAGGTTCCACTGCAGTGTTAAAAAACAAAAAGTTCACCCAGCTGCTTTGTGTGAGACGTAGCACCGGCAGCCAGTTAGCTTAGCTTAGCACAAAGATAAGAACAGGGAGAAACAGCTAGCCTAGCACATAAGTATATTTCCCTAAATGCTGAACTTTTCCATTAAAGACTGGAGTTAAATGCAAATAGAAAGAGAAGAGCTGAAAGTGAAGGACGACCTCTTCAGAGGTGTGGGTGCAATGCTTTAAAAATGCTGAATCGCCTTTGGATTTTAATTGGAAGGCCAGTTACACAGAGGAGTGGTTGTGTCCAGTAAAGATTAAAACAGATGCTGAGTATTCACTGACCACTAAACTCACTGAAAGCGGGCAAAAATAAAACATTAAATAAAACTGGTAGACAGCGAGGGGAGGTCAGACTGTTCTCTCTGGCTGACACCCACACAGAGAGAATGAAAATAATCAAGATAACAAGTAATTAAAGCAATTAACTGTGACCACCAAGTTCCTAAATGACAAAAATGAACTTGTTTTTCCATTTGACATATGATGAACTAAGTGAGTAGGAAGTTTAAGTGTTTATTTTCAAACCTACGTATACACAGTATAAACATACACTAACATGAGTAATGTATAGTCAAGCACTGTAAGGTCTTTAGGGTCTTAATATGGGTCAAATATGATATCTTATTTTGCATACTTTTTTGGAAAGCTTTGGCGCAGTTCAGCATTGATATCCTCAAGAGTATCAGCTGAAAGCAACATGGATCATCCAGTTTCAGTGGAGAATGCAGCTGCGTGTGGTCAGTAGGAGATGGATATATGGATTGGGTTTTTTTTGGTTTGTTTTAATAGAGCCCACTGGGAGCAAATCTAAACAGAATAAAATTGGGTCTAAAATATCAAAGTGGAGCCTAAAAATAGGGCAGAAGAAGCTACACTGAAGCACGCAGCAATCCCCTATTCTGCCCATGGAGGCAAGGGTTACTGCAATTATTACTGCATTTTTCAAAATTACATCAAATACTGTGTGACCTCCATGTGGGTCTGCAAATCATATCTTTGATAAAGTGTGTCAAACAAACAAACATGAAATTTGCTTCCCCTTTATAGTCACAATAGATCCGTTAGGCTTAGATTAGAGAAGATGCACAAAGTGCCTTTTCAAAATGAGACTCAGTCTGGAGCACCATGGCTCAACAGGGGATGAATCACTAAAAGCATCTCGGAGGGAGAAGGGGAACAAAACAAGTCTCTCGCTTGTCTGAAGCCATGGCATCCCAACATGTTTTTTCATGTAAAGACCAAATAATTGTTTGGTTTCATTTATATCTCATTCTCTCTTTTTTGTGCGAAATATTCACAGTATGCTCTGTGGGAGGTTTTGGAAGCGCTGTTCCCTATTGGGAGCTAATATCCAAGTCAGCAGTTCTCGAATTGTAATGATAGAGTGCCCAAAAATGTAATCCCTCCTTGACTGTCTCCCATGGTGAGTCAATGACATAACTGACAAAGCTATTACTTCAGACAAATGTCTCTGGCAAATTCACACCAGGAAACCAAAGCAGAAATAATAAAACCATCCTTCTTTGAAACTTCCAACACTTCTTTCACTTTCTTTTTCCCTTTGTTTTCCCAATGTGTTTGGATCGTATTGTCTTTGGTGCCCATTCAGTAAAAAGGTGTGGCAGTGTCTTAATGACCTCTCAGACTGTTTTCACATACAGGTCACAATCACCCAGACACAAACATTGTGTTAGTCCAACTAAGACTGAACTTCTCCAGATTCCACTTCAACACCCAGATGATGCGATGGGAAACCAATTTTCTTCTGCATGTATTCGCATCAATCTAACTGAAACTGGACAATGCAATAGAGACGGCAAAAAACCTGGCCAAAAAAGAAAGTATTTAAAAAAAAGTGCCTTACCTGATGCATCAGCACCAATTCAGTGCATTTCACAATAAACAACACACAGTACAACCACCAGCCCGTGGTCCAAGTCATCTGTAGATATTTTCAGCCCCACCCGGCCCAGACCAGCACGTCCGGTCAGGGATAACTCTCAGCTGTTTACTTGGCGAGAGAATAGGTCAACCGGAAATGGGGAACATATTACCCGCCTTCTGAAATGACGCATATCGCCACTTATTGTTGAGGAGGCCGACATGTTTCCATCAACTGTTAGATTTTCCCGGTTGCATGTAAACTGGAACAAAGACCAACTTGAGCTACTGTATGAGCATAGCTTGATTTAGCTACTGTACAGACTTTCTCTAACTTATTCTTGCCTACAGACACTTTGATATGTGGACTTACTTGAGGCAACAATCTAAAATGAATAGTTTGAACTCAGTATCATACAACATGTCAGTGATACTTTTTCCTCTATCCTGAAAGTTACATTTTCCCCACAAGATTGTTTACCTGTCAGTAGATTACAGTTAGACTTTGCTGATTACTGATGAACGTCTACCAAGGAGGTCTTAATGACAGAAATGTGACAATTGGAAACAACACCAATGACATTAAATGATTCTCACTGACAAATTCAAAACCAGAGATAAAAAAGACATTGTGCAAGCAGCAGAAAAAGCTAATCAACAATGTGATTGATGGTGTGAAAATATTCATTTAAAAAGTCATATCGACAGACATAACAGTAGTAACAGCAGCCTAAACAAGCTAACCTTAGCTTTTGTTATTGTGTGTGGAGCGTTGATACCACAGCCAGCCAGCTGTCAGAGCTGACAAACAACATCAACAACAACAACAACAACAGTAACTTTTCAGGACGTGCACATGGCGACAACATGTCACACGTTTTTCTCTCCGACCCCGAGTTTCCTGCTCAGATCCAGACTCTCTGTGTTTGAGCTGCTCTGACAGTGTGTGAGGCGAGTTTCTGGCGTTTCGTCCGTTGCAGTGTTTGCGAATTGGCTTTAAAGTTTAAGGTTGGAGATCCTATTCTGGAGCATTTTTGACAAAATATTTTGAAATCCTCTTCACACTCCGATTGCAACCAATTCATAGAATGGTCTTTCACAAAAATGAAAAAAAGTCAGTCACCTCTGGGACAGAAAATCCTGTAAAAAACGCCATCCAATCATCTTGAATGCAACGTTCAAGTCAATTCACACAATCTCAGCCAATCAATCAAATCACTGCAATCGATTTCTGCCATTGGACCACACAAATACATGACTGAGACATGCCAGACAACAAGATGAGGCTTTTCTTCCCTTAAGATGGACCAATATGCTACACGTGTACAGACACACACATGATCTGTTGAGACTGCATGGATCTGCAGCTCTGTACTACTATCTGCTGTTGGATCGTGTTATGTTGGAAAGTCAAAAGAGAAATTTTTGATACCGGGGGCGGGACTAGATAAGCTTTTGCTTCTCCCGCTTTCCCTTTCGGCCATGTTGCTGTATTACTTAAACTGAGATGATGAAGTCTGATTTAACTAACATGTCCGAAATGAATTAATAAATAAATAAAATTGGATCGTGATGTGTCCATTAAACTGCCGTCTCTCTTCATGCACTTTCTACACAAATGAGCCATGAGAAAAAGTTAGAAAGTTAGCGATGCTGCGCAGTGACACGTGACAGTATTGGCTTCGCGGCTCCACCTTGACGTGAACCCAAAGCTGAACAAGCATCGCGTTGTGTTGTGCTAGAACCGTTTTTCTAACCCTACCTTTAAGTCGCCGGTAACTTTTTCCAGATGATCTGCATCAAATGCAGAATATCTCCAGTGAATCTCAGTGAACCGTTTGTTGCACCCACACATGCTGCTGTCGCTCCACATGTTGTCCCTGTTTACTCTGTCTGCCCTCCTCCTTCAGTTTGATGTCAGAGTACAGAACACTTACAGGGTTATTATACTGTTACATTATCACACCTCCAGTATCCAAGACATCTTTGGTGCCTACGGATTCGTCCCTACACACACACACACACAGCTACTTAAATGCTAAGTTAGAACATTACGTATAACCTGTTTAGTTTCCTAGCAGTATGTCAAACCTCTCTGCACAATCTCTGCAATTACAGAGAAGATGATAATACCCTTTTTTAATTTATAATTGAAAATAGTGTGCCTAATTTCAGCAGGCCATACCGGTTTAAATGACAGCTTATTGGCCAGGAGTTCCATTAATTGCTGACCATGCACTGGCTAAAAGCTGGTTAATTAGCCTTCTACATGCAGACTGAGTTTGGCCTGCTACACATGAAAAAAAAAAGGAAAAGAGAAAAAAAAAATACAATACAAACAATGCACTCACTTCAGCTCACCCAGGATCTCTCTTATGGGCCTCCCAGAATAAAAGCAGTCTCTCCCCCTCAGCCGGCGACCATTTCCCATCTCGTACTTGTTCACTCTGCGGACACAGCAAAAAGAAATATTTCTGCCATCAGTAGAGAGCAGAATACACCACAACCATATTCACACACACGGCTGTATCCAATGAAGCACATTGTTCAGTCAAACATTTTAACAGTCACATCAAATGTGAAGAAGCAGGTGCGCCAGAGGAAATGTAAAAAAAAAAAAAAGACACAAGCAGAACACAGAACGGCGCCTGAGTTATGATGATGATGGAGTGTGTTGTGTTTCAATATGCTGCACGCACACACACAACATGATCAACATATGAATAAACAGTGAATCACTGCCATATTTCAGCATTCACTGACATTACTAGACGATGATTGAATCCTCTACACAGTGAGATTGTTTGCAGGCTTTACAGGCAGTGTTACAACATGAGAGCGAGCCCCTGCAGGCTCCTCACAGTCTGTGGAAGAGGATTATTGAGCAGGAGGTGTAGATAGAGGTGCAGGAGGAGGGTATGCAGAGGACAAGAGCGGTGGACTCGTGCTGCTGGATAACTTGTTCCATGTTCACTCAGGGCATCATGCTGTACGACTAAAAAAAGACAGGTGCAATATCTTGCAATGTGTTGTTTGAGAGGGAAGTTTGTTTCCTGAAATCACAGCTGAGCTGGGAGATGGCAGCGTCGAAGGAGCGCGTCTCCACACAGTATGAAACATTTGTCTAAAATCACGATACAGGTGTGAAACATTCCCCTGAATCAACATACTCACAGTATCTAACTTGAGATGAGCTTGTGTTCACTCCACTTCACCTGACCTAAGGGAACATGCAAAATAATTCACTATATCCAAAAATGAGGTTTAGTGGTAAGGGGGACCTCAGGGCACATTATGATTCTTGTTGTTGATGTTGTTTAGCTGTAGTTTCCATATCTGGCAAACTTAAAATTCTTTATATGTGCATGCAAGGTATTCTTTTTTTCCCTTGATGTCATAGAAAAGGCCCCACTACAGTACACCACTGCTTATACACTACATGTTATTGTGTTTTATATGAAACAATAAGGTAAGACAAAATATACTTCATGGATCCCAGACTTGGAAAACTCCTGTGCCACAGTAGCAGGCATAATATACACATACCACCAGTAAAAAAAAGAGTAAGAGCAAAGAACAAAATATAAACAATACATAATATAACAGTACAGTATAGAGAATTTGAATGCCGAGTGTGGCACAGATGGTTGGGTCAGAAATGCAACAAATACATACAATTTACATAAAGTTTATTATTAATCATATTATTGCATTTTAAATTTCTTCTTCTTCTTTATTCTGCAACTAAACAGAGGTTCAAACTTTAATTCGTCACATTAACAAAATAAAAACTCAGGAAGGAGGTAGACTGTGTAAAACTGCAAAAACAAAACAAGAAAATCAATACTATGAAAAACATCAGGAAAATACTTCATCCTTGGTGCAAAACATCTCATCTGTTTTCAACTCAAGCTATGACCAAAGGCGCGTGTGTGTACATTCGGTTAATATAGGAGCTTCAGTGTGCGTACACAGACACACACACACACACACTAGTTGGACTTGTCAGAGGGAAGTGGCTGTGCGCTGGCAGTGCAGCTCTCTAGGTGGCATCAGCAGAGGCCACGGACACCTTTCACCTCTACGAAGCAAATGATTGATTCTCTATTCCCTCCAAGTGCAAATGGCCGTGGTCCACATCTGGAACGTGGCCTTGTCAGCTGGAAAGCATCACTCCAGGCTTGCAATGTGAAATGAGTAAAGGGCCGCTGAAGCAACGCAGGATCTCTACATTAAATAAAAGATAGGAATAGTATTAACCTTGAGGCTGCTCGGTAACAAGATAAACCCAGGGGCTCGTCGTTGCCGTCTTTTAATCACCGACAGAACACCATACATGTATGTGAGCTTCTCTTCACACTGAGTTGGTACCATACACAATACAGCAGAATACCTGCCAAGGCACTGGAGCCTGCACTCTGACCTCTTCAGATGAGTGAAGGAAAACACAATTTTCCTTTGCAGGTTCACTTCTTCATGAATCCTCTTCATTTCCATATGAGAACTGGTTGGTTACACTACTTCCTGTATATAATTTAATAACTCAACATCACTCAAACTACGCAGCACAATTGGATGTTTCTTTTATTACCTGTAATCCTCTGACGATTAACTTTGTGTGGATTCTTTTAACGCATGTGGTAGCAAAGTCACAGTTCCCCTTCCGGCTTCTCCTGGTTATATACGTGTCACAGTGATGACAAACGTTATTACCAGGCGAGTAGAATAATTAATTTCCTCCGTCCAAATACATTGAAGGGATTTGTCTGCATCGTTTTTTTCCAAGCTACCAAGGAGCTGGCTGAAAGAACTGGAAGTCCCTCGTTTGAATAATTCCTCCATTGTTGAACTGAACATGTGATATGAGCCACGGAAAGAGCCAAGAGCACACGACACACTGTTCTGGTGCATTTCATCTATGTCATAATGTTAGTTTATTGTAGAATCAGTTTAGTTATTCATGTCAGTGTCTGCCTTTTTCCCACAGCCAGATGTTTTTTTTCTATATTGTAGCCAAGTGTCATGGATAAACAGGTCAGGACCTTGTGTTATGATACATATGTCACTTTACAAACACATAATGTACCGGCTGCAATAAGGCTTATTATTTATGTTCATGCTGCTGGTTCACTGCTATGGTAAGAGCTTCTGTTCAGTGTGTTTCATCTGCAGGATTAATTGGCAAAAACATGGAGAACATGAAGCTGTAGGATGACTCACTTCCAGGAATTCAAGAATTTCCATTGAATTATCTGAACCAAAGTGGAATAAATAAATATTAAAAACAAAAAAAAGGAATTCAAGAATTTCCAAATACCTAGTGCAGTTCTAATGTAGGATTAATCTTAAGAAAGAGTCACATGGTTTTCATTTATCTGCCACAACACAAATGTTATAAATTTGTGCAGAGGTCAGTGGCTACACATCTGACATTTGAGAAAAGGAGGTTACGCTTGAAAAAAAAATTATATGAAAGAAATCCTGCTTAATCATCATGCATATAATATGGATGACGTTACATTGGTTCATACAGTTCAACGTGTAGCACTTGAAGCCTTGATTGTGAGCCAGGGTCTAGAGAAGATACATATGGCACTGAGCACCAGAGGCATAAAAACATTCAAATGTCAACTATCATGTCCCTGATCTTCTCACCCTTTTCGTAGCAAACACAAACACACTCCTGTGCCTTCACTTGGACTCATGGTACATGTAGATAACCAAGGGCCCCAACGTTTCCCAGCTACGCAGCAGTCGATAGCACACGGGCCGGTGGCAAGGCCACGCATGCTACGGACATGAAATATCGACTATTAATGTAACAGAGAAGTGATGTGTTGAATTTATTTTCACACTTTTGATCATTTAAACCTGTTTGTTTCACGCAGCATGAACATTTTGTTTTTTTTTTTGTTTTTTTTTTTGTTTTTTGTTTTTTTTTGGGGGGGGGGTTTGAAAGGTGTAATTATGTCCTTGTGGATTACGGGGTAATGAGTTATCAGCACGGAAGGTTCCTCTAAACGCCACAGGTCACGATCCAGATGAGTCTCAAATACCTGTCAGGGAACATAACCCCCCCACCAGGCAGGTCAAGTAAAGAATTAACACTCTTGGACTTGGTGTTGACTCATGGTCGCAATAATGACAACGGTTCCTAGGCAGCATAAGTGCTGCTTGGCCCACGTCCAAATTTAACAGCATTAACAGAACCACAAAAAACTCAGACCAAATCTGATGCAGATGGACAGGATCTGTCACAACTGTGTCTTAGCGCTCTTACAAGTCTTCTTGGCCCCCCCTTGTCATTATGAGCTCATGCCAAACAACTGCAAGGACATATGCAAATGACTGTAGCTAACAGGAGATAAGTCTTTGGCACCACCACTGGCACTGACAGATGCTACAGACAGACACACACACCACAGAACATTTTGTCTCGTATGAGGCAAAGCTGTAGGCATCACGGCTAAGATTTGGTGGCTTTTCAGTGGCTAACAAGAGTCTGACATCTTTGGCAGTGACAGTGATCAGGGTGAAACGGAGCAGTATGAACTGTCACCGTTCAAATTGCGCCATGTTGAAATGGGAGGCAGACAGGCAGGCTGGCTGGCAGGCAGGCAGACGTTTCCAAAAAAAAAACACAGACCTGGTGTTAATGGTACATTTAAGCTGTGGGGCTGTCACATTATCCAGATGGGAAGATTATTTTGTCTGGACAAAAAGCATAAGGATAAACTAATGGTTAGGTGAAAATAAAAACAGACATAGGAGGCGTCGTTGCTTTTATGAACATGTTATTCTGGTCATCATCCATCTGTTTATATTAGGTTACAGTACTGTATGTACATTCGCTCACACTCGAGCCTTTTCTCTGCCTTTCTCTCCCTATTTCTGTCAGTGGGAATGATTTTTTTTTTGGCCTCACTTCTCTTATCAACATTATACCATTATGGTGTGACAAAATGCCTCAAATGCATAGTACCACACTTATTTGCATCTCATTTTGATTTCCATTCAGTAAATTGTGATGATTCAACATTTTCTTTTCATAATTGAATTTCATTGAGCGAAAAAGGTGCACTGACGCAGTGACTGTTTGGCATGTGTGTGTGTGTGTGTGTGTGTGTGTGTGCATGTTAATGTGTGTAAGTATGTCCAGCTCATTGTTTTTTCAGCTATGAGGTTTTTATTCGGTTGTTTCCTGGTAATAATAGTTTATAATGTGGTTTTCAGATCAAAGAGTCCAAGGATCATTATGACAACTACAGTACATGCTAATCTACTGGAAATGAAAATATTTAATGTACTATTTTATTAGATTTTTTTTCTTACAAGTAAATCATTGTGAAAACACAGGAAAATGATCAGCAAATTAAGTTAATCTCATATTCACCATATTCTACATTATTTCTAAACTTGATTTGCCTGAAGCAAAATTTCCAATTTTAAAATGACAATAATTTGCAGAAAGGCTCGACAGCCGGAGATGGGCTTATTTTATTTTTTGCAAAGAAACACAAATATTGAAGTTGTTAGTATGAATATTAAGATGCCTTTTGACATGTCGGCTCTGGTTTTAAGTTTGGACAGTCAATAGTCATTTATGTTTACACATAAATATTAAATGGCGAAGTTCTTTTGATTTCAGTTCTACAATATAAAATTTATAGAGAGAGAAGGCCTTTACACACCAAGGACATGGCGAATAAAAGAAATAAAAGACGAGAATCCAAACCATTCATACCAGCAACTATGCAACAATTATAAATGTTTCAAAGTTTAGCTTCCGGTGGTTCTTTGCCTCCACGGCGCGCCTTAAAACCGTATAATGCACACATTGATTATCTCTCGCATATTCAAACCGGTTTGTTTACTGAGCCACTGTTGTCTTGTTACTTGCTCTGATCAGACAATGAGCTGCTGTGTTGGCGGTAGCACCATCCTGACAGCCCAGCCACATACATGTATAGTCCTTTATTTTGTTGTCTTTGTAATGTCTGTCTCTTGGTTGGCATACTGGTGCATCCATTTAAAAATTATTAGCACCACTGCAATCTCATATTGCAATTACATGATTTTGCAAAGGGCTTTTAATTTGAAATTACTGATTGGATCTCTGTGTGTGTGGTGTCGGGTGCACAGAACCGATTGTAGTGTTTACAATATCATGTACGAGAGCCAATAATGATCAAAGCTATCATACTGACATTTAAAGTGTATTTAGTGATTTTCAATGTCAGCTCATTAAGCAACACAACAGTTCCACCTTAAACGTTGCCCAGAGCTTCCAGTAGCCTTTAATCAGCATGGTCAATCAAAAGTTGTTTTTTTTCTTTTTTGTACCTCACTATCATTAACTAGTAAAGATGAAAAACATCCAGAAAAGCCGCAAAACATCCCTTCAGTCATCAGTCACTCCTCTGACAGTTTCTTTATTTGAGCTGCATTTGCGAAAGGAACATTACAAAGCCGGCCTTATTAAAGTTGGACAGCTTGTGCTGAAAACGAAAGCACACTTGTAATATTCTCAACGTGATGAAACTATTCATAAAGTCGCTCTAACATTTGATCGTGTGGTCAGTTTTAGTTGATTAATGGAGTGTGAACTCGCCATCAAAAAAAAAAAGAACAGCGTTACATGCAAGCAAGAGCCACAAGAAATACTCACACAGGTACACTCCAGCACTTAAGCAAATAGCTGCACAACTCATCGACAACCCCCCCACCCACCTCCATGTCCTCCAGG
Organism: Decapterus maruadsi; assembly: GCA_030347415.2. Taxonomy (NCBI): domain Eukaryota; kingdom Metazoa; phylum Chordata; class Actinopteri; order Carangiformes; family Carangidae; genus Decapterus; species Decapterus maruadsi. The sequence continues at coordinate 27,711,181 of CM064900.1, forward strand.
GGCCAATCCAATCACTGCTAAGAAAAGTCCGAGGGGAGACGCTGAACTGTGAATATTAATTTCAGAAACACCGAGACATTAGATTCTAGTGTATGTCTGTCTGTACTGTACTGTATATAAACATATAGTCATTTTCAGACACAGTTTGTACTTCTTACTAGAGAGAGGCGGGTAGGTGGTCTAGATTATTCTGTAAAAGACCCTAGTGGACAGCTTGGCTTGTTTCAGATCTGGATTTTCCTTTAGGTTGTAGGGTAAAACTGTGGATCACTGTCAGATTGTATCAGCCGGCCCTATATGAAGCTCAGTGTGAACAGCACATATCCAAAAGTCATTTTCTTGACAATGTAACGCCATGCTGCTAAAGTGACGGACAGACCACTCTCTCTAAGAATCTCCTGCTTGTGCCTGGGGAATGAAAATGTGCTAAACACAGTGAAAACCAATCTCGTTTTTCATAATCATTCCTGGGATTTTCTTCGGTCTCCAAATGCAGGAGTGACATTAAGCCCTATAGCAGCAGGATTGGCCCATAGTTAGATTTGGACCCTATCAGACCATAACCATTCTGGGAGTCCACTCAGACCGTCCTATCAACTATGCCTCCCCAGCCCCACAGCCCCCCCCAACCCCTTTTGAAAGCTTAAATGAACAAGTAACTGGCAGAGGGAACATTTAATTTCACATACATAAACCCATATTCACACTTACACACACACACACACACACAACCTGACAGTCAAGCAATCATTTAAAGCTCAATTTTACTGCCCAAAGAGTTAAACACAATTCAAAGAAAACAAACGCAGCAGCCTTAACTAAACTAAAGCTGAACTTCCTCAGATAAAAATAAAAAATAACAGTGTAGATGGGTGATAGTGCACCAAACAAACTAAGACTCCTCCTAAGATTTCAGTGCTCAAAGTCAACTTGGATGTGGTATTGATAGGGAATAGGAGACAGCTATCGACTGATGTTGAATTGTAGCTGCGCTGCGACAAGTAGAAACTTTGGTTTAGAACGAATGACAGACAATTTTAGAGACTGTAAAATGCAATTACCATTGACAGGATGTGGCTGTGTGCTTGGTAGGTATTCTGGATTTTTTTTTTAGTTTGATTTGTAACATTAAAATTCTTGCAGTGTGACAGGATAAGTAAAACCATAGTCTAGTGGTAAAAAGACTGACAGCAGGAACACATCTTCAAATGCTGACATTTCTTGGAGCTCAAGTGTAGGAGGCACAAATAAACAACTCACTCTTTAGTGTAGGTGCGTGTTTATGAGTTATTTCATGAACTAAACTATTATTTCTCTAATTAAGGAATAATAATTAATTGTATTGTTGTATATCTATTAACATTTCAGAAGGCAAATATACTCAGGATTTTAAAAGAACACAGGAAGTGTTGAGTTTGTAGTAACGGCTTAATGCAGTAAATTAAAAAAGAAGAACAAGAGTGAATCAAAGCCTTCAAAATGTGGCTTTGACTTAAAATATGACCAATGTCCCATTGAAACATATGGGATTGGGAAAATGCCTTAGCTTAGCTTCTGCAGTTTAGTCAATAATGGTGGCTTTGGTCACAATTGGAGTAAAATAATAAAATCATAAATGTAAAAGTCACTCAATAAAATTGTTTTATGTACCCCTTGCAATTACACCAAGTATCACTTAAGATCCGAGTATCCCTGGTTGAGAAACACTGCTGTAGTGAATAATATAGTACATGTCCACAAAACAGCCTCCTCCCAAATTCCATATTTTCACTTAACGACTTTTGATTACAGCCTAACTTAAGAAGCCTAATATTGGGTTGTTCAGTTATTGAATAGAATATGTTCTTACAGCGTATTTCTTTTCCATTCACTGAGCTCCCTCTGCAAGAACCACTTGGATATCCATGGCTATGTAGGGGGTGGAAATTTCAGTGCCACTGTAAATGCTTCTCTTCTTAGTGGTCTCAAAATGATATAATGCCATGGCAGGTTGGAGGCCGTTCCTTTTTTTTATATATACATACTGAATTGTATTTCATTTCTGTACCTTTTTGACAATTCTCTGTTTCACACTGTGTGAATCAAGAGCTCATTATATATGGCTTGTGGCTTGTAATGACTTGAAAGGAGCAGCAGGCAATGCCACTTTGTTTAGTCATTTCTGCAGAAAGTTACTGGCAGCAATATGCTTTCTGTGCTGGCAGGGATAATCCTCGCTGCTACCAAAATGCGAGTGTGATGTGTTTTTGCATGTTGGGATGTAACCGCTAAAAAGAAGTGTGAGCTTGCATTTTACATTAAATGGAGCATTCATTGATGGTCACTATCAAAGGCTCAGAAATAGCTGCTGAAGTGTGGCACAAGCTACACCAAGTTTTCCTTAATCCTGCTATGATGTAATCTGCCGAGGCTGCCGGCCAGGTTTCTCCTCTCTCCCTTGGCAGCTGTCCCTGGTTTTGGACATTAATGATTATCAGGACTCCTGGCATTAGTGGCCTGCAACAATTTCCTCTGTTTCTGTACCAGTTCGTAAACCCCCCACCCTCCTCAATAATTTAATGTGTGCCGCAAACCTTTATAAAGGAGAAGAATGGTAGCAGCCAACCTACAGTGGCCTTCAGGTAACGTAGAGATGCAAAAGGCTATTTCTAGAGCGTTTCGTTCTAGACGACGTCAGGTTTTGTGCACAGAGTCTAAACTCAAGGTGTTGGCATCAAGTGTTGAGGATCTGGGAATGAGGATGAGGCAGACTGGGATCACAAAAGAAAAGGCTGGCAAGGAAGATTTCACTTTGCCAGAGAGAGGAGTATTTCTCTCGCTGAATCGGCAGTAAACAGAATCCTAGATTTCTTTTTGCCACTGTAGCCAAATGTACTCAAAAGCAGCCTTCACTTTGCCGATCACCGTTTATGGCTCATGATTTCTCTATTTGCAAAAGTGACAGGGCGTTTGTGTTGTATGAGCAGCAGTCGGCTGTAAGTACCAGAAACATATTCTTGTGCGCTGGTCAACAAGTAATTCTGCAACGAGCCACTCGCTCAGTGACATGTAGAGCTGAACTTTATGATTATTAATCACAGGCAGGTAGTTTTAATGAATTTTAAGATTCTATCTCTTGAATCGTTGCCAAAGATCGGTCTGGTTTCTGAACCACTTCTCCTTCAACCTCCTTCAACACCTTAACTTTCAGCTCTTACATTGCTGAACATTTTTAATTCATCACCTACAACTGGCACTGCACTGTACCCACTAGCTTTATGGTTAAACCTTCCCTGAAGATACAAGACAGCTTCATATTCGTCTGATCTCCTCAAATCTTATATTCCATTACAGAGTTGAAAAGACAACAGGCTGCAGGGGGCCCTCCTTCCTCTGGAACAACCTCCCCGCTGACATCAGACAGTCTGACTCCACTAAGGCCTTTCAATCCAAACTTAAAACTCATTTTTTACACCTTAACCTCAACTTAGTGGCTTGTTCTTTCATTACTTCGAGGCTCGTACCTGTTACCACTCCCTTGTGCAGGTCAGTCTCAGTGGGTCTATTAAACCTGTTAAGTACAGTATAGTCCATGTGGTCCTACCGCCCAGATTACTGTAAACTCCCTGAAAACCACTGCATCTCTCCAACCCTCTGTTTGTTTATTCCCTCAAGCACCGGGGTCTCCAAGTTCTGTTTCCATCTTTCTTTTGTTCTCTCACCCTCTGTCTCCCGGCTCCCATTCCCCCTGTTTTCTCCTTCCTGTCCATTGTTTTCCTCCTCTCTCTTTCTCACTATCAGCCATCCTGGGACCTGTCTCTCCCTCCCTCCCTTAGCTATTGGTCCCCATTTCACAACCTTGGCTAAGGTTGGTTTCCTGTTTCTTCTGCCTTTTGTCTCTCTTTCTTTTGTGTTTCTTTCCTCGTCTTAGACTTGTGGAGTGATGTACTTGTTTTTTCCTTGTGTGTTTGTCTTCTAGCCTTCTCTCTCCAGGTCTCCGTGTGAGCTGAACAACCTCCTCTCCACCATGATCTCAGCAGCTGGAAGTTATTTAACGCAAAATTATTATGTACACAACAAAAAGTGCATGTCCGGTAGGGTGCAACGGATTAGGAACCTTATAGACTTGATCGGACCGGACCGTGGTTCAGGGTCACAGATCGGATCATTTTCGGATCAGCAGAGCACACGAATCAACCTCTTCCTGAAGCTGATTTGTAGTACTAGAGTATTAGTACTATACTTAAATACTTTACAATACTGACTGACTCACTGACTCAGTTCCTTATTTTCATGCTGTTCACTTTTATACAAATTAAAATGGAAAAACTAGAATAACTTGTGGAATGAATCTGGTCATCACTACTTGTGTTTTCTGATGACAAAAATTGTAATGTATCACATGTCACAAGCACAAATCACCATTTTTCATCACTTACACAAGTTGTTTCTATGTTTGATTAAGTTTACTGATTAAAAACGACGGGTGATGGTGGTGAAGGTCATAAAGTAAAATAACAGTGTACTGAAGAGAGGGTTACAATCATGCAAATATGTTAAGGCGATGCTTGTGTGTGAATTATGATGATTATAATAACTGATACGATGTTATGAATAACAATAATTAGCATATGATCAATATTATTGCAGCAACCTCACAATCAACAAACAACAACATCATTTCAAAGGATGTGATGTGATTGTGAATACAGCCATTCACACCCCAGTGTTTAACTTATTGTAACTTATAATATATATCACGGAACAAGAGGCCCAGAGAGAATAATAAATGCAATTGCTGGTTTGTTTAATTAACCTGTCTTCAATCTATCAATCAATGTCTATAATCTCTGAGTCTCTGTGGAACATGGACTATACTGAAACTGACATGACTATGCAAATAGATTTTAAGATCATGAGTGTAATTCCACCAGGATTGTAGTGGTTGCATTAAATGAGGCCATTAATTGCAGATATGATAAAATGCCGGTTTCTTGGGTGGACGACTTGCAGAAAAATGGCTTCTGCTGACAGAACTACTAAATAACGCAACCAGGTCTGTTCAAGATTTGAAAAGGACACACTCTAGTCGGTAACTCACCTCATTGCCTGTGGCATCCTGATAAAAAATACTTAAGTCATTGATTAAAATGTAAGCAGGTTAATGCTAGAGGTGACTTCTACCGCTCAGCATAATTTGCTTATTACACAGGCAAATAAACAAACCATTGATCACGATGGTCCCTGACACAGAAAGTAAATTAGATGGAAAGAACCAAGATCAGGTACACGTGTATTACACCGGCATGCTCCAGATAATCACATATACCGCTGACTAGTAATCAGTCTTAAACATAATGGTGAATATTGTCTTAATGGTCTGATGGCAGGTGTGGTTACCTAATAAAACTAAAATGGCGTTCAATCTCTCAACACTAAACAATTCACTAAATTCATAGACCTCAACGCCATAAACAGAGTGTACAGTACCACATAAATCAATATCTAGGGCTGTCCCGATTATCATATTTTGATAATCGAAGCTTCGTGGACGTAAAATCGATCAAAATCGAAGCTTCGACGGCCGGGGGGGTGCGCAATCGTAACGCCTGGCTTGGGGTGGGGGTTGTGATCGTATAGCGGAACATTGCATATCTCCAAAATCAGGCAGGTTTCCAGGATGCCATGTAGCCTACTCATTTTAATGTAACATTGTTACAATTGCCGATGAAAACCAGTGTCAAAAAGGTAAAAAGGAAAAAAAAAAATTGATCGCGGACTTCATGATTGATTACTGGCATTATTGGCAACGAACGAAGCTTCGAAGCTTCGATTTTTTTGGGTCAGCCCGATCAATATCCATGGATTGTTTTCACAGACAATTCTAAAAGTGCAATGGGAAGTGATAACAATAAAGAAAAAACAATCCTGGATCAATCTAATTAACCTGATTGGCAGCACATGTTAATGGCTCCTTCTCATCCCTCACCAACTTTGGTGTAAAGTGGTTGTATTTGCTTATTTCTCTTGCCAGGCAAACAAACAAAAAACACACAGGTGAAAACATAACCACCTTAAGTAGCTAATTATTAAAAATAAAATATACCCTGGATATTTTAGTGTGGGTGTCTGCTACCCTAGCAGTACGTACCGGCATTTATTGAACAACATAGGGGAGCTATAAACAAGTCATTATTATCATCTTCATTACTTCCGATTAATAACTATTATAATCACCACAGCAAGTAGGTTTGCGGTTTGGGGAAATGCAAAATAGAAATGCACAACACAACACACCCCAGTGAAGCAGCCGGCATCAACTCACAGCACAGATCAGATCGTCACTGGCAAAGGAAATACAACACATGAATGTATGTGCCGTCCTGCAAAAAATCATAATATCACCCGACAAAATATCAGCTAATCTGCTCTCAATCCTAGAACAGTGTAGTACGAGGTTGTGTGGCACATAGGGATTGACCGTCTGAACTCATCTCTCTCTGCACCATCTGATCATTTACACATCATGAGCAGAAGCCCATCAAAGCTGAAAGTCTACTGTGTACACAGACGGACACAGACCAGCTCCAATGAGAGAGCTTGTAGTGATATGAGTCAAAGGTGAGGCAGCTGAGGACATTGCTTAAGTTTTAATAAACATCACAATCCAAAAGACCACAATCCAATTAACAACCTCATTTCATCCAAGATTCACCAAGCAAAAGAGAGCGGGAGAGGGAGAAAGTGAAGCCAATCACTAATTGTTAAGGTTTAGATAATCACCAGGACCAAACAGCTCAGAAACAACAGTTGAATTTTGTGAAGAAGTCCCTAAAAGAAGGAGAGAGCATAAAGTGTTTAAATGCACAGCAGGTAGATACCTACAAGAAGAAAGTTCATGTGTGTAAAAATATATATACAGATGGTGAGAATGAAATGCATCTTCAAGGCTGCCAGGTATGAGTAGGTGTATACGTGTTGGAATTTCAATGCATATACCAGTATGCCGCTCCCAGGTGAGAAAAATATTGAAAGCAGCAAATTAACTCCATTTAGGCTCTTTCACACCTGTGCATACAGCTGATAATGACTCATAAATGATCTTATTTCTTGAGAACATGTATTAGGAACATTTAAAAATAGTAACACTGTCCAATCTAATAGAATAATTCTGTAATAATCCAGACAGTTGCTGATTCGACTGTGTGATCTTTTTCTTGTAGCGTCTTCCACATTTCATTTCCAGTTACTGGTTATCACTGTCCTTGATTAATGATTGATGATGATTATGATTGATTTGATTCTCCTTTATTACCAATAATCGCTAACAGAATCAGCGTTGAAGAAAAACATATCACTCAATCCCTGATGGCACATCCACCTGTGCCAATGTTTGCTTCACCATAAACATTTAAAAAAAAAACTAATAGCTCTGTTTTGTCAGGTGGTGTACTCTGCCAGAGCTTTTTGAACAACAAGGTGCTTAAACTAATTTGCTTCTCACCTTCTCTGCCTAAAATGTTGGGTACCACCTGGTGGCTGGAAATGTCACATCCACACATCTGTTCATACCTGATTAATCCTCCAGGTAATTTATCACATTAACAGCAAACTATACATACAGGAAACTAGGTACAGCAATGGGCAGTTGCAGCTGCTTATTAGCTAGAATAAAATACACATCTTTCTTTCATTCTTGCGTGTTATGAAGCTTTGATACACAGACAATACTAAGTATGTGATGCAGAAGGGTCCCACTGTTTCCCTGAGGCGTCCTCACATCTGATGGTTTTGAAGCCAGAGCACTTTGAGGCCGTTTTGAGTGTGTGAAAACCTGAGATCTGATCTGACGGTGTGTCCAGGGACACCAACAGCTTTAAAAAGGTACTGTTACTGATTGTATAAAGTAAATAAAATGGTGTGTGCCTTCTTTACATCTGTGAACACAGAAAGGTGCAAGAAGAACGGTTTGTTTATACTGGGCATGCACTTGTATGGGGGTTGTATTTGGGGCACTACAACATGCTAACGGCTATTAGGAATATCATAGTGAGTAGGTGGAACTCATTGTTGTGGTTCATGAAATCAGTTTTAAGATTCATTTTGCTTTCTGGTGATTTTATATTCTGGTCATTGCCATTTGGCGATGGATTATCAAGAAACCATGACTACACCACCACAAGCTTGGACCATCAAGATTCAAGAATCAACATTAGTAGTCTTTTTTACATTAAGAATGCTGACTCAAACCAACCTATAGACTACTTTACTCCCACTGTTTAGCATTTAACAATGTCAAACCTTACAGTGTGCATCTTAAATCCCACAGACTCCCATCTCAAATCACAAACAAAGTCACTGAGGTCCTGTTTTTGTTTTGTTTTTTTGTTCCAAGATGATGTTGCTTGTTGATGGAAGCGGCTGACTTATGTCTCCATGATGTTATGCACTGCTGCCGCATGATTGGCTGATTGAATAACTGCATGAATAAGCAGGTGCACAGATGTTCCTCACAAAGTGCTCAGTGAGTGTGTATTTCTCACTTTATCCTGCATGTTTCAGTCAGACAATTTCCAAAATGGAGGCCTTTTGGGCAAAGTTCGGTCATCCACTTCTCTTAACTGTTTGTTTAGAGTAGACTGGAGTAAATGTTCCTTCCAGTTTTTGAAAATTGGATGCTCAAACCTTAGCCCCATCAATGTCCTATCCATAATTTACCATGGTGCTTCTATGCAAGGTGCTTTCATTTAAACCCGACAACACATTTCAGAGCAGTAAACTGAGCTTGGCTGTGAAAATAAGTGTGAAAACAGTAATTGCCTTTTTACACATACAACCACTGTAGCTTCTTTTACTTAACAAGCAAACACTAACTATGCATGTTCCTGGCACTTCACTGGTTTTATTGTTTGAACATTGAACTTGAATCTCTGCAGCTTGTTGTTATCCACTGTGATAATCCGGGAGTATATACACCGGATTGATTTGGTCTTAAACCTGATGGCCTGTTATGGCATGTATTGACTTCCTATCACCTAACTTTTTACCACATATCAACACACGATGTCCGTGGAATTGCAAAGCATTATCTGTCAACTCCATATTAGTCTTATCCTCGCTGCAGTTGCCGCCTTGTCTTAGAAGCCACTGTGCAACAGTGAAACAAATGAAGTTCTGATGAATAAACAAACCTTTGGAGTCTTCTAAAGAGGACTTTTATATTGTTCCCTCTGTGCCAGTGCAGAGAGCAATTCTAAATTGAGTGTGTGACTATAAACACTGCTGGCTGTCTATCTGAAAACACCCACATGTGAAGTGAAATTGTTTGGCATCATTATACTGCAAAGCAGCTATCAAGAATTACTGTAAAATTACTCCATATGGGATAGAATGTGCTTTAATTTCATTTCATTTTAATAGTACCTAAGAATGTGAAGCCATGACCCAGATGTTTCACAAAGTGGCTTTGGATGCAAGTTTGACCTAACGTTATCAGAAATCATAAAAATAGTAGGAGTAGAATATAAAGTTCTACTGTTGGGATTTCATTCCTGTGCTTTTTTCTATATATCTATACATATACAAAACAACACATACCATACTGTGTGAGTATGACTGGGAGTTGTACTGAGAGAGAGCATTTGTGCATCCACACTGATAGGATGAAACAAAAGTGCCAAAGGAAATGGACAGAGTGTGGTTTTGGCCTCACTCCAACATCTTAGATGAAGCGCATGTGACTGCAGATGTTGTTCTTCACCTATCTTTGCTCTGGGCAAGGGCAAAGCTAAGGCAGTGGTGTGACATAGCAATTTGTGGCTCACCTTAACACAGTGACTGGATAGCCAGCGGTCATATGTTTTTCCCCAGGCTAGACCCAAGTAGGATGCTTGGCCAGGGCTTGAAGTTCATTCAGGCCTGGTTCACTTCCAAGGGGAAAAATAAATAAAAAATCAGGCAATGCGAGTAAGTTTGCATGCAGATCATTTGAAGGCTGGAGCCAACCTCTGTGCTTGCACCAAAGGAAAACGTGTAGGCACAGATACTTAGAAAGTGTTTTAAATGAAATACTTGCTCTTTTTTCTCAAAACTAAAATAAAAACCGGACGTTACCTGTGAAATATAATGATTATGGATGTTGATCCACAGCCCGTGCTGATCATTTCTGCCATGCATTGCTGATGTTGTACAGTATGTTATGTCAGTCTGTTTTGTTGGTGCAGTGAACAAGGAGGGACTACAGGACTCACAGTGTGTCTCTGAGCTGCAGACACCAGATTATTAACCACAGGTGATCGGTTTTAAAGGTGATTGGTGACTAGGAGCATTAATTCCTATCTACTGAACACCTCTTTTTTAATGAAAACCAGCCAATAATGATCAGCGGCCATTTAATCGGGGGTGTTTCTATTGATCTAGTAGGAATCACTGCTATCAATATATAACATTACAGCACACACGAGTGTCTGCAGTGTTTTCAGACTGTGTTTAAGCAACAGTGCAACAACAAAGTTCAGTAGTTGTCCACTCACTATCTGACAAGCGTGTGTTATATCAAATGTGGAGATATTTGTCAAACTGATGCTCTGCTCAGTGACCTTCTTCGATGCCTGTCTGCAAATATTATTGAAGGCAAAAAAAGAAAAAAAAAAGAAATACATTCAAAATCCTGAATACTAAAATATTTCTTAGAGGACAGAAAATGGAGGGAGAACACAGCTGTGTCTGGCTTGTTGAGATGAAGGTGACACCTGGGTAGCTGACTATGAAAAATCACTGGGTGGTTCAATCAGACGGGGAGGGGGGTTTGGCTCTAGAGAGAATTCAGTTCTTTATCAGTCTTTTAATTTCATAATAACCACTGATTAACAGTGTCAAAAGTAGTTTGGAAGTCTTTTCTGTGGAAACATCTATTTATGTGTGACGGTTCATTACCGGTGAAAGGCCTCAATTTCAATCCTTAATTTCAAGCCAGTGGTCATTCAGGGAGCAGACAGTCTCAGACAATTAAAGCCAACGTAACTATAAATGTTCTGGCCTTTCCTTAGTATATCAGCACATATTACACCCCCCAACTGTTACTTAACACAATCATCGTCTGAATGATCCATTTATAGAAACAAAACTGAAGGTCTGTAAATGTTTTGGCCTTTTCTCTGCGTCACTTGTGCCTTTTTACATGTATATTATTTGGCACAATGGGGACCTAGAAAGAACATTGCCCAAAATAGAAAGCAAGTCCTGCCTTGAATCAACTTGATTGCAAATTTCTTATACAGCTCTCCCTTACATAATGTTTCTCTTTGAACACTCACTCCATACACATTCACAAACAAGTACCAAGACATTTTTGCTTTCTGCTTGAAAAGCAAACAGATGTTCCTCTGATAGTTTGTCATTTTCTATAGTAACTTCCAAAAACGTGGGTGCTGAGTAGGGTTGGAGGGTTTCATCATTTCTACAGAACTGAATATGATTGAACAATCTGTGCTATTGATATTCTTATGTTTATATCTATAAATGTATGTATTACCTCAGATCCTATAATAAAGCAACATTAATGGTTTAGGAGAGTTCCTTATTAGTTTGTGTCTAGTCCAGCACTAAAAAAGGCATCTACTCCACAATATAAGAGTTATTAGTGGTAAGAATGAAATAGATGGTCCAGTATCTCGCCTTTTAAGAAATGTAATTTCTATTCTATTACTTTGAGAACAGAGTGGATTAGGTGTTGCCCACTTCGCTGCTTTTACTTAATAACAACTCTCAACCTCAATTGTACGTCCTCAACTATTGGAAAAGGTGTGCTGCTACACAAAGAGCGCTGCCAACAGAAAGTGGCATCCTATGAATGCAGCTAATAGCGTGTGGGCTCGTGAAGTCGTTGCCGACCCTGAACGTTGCAGCTCTGGTTTACATGCAGTTTTTTTGTTGTTTCTTTTCTGCTGTTGTCTACCATCATATTTTCAGCTGAAACTCATCCATCTGCTCAAACTGTAACAGGCCACCTGCGCTTCTGTGTTTATGGCTGAACTTGTTTCTTTTTCCCATTTTTTTCGATATTTTATGGAAATAAAAAGTTGGATATTTTCAACCAATGACTGAAATAGGTAATGTCCACAAATATATGTTACCAAATATAACAATTTACCACCAACACTTCATAAAATGTGTTATTTGCTTATTACAAATATAAGTATTATTAGTTGCTTGCTTTGTAGCCAACTGAGATGGCCTTTGTTATTTCATATATACACAATCAAGAAAGTAAAGTAAAAAAACACACAATGCTAATACTAATACGGGAAGTCATGCAAAACCCTGTAATGCTCTTAAATGACTATGTGCGCTCGCATGAATGGAAGTCATATATTAGGATTTTCCCCTAGTAGTTGTCAGGGGGGATTTTATTCTCGTGTCAGTGTACAACAGAAAAGTACTGACAAGAAATATTTTGAATTAGTCTGGTAATGGCATTTTCTGCTTAAATAATGTGACACGCCGCCGTCCCCCTCCTTCTCTCCTTTAAAAACCAGAAATAAGACAGCATATATATATTAAATTAAGATTTAAGCATTCTGTGAAAGAAAGCTCCTGAGACATTAATAATGAATTAAAGAATAAATAAAATATGCAACAGAAAGAGTGACAGAAATCAGCACAAAGTTAAAGATAATGTTTGATATCAGCGTTTTAAGAAGAAAAAGAAATGAATCTGCGGTTTTGGGAGATTCCTCCTGGGGATCCTGCAAATTGTTTTGGTTTGATTCAAGCAAAGAGGACGTTGTCTTTACACAATGACTTCATTAATAAGTCAAGCTTCTTCACAGATTAGAGCGAAATTTGAGAAAAGGATTCTGCACTACGTTGTGAGTCAAGAACAAACCATTTAAAATGTTAATGTGCACATACAAATTATTTAAGAAAATCCATATTTAAAAAAAAGAAAAGAAAGCTAATGAATTAGTTTTGTCATTTCTCAGCATCAATGGAAAACATCGATGAAAAATACTATAGGAGAGATCCCCTAACAAATATCATTCTCAAGATAATGCTAACATGACAAGTTCCCTCAGGAGATCAATAAAATCTATCTATCTCCCCATCTGTCCGTATATGTCTATAAGTGGGATTTCTCAATGTAGTGTTATGTGGCCTCTAGAGACTGTGTTTATCTACGTGTTGCATTCCAGGAGTTACAGCTTATTTGCAATGCTTAAATGATGAAACCACTTTCAGAGACGTTGAGCTTCATATTAGCCATTTTCTGACTATTTTAACTATCGCCATGCCGAAGCAATTTATCAATGTTATTATGTTTTTTGTTGTTGTTTTTTTCCAACCGACCAAACTGAACACATCAGTCTCATCTATTCTCACTGGGATTTCCACTGCTGCAAATAATGACATGACATCGCATTTCCAGTGCCTCCCTGCTTTCCAGGACAGGTAGAGCTCAGTGACACTCAGGGGACTGATGATAGGAGTGATGGCACTGCGACAGAGGAAAGAATCCCCAGGGGTTTTTTTCAGGGGAATCTGCTGTGGACAGCAGTATGGCCTCCACTGCCCCAGGGATATAAAAAAAAAGAAGAGAAAAAGTGTGATACATCTCAGAACTAGCAGGTGATGGTGTTTGCAGTCAAGGAGCTTTCTGAGACAGAACTGAAAGTCAACCGTTAGTCGACAGAAGGGGCATTTCAGAAATCAAATACAGAAATATTCTGTTTTTTTATATATATATGTAAACACACACACAATGATTTATTATCCCTATTTAATTAGATTGATGATATAATGATATGAGCTTCCACAGCTCTTCTTCTCTTTTGTTCGTTTTTCAAATGGTAACATTTTGTATCTTGCAGACAAACAAGCAAACCAACAAACATAACCTCCTTAATGGAAGTAATAAATACCAAAGTTCCATCTGAAAAAGCCTCTCTAGCATCAGCCCTTTGTCTGCTCAGAAAAACCAGGGGTACAGCTGCTACACAGTGTTGTGAGAATGAAACTATTGGAAAGCCAATGTTTTTCAATGGGCACAATTTTTGGGGCCTGTAAATGGCAATGACTAAACAATGTGTGCATATTTCAAAAAGCTGTGAACGAACACACATTTCAGGAACAACACGGCTGGGTTGGAAACTAAATCTGCAGAAGGAGCTGCTGCGCCTCAAAACTGGCCAAATACAAAGATGACAGAAGAACAATATTAAGTGACTGAGCACTGAGACCGAGAACCGACCTCATAAACCGACTAATAACTGTAAACTGAGATTGACTAAGATGGAGGCTAAATAATGGCCATTCATTATTTTTGTCCATTGTAATAGTTAGTTCTTTGGGTACTGAGGTGCTCATGTGACATTAAAATAAAATTTCTTTCAATATTTTTTCGAACAAAATGTACAGTAGATTGTTTTCCTCCATGAACTACAGAAAAAGTAAACACCACTTTCGTCTCACACATGAGAGCTTACAATCGTGATAATCAAAGTGACGTCTTACAACCCGTGCAGTGAAGTTCAGAGGCAGTAATCACATTAACCAGGTGAGAGAAATTTGATGAGCTATGATTTTGAAAATATATACTGTATTTCTATATCGGACCCTGAACCGATGTATTTGAGTTTCATATTCAGGTTGACGGCTGTGCGTCACGGAAATCAAGGAATGATTTTTGATATGGTGTCAGAGGGCCCAAATGGCTCTTTTAATGCTAAAGGTGGCCAACCCCTGGTCATGTCTTTCAAGAAGCAGCTAAAACATAACTCTTTACCCATGCATTTTATTGAATTACATCTATTTCATTGCTGTTTGTTGTTCTCTTGTTGTTGCTGTGCCGTTGAATGTTGACTGTTTGTACAATATGTACCCAACTTTGTACAGCACCTTGTGACTGCTGTCTGTGAAAGGTGCTTTATAATAGGGATGGGCATTTCTAACTGAGTAACCTAACCTGGTCTTACCCGGAGAACCGATTACTTTAATAAAAATAGAATGACGTCATGTCTGACGGACAGAGCGCAGCCAGGGTATAAATGCACTCTGTCCGTCAGACAGAGTGCATTACTGGCATACAGCGTCGTCAGACAAAATATCAGGTGGATAATAAGAGTAGAGACTAGAGTTTAGGATGCACATCTTTATGCCAGGACATAAATGCGCTCTGAGTGCTCTGTGCGCATTTATGCTGCGGCTGCCGTGGAGGAGCTTATTTATTAGTCCAAACTATATTTTGGCGACTACGCTCCCCTCTGCCTCGCCTCATCATCTCATGAAATAACTGGGAAGGTTTCAGAATGTTTGTAAAATGTAAGCATATTTTTTAACAGACTTGGTGACACCTGTTGTCTCCCTCCCGACGGCTTACGCCAAGGTGACCACTACAGATTCTTGTAAAAGGTTTGAAAGTCTGAGGCTCAATCCAAAAATGCTTTTACCCAGCAAAATTTAGTTTTGTTTGATCTGACACTGTTTAAGGCTACGAAAAAGCCGAGCCATGGCATGATGATGTAGTTTGATCCTACACTAAACTGTGCTCTAACATGCCAGGGATTTTTTAATCATAGGTTAACTGGGTAATAATCCATAACCGATTAGCAAATTTCTTACTCTCGTACTCGGGTAATCGTGCACATCCCTACTTTATAAATAAAAAATTTTCTTCCTTCTTCCTACCAGTGAAGCCTCCTAAGCAAACAGCAGTGTTGTGCTGAGCAGTGAGTCTCACAACCAAATACACAAACCTACTGATTTCTGTCTCTAAGAAAACATGGCAAACTGAAGCACTTCAAGTTCATGGGTCAGTCTGTGTTGCATCTCGACAAAGCAGAAGTCGGTCAGCCACACAGAAAAACTGGCACAACGTGCATGATATCGATCTATCGTTATCCAAAAGAGGAGAAACCTACCAAACAGTTGATCCTTGGTGCAAGTTTCCTGTCTGACAGTGTTCTGCTCCTTGATGATGGAGTCAGGGACGACGTCGTCATCGTGCACCTCACTTCAGTCAGTCAGTCAGTGATTTCATCGAGGCTGATGGCCCTGAAAAAAAAAGCTCAAAGCTGAAAATGGTGCAGTTTGGTGGAGGAGGTTCCAACTGTATACTGTATTCATATCATACCAGAGAGTGGAACCTTTTCACCCACACAAAACAACAGTAGGTCACACTTGCATGTGAAATCTATGCAAATGCACTCCTCACTCAGAATGTGTAATTAATGGGGAGCAATTAGAATGTGACTACGAGATGATACGTGTGAGGTACCGCATGTTAATTTGGCGCTCTAGGAAAATAAAAAGCTCTGAGATCAACGTTTTTTTTTTGTTTTGTTTTTTTAAATATCGTGTTTGAATACCACAATTGCAACTTTCCCCCAGAGGAATTACTGGGTTTACAAAAAAGAAAACAATTAAAACCTATCGTTGTCCAGTTCTGAATGCTATCCACGCTAAGAACGCTTTTATGAATACACAAAAACAACCACGGTTAAATGCAGAGTGGTAACACTGGAGTCAAATATGATGAGCAAAAACATTTCTAGTGCATGTAAAACAGCTCGTATGTGAACAGAGATCCAATGTTGTGTTGATGTTTTAGTGGAAGTGGGACATTTCTGGTGTAAAAACAGCAGGGGGTCGGGTGGAGGGGGGTTAGCTGATGGACATGACCCACTTTAAATGCACTTCTAAAATGTAGTTTAGAGAGAAAATTTGTAGTAAATGACTGTATTTAGAGTATCATGGTGGATGGTTTTAAGGTGTTATGCAACTTCCAACAGTAACGCCACAACATCCCATCAAACTGAGACGAGAATATCAGCCCTTGCTCTGCGGTGTGTCATTCAATAATGAAGCCATGTCAATAAAAAAAATCTTGGAAGTGGAGGTGGTGCTGGGCTCGTCAGGCTGGAGAAGGCAACCTAATTTTGAAGAGTATGCTTATTAAATAAAGGATGAGTATATCCACGGTTGTTAGACTTATATCACCTTTGCAAAGTTCTACATCAGAGGAAGATGTGAACTCGTGGATATATACGGCGGTATACGAACACCTCCTCTCACAGGTCTGCTCTTAGATGAGAAGAGGAGATTAATGAGAATGCAGCACCAGTGGACAGCTAATGTTTGTCCACTGTAACAAGCTTTCTGACCTTCAAGAATAGAAACGTACACCAGGGCCAAGATCGAGTGGTTTACCTTACATTTTTCTCCGTCCTCCATCCAACACGCACACAAAAAAGAAAAATAATAATCCACAGATCGAATTTCATACCATATTTTGGCCTGAATTTTACCTGAGGACATCCTGTTTCCCATTAAAACTCTATTGATTCTTTACCCACACCCTCATCAAACCACTTTGCACCATATACACTACACTTAGATATACACTCACACACAGACAAATACACACACACACTTCCTATTATCAACAAGAGACTTTTAGAGGCAGAATGTAAATTAGCAAATCCCTAAGGTAATTAAAAACCAAGCCCCTAACTTACTGCATGAAGCCTTCCTGACTAACAAACACCTGTGCTGTATCAATTAGGAAGGCTTTATTTGTATATAATATTAATGGAGTGCAACACTGTGCAGTTAATTTAAAGATCCTATATATATTTTCCATTTCCTGCTGAACACCAGTGCCATACAAATCGTCCTCACTCCAGCGTTTGTATTCAGTTCAGAGGAATTTACATGAGTCATTCATTTGACCTTCAACATGAATCTTAGGATTCTTACATGAATGAGTTGCTTACAGAGCGAAAGCAAAGGAGTCTCATCTGTGATGTCATCGGAGGATACTGTAAGTGTGTGTGTGGGGTTGATCAGAGGTTCGCAGTGTGTCAGCCAGTCGCTGTTATTGATTATAAGTCGTATTCCTATGGCTGACACGCTGTTGTCACAGATGAATGTCAATAGCGCAGCAGCTCACATCTGCTCTGCCTCCTCGCTAATCCCATTTGTGATGCCATAGCTTGCCTTCTGCATTATCTAATTCCTTGTTAAAGTCATGTCTCTCAAGTCCTGTTCTAGAGCAGTGGGTGGGGGCTGGGTTGTGGCGGGTGCGTGGATGGGTGGGGTTTTGTTTGCTCTCCCACATCAGTGCATGCTGCCTGCATTCTTTTGAGCAGCATCCTCAAACGCAGAACCTCATCCAGCTAACCTTCTGAACATTCGTTCAGAAGGTTTCGTTCCTGATCTGCTCATTCAAACTAAAGCATGACCTTTCTTTATCAAATCAAATCCTTGATATGGAAGTTCCACTTGTATTACTGACCTTACTATGTTATGAACAACACTCATCCTCAATACTATCTTAAATTAAAAAAAGACATCTGGATATATGTAGAACATTTCATACATATGCACACAGAAGAATGTATGCAGGCTGGTGTTGTCAAGTAGAAAAGGTGGAGCTGCACCAGTGAACATGGCATCCGTGCGCTTGAATGCTTTTGCTGGGTTGGTCATCCCACAGCTGGCAGTCAGTCTCAAAGAGCAAGTTAACTCCATTCTAGTATGAAGATGCTCACTTAAAAAAAATAGAAAATTATTTAAATACTGCAATGTACTGCAGGAACAGGGTGTTCCAGGAAACTCAGTGACTCTTGAAGTGGTAAGTGGTGGTCTATGGAAAAATTATTTGAGCGAATGTCATAATTTGCTAATCAAGAAAGTATTTCAAGCTGCACACAAATACATTCAGAATGCTTTTAAGTTCCAGACTTAAAGCGACTGTCATAATTTGCTAATCAAGAAAGTACTTTTAGCCACAAATAATGCTCAGAACTGCACCAAAGTTCATCAACAGTACATTACAGGATCCCAGCACGTAGTACGAGCCATCAAACATCTGCAGGCTTTGCCTGTTTTCTTCAGCAGACACAACTCACCTACTTCTCCTCCTGGAGCCGCTTGTTGGTGAGGAAGCCCTGACGAGTGGATCACCGAGTGCAGCGGAGTTAAAGAAAACAGGCAAAGCTAGCAGATGTTTGACGGCTCGGTTTGCTCATTGGGACCACCCTGTAATGTACTGTTGATGAACTTTGGTGCAGTTCTGAGCCTGGCCCTGGCACTGATAATGCACACTGATCTCCAAAAAAGTGTCCTTGTTACTGAAAAAACATTCGTAGCCTATGTACATGTTTGCATTCCAAATTATACAAATCAACTCTCCAAAAAAGTGTCCTTGTTATTGAAAATTGCGTGTCATCCAAATTACAAATCAACTCAACAAAATGGCTGTTTTGTGTGAAATGAGAAAAGATTCCACAAATTCAATCTAATTTGTCATCAAAGGCTCAGCCACAGGTTCGATTCCCACAGGACGTCACAAATCATCATCTCCGCTCAGCACTGGGACAAAGATGTGCCACACTTAGTAAAAGAAGAATAAAAAAGGTATATTAATTTTCTTTTGGGGAATTTTCAAGCTCTTTTAATCAAAGTTTTTTTTATATGATAATTACAATGACAATGATTTTTGTTTGTTCATAATAGTGCAGAGACTAAAATTTATATACTGTCTCATTTTTATAGCTTGGATTAAAGTCACATTTTTTATTGACTACATTTTAAAAAATTCACTTGATATTGTTTTGGTATTCTGGGAATAGAAAATTCACTTTTGGTTTGCCTCAGTGCACACCATGATGAAAATGCTTCCTACTCCACCTGCTCATTAATCAGGAAGGCAGTACAGATGGCGTTCTTTGACAGAGAAGAAAACATGGAGAGCTATCAACTTTTTTGCTGCTAATTAATCCTTCGATTCCATGAATGGAAATACAAACCACATAAATTAGCCTAAAAGTGGAGGAGAAAACAAGTCACATAACTCGCGTGAAACAATGACAGTTATTGGTAGAACAGAAGTTTGTGCATTTTATTTGCAATGATGCTCTACTTCCTCACTATAATGCCACGAACAATAAATACCAATCTTTACTGTTCTGCAATATATATGCACAATGAAGTAGTCGTAGTTCAAGTTATGACTGGACAACGGAGGGGAGACCACATTGAAAATGAAAGTATTTTTCTAAGGAGGAAACAAATCTAAAGACAAACAAAACCAACCAGGATGAAAGTCAGAGGAGAGACAGAGTCAGGTTGGCGACCATCAGCTACATACAGTACTGCAACCTGACCAGGTGAAGTGAATCTCTAGAGTTGTCGCACCTATGCAACCAAAACTACTACCCATTGACTACTGGATATCCACTAAACAAAAACGTTCATGCACTGTTGTCTCAGCAGAAGAAGGATTTGGGTTAGAGTCTTCCAACTTTTACATGAAGAGTTCACATGTTCTCATCATGCCGGCTTTCTCTGGGTACTTCAGCTCCCTCGCACAATCAGAAGTCATGCAGGTTAAGTTCACTGGCCACTTTAAATTGGTTGTTTGTCTGTGTATGTCAGCACTGTGATGATTCTGGCAAACTGTTCACAGTGTCCACGGCTCAACATCAGCTGGGACTGGCTCCAGCCTGCCCCGCATGGCTAATAAATAAATGAATTGTAGTTGTACTGGGGGTAAAACGTCTCCTGAGGGGAGGGATAGAGCGAGGGAGGTGCTACAGGTCCAAAGGGAACCCGCGGGCCAGCGGTTACAAGGATTGGATGATGAGACACAGACTTAAGACCAGGACAAACACTAACTCGATTGGGACCATCAGGGCCAGACCAGTCCCAGTGAGACCCCCACCCCCTCTCCGCCCTCCCTCTGTTGCCGTTGTTGTTGGAACCTAACAACAGACTTTGAGTCACAGATAGCCTCCACTGAAAAAACACTGAACATCTTCAGAGCTCCGACACTCTGCATATAAAGGGAGGAAAGCTGCAAGTGCAACAGGGACCCTGAATAAGAGACCAATATAGTACCATTATCGATTCCTTTAAAGGGATAGTTCAACATTTTGGGGTTTAGGGTTAGGATTTAGGTTTGTTTCCTTTAATTGTCAGTGCAAGCTTTTTTTAGAATGGCGGAGCAGAGCCGCAAGCTGCTCTACGCTACAGAGACTAATGGGATTCCTTGGTTTCCCTCATCAAACTCATCAAATACACAATCCAACAACTCAAAAAACGCTCTGGTGGACAAGTTGCGACCTGCACATTCACCACGCTAGGAGATAATAACAGAACGTTACGTTACCAGACAGAGTGGTTTTCGATGCAGAGACTGCTCGATGAAAAACTGCCCACTACAGGAACGTGCATCAGCGGTTTCACATAAATTTACCTTAGGGGTGTAACGGTACATGTATTCGTATTGAACCGATTCGGTACGGGGCGTTCGGTTCGGCACAGCATTGAGATTCGGTACAGAAGTTGTGTGTTTACAGTCCGCCTGCAGCTACACGTGCCGCCCGTTTACGTCGTGGCTATCGCTAATGCTACCGCTAATGTTAATGCTACCGCTAGCGAGTAAACAGCCTGCTTGTAGGAAGAGTGGAGGTGAGGGCTGTGGCTCCTCTCTCCTCTCTATCTGTCTACCTGGCCCTCCGCCCGTCTCTCTCTCTCTCTCTCTCTCTCTCTGTCTGTCTGTGTCGCTGGGCTCCAGCACCTGTGGATCTGCTGCTGCAGATGCGGTAACAGCAGGCGTATGTCGCGCCTGTGTTGACACTACGCACTGTGCCATCGTGATGATCCGCGTTGTTCATTTATTTATTTGCGGCCAAACGGTTGCATCGTCAGGCAGCCGTTGTGGCATTTGCCCACATTTCCCCATACCATGGTCAGTCTGTCACTGGCTTGAACTGTTAGTGCTGCACTTCACATGTAAAAAAAAAAAAATGTTGTGTGAGAAGTTTTTCTAATTCACTTTTTATGTTAATTTGAGAATAATTTATTAAACTTATTAGGCAGCACTTTACAACAGTACATTTTTTTTCATATTTTGTAAGTAGCTTTATATTTTATTTATAAAGTTAAGTTTAATAAGTTTATATGTTTATTTGTATCAGGGACAATGCACATAACATTAGTAGGTGAGTAGGCTTAGAATTACATTTGACTAAAACATGTACATTTGGTTTAGAAAAAAATCCTAATAAACAACAAGCAAAATTATGTTTTGCATTTGGTTCTCTTACTGTACCGAAAATGAACCGAACCGACACCTCAAAACCGAGGTACGTACCGAACCGTGACTTTTGTGTATCGTTACACCCCTAATTTACCTCATAAACAACTCTGTCTGGTAACGTTCTGTTATCATCTCATAGCATGGTGAATGTGCAGGTCACAACTTGTCCACAAGAGCGTTTTGGAGTTGCTGGATTGTGTATTTGATGAGGGAAACCAAGAAATCTCATTAGCTCTGAGCTAAAAAAAAAATAGCTTGCACCGACAATTAAAGGTAACAAATCTACTCCTAAAACTATAGGGATTATGGCAATGGGCCATTTTGTCAAAATGTCCAGTATGCACTGCTAATCAATATTTGTAATCAATTATAAATGTCAATCTATCATGCATTAGTTCAGAGTTTATCACTAAACTTTGCCTGAGAGTCTGGATCTGAGGAGAGGAGACATTACGTCTGTAAAAAGTGCTGCACTTTCTCCTCTTTCCCGAGCAGCAGTTTCTAAAAACACAGCTGCCTACTGTCTTTTATTAAACACAATAAACTGTTGAATTTCTGTCTGACTTTTGCCAAGCACAACTTTACAGCACAGCTCTGTAAATGACTGGTAAGAAAGATACCGACAGACCATGAGGGTGCACTGCCCAGCCTGGTTAGACAGACTAGAGACAGAGAGAAGCAAAGTTAGCACTCTAGCCTTTTGTTACTTGCCAACATCACACCCAGGAGTGGAGAGAACAAGTTTAACATGACTGCTGTTTGCACTACAGTTGCATTTCATCTTTTCATCAAAGTTGTGAAAAGAGCCAGGGTGAGTATGTGTGTGAGTGGTTAGGGATTTAGATAAGGTTAATGTTAGAGGCAGCACTGTTTGATAGAGGGGGGCAGATTTCAACAAAACACCAGCATCGTTAAAAGTAGAAGATAAGCTCGGGGGTGTATGATCTCCGTGTGGCTTGGACAATGTGGACGTGGTTCACAAAGTGGAAACAGTTCTCAATTTCAATCCCTAACGACCACCAGACGTAGACAGTCTCAGCTGTCTGCGAACAAAAGATCAAAACACCAGCAGGATATTTCTATATGTCAAAACTAATAAGTGATGAAATCCATGAGCAATCTAATGTGGAGGTTAAAGGAAGCTTACATAACTGCAATCTATACAGCTGTTCAAATGCCAACTATAGACTTATCCTGACAAATCCCTCCCCAAATTAATCAAAGTCCGACCAGCCTGTCCAAAGTCTGCAATATTTGTTTGAGCACTTGTGTGACTGCTCCACATTCACACACTCTTTCATTAATGACATCACCAGATTAGCTCGGCAACAGCGTTGTTGAACAGTGGCCAGGTGCACACTTATAAGACTGATGCCATCGCAATTAATGGGGACAAATGCAGTGTGTGTTTGTTCCACTTAAGGACGGAGAAATGACTCATAAGAAACAAATATTTTTTCTGCCAAGTACAAGCCTGTGAAAAATGTCGTAAAGGTACACAGTATTTATTTTCTGTCCTTTCTCTGTCAAACACCAAAACTACAATCCACTGGTGTGAGAATACTGAAGTCTGGATCCCCGAATGGCAGTTGTGATGACTGAATAAGAATTTAAACCTTTGATTGGAAACATTTCTCATTCAGTAGCCACGAGGACTTCCACTGCCAGCATATGAAATTAATGACTTTGGCAAATCTGAATCTGTTATTTGATCTGGCTTTTCCCAGCAGATGATGCCGCTCCATGCCTGTGCTTTCAAATACACCACTGCAGGCATGGCCCGTTAGAAAAGGTCTGGGCACACAATCTGGTGTGTGTAGCCTGGATGTTAATTCAAAAGCACAGCTGAGCAAATACTATCACCTTTTAGGCCAAAAGAAAAGTCAATTTAACTGGTACAGAAAAATCATTAATAAGGGGGGTAGCTTACAAATATGGGGAGCAAATTACCTGTGTGAATGTAAATTCAGTTCTTTGATAACAGAGTATAGAAATGCTGTCTTTACTCAGTCAGTACTTTCCATAATATTTGTGATCTGCTATACTCATATCATATGACTTAACACATTTAAGGACTTCACACATTTAAGGGTTAATGTTTACAAAATGGCAGGTTGAGTCACAATTTTATTAAGAGAAATTTACAGACAGTTTTGCCGGGTCAATACTTTCATGAAAAATCCTTTTGAATCTTTTTATCAGTGAACTTTTGCAGACTATAGGAGTGCAAATAATTGAGCAATAGACCAACAATTTGACTCCAAAAAGGTTGGGAGTCACCACTGTCCTTGCATCCTGCTAGTTTACAATGCAACCAAATCTTAATTAAATATGCTTGCACTTCCTATCCAAGCAAACAATGTACAGCGTGTCAATATTGAAAAAACGTCGCGCATCTATATCTTCCTTATGTCACCACATTTAAACTGCTCACAGTTCACCACTCACGTGCACAAATTACATTACAATGTCCACTGAACTCCTCCTTGTGCTGCCGACCATTGTGGCCAATGGAGGAAAACGATTGTGGTTCTCACCAGCTATAGTTGGTAATTTCTCCTCCCGCAGCCTCAGGGTGGGGGGAAGTAAATGAGCTCATTTACAGTTTTTACTGGTTTACCCAGAACTCACTTGCACTCAAAGCCTTGGTAGAACAAGCCAAATGGGATGTCAACTAACTCAACCATTCAATTTCCAATCATACATAGCATAGAAAACTTCACAGGGCTCTAGACTTAACTTTTTTTTTTACTAGGAAATGCAAGCAGATATTTTAGGGGTGCACACCGTAAATCAACTTGCAAAGCAAATATTCACATTTCCTTCATTCATGATCCTCACACACATTGAACTGCCACCTGTGATGACAGATTTCAGTAGGCCCTTTCATGTTTAACCAGTTTTTTTTTTCTTTTTTTAAACGGTTGCTCATGTGCGAATAGATGAAAGATTTTCTTGCATTGTCTGAAATTTTAGGGGCAAAATGCCTCCATTTAGACTAGAGGCAGTCACTGCACTCACTCAATCCACACAACTACAAGCTAATACGAAACATAAAAAGCATGAAATCCTTAATAGCCTCATACAGATGTGTTATCAGTACTCACCAAAACTTGTCAACAAGCAGTCTTGTAATCGTGCACACATCAGTGTGGTCCAGAGAGTTGGCTAGCCGCTAGCCCAAGTACAGTAGCAGCATCTAAAGCACATTAACCACATTTGTTTGTCCAGCAGCACAAATGAAACATATTTCTTTTAACTATGTTATGTAAATAGCCACATGTCTTCCGTTTACATACAGAACCAATACTTACTCAGAAATACGCTGCGACACCCGTGTTCTCCACCTGGACCTCCACCTGCCATGCTAGCTAACCAGACAACTACGTCATCTACGTCCACTTTACGTACCGACGGAAATCGGCTCGAAAAGTCGCTTTTTCTTTCTTTTTTTCATTTTACTTAAGTTCTTCCTTTTTTACAAAAACTTCCTACTTTTATTTTTGTTACAAAACTGTAACTTAGGCTAACCTATCTTTACCGGTCGAGTAATTCACCACTGGGAAATACAGAGTGGTAGATTCAAGGACTGCTCTAAAAGAAGGATATTTCAACTTCCTTTCAAAACTGTGAATTTTTCACAAGGGTGAATGTTAATATATTAATTATATGACGTTATTGAGCCACATAAGATAATATAAGATAAGATACGATAAAAGGCTTTGTGCAGAATTTTTCTCATTAAAAGTCACCGTGGCAGACTATAGTATAGGCCTACTTGTAGCCTAATGATCAAGTGAAGCAGGGTTGTTTGTGTGACTAATACATTTCCAGCGTGAAATCTCAAAGGGAAGACATCAAGCACTAAATCTGACCTAAAACTCTCTCCATCTCCCATATGTTTTGACCATAGACAATAGAAATTCATTAACAGTAGAAAACAATCAAAAATGACTGATGGACACACTGTGTAATATGCACAGATTGTAGGCCTAGATCTCATTTCCATTTTTTTATGTGTTTATCTAGCTTCACTCTACAATATTGTTAAACAAATGGAAATTATGCATAATCAAAATACAATTGATAACCTGTTGAGCTCTGTGATGAAGAAGAATTAATTTCCAATCTGTTGTCAACAGAAGAATTTTGACAGAGAAACACAAACGGCAGAATGACAGTAGGCTATTTCGATCAGGAAAGACTAATTTCTGTAAAAATAAATAGATAAATTTATTGCCATATGAAAAACAAGAAGAAATGCGGTGTAGACAATGGTGGTGGTGGTCTGAAGGTAGATGAGGAGGTCTGGATATGAAGACTAGAAGTGAATGCCCTGAAATGACAAACTGACAAAGGGGGAGAGGAGAACAATGACAAGAACAACTTGATTGGTTGGTTGAGATCATGGCAAGATCTGATTGGTCACTTTTTCAAAGTTGATTAATCAACGTTGGGGAAACAACGTCATTTTTCAACTGATGTAATTTCAAGTGTTGAATCCATAGTGAGAGAAACCTGAGAATAGTGAATGAGTGCAAAACAGAGGTTGTCTTTCTGAATGAATGAATTTACTCATCGTACCTGTAACACATTGAACTGAATTGATTACCTATAGAAAATTATCAGTAACTGTTCACTTTGACCTAAAAAAAAATGGACAGGCATGATGATGAATATTAGTGAGTAGCTATAGTGTTTATCACATGATAAGCCAAACATGTTCTTGTTATTTTATTCCGAAAGTCAGTGCTGGTGATTCAGAAAAGGAAATATCACTATAGTACAATGCCACTGTTTATGTTTATTTCAAAGCTTTAACTTTATGAACCATGCAGTCATTGTAAACTTGCATTCCTGTGAAAAGTTGTTTGTTTTTCCAAATGGTAACACACATGAGATCGACCTCCTCCCAACAATGATATACTGCACCACAAAGCACAGTGCAAAAGCCATTCACGGAAAGAAAAAAAAAACAAAACACATTGTGAAATATTACAGTCAGACACATGCATCACTTTGGCCTCTTATGTATTTCCAAATGTTACCATATTTACTCATATTGAGATCCCACCTCCACAATAGTGGGCTATACAAGAGAAATTTCAATCAGCACAATAATGGAGTCATTCAGTCAAGAAAACTGTTTACATGTCTTTCTAAGGAAACACGCTGACAATTGCTGTAATGTTCTGTCAGACACGGCCACATATTTTTCAAACAAATTGACTTCCATAACAGTCCAACGATGGTGGCGACTTCAATGCTGAGAACATAAAGATACATGGTAAAAGGGATCAGGAGTGGAGGTGGATATTTGGTGTGCACAGAAACCAACTGCTGCTTGCTCATTTTCTTTATAATTACCTGCAACAAATAAAAGCATTTGGGAAGTTGGACACAAATGCACATCAGGGTCAGGTGTATTTTTGTGTGTGTGTTTTTTGCCTATCCTCTGAGATACAAAGAACTTCTTAGCATCGTCTCCTTAGCCCAGCATTGAAAACCGAAGCAAAAATGGAGGAATTACACAGCTGTTCGTGGCATCCCTCTGATCAACGTGATGCCTGTGTCCTGCTGAGAGTTGGTATTGGGCAGGTGGTGCAGCAACAGATACCAGAGACGCTGGGAAGAAAGAAAAGGGAAAGAGACAAAAGAAAGAACAAAGGGCCAAGAGATGCTGGAAAATGTAAATGTATGAAACATGAGAGGGATGGAGCATGAGGAGGATTAGGGACAAAAAAAAGGAAGAATTACAGATAAAATTGTCAATAATGGAGCCAGGATATGCAGATTTCTTCATTATATGGCTGTTATGTCCTGTGTGTTTTCTGCATCCTGGCTCCACCGAACAATGATCAGCCACCCAGTCTCTTTCAAAAGACTGTGATTTACAATGATCAGCTGAAGCAGTTGGCAAATATGCAACAACTGTATTTATTAAGGGTTTGAATACTATAGCGCATCATGTAAAACTCGACTGTAACTGTACCAATCAGCTATGTGGATTTAACCCAGGTCCTCTCATCCTCCTGCTCCTTAAATGAGGCATTTATGAAACTGTAAAATTAATAGAAATAAGGATTTCAAATGCAGTGCAGTGTAAATGATTTGACTATTTCTTGTCTACACCTCTGAGATTGTCTGGAGCTAAAAACTGATGACAGGATGAATTCAAAATCTTGTTAAATGAGCCATGCATAATTATTGTCGGTTCATGGTATTAGAGGGAAGAAAGGTTGCAAAGTTTTAGTCAGGACCACATGCTTCCATTTGCAGCGTTACTCAGTCCTCTACCAGAGCTGTCACCTTTAAACTCAAGCATATTTCATGGTGAAACTACAAGTGAATATGACACTATAAAACCCAGTGCACTAATGAGAGGAAAGTAGGATCTCCCACGAAAACTTTATCTTGAAACAAATCTTAGAAAGTCCAGTCTTCTTAGAGCCCAGGTGTTCATTTGCATTTGACAAAAAAAAATACAAAAAAATAGCATTGGCACTTTTAAAACAACTAGGATGGCCTCCAAATTTGACACTGCTGTTTTTGTATGGCATTGATGTGTGATTGACAGGCTATTAATTAGCTAATTAAACCTAACACATCTGCAATTTGCTGACCCCAGTGTAGAGAGCTTTATGTGATACTAGAACAGGCTTCAGTTTCTCTGGCTCCCTTGTGATAAAAGCACTAAGCAACTTAGACTAAGAGACAATGGGAAATGGAAAAGATTATTGTGTGGTGCTGATTCCACTGGGCATGTAATATTAAAAAAAATACTGGGTTTGGTAAACATGTTCACTTTCAATGTGGTTTTATTGGACTAAATCTGGGCAACAGTTAAGTTTACCAAATCTTTTGTGGAGAGATACCATATCTCTGAACAACATCTTCACAACATACAACATGCTGAGAGGCTGCAGCTTGAGCAGATATGGAACAAGTTGGCATCATTATGAAATGTTTCTGTCTCTCTTTCTCAGCCACACACACACACACACACACACACACACACACATAGAAACAAACTACAAAATCAAGGGTTGGTTGTGTCATTTGTTGGTGTAATATCTTGGAAAGCTCTCAATCAATAATTAGATGGAGACCAAACACAGAGTCTGGCAGTTTTATTGTGGCAATTACTCACATACACTCAGAGTGAGAGCACCTGTGCTCTGACTTGGCTACCTCACCCAGGGCTGCTGTCGTAGCACTTGTCCCCACGTCCTACAGCTGGGTTGCTGTTGTTGCATTGAATTTATCTGATGCAGCATGCAACAAAAAGCTAGTTCCATTTCTCACATATGTTTGTGAGCCTTGATCTGCACATAAGTAATTAAATATACACAGCAGTTTCTTGTTGGGTTGAAAGCTCAGCCGGCTCTATTTTTATCAAGGACTCTTCTGTTATTTTTCAGTGCAGCACATCATGTTTAATCTGCCACACAGTGATTAATAATGTTTGATTTACTGGCATAGCATATGTTTTTATCATAAGATAGTGTTGATGTGCTCCAACTCTTCAGATTTGTATGAAAGGGATTCAGATTATTCATATACATAAAAGTTTTATACTTGACTGTGTACTGTGACACAGCACATGCAGAAAGTTAAAGCATAAGTTACGGCTTCATGTCACGACTTACGACTTTGTAGTGTTCCCGGTAACCCGTAACTCATGTTTTTCCGACCTGTTGCCTGTGAAAGTGCACTATAACAGCCACTCGTAACTTCCGACCCGTGAACTTGTACCAGATCGAACTGGTACGACTTCACAGGTCGGAAAAACACGAGTTACGGGTTGCCTTGAACGCACCATGAGTTAGCAGCCCCCGCCCTCGTCATGGATCTACTGGTCCTCGTGCTATGTCACCACATTCACGCGCATCCCTTGGCTGCACACACAGCCCTTCATACCGTTCTCTCTCCTCATTGGATAACGCTTGGATAACGCTTGTATCCCACAAGAAAAGTTTTCTCCTCGGTTTACAGCAGAGCAAAGTGACTGAGAGACCCGTGTTTCGGCAGAAACACTCTATGTAAGTGATTGCTGACGGACTATTTAGGACTTAAATTAACAAAAACATTCCGCTGACTTACGCTTTAAGATAAGTTCTGAACATTTCACTGGTTTGCACAGGTCAGTGCTGGCTGAAGCTGATCTTAAATGGACTGATGAACTCGGTTTAGGAGACTCGATTGAATGAAAGATCTGGAGCAAACAAACAGTCGAACTCTCTGCCCAGGTCTTAAAGGGATAGTTCAACATTTTGGCAAATTGGCCCATTGCCATAATCGCTATAGTCATAGCAGTAGGTTCGTTACCTTTAATTGTAGGTGTAAGCTATTTTCAGTACGGCGGAGCGCAGCAGCAGGCTGCTCAGGGCTACGCTATGGAGGCTAAGGGAATTTCTTGGTTTCCCTCATTAAACTCATCAAATACAAAATCTCAAAACTACACAGCGCTTTTGTAGACAAGTTGTGACCTGCACAACCACGATGCTATGAGATAATAATGGAACATTACGAAACGGAGACGTTTTAGAGGTAAATTCATGCAAAACCGCTGATGCGCGTTGCGTTCAGGGACACTTTTTCAGCAAGCAGTCTCCGCATTTACCCTGTATTTCCCTCGAAAACGGCTCCGTTTCGTATCGTTCCGTTAATCTCAAGCGTGGTGGTTGTGCAGCTCATCTCCAAAAGCCTCCATTTTGCATTTGATGAGTTTAATGAGCAGCCTCCATTGCATAGCTCTGAGCAGCCTGTTGCTGCGCTCCGCCGTACTGAAAATAGCTTACACCTACAATTAAAGGTAACGAACCTACTGCTATGACTATAGCGATTATGGCAATGGGCCAATTTGCCAAAATGTTGAATTATCCCTTTAAGTGTAGAATCAGATTTGTGGTTGACAAGGATGACTAAACTGGCTAACTTAGCACTCTGACTTAATGCCAGATTGCTGGCATACATCTATCCAGACTGAGGAGGAGCACTCAGCTCCTACAAGAAGCCTCCACATATAAGCCTATATAATATTATACTGTAAATTGTTATGTATTTATGATACTATATAAAAGAGATGACTTCTCCTGTCTTTGTGAGAGCGCTGAGGAAAGATGGTCCTGTGCAATGACATTCATATCCATCACAAAACAAAAGGAGAGAGGTCAGGACCGGGATGACGAGGAGAAATGTTGTTTTAAATCCCGGTCAATGTCAGGAGTCCAGGAAACAGAGGAGAGCCTCAGGTAAGATGAGCTGTCAGTGAGCTGAAGACAGGAGGTAATGGCAATTAACACTGACAAATCCCCAGAAACACTGGCACTGCTTCAATGAATCTAACTGAGGCTGCTCTGTCACCACCTTGACCTTGGCTGATTCCATCTACACACATCCATTTGAAAAAACCCATGAGGGGATGGTGGACGCTCACACCTGCTGACCTTGACACACAGATGGTTCTCTAACAGTCAACAGAGGACGTAACAGATATGACATCTGATATCCCGTAGATATCATGAGAACAAAGCTGTTTGGGATTTTCCTGCTCAAGAAAGTCAGTAGACATATCCTGTTTGTCAGCCTGCTTTAGATGTGGCGTTCCTCAGGGATCCATGTCAGGACAACTGCAGGATTCCTTTCCTTTCCATGCTGATGTTAGGCTATATACTTTTATGTTGCAAATAATGATTTTGTGACTCAGTTAATCTATCCAATGTTAAAGTTCACTGTTATCAAAAGGCCTTGTCTGATTTCTTTTTTCTGGTGTTTCCTGACCTATTTTTACACCTTGCGTATTTTGTAAAAACGATGTTAGTAACCGATCCATACCCTTGCATCAATGCATGTCAGCGCTCTGGGCTCCTGTGCCCCCTGTCAAAGGGAAGTGTGGAGACACTGAGGCAACAAAAAAAAAAGCTGAGTCTATAAAACGTTCTTCCGCAAGAGTCCACGAGGCAGAGGAGAGATTAAACTGATTGTTCAAGGATACACCTACGTCTGAGTGAGGATAGACAAAGAATTAGGGGAATTGGTTTGTCTCACCAGCACCTCTTTGTTTACTGATGAGCTCTGGATCTGCAGTGTGCAGACTACATGGTACTGTAGATGCCACACTATGTTTAATTCTCCTCTCTTTCTCAACATGGAACGAGTGTTACCTACAGGCCCCACGAGAGTCAGACTCAAACTGGCTAATGGAAGACCTCACCAGAGAGAGGAAAGACAAGGTAACAAGGACGTAAGGTCGAGGAAATGCCAGCAAATTGAGGATGGCATTTTCAAACTGTTCAGCCTTGATTATTTTACCTGTCTAGACCCAGTCTTGTGACTTATCTGTTTTCCGATCCTATCCCTTCCTGATCCCATCACTTTTACCATTGATCCTGCCTCAAGCTGAAAGTGATTATTTCCCCTGTTTAATATTACAGGGCCTTTGCCTCAGGAACCGGAGAGGATCTCAATATGATCTGCAGCATTTTTAATCATTAAGTAATTGTGACTTCCCTGCCCTACGCCTTGCTGCTTTTTCTTAGAAATAAATTCATGTTGTGGAAATTGGCTTGTTTTATAAGCCTGAGTGGAATATGGCAACAACATAGAAAATTACTGTGTCGATAATAAACTCATAGCATCAATTTCTTCAGATGTGTTCAGAAGCATTCACACCAGAGGTTTGTTGGTCTCATGCCTTCACTACTGGAAGTCTTTTCTCTGTACATGAAGATGATTGTCAAACAACTGATGTCTTACATGGTATTTTATAACATCAGCTGATGAAAGCCAGTGTGTGGAGGCGTGTGATCTATACATGTAGATGAAGAGCTGAGTCTGTGGCTAGCTTGATTACGCTGCTTTGATGAATAACATTATTAATAATTTACATGTATAAGTTACTGTATATAATGAAACAAGAAATCAAATACAGCTTCAAAGAACTTCTCAGAAATGTAGTTGTGTGTAAAGTACATCCCATCCATTCCATACTTTGCACAAGCAAATCAAATGAAGTTCAGGCTAAAAAAAAAACTGATGAAGAACCAAGCGGGTCAAAAACCTGCCAATTTTGACCCAATTAAATGTTGAAACTCTAACACAGTCAATATTCTACTTATTTCATTTTCACTTCTGACCTCAACAGAGAAATAAAAAAAATGGAAAAACTGATTCCATTTTTGATTAGGACCTCCGGAAAAATCCAATACCTCACTCTGCTAGTTTAGAGTTTTTATGTTTTGCAGCCATCAAGGCCGATTTCACAACATTAAATATTAGACCATTCAGATCATCAAGCTCTGAGTCTCTAATATGTCAGGACTAAATGTTTGTAGCCCACAAGGTTGTGATGAAAAACCTAAAAAAAAAAAAAATCAATCAACTATCATCCACATCTGCTAAGAGTCCATCAATCTGTTCAAAAGCTTCAAAGACATATGACATATGACATGCAGACATAAGGCAAACATGCAAACTGCACTCAGACCTGACTTCACTTTGATTTACAGGCTTTTCCCAATGTGACATGGTTAACTACCGTTCATATTACACTCCTAAAAATTTTGTTCACGGTTGTGAATTTGGATCATCGTCTGTCTGCTCCTCTACCATACTGTGGCACCAGTTGCCTGTAATGCCTCGCAGACAAACTATGAATGGACATTAATTATATAGCAAAGCTATATTATAGCTACGAATGAATATTAATAAAGCCTGGCAATATTATATGGGAAGATTAAAGTCTCCTCTCTCTGAAGGATAAATCTGGGCAACTTAAGCATATAACAAGTCTTTGTCGGCAGCAACAGCCTCTGTCTCAGGTTCCTGCTCTGAGTTATGACCTCATCATCTCGTTTGTACAGAAGGGAAAAATTAAATTAGTTAGAGTAATGAACCTAGGTGCTTTTCATAAGAAATATCTCTGCTCATTGTTCCCCAAGTCGTTTAAGAGACTAATCTGCCCCATATACCCCCATCTCACTTAAATCCTGGCCATCTGAAAGAGCTGTCAGGGGTCTGCCTTTTCAAACATGAGCCCCCATGGGGGTCCTAGATCAAAGATGAAAGTGTGCTGAACGATCAGGGAGAACGAGGTAGAGGGGTGGCATGAAGGGAGTTGGGAGTGCGATTCATCAAATTAACAAATTTGCTTTCCTTTTCCCAGCAGGCGACGGAGTAAATTCTCAGGTACTTAAATCAGCGTTGCACCGACAATGAAGGAGAGGGGGGAGGAGCCTAGATGGTGGAAAGGAGGCAAGTTTTTAGACATTGATGTGAGCATGAACGAATGTGTAATTAATGACACTCTTACTCCTAATTAAAACCTCTTAGCTTTCTTCTCACAAGGTTGCAGCAGCTGGTATAGACAAGGCCCTCACTGGGGGACGTGAGACATAAATTTCATGACAGTATCGCGAGGCAGCACCTGCATATGCCTACACCTGTCACTGCTGGAATCATACCTCATTCTGTCCATGAATTAACATCCTCCTGGGCTACGACGAAGAAAAAAAAAAGGGTAGATTCTCTCATCCCAGAATGAAAATCCCTTGTGGCTTCAGGGTGGTACGATGTATCCATTTTCAAAATTAAATATATCGTTGTTTGGTTCAGCAAGGCAGACACCTGCCTCCTCTAGTAAAAATGGCATAACCCAGATCTGAGAGATTTCCCCCAGGAACCACATCACAGTATTGCCTTGTAACTATAACTTAATATCATGTCAAAATCTCCTGAGGATGATACAGCTAGTCAAGCCAGAGACGGAGGGAAAACAAGAGAAAGTCAAATGCTGAGAGAAACAGATGGAGGCCAGGAGCAGGTGGAAAGGAAACGAGGGAACGGGGAGGGTAATAGACAAGTAGTTACCCAACACACAACAGGAACGATAGCATGACGCCCCCCAGATAATAAAGGCAACGTGGGAACAATAAAAGGCTATCAAGTCATTTGGAAAAACAATAGGAAACAGCATGGGAGTGCCATTTAGTATGAAATTTTAATGTTAGTTCAATAAATGATTCTGTTGTCTTTTTACAGAAGTGTCTTTAACCGGGGCAGGTTGCACCGACCGTCCTCCGGGACGTGTAGAGATGCACTCCTAGTAGCACGCCATCTCACTAATACTCCCTCTTTGGTATCCTGGTATCCTCCCTCCCTCCCTCCCTCCTTCCTTCACTCCCTCGTCTATCCTCTTACAACTCTCGCACAGTAATACTCCTTCAGCCGCTCTCTTTCTCTTTCGAACACAGCTGGCCTCAGCAGCTTCGAGCTGACATTCTTTCTCCGCAGAGACGATTATTGAAAATTACTGATGTCATATTGACATTTTGATGTTGTTGCTGTGGTTGACCGATGATTAGATCTGTTGTTTGCATTAATGGCGTGCTGTCACCCGTGGTGATATCCTGCTGAATAGCAAACTTTGGCAAAATGTACCTGTGTGTTTGCTCCTGTGTGTGTGTAGCTGGGTATTTGGCAGGTATCTGAGCAGGACATCTGACAGCTGTTGAGCACATGAGTCAGAGGCGTCTCCTGCTCTGCTGTTTAGTCCCGTTTATGATGTTTATAATATTGCTCTCTTAGAGGTCACCGCCGCCGTAACCGCCTTGATGCTTTAAAGAACGAAAGAACTGATAATGGAGAATATTGCTCTATTTCAACCGCGAGGCATGTTGCAGTTAAAAATTGCAGAAAATTGATTCAAGCAGTAAAACAACTTGTCATCTTTGTGCTCCCTGATAGCATGATGAATTGCCGCTGAGGACACCTCGATCACCTAAGCTGTCTTGGTAAGCCACACTTGATCACTGTCAGAGAAGCTCAAGATGGTCAGCGATTGCTGGAGAGGCGAGGGACTTACCACCTCCCATTCTCTCTCCCTCTATCTCTCTCTCAGGCAAACACACACTCGTTTGTGTCACTCTGAAAGAACAGAGACGGAAATAGGCCTGGAATTAATCTACAGCAAATATGAGAAACAAATATACGAAGAACAATGTTTGCAGAATCCATGTAGAAGAGGAGAGAGAAGAAAGAAAAAAAGAGAGAAGCCATTATCCAGGTTCATCTTGCATTAGCTGTAAGCTTTGGACAGTTTCATGTGTACAAGTGCTGCATGTTAAGTAGTCTCTGGATCCTGACAGGTAAAAGCACAGGTAACAGGTTTCACACCATTAATTATCACAAAATACCTTACAGCGCCCCGGGGGTCATTACATGATTACTAATTTGGTTTTTCCGTGTCCAACCTTTAGGCTTTGTAAGAGTAATGACCACTCTGACACCGCGCTGTGTGAATGTTTTCAAATGATAGTCACTGTTTTATAGACTATTTAAACCTACACCTACTATTATCCTTTGTGCCGTGATGTTTATTTTTTTTTATTCTGCCTTTTCATCTTAAATTTAATAACCATCTAAACAAATACTATCATGCGCTATCACACTGATTTAGTCCACATAGTCCACTTCATTTTGAATATTGATGAGCCTCCCGTTGTTCATACCTGGATTGCCTCTGGCTTCATTTACATTTATATTAGTGCACGACTGTAACAGCACACAACAGTAACAATTCTCAATCAGACAACTCACATATATTTATTTATTTATTTTTACAAATTTGTATTAGCAGCAAAGAAGATGCCACATACATACATCAGAGTGTATATTTTGTGCATACTGTAGATGCCATCAGTCAAAGCAGGCCAGTCATCAGACTGACATCGCATCGCTCTGTAACTGGGACACTTGACCGGTAAATGGGATTTAGTGTGGAGGGAACTATACCATAAATTACCACAAAACTTCACCATATCTGCATTAAGTGTCACTTCATTATTGATCCTCTGCATTTACTGGATGTATTATCTATTTCTTATGACCCGATTCATTTTTCGCTTTGAAAAATTGATGTGCCACGCAATGGGGGCACTTAACAT
This sequence comes from Decapterus maruadsi, assembly GCA_030347415.2. Taxonomy (NCBI): domain Eukaryota; kingdom Metazoa; phylum Chordata; class Actinopteri; order Carangiformes; family Carangidae; genus Decapterus; species Decapterus maruadsi. The sequence continues at coordinate 27,748,207 of CM064900.1, forward strand.
AATAAAATGTATAGTTTTAATCATATTATGTGAGAATGAATTAAAAGAACTGTGAACTCTGACTTTATGTGTCATTTTGCATCCACAATTTAAAATAGTAAAATGCTATGTGTTAGTCATTGACTGGCATTCCTCTTATTATATAGTAGTTAATATTGGACTTGTACTTAAATGTGAGGGCGCTCTGAATTGGAGTCAATTCAATTTAGAAATAACATCATCATCATTTTCTAGCAGCATGGCAGTAATAATTCTCTTTATATTAGATACTAGAGCTACAGTGTTGCTGCAGAGATATTTTTCTAAGCCATTTATCTGTGTTGGAAACGTGCTCTGCAGTGTCTTTGAAGAGGTAAACGTGCTGATGAAATGTTGACGTGAACTTCTGAGAAATACATCTCAGAAATATGAGGTGAATCACAGGCTGAGATGGAAAAGAAAAAAGATCGTGCACATTTTGATTTGTGCATTAACAGCTGAGGATCTATTTATGTGCGTCAGTGATGGAGAGAAGATGAAGTGCAGTCACATGTGCAGACTTTCTGGCTGGTTTGTGACAAGAGGCGCAGGTAAAGCCCTTCACCTGCAGAGTCTCACAACAGGTGCCATCGTATGAATCGAGAAAACACAAAACCATCTATTTTGTTTCCGTTTAAAAAGCTGTGAACTCCTGTGCAACATCCAGCTCTGACAAGTTTGGTGATGAAAGGCAGTGGTTTAGAGCAGTGACATCGCAAAACTTTTCAGCTCAAGGAAAAAAAAAGACACTTCCTTTTGTTAAAAGAGCAATGAGTGAATGTACAGCAACACAGATGAACCTCCGGGAGCTCAGCTAACACAGCTAACCATTCTCCCTCTCCGCCTGGCCATGTGCATTTGTTTTCAACAAAGCCAGTGAGAAGGCCATCCATGGAGCGATATCTACCAAGGTGGCTAATGTTTACAAGAGATTATAGATGTGTTTGTGTCGTAATGCCATGAAGCAGTCCATGCTTCTCACACCAGATGAGATCTGTGGCTCTGATCTTGCAAAGTTGTTGTTTTGTTTTTTTCAGAAGGCAGAGAGCCTCCAATTTTCCCTCTAACAAGTCATTTAACCATCACAATTACTCAGAAGTATGTTTAATTACGGTAAAAATGTGGCATAGTTCCTCCTTAACACTTCTCACACACTTTTAGCTCCTTCTCACATTTGTATTTTTAAGGAATCAGAGACCAGAGACGGATCTTCTGGGGCATGCAGGAGGATTCATGAAATAGTCTTAGAATTCAACAAATTGCTCTGTGCATATAGACTTAAGGCCCCCACATACTCATAAGTACATGTGTCCGCGGACGTCCGCGTGTACTCGAGGCGTTCAATGCATACCCAAAGCGGACGTCCGCCAGACCTGTCCACGCAAAGCTCAATATTTACGACCGCACATACTCGTACGCGTACTCGGTGTCACACAATACACTGCTTGGCGGGAAAATCTTCACATCGACCTGTTTTTATTGTGACGCCGTACGCCCGACTATGAAAGCTCAAATGTCCGTGGACAGTATGCAGTCCGCGCTGCTCACGTACACGCACAGTACGCTTGAGTATGTGGGGGGCCCAGTGTTGTGCTAGTTACTCAAAAATAGTAACTAGTTACAGTTACTAGTTACTTCATTAAAAAAGTAACTGAGTTAGTAACTCAGTTACTTTAACCAAAAAGTAATGCGTTACTGAAAAAGTAACTTTTCCGTTACTTTAAAAGGTTTTTTTTTCTAATGCTCCCATTAAATAAAGGTTATGAATTCCCCTCAAACCCCATGTCAGTTCTGTAGCTACTGATGCTGATGAAAAAACGTGTTCTTATCTGTTAAATGTTATTATGCATGTCAGCATGCAGGCTACAGCAGCTTGACACAACAGAACTGCAAAAAAAAATCTTGAGGATAGGCCTACGTCTTATTTTGACCGAGTTACATTCAATAACCGTAATAAATTCACTCCAGCGGTTGTTGTTTTTTTTTCCCCTCGATCAATCAGCTGTGTTTACCCAGAGCGGTCGCTCTGTGTTTACCGTTTCAGACGTCCGTATGTCGGACTCCAATTGACCCCTTGCAGCTACGTCACAATTATGACGTGGCACCGGGGGCGGCGCCATGTTGGACGGCAAAAAGCGCTCAGTGATAATGTACTGTCTATGGGTGCCGTCCAACAATGTGGCTCGATCACTTCACATTACAACCTCACAGCATTATCACTTATTTAAAATAGAATATCTACTCATCCGTTGCAATAATCTGTTTGTTTTTTGTATTTGGCCGTAGATTATCTCAGTTTTCTGTTTGCTTTTCCACTGCTGAGGAGCTAACGTTAGGTCAGTTAGGACACTCCCCATACAGAAGCTGCTGCTGACTTTGCTGCTACTAACTACAGCTAACGGACCTGGACAGTAAAACCTGGTCCGACCCGTGGGTGTTAAAGACCTGGATAATTAGTGATCATTCTCTGATTAAACCCGACTGAAAAATAAAAGAAAACAGGAAACCGTCTTCATTGTAATCGCCGCGACCGGCCGGCGGCGGCAGCTACGTTGTGACGATACGACCGTTAGCTGTTGTTAGCCGTAGCATGTAGCTCGGCTAGTTAGCTTCAACTGTGTTTACATCAACTATACACTAGTGTAGATAAACTAACTTAATGGCATCGATAATGTGTCTGTATATCTTCACACTGGTCCTGTTGCTCATGTAACCCCGCCGCCAGCCGCCGTCAGCCCCTGGAGGAACCAGTTCTTAGCTCTAGCCCAGCGAGGAGTTGGTGCTTAAAAACAGTTTTAAGAGCCAATAACCGGCTCTTAAGCGATGGAAAAGCAAAGAACCGGTGCTAGTCAGGCTCTGGCTCCGAACCAGCACTCGATTCAGCTCAGTGGAAAAGGAGGGGAAACCTTACAACCCCGGTATTTCACAAAACTATAGCGTGCCCCATTGAATTACATTGACGTCCACTGCTCTTTTGCCGTCCATCATGGCGTCCGGAGCTACCGCGAGTGGAGCGTGACGTCACGTGCAAGGGGTCAATACCGCAGCTGCTCGGGTGGAGTGGGCTCGCTGCGACTCTGGAGCTGTGTCCCTGTTCAGGAGCTGCAGCCTGAACTGACACAGCTTCGGTCTGGGATGCTGCGTTAGCTAACGTTACCTTAGCTCGCCGTCATGCCCTGCTCTGCTCTGACCCAGTCCTATGGAGCGTGTTTGATTAGGCTGCGTGTGGGACGCTAGAGGGCGGCCACCAAGCGCTTTGTTTCTCACATGTGCTGTCCTTTCAATTCAATGAAACTTTATTGATCGCTGAAATGTTATGGGAAGTGTGTGCCGCTGTAAAATCTCACCAATAGGAACGGAAAGGAACGGAGTAACGCAGTGTTTGGTAACGGGAACGGAGTTACTGATTTAAAAAAACAACGCGTTACGTTATTAGTTACTGAAAAAAGTAACGGCGTTACGTAACGGCGTTACTAATAACGCGTTACTACCCAACACTGGGGGGGCCTTTATGGTCTGTTCACCGCAGCATCGCTAGGTGGTTTTAGATGAGTCACTTTAGGTCGTAACCCTTAAAAACTCACACACCACAATACAAAATCAGTTGTATAACATATCACAAATCAGAAAGATAAATTATTATTCAAGCCTCCAAGCCGGCAGCTTTACCTCGTCACGAGCAGAAGTCCCTTTGTCCTTAAAATCGATCCGCTCCGTATGTTCTGTCGACCTACTTCCTGTCGTATGAGTGCTGACAGGTGTTGTACAGCAGTGAGGCACAATGACAGGACCTGTTTACTTGTGTCTCATTCAGCGAGAACATCTGTTCAAACATCCAGTTGCATGGAGCACCACGGGGACCTGTGGAGTCTTTCCTCTCCTGGTGTACAGTAATGCTGTTCAGAATGGGACCGGTACAAAATCGGAGCACTTACAGTGAGAACATGCATCTAGTGAATAAACACAGAGAAGCAGCAAAACACACAGTTATCTGAGAGGACCACTTGGGATTTTTGTTGGCCTCCTTCCCCAGTATGATGCAGCTCGCTGGTTAACATGAGCCCAAATGGAAATGCAGTGATGTAAAGTTAAGTTCAAACACAGGCAGCCTAGATGAAATCCTGCTACAGATACTTTCTTCAGATGGTTTCTCTTGTTGCTCTCAGACAGGCTGATGAAAATGAGGTGCAGCGGGCCACTCTTTTGCAATGTTCACTGGTGGACAGATGGATAGCACCTTGACAAACAAAGAAAAACAGACAGACTGTGTCGCTTCACACACAGAGGCAGAGTGGTGACAGGCTATCTCCATGCATATTGATGCCAGCCCGGCCACACTGGCCCAGGTTTGATTGAATAGTCACACAATGGGAAAAGGCAGGCTACTTTTCATGTTCGTCCATCAATCAGTGCAGCAGACTGCAGCTCTCTCAGCTTTGTTTGAGTGTCAATTAGCTGACGTGGTTTGGGTTGCAAGATGAATTTCAGCGGACTCTGTTTTTCAAAAGGCAGACAGCATATAACGTACAGCTGTGGGACCAATCAACCCCTTCAAACACCAGCAGAACAGATTAATGGTCAGAAAAGGCTGAGTGGTTTACTTTTTAAAAAATAATTAGGCTAGCTATTGTGCAATGGAGCAGAAACTGTTCTTCAGCCGCACCGAAAATCCAAACACAATGGACGAGAATCATTATGTTTTTGCTCTTGCTGCTTCAGACTGTGTTTCTGCACGAGACAAATCTTACCTGTGGATATGTCAGCACAAACATCACTAAATCCTGGGGTAAGGTGCAATTACACTAATTACACCGTTAAAGTAGAGCAGACAGACTTCAGGAGAGTTTTGAAAGTTTGAAGATTTGATTTCCAATGACAGACTCAGTGAGTCTGTCACTTCAAATGTAGTAAAATTGAATACAACATTTTTTATCAGCAAGAAGAAAATGAATTGGATAAAAAAAAAGAAAGAATGAACCTTGAATTGCAATTAAGATAAGAACCACAAAGATTTACAGCGCAGAGATTCAGAGCTGCGGGAATCGCCTCCAGGATTTGTCTCAATCAGACCACAGCTGACGACACAGCATCACAACATCACAACATCACAACATCATCACATGACTTCATGCCTCAGCCGAACAGACAGACGGATGAATCCAAGTGGACCCTCCTCACCTTGAGTATTTCACACTATTTGTGAAATGTAAACAAAGTCCTGTTTGCTTAAAAGGTTCAGCAGCAGCATCTTTCTGCTTTGTTTGGCTGCGGCATCAATCTGGCTCATGGTCCGTTGGTTTGCATTCTTTAATTTATCTTGAAGTAATAATACAGCTGCTCGAAATCTCATCAAGCAGTCAGTAGCCTAAAGCTTTGCACCCCTGGTAGGAGACGCTCAATACTTTGCATTCTCCAGGCTGCTGGGAGGCTAGCTAGAACTACTGAGCCACATAAAAGAGTAACAGCATCAGTTTTCTGCTACGCAAACAGCCTGCATTGTTCATGCAGTACATCTGAGCCCAGAAGGCCCTGCTGCTTTGTAAATGTCCATTTTAGATATTTAGCAGCATTTAGGAGAATACAATGTGTTTATTACAACACAGGCTGCACCCACCAACCGTCTTTATTCACACAAGTGCAACTTAGAGCCTGATTTATCCAAATATGAAGCTCCCATCATCGCCATTTATTTAAGATAAATGACAAGACGTGTCACTTGGACATCTACAGCTAATTTACAGTCTCTAATTAACGTGATTTGCATGTCTGTAGCATGTGGGTGGAAAGAGGAAAGTGGAGGAGCAGGGAAGAAAAAAAAGAGACAGACACACACAGAGGAAGAATGTGATAACTAACAAAAAAAAGGCCTGTATTGACTTGGCGCTGCTCACTCCCTCAGTCTTTGTACTGCTGATAGGCTAATTCTCCTGGCTAATTAGACCATAATAGGAAAGAGAAGTCTTTAACTTCAGATTCATTGAAATAAAGCTTTGATTAGGTAGTTTAGCATTTTAATTACCCTTTGCATTACATCATTTACAAAGTTCCTGACCGGCCCGGCTCTACTGTATTCCCCGTGCCTCATTGTGTCTTTGCATAGACAATACATGCTGGTGTTTTCTATTTCACTGTCTGACTGTTGTGAGATATCTTATTGCTGTTGGTTTTGAGAATTTGAACTTTAAACTTATGGATACTGAGAAGTGAGTTGGGATATATTATGGCTTAGGCTGTTCCTGTCCTTTTTTTTTATTATGTTAATAGACTTACAGTAACTACTATTATCCATCCTGATGGAATTAATGTGTAATGAAGAATAAAAGGTGTATAAATGAATAAATAAAAAAGCAGAAGAGAAGTAGAAGCTACAATAGATACAGTTAATTGTGTGGCTGGGTGATATATAATGAGATATTAATAAATAAATTAATAATAAGAGTGTGAATAAAATGAAGATAACTGGTAGATCATGTGGGTGACTATGTGCCCAGAGCTGCGCATGTTGTTTATGCAAAGATTAAAGATGGGACCTTCATCTAATACATTTCCAATGTGCATGTTATTATCACACTCTTAGTGTGTCTGGAAAGACATGTTAATACATGTAGCTTATCTACTGTTTATGTTTGTTGTTATGTTGTGCCGATTGAGTGTAATTCTAATAATTTCAGGGTGCTGTGCTGATAGTTGGTCAGTCTGACAGGTACTCATGAACCCTGGCTGCTTTCTGTTTATATTGCCCCAGGTTTTTTTTAATTCTATCTTTTTTTAATCTTTATTTACCTCCAAAATATTTACCTCTTTCTTCAACACTGCTTTCAGATCGTCTTCCTTGAATCCCATGACACAAAAACTTCTGCCAAAGTGAATACGCTCACAAACTGGGCATCCAACACCTGCTGGTTACTTCTATGGTCGCCACAAGTGCAAGAGCTTTGCGCTGTTTGTCCTCTCCGGGTGTGACAAGTGAGGCAGGGTTGCTTTAAAAAGCATCAACCACAACAACAGGAAAGGAAAAAAAGCTAAAGAAATGCATTGCATTGCTGGCTTAAATGGTTCCCTCAGCAGGTTAGATGCGGAACACCTCGCAAACAGCATCGCACAAATAGCTCCGAGCTGTGAGTCAGTGGCTGAAGTGGATGAATCCTTCACAAAAAAAAAAACAACTAACAAAAAAGAAAAACATGAAATTACATGCAGTCAGTGAATTACACATAAGGCCTCATGTGGTGTCCCACTTTGCATTTGAAAAGCACCCAATTTTCATTTCTTGGTCTGTTTGTCTCATTGTCTGTCTCACTGGAGCTTCTGGCGAATGATATTCATAAACTTAAATTAAAAAAATAAAATAAAATAAAATAAAATGTCACCAACATTTTCAGCATACAGTATAATTAAATAGAGTGTCCAAACTCTGCTACATGGTACTGGTGGTTACGTTTGATCTGAGACATTTAACCTGAATCTGATTCACATATTACCACCTGGAATTAAATTAATACTTTTTCCTCTGACCTTAAAGTAGAATTTGATATAGAGCATCACTTCTAAATAATGCTCAAAACTGCACCAAAGTTCATCAATAGAACATTACAGGGTCCCAGCACGTGCCTCAGCTAGCTTTACCTGTTTTTGATCCACTCGTCGGGGCTTCCCCACCAGCAAGCGGCTCCAGGAGGAGAAGTACGTGAGTTGTGTCTTCTGAAGAAAACAGGCAAAGCTAGCAGATGTTTGACGGCTCGTACTATGTGCTGGGACCCTGTAATGTTGATGAACTTTGGTGCAGTTTTGAGCATTATTTGTGGCATGGCCCTTATGGATCCGCAGTAGAGATGGAACTCGTGAATAATAATTTCACAGTTAAAGGTTCAGTCCTCTGACCTTAAAGTAGAATTTGATATAGAGCATCACCTCTTCTATTACCTGCTGCCTTGCCTATTGTGCTTCTCCTTTACCCTTATATACATGGCCCTTATGTAGAGATTAAGTAATACATTTCACAGTTAAAGGTTCAGTCAGAAAAAGCCGGCCCTATGTGGTGCTCAGGTCGCCAGGAGAAGAAGAAGAAGAAGAAGAGAAACCGTCCGCGACAATTGGGGAGTTGTTAAAGGGATTAATTGGGGCTGTAGATCACAGACCTTTGACTTATCCATTGGAACATATTCATATACAGTATATACTGTATATGGCACACTCTCATACAGTGAAGGCCGGTGACTCGTGGTGGTGTCACTTGTTCCTGTTAGCAGACTCCATTTCACTATGTTACTGTGCACACTGTAGGGGAGCAGAGGCACTGAGGCGAGGCACACGGGAGTGAGCATGAATGTTGCATCGTTTGGATTTTCTCAGCAAAAAAATAAAATAAAAAGTTTTTTTTTTCTTCTTCTTCTTTTTTTAAGTTCTGTTACAATCCATTCACACACTGCCAAATGGAAACTGCTTCAAATTCTTACACATGGAAGCTTCAGTGGGAGCAAATCTGTCCCTGTGCAGCTGCAGAAGTGAGTGTAGTTTAGAGTAAAGTTTAGTTTAGTTTGGTTTAAATAAGTCTTTTTACATGGACTTCTGTATCCCGGTTATGAGTAATATCCTGTTTATGATCATATTTATTCATATCTCTGTTTACATGAGAAATACCAGTATCCCAGTTTCTAATTACTTCATCTTATTAGTACAGACACGTGATGTTTACTGAATGCAGACCTCAGCAAATTTGAAGTCTTTTCTTGCAGGTTTGGGGCTGTTAAAGACTGATCATGTTGCAAATACGGTTCATTCATCTCATATTTGACCAACCAAGTGAGAGCTACAATGTACAGTATGTCCTCACCTCTGACTGCTGTCTGCCTGTCACTGCCACCGCGCAGGACGAGGGAGAGGTCGATGAAAATAAACAGCCGTGAACGGTGGGACAGGACCGTGTTAATGGAGTTCATGGATTCCGAGTGGAGGGAAAACGTTGAGGGCATCTTTCGGTGACTGTGTGATATGTGATGCATGACACGTGTTTTTTTCATTGCCCACACAGATAGTCGTAGCTATCAAAGACGGGATAAGATGTATACACATGCCTGTTCTCCAGGTAGCAAAATTGTGTTTCTGAAAACCAAGATATGGTCATATCTGGGTTTCTGAAATTGGGATATGATGTTCACATGCACAAACACAAAAAGGAGATACTCAAAAATGTTTTATCATAATCTGGATACTCAAGTCCATAGTGAATGTTCCAATACAGAGTTTACAGTATAACTATTGCTAATTTCCACCGGTCCTGTATTCTGGAAGCTTGTTTGTTTATTTCTGATCTGTTGTGCTCTGTTTGTTATTGCTTTGTTCTGTTTTGTTGTGTTTTCTTCTTTGCTTTGTTTTGTTTTGTAATTCTCTTTTGCTCTCTTCCAAAACGACACGCCAAAGCTATCTTTGAATGTTTTTTAAATACTGAGTGTCTTGTAAGCTCATGTGGGCTGGGCACAAAAAGATGTGCATGACACTTACATAAAAATTAATCAATCAAATCCACCTCTTGACCCCGGTTGGGGTTTACTGTATATGGACATGGAGATGACATCAGCAGCATGCACAGAGAGTCATGTTGTGCCATTCTGTGCTTTTCATCAAAAATGCTATTTGCCTGTTGGTTTCCTTGCTTTCTTTGCATATAGTTTTGATCATATGTTATTGATCGTTGGGCCATTCAGCTGGGAGTGTCGCCTGTGCTCTCCTGATGTCATGTCACCTGAAAGGTAAAGCAGAGCCACTCCTCAGACTCCTTAAAACATCCTTTTAACAGACATGAAACTTTGTTCAAGTTTTGTATGAGACACACGTAAAAGAATAAAAACTCTGAGATCAATTGCAGGATTTTTAATTAAAGTTTAGTTGAATGGAAAATACTTTTTAAAGTTTTCAACCTTATTTATGTGACTCAATGTTGTTGTGTTGAAAAGTTTATGTCATGTCAAGGTCACTCTGACCTCCTAGTTTTGGTCTTGTGAGGGTGACATCTTGGTCAGGGCCTCCTTAAAACCACCTGGACTCAGAGGTGAACATATTAGATAGATTTGATGGCTAAAGGTCAAAGGTCAAGGCTATGGTGACCAGTGATGGGAATAACAGTGTTATAAAATAACAGCGTTACTAACGGCACTACCTTTTTTCCATCACAAGTAATCAAAAAAGTTACTGTTTCCCCTGTTACAACGCTGTTACTGGCACTCGTTACTCTCCATTACTTGACTCAAGGTCGAGGCAGAGTGATACAGCACGATGCAGAGCCTGCCTGTGTGGACAAATACTGAGCGACTTGGTTAGTTATAGATAAATGAGGGTTCCAAGTCCAAGTAAATTGACATTTGACTATTTTATTACAAAAAAGTAATGCAAGAGTTACTTTTACTGGCAATTAATTACTTTCATCATTAGTAACTTAGTTACTAACTAGTCAATGAGTTACTAGTAACTAGTGACTATAACTAATTACTTTTTTTTTTTTTTAAGTAACGTGCCCGACACTGATGGTGACCGATTAAAGAACATGTCTGATCTGTTTCCATTACAACATAAAAAAGCATCCCATGCCAGATGTTTAGTGTAATATCATTACATAGAGTTTCACTCACAAACACACATTTACTTGTCAGTACTGTTGGCATATTTAATCAGTGTTCAGATTTATCATCGGCTGTGACACATCAAAGCAGAGTTAACGACGTCCTCAGTTCACACCACTGAGTCACTTCTGACCACACATCTGCTGATGCCTTTTTCTTTTTCTTCCTTTTTTTTTCTTTTGATAAATCAAAACCAACACGGTAATTACAACAATATTCTGCAGATTCCTTCCAAGATCCAGATCTAATTTAACAACCGCATGACAAGAAGCTGCGATGCCTCTGGAAACAATTTGTCTCTCGGTTCAATCATCAGATACTGCAGCTTGAAAATTTACTGTTTTTAATTGGTGATTTAGGATTAGTTAGTCGCACGGGCCAGTGGATTTCATATTTGAGTAAAAAATAGAGAGAAAGAAAAATATGTTTTTTTTTTGCCTTGAACTCTTCCTAATGGCATTAAAGTATTTGTGAATGTGTAATTACAGTTAATAGGTGGTTACCCACTTGAAACTTGATCAAATCTTTTTCAGGATTTGCACAAACAATTATTAGGTAAATTTAATTGCTGCAGTATAAATTGGAAATATCAAGTAAAACGATTGTGATAATGTGATTTATTCTTGACAGATAAAGTGTACTGTATATCTTCTCAAAACTTTATTGATGGGATATCATGATTATAGATTTTCTTGGTATAATTATTGTCAGAGAAATAAAAATCATGGTATTAGATCATTAATTTCACAACACTATATAGTCAAAATATGAAGTTTTGCGAGTTGCACTGATCTGCCGACATGGGTCAGACATAACGGAATTTAAGAATCTTTATGATGGATTAATTAAAGGTGTTCAGAAATGGCTGTTTGTCCTATTTGTCGCACCTCCTTCCACGAGTTGCCGCACAAATTTACCCAAGTAAGGAAAACGAATGTGATCAAGCGGGCGGGATATTCAATGTTTGGGGCGAGACCGAGCTGGGTGTGTGTGTACAGTACATGTCTCAGACGTTTGATTGAAGTGGCTGTCGCTGATGAATCGTGAGCGGGCTGATGTATAATCCGTGCACCTGCATTATCTAATGTGAAAAAAACTACTCCACTTTCATCAAAAAAATAATAATAAAGTTTGGGCTACATCGTCTGATAGATGAGTTATTACACTAATTTTATGATTTTATGGAATCAAATTCATTTTTCTTTTCTGTATAACTTTAAATACTGCAGGTAATTGTGGAAAAAAAAAGTAATCGTGACATCCATAGGACTTAGTATGTAATCATTTGATCTGATCAGAGGTGATTATTGATGTTTATAAACAAGAACAACAAGAGGAATGTTTCTGAAAACTAAAATATTCCAACTTTATGGACAACAGTGTGTAACAGCAACATGCCCCTTTGAAAAAAGAAAAATGTGCTGCATTTTTAGCTCAATGACCAAAAACAGAACTTAACAGTTACCCACATGCAACATCCACACACAGACACGCACATCCACTCAGCACTCACCTCCCGCCTCCAGCTACCATGTGCGTGTGTTTGTGTGTGTGTTGATTTGGCTGCCTTTAGGCATGCGCTCATGCCAACTGACGGGCTAATGCCTAATGTAAGATGAGGAGGTGGCGGAGTGACACATCCAGAGGCGTCCTTATTTCCCAGCTGTTTTCTACTCCCTTTGGAAAGAGTGAGCAGGCTTGTGACCTCGCTCAGCGGCCTCCAGAGCCGCAACCAGCAAGGAGGCATTTCTGATTTGACAGACCCCAGGCTTCGAGCCACAGTGTGTGTGTGTGTGTGTGTGTGTGTGTGAAACACTCTGGAGGTCTTGGGTGTTTGGGAATACAGCAGAGTTGTTAGCAGATTTGCTTGTTACTTTATTTAAATATTCCAGATGGAATTGATAAAACCAATTTATTAATTTTATATCTCTTTGTAATCAGAGCTGTTTGTGTTTACGTGTGTGATTTTGAAAAAGTCACAACACTTGATGCCACTTAACAGAATGGTGGTGGTAATAATAATAATAGTAATGAATCATCCCACATATTTACCCCACATGGAGCGAGATGAGGTGAAAACAATTTAGCTAATTTCGGCCTGATGAAAAGGTAAAGCCTCACGGGGGCAGGAGTGAAGTCATCAAAACATCTGCTGTTAACCATTAAAGGCTCCGTGTGCCCTGCTGGTGCCACAGTTGTTTTAATCTCTCCTTCTCATTAGGAAGGCCCTAATATCTTCTGCCGTGTTGCTCACAAGCACTCCTGATAGAAACAGTGCATGTGTCTGAGTCCATATCTCACACTGTATTAAGACGATGTCTCTTGGATCCGAGAAACAAATTCTATCATGGATTGAATTAATGTTATTCCAACGACTTAATCTATTATTTCACTGGCTATACTTTTCAATTCAATCTCAAATCTGAATGCATAAAGTTTGAAATGTATGCCTCTCTCTCTCTATCTGTCTCTGTCTCTGCATAGATGGAGAGTTGTGGTACAGTATAGTTAGATTGGATTTTTGTTCCGATTTCAGCTTGACCCCCCGGTATCACACTGTCATGTCGAGAACAGATGAAGAAGCTATTAAGAACGCTGTTATATTGCGGATATGAATGACTAAAATAGCAAGAGCGCTCGGCTCCATTAGCTCGGGAGACAAATGTTAACGGCTGCTTCATTACTACTCCTGCTGCATGCATTGGTCAGCCAGTCTGCAGCGCTAAATAACCTGCTAATGAAAGATGGAAACTGCAGATAGTCTGAGACCTTGATTAAATATTATATACTTTACTTTAGTAGTTTTTTTTTTTTTTTGCATTGTTAAGCCTCTTCCTCTTCTTCACCCTCTGGCACACTGGTATCATGTCAGCAAATATCAGCACTGCTTGTACATCAACTGGCAACATGCAGCTCCAGTTTCCATAATAATAAAAGTTGTGTTCACAATCAGCATCCCCTGTGCTGATCCAAGCAATGGAAAACAATTATCTTGCAAAGCAAAAAAAAAAAAAAAAAATTTGGAGGGGTAGAATACAAATGTCCTCTGCGTCTCCCTGCAGTAAATGCTAACACATCAGGGATGCATCTTTGACCGGGCCTCATGAAAATGTAGGCACCAAGCTCAGAATCAAATTACAGTGTAATAACATAAGTACATAAACACAGCAGCTTCAGAATAAACCACCTTGTCTTTTCTCAACATTATTTCTCATCTGCAGTTAAAAAAAAAAAGTTTAGTAAGTGTGTAGATTCAGACAGAAGACAGCTGAGGCATCGCCTGAAGGTCCATAGTTATTGGCTGGCAATTCTCTCCCTTTTTTTTCTTTCCGTTCCTTGTGAACTGGCTGAGTAAGTCAAGTCAAGTGTTTTGCTCCTGATTTGACCTCATAGGTGCGATGGCGGCGGTGATAAGCACACGGAGATAATAAAAACATACTCTTATGGAATAATGGTCGGGGCTTTTTGAGTACCCTGGAAAAGCCAGCTGATGAATTTTTAAATGTTAATCTTTAGACGAAGCAGCAGGAGTGCACTCGTCAGTAAAATGAGAGGCTGCCAGGAATCTGCAGCAGGATAATTAATTGTTGAGTCCTTACTGTGGGGATGCATCTACCGAGACCCATTGCAGATATTATACAGCTGTTAACTTTGCAGCCAATTCAGTGTTGTTGTCTTCTCTTTTTTTTCATCTCCTTTCTTTGTATGCCGTGTGAGTGTGTTTGCATGCATCACTGTGTGTGTGTGTTGTATGTGTGTAATGTTGTGTACATATGTGCATATGTTTAAGCACCCCTTGGCCCCCCAGAAGCCTTCTCCCTGTATAGGAGCCAGATGTTGCAGCTGGAATATACAACCGTGTTGTTGATGCTCTAAAGTCTTGTGACTGATCTTTATTTTGAATATTCATGAACTGGATTAAATTTTACTCGTTTTAAGGATTTGATTAAAAGTCAAAGGGAGCATTGACAATTTGATAGTGATACTAATACGTCTCAGTGACCTTTAGTGATCTTGGGAGCTGACCTTTGAGAACCAGTCAAAAATAAACTCAAGGAATATTCTCACAAAAACATATGAACTATGAACAGTTCCTGTCTAAACCTTCAGAAACAAATGTTTTGCTTTTTAGCCGAGTTCAAATTAATTCTTCATCAATGAGGGCAAAGTTGATTGATTCTGTGTAAAAATTATAATTTGGTGGAAAGTAATTATTCTTCGTTGTGTCTTGATTTAAAAAAAAAGAAAAAATTTGGCATGTGTACCTTCATGTGATAAAAGAGGAATTTGACCTTCTGAATATTTCCTGTAATACTATCAACACCCTGTGTTTGGTTACACTGAACAAAAATCTTTCCATTTTTATTTTAGTAATTAACCCCAGTCGAGGCCTAGAGCTGCCCAAGTTAATGAAGTTGAGATTTCTATGCAGGATTAATTAGAGCTCAAATAGGAATAAGTGGGGTGGGATGGGGTGGGGGTGGCTAAATAAACAGTGTAATAAATGACGCAGTGCATGGTCTTTAATGCACAATTAAATTGGGATTGTCTTGGGATGAGGCAAAGCACACACGAGTTACTCTCTTAAGCTAGCTTCATACATCATGGCCTCACTCTTAATGGTTCAAACTGAGCCGAGCAAACCTCTCAGTGATATTTAAAATACTACGAACAAACACACAGGCAGGTTTTTTTTTCTTTTTCTCATCACATGAACCAGAACACTTAGGTTACGTTCAGACTGCAGGCAAAAGTGGTCCAAATCTGATTTTTTGGGGGGTCAAGTGACCAGGTCATATTTTTTCAAAGTAGTGTGAACACTCAAATCTGGCCCAAATCCGGCCCAAGGCGGATAAATATAAATTCATAAATTCATTGGATCGTGATGCGTCAATCAACCTGCCATCTGCCCCTCCCTACCCATCTTCGTGTAGTCTTCAACGATTTAGGATACGGAAAAGATGACGCCAGAGCCAGAGCTTATGCTAGCTTTGCTAAATTTAACAACAGCAACAGTTTGCAGCAAAATTATAGCAGAAAAGAACAAGCATTGTGCGCCACTGTGCTCTGAAGAAAGGAGCTTTGACATTTGAATTGTGTATTTTCAAAAATATAATTTAAAAAAAAAGTGTCTCCTACTCTACCTTTAAAAACACTAGATAATAAAAACAGACCTACCACCAGCTCTTACTGACAGATAGTGAAATAGGCTATTATATTTTCCAGAGAGGCGTTATTAAAAAGTGAGTGAACACTGAGTTTCTGTTCATCCATTTCCTATTCAGAATCACATGGAGTCTCCACCAGGTTGGTGTGAAGTTATCTATTAAAGAACTACTTCAACACTTTCTTCACAATCTTCACCAAGCACTGGAAGAAGACGCTGCTCTCCCATGTCAAGGTACAAAAAAAAAAGCACCAGCAGCTGGTTTAGTTGAAAACGGAAACAAGTGGGAAACAGTTAACAAACTCCATCTCTAACACAGCACCTTCTGAAGATCACACTTTCATTTTGTTTATCTAATCCATCTCCCAAAAAAAGTGAGGTGCAAAAAAAGGAAAGAGCAGCACAGCGGTCATGTACCCATTATGTGTAGTTGTCAGGCAACCGGCGGAGACTGGAGGAGGTTACGGCTCCTTGTCAAGAAATAGTCTGGCACAAAAAAAAAGCTGTAGAGGTGGTGGATGAATTTTGTTATCTGTGAGCAGGGACAGGCTGCAGCCCCCCCCCCCTTCTCCATGGCCTCATCCCACTGATACATCTCCGGTCTTTCTACTAAACTAAACTAAAGAAAGCAGCTTTTTACTCCTGCTACACATTTAACATGGTTGTGACGTTCATCTAACTTACTGTCAACCAAAAAACAAAGCAAATAAGTGTGTCTCACAGAATGTGTGTCTGTGTGTGTGTGTGTATCTGAGCTGATATTTCCAAGCAGGAAAAATGCCATTTTCTTTTAAGGTCACTGGTTTTTGGTCAATATTAATTTCTGCAACATCACTGGGGAAGAACAAACAAACATACAGAGGCCATATGAGTTTGTGTGTGTGTGTGCGTGCGTGTGTGTGTGTGTTTGTGTGGATGGAGCTGCGTTCTGCATTTGGCCTTTGTGTAATTTTGCCTTGGCTGCCTGTTCTTTCTGAAAAATTGACTTGACATCGTACAAGACTACTGTGTTCTTTGCCTCAAGTTTAATTCCCCGACTTTTTGACACAAAATCACTGCAGCTGCTGTGATGTGCAACGTTTCCATCCAGAGGTGTTAGTTTTTCTTATATCAGATCCACAAAGAAACACACACAAACACACACTCACTGATTGTTGGGGTCTTTTATTAAAATAATAGATCAACAGACTTACTTGTCATTACCGTGCATCTCCCTCAGTGGTCCTTCAGTGATGTGTGAGGCTCCAACTGCAGTGCATGGTGATTAAACAGGAACTAATATTGGTTACATAATGTCTCTATGATCTCAGGATGCCACAGCTGGCATCTCTGCACTGATAACTGACAGTCTTAAAAAATTCACACCCTTTCTATGATGATAAGTTACTGCAGAAATGAGAAAAGTGTCGTGGCCAAGTGTCAGTATCTTTGATGTGACTTGTCGACTTGGCGCCGGATCTTTTTGGCCGGCGAACTCTTCTCCATTAGAGGGAACCGGGAGGAGGAGAAACATCCAGCTCCAAGTTTGTCAGACTTAACAAAAAAGATAAAACATTTTTAGAGAGTGACACAGGCAGTTCAGGTGGTGGATAAGCAGCCTCCTTATGAGGCCATAATCTAAAGACATAATTAAATGAAACATTTTCCCAGCTTCAATCCTGTATATACATGTTATTTGTTCTTGATATAAACCAAGTGAAAGTTATTATTTGGGTATTTTTAACACTAAAACATTGACAAAACCTAGACGTTTGATGATTAATCCTGCACCCAGCCGAATTATGCATCCAATTAAAATCATTTTCTTGAATGTTTAAATTTTGTCCGGCTTTTGTGTTGGCTTAAACACAACATTTTCATCATCCATATCATCATCATCTTCCTGTCAATCAATATCCACAGTAGGGCCCTCCCTACCAGAGTGTTTTTATGGGAAGCATCCTATACTATGTGTTTGACCTAAAGGAGTTAATGAGTCATTTGTGTGTCTTACAGCTACTTCCTGATGAAGGTAACAGATTTATTCACGGCTGTGCTGTGTTTTCCTCAGCGCCACTTTAACGCCTGAGGAAAAGAGGTGGGGGTTTTTTTTTTTCAAGATGCACTAAAAACTCAGTGAAACGCTTTAAGTCGGACAGTTTGTGTGAGTTGAAGCGCAGCAGACGGCCGAGACCATGCTGGGTAACATGTTCATTTGTCCACATTTCTTCTCCCCTTCCCGTGGGACCTTCCCTCCTTCTGTTGCCTTATTCCTATATTTCTTAAGGGGGGAGGGTGGGCGCGTCTTTTTTTTCTCGCAAGAGATCTCTATCAGAGGAAAATCTGTGCTCAACAGTTTACTTGGCAGCACTTTGCTCAACAATGAAGAAGAAGAAGAAGAAGGAAACCTCTGTGAAGTGAAGGTGCCTGAGAGAAGTCTTCACTGTACGGACAGATTTGTTAAAGATTATTACCTTCAGCCGTCTGCAAATAAGATATCACAGTATCAGTGGACTGCTGTGATTAGCTGATGCTTTGTAGTACAAATTAGTGTGGCTGGAAGAATACTAACATACAGCTCATACTATATCTATAAATACACACGGTAACACTTTACTTGAATAAGTATTCATAATATTGACATAACACTCTCATAACCATGACATGACAGCTGTCATAAACATCAATGAATACTTATGACAGCTGTCGTTATCATCGGTAAGTCATGTCACGTTTAATGCAAAGTTGACATTGTTTGAGATGTTTTTTTTCTGACAACCTGACATAAAGACAATTTAAACTGTCATAGAACACCCAATTGTCAAACTTTAAAAATTATGTCAAGTTCTGATAACAAGGACATCTCAAATAATGCCAACTTTACATCAAAAGTGACATAACTTACCGAATTAACATGTTCTGGCAAGAGGTACTGTAAGAGTTATAATTGAAAACAATATTTTAAAACAATTTTCTGTTTGGTTTTTATCCAGACCAACATAACGACAATGAATATAAACAGGCATTCATAGACTCTAGTTCGCTCAATGCCAAAAAACATATTGCATTATTATGGAAAAGGACTCATGAACCAAATACCACTCAGTGGTTGTTTTTGAGCCTATAGAAAGGATAACTTACATATTCAAGGCCAAACAGCATTTATTTGAACATAATGGAGGCTCTTGATTGAATATGTTAAGGACATCGACTTAACAATCAAATCAATGACCTAATGGCTGTAGCAGTCTCCAAGATTGTGGTTCTTTCTTTCTTTTCTTGTTCCCCCACAAATACCCGTAATTTTTCATTAAATCATTTAACAAGACTCCACTTTGTGGTGTTTACCATTTGTTTAAATAACAGAAAAAGCATGTTGGATAGTGTTCTTTGTTTTTGTTTTGTCTTGTGCTTCCATTGTAATAATGCAGCAAACCTATGTTGTGTGATACGTTGCAGGAATGTCGAATTCTTCTGCTGGTTAAAACTAAAATAAAGATATTGTGGAGCAAAAGAAATATATCACATACCTTCATAATCTTCCTACACTATACAACTTTTTTTTTTTTTTATCTCCCAGTGCTAATTTAACAAAAGCACAAAAGAAAGAAAGGATTTAGAGGTGTCTTGTCTTTTAATTTACATAGTTTCACACCACGGAACAGCTGAATGTAGATTTTCTTTATGACAGTCACAGCAATTATAACTTCTGCAATGTAACACTTGCATAACTCCTAAATTCAAGGTGGTGTTAGGGTTGTCTAATGCAGTGAATCATCAGTAAATGAGCGATGGGACACCTTGTGATAACACCAGTGCACTGGCGCTCACACCCTCAGTCTCAGTGATATTTAGAGTAGATAGCTCATGAATCCTTCTGTTTCTTTGTCCGTCTCAGTTACAGAGAATTTGTCGTACATCAAATTGTGTGAAATAGACAATAGTCAGCAATTGTGCACAACAAGCACCACGCTCACTGAATTGATTAAAAATGAACTGGCTAAACTGGTAATAAATTATTGCAGTGCAGATTTAGACTGTAGATACATAAGTCTTTGCTGCTTTGATCAAAAACTGCCCAGAAGCTTTTCCGCTGTTTTCTTTTTCTCTTTTTTTTTGAGTTGCACTGCACAGCAAGTCAATGGCGTGCTTCCTGTTGGATCTCTGTGTTATGCTCTTCCTCCAGTTATAGGATATGTGTTATTCATTAGAAATATGTCCTCTGGCTAGAGAATGCATAATATTTGAACTTAGGCCATGGACCGATCAATGCAACCTGCTGGCAAACACTCACAGCGATTCCTACTTTGGATATCTGTGTGTCTGCGTGTGTAATGTTTCACCAAACATAATCCACCCACCCTAAAAAAAAAACTGTCTTCTCTGATCATTTATATCTATTTACTGTACGTTCCTGAGCGTGTGACCATCTCTAAGGCAGTGGGATCTGAAAGAACACAACACAAGTCCAGTTTTAACCCAGGAAATTATGATTATGCATAATGTATTATTCTATTCTTCATTTGTTCTGGTATTTATTTGATTAATACCTCCATATTGGCATGTGTCTAAAAGAACAAGCTCCTGGATGTTTAATTATCATTAAATATGTTATAATCAGACATTAAAAGGCTGCTTTTTGCTGTTGCAAACCAGCATCTCACCAGTGTGAGAATTAATCATGTGATGCCAAGAGAAGACCTGAGCCCTATATTTTTACAGTGTGCCAGTTGTCCATAAAATTATGGAAGAGAAGCAGATCAAAGAGCATACATGGCATTTATCCACTTTATCCGAGCCTAATGCCAGTTTTCATGTACACTCTTGGAATCCCTCATTAAACCAATGCAAGGTAGCAAAGAAATTGACTCAGCTCACTTCTTCCTTCCATTAAGTCCTTTTCACTGAACCACAAAAAAACTTTTTCTCTCTTTTTTGCCCATTTAGCCCTTCAGCCATGCAAGTTTAGAGCGAGATGTCTTTATCCGTATTAGGAGCCCAAAGCGCCCCCAAAATTATATGGTGAAGCCAGAGTTTTTCTTTCATTTTCTGAAAATCTTGCATTCCAAAAAAAAACAAACAAAAAAAACACTAGTGAATGTGGTTTAATCACAGATCATTGAGAGGGGGGCATACAAAAACATGAAGCTCCACTTGTATATAATTACGATGCAACCCAATAGCCTCACACACTGCCTTAGGGGCACTTAGGGTGTTCAGCATGTGTTGATAATATCATGTCGTAAACAGGGATCCTGTTGTAGGCCTATTAGACCGATAATATAAGCCCGCCCATGTTGAATATGCACCAACTGGCATAGAGAAAGTGACAGAGGTGGCAGAAAGGTCACCAGTTTCAAGAAAAAAAAAGCTTCAAAAATATTGAAGTTTTTTTTCCAAAAAAGTGTTGTCTATGAAACAAAAGCTAACATGGAGCAGATGAGATCAAAGACGCTGCAGTCAGGTGGAGATATGAGATTTGTATGATGTTTAAAATCTTGGTGCTCTGCCTCCGGCATAAAACTCCCAACAGGTGACAGGCAGGCCGCCATGCTTTTTTACGGAGGAGGGAAGCCAAGTGTTGACGGATGTATTGTATCTACTGTAAATTCTCAAATAGGGCTTTTATTTGCTTGAACTGACCCGGTGTATATTTAAGAGAGGTGTCTGTAGGCTTTTATTTCATTTTGAACAAATCTTAGTGTGGCAAGGTGAAGAGGGACCCGGGCGGGCTTTTATCCCGGGTCGGAGTCATTGACATCCCCTTGGCCAGTAGCCAGGGCCCATGATCAACTGGAGGCACACAGTGACAGGACCACCACTTTCTCTTTTTTCATTTTGAACAAATCTCCATGGACCTGCTCCTGCCAGTAAACAAGGTTGGAAAATCAAAGGGACATCCCCTCAAATCGTGATCAACTGGAGGCACACAGTGACAGGACCACCACTGTCACATTAGGCTCAGTAAACTTGGAAAATCACCTCAAATCGTGAAGGAAAGAGTCGTCCATAGACTGTATAGGCCTCGCCTCTTTCCTTGGTTTAGATTTTATTTTATTTGGATACCCATTAGCTGATGCAACACACATCAACCTTGGGTCAGTTTGAGTCCTCAACAGGCCGGGCCGAACAACAGGCCTGTAAACGCTGGGTTCAGGTAGAAAAGGAGTTTGGTTGGACCACTGGCTTCCATTTTTTTGGCTGCGTTCGGGCCAAAAATGAATGCTCATAAGTCCAGTCACATCGGGTCTGGGCTTCAACACCTGCGTTTTTTTTTTGAGAACTCTAGCACGAATTAAGCAGCTTAGAAAATGCTCGAACAGGCAATCGTGGGTTTAAGAGGTTTTGTACATTTACAAGAACTTGCAGAAAATAGAAATAGACACGGATTCTAATTGAGATCGGCTCAAATTCGCTCAAACCTGTAGCTGGACGCGGCCCAGTACGGGAGACCGATGGTAAGTGAGTCCTTCATCACACAGAGCGACATAACCAGCTTCCTGTCTGTGCTGAAGAGTCCTCCTCCCAGAGCTCTGTCATCTCCTGCACTTCGTTTCCCCCTCACACTAATTTGACATTAATGCCCCTGCACTGTTCTTCCTCCCTCATGTGGACACTCTCCGTGCTCTGTCCCATAAACTCAAGGAGCTTTCTTAAGTCCCATCTTCCATCACTTGCACCTCCTCCCTCCACCCCTGAGGGCTTGTTTATGCTGTTCAACGCCCTTGTCCCAAACTGCAGTTTTATATATATATATATATATATATATATATGAGTAAAACATAGTTTAAAACTCAGTGGACTCTATTCACAAGAGCAGTATTAAAAAAAAGACTGTGTTGTCTCCCTCACTGTAAAACATGTCCTACAGTATGGACAGCGGGTCACAGAATTAAGATTCTGGACTATACAGTTGATAAAACCTCCTACTAAGGGTGGAAACTAGATGCAGCTTCAGGCAGAAGTGAAATGGATTTTTGATCTAGGCACCATATCTCCACAGGGACATGATATGTCTGTTTTTTTTCTTCTTCTTCTTTTGCAGCATATTGTTGTTATTCTGTTTGGACTTTGCCTCTGGTGGATTCAGTGATTTGTAACTGTCACTTTGTCGTGTTGTCTCGGCCTGTTTTGTTGTTGCTACCAATATCATCAGAATTATTATCATATCAATGTTAATTCTTTTTTTAAGGTGTCTTGTGATATTTTTTGTTCATCTTTCCTGCTGATCATAAAGCAACGTGGGATTTGCCCAAGGTGATTTCATTTCACTTCACATTATTCACCTCTTTTTTGTTGTTGTTGTTGTTTGTTGGATCTCCATATATGTGCTGTCAGAGGAAGACCAATGAGCTCTACACATATCGCCATCCAAGCTGTAACGTTCCACAAGGATGAAGGTGCCATTTAAAAGGCGCGTTGAGTAAATAGTTTCACTTTGTTATTAATTTTATGCAGCGAAAAAAAATGTCATTGAGTGTCTGTGAATGTGAATAAATTAATTTCTCAAGTGATGACTGCAGATGGCATTGACACGGTGAACTAGGGAGGTGCAGCGCAGACAAACACGCAATCAATATTTCTGAATAGAACAGAGTATGGAGAGAGAGAGACAGAAAGCGTCTTCATACCACACTAAATGTGCTTTGGCCACACTTTTGTGCCACACTGATAATAAGAGGATTTGCGAATGTTGAGGAAAAGAAAGAGGGAACAAAGAATTCAAATCGTGTTGACAGTGCCCTTCGATGAAAGTTGTTTGCTTGTTAGTCAACTATTTCACAAGACGAACAAGTGGAACTGATCTTTCCCAATTCCCCCCATCACCACATAATCCGTCGTGCAGCCAATAATAATGTGTTTGCCCACATAATGTGAGAATCGATGTTCATGCACAAAATTGGGGCTTTTAAAATACTGCAGCTTCTTATCTACATGAGAAAATCAGTCATTGACTATAAAAAACGATCAATGGTCTTATAACTTTTACATCATAGCGTTGGTTGATCGTCATTGGAGTTAAAAAAGACTAAAGTCGATGTTTTATTTCTCTCTCAATAAGAACCGACGAGCTCTTTATGTGTTGCTGCAGCTCCTCACTGTCACTGCTGTTGGCCTGGGGACGGCTGCAGACAGACATGTACAACCGGGGGGAGAGGAGGGGGGGGGGGCTAACACTGTACACACAGCAAGCAGCAGCATGTGCATCAGGGCATTGCTTCTGATCTCTCTGATTTACCCTTATCTGACGTCCATGGGTCAAAAGAAAAGAAAAGAAACTTTCTGAAGGAAAACATTTTTGCTCTTGTGTGTTGTTAGGTTGATTGATTATTTTATTTGCACAGTTAAAAAAAAAATACAAGGAGATAAACAAGAAAAGAAATACTGATTGTGCAGGAGAGATTAGGAAAGATTAAGAGAAATGTCATTTATAAAAGTAAAAAGAAACAAATACTGCAAATAATTGCTAAAAATCCAAAAGTTCGACATGAAGAAATGAAAGGAAAGAAGCACAGATTATAAAAATATGAGTCTTGAGGACGCACAAAGATGACCAGGTCAAATGAAATTATAGGAAACTTTTGCTCTTTTAATCTAATACAAGTGACTTTATTCAAACTGCAAAGGTCTCAGCAGTCAAAATATATACTTGGGCAAAAAGATCAATTTCTTACCTAAAAATGAATGTTTCTGGCTGTAAAACCTGCGCACGTCTTCACACGGCCATGCAAATTGCAGGCAAGGTAACTTTAATCTAACCCTGAACCCCAGTCGCCCATATATGGGCATGTTTGGTGTTTACATAACTGACACCATGTTTAGCCTGAAGTAGCGTAAATAAACCATTTACTGCATTATAACCTTTCTATTGAAATAAACAGTTGAACGCCTATACACACAACGCATTCAATTGAACGCTTTAATTTAAATTTGTTGTGTTTTTTACATGAACATCAAGTTCCATCAATCAACAATAAACTCTGTGCTTATGTTTATGATGATAATGGAACATAAACATCTTTACATTAGATTCTGCAGCAGCTCCTTTAGCTGCTCGTGTTCATTTCACATCACCCTTTGCCCGTGCATCATTAAATAACTTGTGTGGCATGAATGCAGTCCTTGAACTCACACTTGCTGTGTGAACACAAACTTTTTAAATTATGATAAAACACGGAAAAACATTTTCCCATTGTCTTGTTTGCATGGTTTCCGTGACACTTCCTGTTGACTGCACCTTCACTGTGATTATCTACTGTGGATGGTGAATAGTCAGAGGTTAAATTACTGTAATTCATATGTGTGATTAAAAAAAAGTGGTGCAGCAGCGTATAAAGACGTGCGCTGTATGAAATCTCCTCGTGGTGCCGGGGGATTTCAATTCACCATTTATTTATTTTGTCATGCTCAAATAATAAGTTGTTGTACAACGGCATCCACATCCAAATTGTTGTAAACGACTGCAGCCAGTCGACTCGACGGCAGAGCTCGCCTGCAGCGGCTGTGTCTGTGTGCAGCCAGTGTTAAGACAGCCTTTACATCTGCTTGGCCTTATTGCTGATGTGCTGCTGTATAACACCCTTAGGAATAACCAGTGGTGCAGTGTCTGATTGAGCTGCCTGGCTGGCTGCAGACGTTTCATGAGAGGGAGAGCCGAGCCGAGCCGTGGATGAAGCTCTTTGATGAGGCAAGAAAAACCCATGGTGGAGGCTAAGCAGCATTCCCACCCCCATCTCCCCGAGGGCACGCCCTCTCTCTTTAGGGTGAGACTGTGGAGGTACCTGAGGCCCACAGCTCGAAGGAGGGATGCTGAAAGCAACCCCCCCACCCCACCCCCCACTCCCCTCCACGCACACACCCTCACCGCCCACTGGCTATGTCTCAGTTGGTTATACAGTAATCTGAGCGACAACATGAAGCCTTGTGACCCATTTGTTCAGATACTGATAGCAGTATCAGTCTTCGGGCATTTTCCATGAGAAATACAGAGAGTGGAAAAACAGGCTAAAAGGCTTTGCATCTAATAATGTTGGCACGCGCATGTCTCCCTCACACATACACACACTCTCAGAGCCACACACACACACACGCGCTGATATTGCTGATGTCTTGGTTTCCCCCCTCAGATCCAGTGTGCTGAGAAGATATGGAAGGACTTCACACAGCCACAGTAAATACAGCAGAGTGAGCTGAATGTGGACCACCAACATATCAACTGAATTATTAAAATGTGGAAATAAAGTGAGCCGGGGCTCTTTGGCTGTCGATTCAAAATGAAGTTAAAAAAAAGAAAAAGAAAAATCATTTGAATTGGGTTTACAATTGAACAACAACAACAACAACAACAACAACAAAAGTGAAAAAATAAAAAATAAAACAGCTTGAGCGGCAGCAGCGTTTGTTTCATATCAAAGCAGTGGGCAACCACTAAATCTAGATCTGATGCTAAAGCTACATGAAGTATAAATTTTGCAGGAAGTGCTGGACGACTCAGTGCTTTTAGTGATTTAGATTAGGGCCATTGTTCTCTGTGTTTTATTGCCATTAGTTTGTGAAGTGGGGCTTTTAGTGTCGGCTAAATCATACACAGGAAATCTCTTGTTGAATGTTTTTATTATAAGATTACGTCTCACCTTGAATCTGATATTAAAGAATAAAATGCTGCATACAAATATCGGTTCCCTCTCTGTCACCTTCAGCAACAAGAAAATATTCACACTGAACAATCGTCATGCTGCCATAAACAATATTCACTTTGGCCTCAGCTAAATACAGAAAGCAAATAAAGAAAATCTTCCACAGCAGATTCACTGGCACTTTTGTGCACACCGATATGTGTGTGTTTGAATGTGTGTGTGTGTGTGTGTGTGTGTGTGTGTGTGTGTGTGTGTGTGTGTGTGTGTGTGTGTGTGTGTGTGCATCCAAAACTGCACTATCAAGAGCCTTTTTTTTTAACCTGCACTGGTCAGCACTGAGCTTAAAGTCACACATCACTTGGCTATTTCAGCATAAAAATTAAGACAGTGCATGCTTCTCTTACACCGGGTGCTTAATCAGATGAAAGAGCTGCTGTGGTGCAATCCAACAATCACAGCTTCATCCGTTTGCTTGGTTTTTATATCAGTTTTTCGCAGAATCTCAACATTTGTATTTTGCTGTAGTGTCCTAACCCTAAAACAAAACAAACAGAAGTACATTTCTGAAATGACAAATTAAGTTTTTAAGTTTGTGTTTGGAGCAGATGCAGCCCTGAGCCTGGGGTTAGCTTAGCTTTACTAGTATATTCACATCCTCTGTGTGTCTTTTACAGAGGAACTATGCACTTTTTAAAAAACTTTATTAAACAGCTAAATGTGATGGTTAAATGACTTTTCCCAGGGAGAATCACCTAGTTCTCTGAAACTGGTGTCCAAAGTTTTGACTCAGCAGCACCATGACATAAACACGCCCCATAATCCGTTATCACTTGTTTATGACAAATATACACATTGTACCATGATGAATAACGTTATGAACCACTCCATGGATTACCTTCTCACCAGCTTTGTTGAAAAAAAATGCACAAGGCCTGGAGAAAGTTAGCAAAACAGCGGTGCACTGACAAGGAGATGGTCATGGACTGTCTGTGAAAAATGAAGGGAGTGAAGGCAACCTCGTCCTCTGCTTCAGAGAGGGACAGCCTCACACTGCTGGACAGCAGAAATGCTCTGATTGACTTGAATGGGAGTAAAGTGCTACAGCCTGCACAACAAAGATGGACACCCAGCTTGGACAACGCAGTGAGGAGAACAGGTGCCAAGCATCATGTGAGGAAGAGGAAGCTAATGTGTAAAGATTAACAAAGGGGATTAGAAATAAAGGCCTCTCTTAAATAAAGGCTGCATCCAATAAGGGCCAGTATCCTGAGAAGTTTTGTAAATAAAGGCCCTGGCTACTACTTGAGGAAATAAGATAGCTTCCCAGTAAAGGTACACTGCATAAACGGCATAAACAAGCCTCTATGTAAACAAGTGGTCCATCAGAATGATGCAAAACAATACACGTGACAATATGTTGTCATGGCGATGTCATATTGTTTACCTGACCCACGTTTTACCGGCTTTCTCTCGACTTCTGTGACTAAAATGACATCTGGTTTGTTACCGACGGCCGTCTGCCCGACTGCACCTGAATGCAGCATCAGTGTAACGCTCCATTCCTCCTCACTGCGTTACCAAGGTAACTTTTCACAGATGCCACCTGGACCTGAGCCGACAGCTCCGGTGTCTCCGCTGAGTTTCCGTGGTTTCCTACCGTCACGCTGCCACTGAAGGTAAAAACATGGCGACACGACATGGCAGCCAGCACCGAGCTTACCCGCTCCACGTAGATATGAATGACATGAACGGCAAATTCAGAGTTGAAAGGAACACTTCACTTTGTTGATGGGGGGATTACTGATGAATGAAAAACTTACTTTTTAACAAAATAATACATTTTTGTGAATAGATAACAGGAGAAGTTACATTAAAGTTTTGGAAAAGCAAAGTGTTTTCACGCTGCCTCCGCATGCACCGTAGAATTCCTCCACCGGTGCAAGACGGACTCATGTTTTCATTCATCAAGGATTAAAGTCAGAGGTTCAGTTACCGTCGTAGTTCCGACCATAACGCCGCCCGAATCGCCGTTATTCTCATTTGCGTCCGCGAAACCGTAAGGAAACGCTGGTCAGCTCGACAAGCATTTCCGCCACCACTAATAATAACAAAATAATGATAGAGACAAAACGATAAATTGATCGAAAATGGAGCCATTAACAAGTGTGGGTAGCGTAGATTCATCCACATTAACGTGAGACTGTTTTATAACCGAATAGAAACTCCTCGTTGTCCCTTTAAGTCCCTTTAAATATCTATAAACATAAAAAGTTACAATACATCTGAACAATCGGTTGTTGCGTCTGCAGCATCAACAGCTGAACCTTCTGACTAAAACATGATTATTGAAGCCCAGTCAGTGAACAGGCAGCCAGCTGCTGGTCTGACTGCTCACATTTATACCAATATTATATATGATATTAATATTAATTACACGTGCAACCTTCACACAAACACTGGGTTCAATACTAATCAAGCTGGGGTTGGTTTTTCTGTTGTTGGTTTTACTTTTGGTGATGCTGCACTGGTTTTTATCCCTCGCTCCAGTTCAACCATTCAACCTATGACCAAGATAATTAAGGGGCGCTCACTCTTGGGGGCATGAAAAAAAGAAAAGAAAAACATTTCAATAAAGTGTAGTGGACCAGCTGGTTTACACTCAGTCAACCTTTTCACAATTAAAACATTACTGGCTCCAAACCAAAGCCATGAAATCCAGCCAAGAAGTCTGAAGTGGAATAAAAATGTGAGAACAACACGACTTATTTTGTTGTTTTTTGTTTCATTTTCTTTTATGATAACAGAGCCAGACTAAATAAGTCAGTTATTCATAGTGCCCAGTGCATTTAACAAGAAAACATTTTAGACGTTTAAGACGTCAACCTATAAACATTTGCATATCAGATGCTTAAAAGCAGCTTTCAACTTCTCTGTGCTTCAAATATAAAGGCAGTGGTAGCTGACAGGAATAGTACACTGATGCTAATATTATCAGGATTCGTGGTGCGTTGTGCATATGTATGTTTGTGTGAAGCGACACACATCACAACAGCAACCAATGGCTCTTTATTTTATTTCACGACCACAAAGAGACTGAGTGTGTTTTAATCTGTGCAGGATTCAAAACTGACTGAGTTTGTTGTCGTTTACGCCATCAGGCTGATTGACTGAAGATAAGATAGTTTTCATTTCTCATTAAGAAATGAGTTAGGAGAGAATAATTGGAGCTAATCAGGAAGATTTCTGCACCGGGCTGGTTGTTAGGGGTCGCCACGGGTGAGGAAAAAGAGTGAGGGAGGGAGGGGCCTGTACAGCGCAGTGGAACAGGCTGCTGCTACAGGATCACTGTGATGCTCCTCCACCTGCAAACTACATTAGGTTCGATCCTGCAGCTCCGTCCGCCTGCTTCCTGCTCATGTTTGTATCTCTATCAATGTTTAAACACGGAGGCAGCCGCAACTACACTTCATCAAAACACAAAAAGTGTTAGTGCTGCATCGGTAGCTGTGTGTACAGATAGCAGACAGCAGCGTTCAGGACCGCCACAGCTTGCAGCTCATTGCCAACCCCAGTTTTACAAGAATAAGCTGTAAGCGGGAGACAACAGGAAGCTTGTCTGAGATTATTCAGCAGGATTATGTCATACGGCTTCACTCGCTGCTCTTGTTTCATCATAAATTTTAATTAAAGTTCGTAAAGTCTGAGTGATTAGCTCAGATCTGCAGAATTTTATTGCAGAGAACGGACAAAAACTATAAAACATGTCTGGTGTCATATTTTACTGCTCTGCTGTCTGATCTGAAATCTACATGACAGATCTCACACTGTCTTTACCTGCAGAGTGTGGATACATACAGAGCAACATGACAGGAAAAAGCCTACATCTTAATGTGTCACCATCATAATTGTTGTTAAATGATCGTCTGTCCATGATTCCTGTGAGTTGTGACTCAGGCCGGATGTTGCTGTCACCTCAGATGGGATTTGCTGGGATGGTCCAATTAAAAAAAAAAACCTGGTCTGATTTTTTTTCTTTTTTAATTCCCTCTTTATTCCCTGTTTTGCACTAATAGTAGTTTCCTCTTCACACACAGACACAGTAGAGACCAGAGCAGACGCAGTGTTGTGCTGCTGCACCTCTGGAGCTGAAGTGGGACTTTAAATGCCTTGATGAACGGCAGCCCATCAGTTATTGTTGAAGGAAGAGAGAGCGCTCATTATTAACTTTATGATCTAAAAATTTTGCCAGACAGAGACTTAGTTAGAGTCTTAGTTCACAGTAGATTTAATCTTATCCACATGTTAATTGTTAAAGGGATAGTTCAACATTTTGGCAAATTGTCATAGCAGTAGGTCGTTACCTTTAATTGTCGGTGACGCCATGAAGTGAAAAATGTAGCTATTTTCCAGCATTTAATCCTGTATCCACATGTTAATCTTATTGCTTTATATCAACAATTCAGACATTTAATGACTCATCCTGCACTCATCCTGATTTTGCATCCAATTAAAATCCATTTTTCAAATGTTTAGGCCTATATCCTCATCAAATTCTGCCTGGCAACCTGCTAGCTAGTTTAAGAGTTTAGGTTGATGTTGTATTTTCTGTCCCGTTATTGTTCACTGTGGACAAGCTAACATAATATTAACGTCTCAATGTCATCATCATCATCATCATCACGTCTCTCACCCCCTCCACAGCGCTCTGGACGGCCTGAGGAGCCGCCATAACCAAAGACTCCTGCAGCCGAGATGTACAGTACACGGGAGCGCTACAGCACGTCCTTTCTGCCTGAGGCCATCAGACTTTATAACACACATGTACTGTGGCCTCCAGAGTCAGACCCGTGCATTCTCGCTGACCATATTCTTAATGAATGATGTGTGTGTGCCAAGGTGTATTTATCTGTTTATTTATATATACTGTGTTTTTTTTTGTCTTTTATTGTTATGTGGTGCTGGGACAAACAAATGTCCGTCCTCTGGGGATCAATAAAGTTCATTCAATTCAATTCAATTCAATTCAATTAAATCTTCCTGTGTGTCTTCCTCCACCAGACTATAACTATAACATCTATGAGGTCGGCAGGTGGAGGTGAAGGTGGAAGAGGAGAGGAGTGCAGCCTGTTTCCTTCTGACCTCACAGGTGCTACGTTCAACACTATTGGCTACTGCAGATGTCAATCAATATCCACGACTGGAAACATCATTTGTACAAACAACTTTCAGTTCGATCTTAGGAATCATAACTGTGTTTTCACAGCTCAGACACTATTACAGTTTTTATTCTTTATTAGCTCTATGAATTAACGCCGAGCCTTGCAGCTACACTGGCTACTACTACTACTACTACTACAACAAACATATAATGTACTATAGTGCCAGTGATGGCTAGTGTGTGTGCCTGCAGTCTTCCACCCTCTTCCACATTTGTTTCACTTCATTTCGGTTAAGATGTACATGCAGGCAGAAACGAAACCCGATTACTTCAGGGATGCGGGTTATTGTTCACTGTCTGTCACAATCTCTGCGAAAGGTGTTTGCTGCTCCCGAGCACGCCAACTCTCTTTTGTTTTCATTTCCTTCCCTCCCTCCCTCCCTCCCTCCCTCCCTCCCTCCCTCCCTCCCTCCCTCCCTCCCCTTCTTCTTCTTCTTCTTCCTCCTCTTCTCTCCCTCTTGTCTCGCTCTCTTGGCATCTGCCCCTGACAGCCACGTGTTAGATACCATCTTCCTCTCTGACGTTCTGCAACTAATCAGCTGGATAATGACGACCGTGACACTATGTACTGTACATAATCATGTCGGACAGGAAGAGAGGAGGATTTATATAACATGCCAACATGTGTATGCTGTTTCAACCATAATAAAATGTTTCCATTATCTTAATGTCAATAAATCAACCGACCGACCTATGTGGGAGGTTATTTCTCAGATGTATATAAATATATGTTTTATAAGGGTAAAAAATCTATGAGGAGAAATCAATAGAAACACATTGATACACACGCCAGCAGCCGTAGCTCAATATGTGACAATGTCCTTTCTCAAAAGAGAACATGAGCTTTATAACAGGCCCTGAACCAGTGAAGTGAGGATGTCTGGCCCCGTGAATTACACTGGCCTTGTTGTTTCTGGATCGGCTGAAGCCTGTTGGGACTGACTTAGAGTAATGCCTTGCCCCATATCTCCCTCAGCACTCAGCCAAATGCAGCTACGCAACAGCAGCCCCACTTAATGTGATCTTCCCTGGCTTTCTGAGGTGGAAGTGGCAGAGAGACAAAGGGCAAAGAAAGAGTCAGTTGACTCATCCATGCACACACACACATACATACACACACACACATACACTCAACAATGCGCAACCACACTCCAAAAATAGTTGGTGGGTATATGTGTGTATGTGTGCGTGCGTGCGTGCGTGCGTGCGTGCGTGCGTGCGTGCGTGCGTGGGTGGGTGTGGGTAAGTGTGCACAAAGCTCACGTGCGTCTCTGCAGGCTCAAGCATCTTGTATCTCAAGAATTTTTCTCTCCCCTCTTCAGCTCCCAAATAAAGCCCTGCGCAGTGAAGTGGAGGAAGAACACAAGAGAATCAATCATACAATTATCCAGATTTCCTCTGTCACTTCAAACGGGAGGAGAAACTCCGGGGTCTGACCATCGCGCTGGTGTGGGGGCGGGTGAGCGTGACCGTTTTTTATCAGCACAAACTTTGTTTTAATAGAGAGTATAGCGCTGTCAATCCCCCTCTGCTTGGCAGTCGTGTTCAGTGGCAGGAGTGTGAGGGTGAAGCATAAAGAGAGAGGGAGAGAATGAGCACGAGGCAGAAAGAAAAAGAGAGGAGAGGTGGAAGAGCGGAGGGGAGAAAATTAAAAAGTTGCTTTCAAACATAAAACTCATGAAAGTCTTACACAGCAGCTTACACCATGTTTTGCCTTGTGGTTGGCTACACTCTGAATGTGTGTGTGTTTGCATTTTAACAGGAGCACATCACAACCAATGTGTCAACAATACAAAACCAGACCAAACCACTCCCTGCTCATCCAGTCCATCCAGTCATGTATAATCAGCTGTGAACAGGTCTGATGTTAAATTGTCTCGTTCAATACGAGAACCTTGGTTTTCTCTCAATGCAACACACACCAAACACTTTCATCATGATCACCACCACATACACACACCTTGGTCTTTTGGCCTGTGACCTATTTATGCAAAAATACAAAAAAAAAAACAGCATTTTAAATCAGAATTTCATTTTTCATCAGGGTTGTTCTCCACGTCCTTTTCACATGCATACAGTAGCCTATCTACATACTCAACGAGTCAGAAAAGTTTCTTTAGTACGAAGCCTCTTAAAAACTGTGCCCTTGGGTGAGAGACATGTTGTGCTTACTGATCACGTCTTTAATGAAAGAGGAGAGTCCACAAACTCTACCCTGCTCTTTCCTCCCTCTCTCTCTCTCTCTCAGACGATGCTCAGGTTCTACATCATTAACCAGGCAGCCTTCTGGTATTGATCACCTCATGATCCTGAAATATTCACAACATTCTCACAATAACAAAAATGCACAGGGGAGTTTGTTTTCTCTCTATATATACACCTGCACTGCTGCAAAGGCTTTATGGAGTCCGGTTTGGTTTGGTTCTCAACGTGTCCAGAGGTGGAGACAGAGAGAGTGATTTCCCCCGTTCATCACATGGTCGGACTGTGAAGATTTAAGCACAGCGATCAACAACTGTGCGCTGATGTTGAAGCTAAATAATTAGGCCTACATCACCATGATTTTACATGTTTTGAATGGATAAATATCATTAATGATCCTCTACAAACCAATTGAATCTGTTTTTTTATACTAAGAATGAAACACATCCTAAGTTCTGCATCTCTGTTCAGTTCGTTGGAGCGTTTTAGCATCTCTCAGCTCATTGTCTTGGGTCAGGCTCATCGCACTCGTCAATAACACAAGTCAGTGAGCTTGATTAATGTAGTGGAGTGATTAACAGTGGAAGTAACAGATATTTTCCTCAGGATCAACAAAGACTTAATATTGCTCTTCATACTCAATCATCAATAATCCTCATGGCTCCACATGATGCTAATGTCAGTCCTGTTCATACTGCCCCCTTAAGGCAAACATAATTATTATTATGGGTTTAAGTCGTTATGACACAAAATCCAAGAGGGAAAGCTAATTTTCGGTCTACATCATACAGTACATAAATCAAACAAACAAAAACTATATTAAACTCAAACAGTGAAATGTTAGAATTATGTTAAACTGAAACAAGGAAATGTTTTACAGTGTTTTATTTATAGTGTATGATTATTTATAGTGAACTCGACAATCCTCTGTTGCCGGTATATGTTTCAAAGTTGCTGTCAATCAATAAGGGATTCAGCCTTTAGACAGATCCTCCAATCATCATGCAGAAGGCCAGCATTCAGGCCCCGCCCACTGCTCTATTCACTCACTGACGGCATCACAACAGCATTTAAAATTGCAATAAGCAGCTGATTCTGAACAAACTTTCATTGTGCCACTGCGAAATACAAACGCAAAAGATCATATAACGTTTTTTTTTTTTGGACATAAGCAGAGCTGCTTCTGTTGCAGTTTTAGAACAATCACCTCTGCATGGAACATGTAGAATGTAGGCTACCTTCAATAAATGCTCATTATGGTAGTTTTCTTTGGTATTTGCATAGGATCATTAGCAAAATCTGCATAGGATTCACATGGAGCCAGAGATCCACAGGAAATTATGCAGATATTTTAATTCCTCTCTTCTGCTCTCTTCTAATTTCCACAAAAAACTTCCAATTGGTGCTAAAACTCATAAACCGCTGGACGTCTTTTGTTGTGAAGAAGCCGAGGAACATGCAGAGTATTTGTTGGGTTGGCTAGCAGCTTCACTAATGGTCATTGCTGGCAATTTTTTTGTTGGTGAATCTGTGTTATTTTCAAGGGAGAAAAGTAATAAGAAGAAACAGCCACAGTGAGCTGTTAAATTAAAAGCTGCAGGCGAAAGGCTGCTTTTGTGGGGGTTTTTTGTGCAGTCCTGATGGAAAATACCAGTTATTGACTTTTATTAAAACAACACAATGCAATGAATCCCCTCACCACATGCTTTATTTGGCCAAGTTGTAAACAGAAACCGCTCATCCGTCGCATTTCCAGCACACAGGTGTCAATACACCTGCAATTTCCAACAGCAACTTCGGAAGCTGTACTTGTTAAACGCACCTCATGTTACCACCAGAGAGTCCAACACACCAAAGAAGATGAAATATTAAAGATTATACCTGAGTTGGGATTGGTTTGGAGCATAACCGTGTATTTTTCTTTTTTTCCTTTTTCTTCCTTTTTTACGGTGTATTTATCTTTTTAAAATTCAAATTCAGGTTGTTTTTTTTAGCAGACACAACATTTAGAGTATCGCCCGACTTTGCCTTCACCTTGTGCTCCCTCTCAATGTCGGCGGGGTTTTATTTTTGTCGAGAACTGAGCCGATTAATATCTTCAGTCTCCTTAGCAGGCAATCCAGAGCATTAACTGTTTGTTTTGTTAAAGGCCTGTTTTGTGTTTGTGCAGCGAATGATTGATCACAGGCGGAGAGGGGACAGCAGAGTAGGGACAGCCTAGTGATATAAATCACATCTGATAGAGGGCACATAGATAATTGGTTGTCTGGCCCTATAGTCACGAGGAGCGAGCCACTATCTTCTAGAGGGAGATAAACTAGAGGGCAGCGCACAATGATAACAACATGCTTGACTGTCAACAGATGAGATGCAAAATTACCCCCTCCTCCTCTTCATCCTCCTCCTCCTCCCATCCGTTGTTCCTCTGTCCCTTTCTCCTGCCCTGTTATTGTTCAAATGAGGAGTGGAGAGGTTAAGTGGATTGAAAATCAGTCGGAGGAATGTTTCTGTTTATTCTTCTCGACGCTCTGTTTTTCCAAAAAAGCGTTTCATCAGCTGCAGCGGTCATCTGTGAATAGATTTACTGTGGGAGACGACGGTACAGTCTGATCAATACAAAGGCATCATCAAGGACTTCTAACAGTGACGCTCCACCAGATCCTCTCTCTCTCTTTTAAGACACATCCCTCCATCCCTCGTCTCCGTCCCTCACACTTTTTTCGGGGTGGGGGAGAGAAGGGGTGTCCGTCTCACTCAGCAGTTTTAGAGATAAAAGGAACGTCCATGTTCATCTGACACACAAAGAGCTGGTCTTGATTAAATAGCCTGACGATGCGCCAAATGTATTGCACTGTTGCCAGGGAGACCAAACTGACCTTGAGGTTGTTGCGTTGCGTGTTAAAGAGTTGCCAAGAAGACACTGGGTGTGTGCATTGAGTTCCCGTGAGAGAAGGACAAAGCATACAGACAAGCACTTCAAAGTGTGAGGTTAGAGATGAAATCATCGATGAACTTCGCTCTCCAGAGTCGCATGAATTTGAGTTCAAGCCATGTTGATTGTTGCCGCCGTGCTGTTTTGTCTCTTTTAGCTCAGGCACTCGAAGGCAACGCCGCCGCGGATGAACTCTTTTGTTCCCGCAGTAATCGCGAAATCATTAGCATAGTTCCTCGTCTTAATAGGAGCCGTTTAAAAGGTTGAAAAAAACATGACCTTCAACGACATTGACTTTACTTTTAATTTTTTTTCCAATTCTAGTCTGTTCAAGATGCTGTAGCCTCCACTTTCAGTACAAAAAAAGGCTGAATAATAGTGCAAGGATTAAGAGAGCAGCAGTACAGAATGCAATGTGCTCTCATCACACTTGCTGCATAAAAATACATTTCATAAACCTGTGTACCGGATTAAATGTTTCCCGAGCCCATGGAGCGATAATAGAGAGTGGATGCAAAGCAACAAAACATGTCCTGAACTTTTGACATGGGTTTTGTGTTTGGCTTTTTTTTCCATTTTATTTGCTCGAAGCTTCTTTTTTTTTCTTCTTTTTCTTGGGGGGAAGAGAGAAAGCAAAAACGGAATTCTGACTACATTGAGCTTTGCATCACATTAACGAAGGAAGGGCAAAATATTTTGATACATGTGAAAATGAGGATTTGAGCGCCACAAAGAATTCAGCCGTCATGTCAGATCCATCACCTTTAAGTAATACCACAGATTAGCGTAAATGCTAAAGTCTCTATACTTATTTATTAGCATGAGATCTTTTGTTGTAGCATCACTGTGGAAGCTAGAGAGGACTAACGTGGCATTAGAGGAAGCTTTGGGTGTCTTTTCTTTTCTCTTTTCTTCTTATTCATCCAATTTCTCGCACGGGGGAAAAACATACAGTAAGAAGTGGAAGGTGTGTGATATTAGAACAAACAGAGGAAATAGATGCAACAGTCTCCTCTTTAAATGAGATTCTCTCTGTGGATGCCTTTGTGCAGGTTTTTTTTTTTATTGTTCCCCAGGCTTTTTGATGAGGCCTCCTGCTCCTCCACAGCAAAATCTAGAATCTCACAACAGGATCCTCGGGTCTGAGTAGGCTCACCTGCTGCTCTGTGCACCCAATTTCTCATTTCACAAACACACAGACTGAGGCTCTGTATTTCCATACATCGACCTCCAGGCCCCCCCGCTGAACAGCTCCAGTGTCGGCATCAAACAGTGTTTTTGAGGCCTGATATTAATACAATAAAGAACGGCAACAAACATGCTGTACCACACAAATTAACACTAAACATAGACACATGCACACACTTAGATTCACAAGGGAGAACAGAGCTGAAATCACAAAACGTATTAGTAGGTATTTCTTCTTTTGCTTGTATGGGTCCTTGGTTTCAGACTTTAACAGCAGGAGGCTTGATGTCGGTTAGTGTGGAGGAGGAGGAGGAGGAGGAGGAGGAGGAGGAGGAGGAGGAGGAGGGGGGGGGGCCTTGATCATTGTCATTCACATCACACTGTGCGCCCCTGTGTGTGCCTGCTAATTGATGGGGTTTTTCCTCTTGATTTCTTTAAGGGAAACAATCCAGCAGATGTATACGTTCGTTCTTACGCTGAGAGGATCACCGGTCAGTTAAACCGTTTCACCACAGACAGCACAGAAGCTCAGTATCTTCCACAGGTTATCAAGCTATTCTTTGTCTTTCAATGACGAATGCTATTATATCCCATAATAGATGTGTTTTTGTGTGTCCTCTGTTGTTGACTACAAGCTTTTCTTGCTCTTGTTTGGACTCTACTGGAAACAGGACCACAGTGCAAAGTGTTGCATTAGAAAACATGATGCAATGAATCGCTTAATTTATTATAAATTACAAACTTTCTTTGAAATGGAGAAATTTGCCTTTTATGAATCATGAATCAAAAATGAAAAAAAGAACAGCAGAATATCTAGTTTATTTGTGCGTTACAGCATATGACCGGTGATGGTGGTTTTGTTTTCCCTCTGTGTTCCCTCCATCGACACGTATCATGTGTGCAAGTTCTCATCCTTGGGGCCATATTGATCGTGCCCAGGTAAGTTCTCACATGAATAATCAAACCCGGCTACATTCAGCCCTTCCTAATCAATAGCTATTTCGACAGCAGGGCTCCACAGCAACAATTCATAATAAATGGAAAGCCACAATGTATACATCTGACCTCTTTGTTATGACAATGCCCATCTGAACACGATCATAACAATAGCGTCGATCGATCGGGGCCAAGTTCAAGAGGAGGTGAGTCCAGTTATGCCAATTAACTGAGTTAAGGTAACAGCCCCTTTATTGTATTTTTATTGCCAAGGGAACACATGATCTATGTCAACGGCGGAAATGCTGAAATAACTGAAAACAACAGCACAACCTTGGCTGTCCCCGAAGCGCGCGGTTTTCCTCCCCGGCCCATGTGTTGAATGGTCACAGTGAGGTTAATAATACAGTGATGCGCTCGTGCAGCGATGTGTGCGTGTGTGTGCAAGCATGCATCAACAAGTTTTTTTTTTTTTATCAGGGAGTCATCTGTCAGCTCAGCCTGAAACACACAGTCCTGCTGCTGGTCTTCCACAGCAGTGTTTTGCAAAAGTTTCCCAGAGTTTCATCATTGTTACCAGCGCTTAAATAAATGCCACGGATATAACAGCCAGGCTTGTAGTGAACGCCCACAGAAGCTACAGCCTTTGAATAAATACAATGACACATCTGTATTATTAGTAGCAATAGACAAAGCGATCAAAGCCAACCCGCACGTGTCAGAAGATGTGCATGTACACATATGCACAATGATGTAGATGCATCTAGTTGGGAGGTTATTACATTCACCGCTTCTGGGTCAAGACTGACAGCTGCTCAATCTGCTTAATCAGCTTCTCCATTGTTACTGTAATGATATGATGTGTTTGGGGAAAATAACACTGTTCACCTTGTATTAATTCACACACTAGAGTCAAAAACACATCATTACGATGATAAAGTCAACAACTGAATTTGGAAACAAATCACAATCATGAAATATTGTTTCATAAGTCTGTGGCAGCACTGATCTATTTATTGAAACACAGTGATTTGAGGCTTGAATATCATCAAGTGTACAAGGTTAAGAATTAAAAAACAAACTAGAAATCAGTAGTCCTGTTCAAATGAAGCAAATGAAACTATTTCTTTCATGACCCAAATGCAGGTTAAACTATTTAATAATTTGCTATCCATTAAATCAGAAAGTAGGAGAGTAACAAGTAGAAACCTTTGATTAAAGCATTTACAAAAATGGATTTTTAACTCTTCATTTACATGAACCTGCATAGAGATGCCGTTATGAGTTGCTATGAGCATGCATCCTAACCTACAGGCAGCAGAGTAACGAGCAAAGCGAGTGGCAAAAGTTACTTCCTGTTCTTTCCGAGATGGCACAAGTTGTCACTAGTCATGTATTGCAAATCCTGAGTAATTTTTTATCCATGTGGCAAAATGAAATGGGCAATTGTTTCCAGCCATTACAGGTATGCTCTAATCCTTGAGTCAGCTACCAATCTGCAGAAAAAAGAAGACGGCACGCACAACAAAAAGGTGAGTAAATGGGAAACCGGTGGCAAAAGACAGCCATGTCTGCTTACTTGGCCGTGTTATTGTAGGAGCAGTTCAGTGACGTCGGAGAAGGCAAATGGTTGCAACGGCAACCAAGATGGCCATATATAGGCACCTCTTCGCCCTCCCTACATCGGAACAGACGCACATGTCATCATTTGTATGCATAACCTGTTCTGTAGAACTTTCTGGCAGCTGTTGCTTTAATTCATTGATCAGGTGTGATGCATGCGTATGTCACCCTCAGGCCGCGTGCTTAGGAGCATGCGCAGTAAGCCACTAGGCGCAGTTCATTTTTTTTCTACCTCATTGCGAGTGATAGTCAGGACCGGTACGCCTCGTCGGTGAGTGTTCAATGTAAATGTAAACAGAAAAGTAATTTAATATGAATACCTGTGTGATATTGACAGTTTATTTTGTGCTTTTGTTTACTTTTAGGTTTACAACCTGTTAGTCTTCAAACTAATCTTCTGGTCTGCTAGTCTGGTTGAGACCAGCGAACCCACAGTTAGCTGTAGCAGGCAGACTAACTGTGTATGTGTGGATTGTGTGTGTGTGAGAACACAATAAAAAGAAGAAAAAGAAAAAGGAGACTCGAGTTGTTTCCCGCCGTACCGTCCTGGCGACCCTTCCAGAGGGAGTTTTACTACAGGCCAGCATAGCTTGGTAAAAATCTGGACATGTTCATTTATAAATTTCCACAGCACTAAAGCATCCATTTATTTATTCATTTACACATCCCATTGTGGAAAGTTACTTTTTGTGATGCGACTTTGAGAGTTGATGCGCATTTCTGGTGTTTCCAGTCAGGTTTGCAAGTGCAAATTCAAAATGTGAATTTAAAATAGGCGGATGGACACTTGACTAATAAGTTGAATAAACTAAAAACACAGGTCACATGGCGCTGATGTATTTTCTGTCGCGTGACGTTCTGGAACCTCACCCCTCACTCCCTCACCCCAGTCTACACGCAAACATGAAAACTGCATTTTTCCGAAGTTCTCAGATATAAACATTTTTGGTGTCTTGAAGCTGAAGCTTGAAGCTCAGTTTTGACACGGAAATATCACCACTGTTGCTAAGTGTAAACTGGTCATCACTTGCTGTGAAGATGATCAAACAGGTGAAACAAAGTTGTAAAGACTTCGGGCAGGTAGAGTAGACTGATAAAACGCAGATTAAGCCAATAGGAGCTCCTCACAGCGGGCGTCCTGTCAGAGTGTAAATGACTAAATTGCCCTCAGGTGCAGGTTCTGAGGTGCTGGTTTGCACATGCTGGCTCGTGGTTTACTGACTTACACACTTCAAATGAACAGTCTTCATTAATGATATCAAAAGCATCTGGTTTTCACTGTATGTCATCTGCCATATTCCAAAAATATGAAACAGAAATTTAACACTTCTTGTTCTTCCTCTTTGAGGCCTCCTGATGACACAGAATTGGATCTGTATATCCGCAGAATCTCTCTTTGAAATACTTTCTTCCTCTGACTTATCTCCCCTGCAAACTGCCATTACTTTTTTTTCCACACCCCAATGCACTGAAGATCTTTAATAGTTCATTTCAATTAAATGCCTTTGCAAGAGGTGAAGCTGTAGCACAACAACTGTATTGAAGCCGTCAGCAGGAATGTAAAGGTTTAATTGGCATGTATAGTAACTGTCCGCTCCCTGCAGCTCGCTGCGATTGATGAAGCATTTAAGATGCAGATGGACACCGGAGACATTTGAGCCGGAGCCGAGCTGCCTGAGGAAAATCTGTCTGTGAAAATCTCACCAGCTTCATGTAAATTAATTGAAACAAAGTATTGTACTGTAAATGAAATTTTCCTCATCAGTGTGTGTCATTAATGCGTGGACTTGGGAATTCAGATGCTGTCTTAACACATCAGCGTCAACATCATGTACACAATCAGTGCATGTTTGTTAGCTGACTCCCAGCTTGATAAACTTGGATAAATTCAGAATATTAAAATGATGTTGTGAAAATACTGGCAAACCTCTGGTAAGTCACATCACAACAACATACAAAGTTGTGATATTTGACTGACAAGCCCTAATTAAACTGCTGACAGCTCTGCACAGACTGACGACGGATCAAGAGCCAAATCCTTCTAGTCCTGATTTTGCAAGATTTTTTTTTTTTTAAATCATGATGTGCTTTATAACAATGCCATGATGTGCTGCAAATGAACTACAGCGAGCACAAATTGCTTATTCTTCTTCCACTTGTAGAGACTTTAAAACTGCACTCACTCAAACTGCAATTTTGATTTAAAAAAAACATGAATTGTTCAGCCTTAACCTTTTGGGAGTTCCCTATTACCGTACGAAACATTCAGAAACATATTCAGTATCTTTTTCTTCTATCTTCCATTAGTGTATGAAAATAGGCATAAAAGGTGGATGTGGCTGGAGTTGAGAGAACAGTCGACCTGTGTTCTCCTCCTTAAAAACTCAGCCAGGAGGTTCAAGTGTGTATAAAATGCTGTTTTTCATAGATTTACACACATCCAATAATACACGACCAAGGTGGAGGGAGACTGAGTCTGAGACCAAACCATTTACATTATTCCTCAGAAAGAAAGAAGAATCTAGATCCTTCGGAGAACCCAGCCTACTCGGTCTACGGAGGCAACGGCTTCGTTTAGGAGGCCGATGGCCGTGTTAGCCTTTGGAACATTTCCTGATTGCATCCAAAAGCAATCACCATCCCCACATCAAACATTTTAAATGGCAGCTTTTTTTTTTACACCAACAGTTCCTCATTTCCTCGCCTCAAGCTGTGCAGCCAGCAGCCACCATGGCTAGTGCATGGATCCGCCTGAACTAGCATGCTAGGTGGCTAATAATAATGGCGTGCAAAGAATCCTGGCATAGAACAGGCAAAGGACGGTCAGATTTTTTAGCCGCATTTGGAGGAGCCTTCGAATTAGGAGAAGAAGGATGAAGCCACTGAATTGGTACACAGCTAGAGACAGACATCTGCAACCAGGAAATGTGCAAAAAGATGACACTGCAGCTTTGAGCTCTGAAAAAATCCAGAGTCCAGTTCTACCGCGACCAAGGCAAGACCGAGTAAAGATATAGTCGATTACAAGATAGAGACGAAGACTTTGAAAATTGTGGTCTCTTGTCACTCACTTTCACAGAATGGTGTCCTCTCTCTCCATGGCAGGAACAACCTGTGAGCTATACGTTTTCCACCACTGTGAAATCAGCATTCACAGCACTTAAGATTCTCCAAATTATAAACCAGCAACTGGTGAATTGATTATTCATGGTAACATTTGCATGATACACACGGCAATTCCCAAGTGTTGTGCTCTTTATGCAAACACAGAATAATTTTGCAAAATAACACGACACTGTAATTCCACTCAAATAACTTCTCCTCAGAAAATGATTTCTTGTTTTTGTTGTTTGCCCTCTCCAATTTCCCCCTTGGTTGCTCACCATCA
This sequence comes from Decapterus maruadsi, assembly GCA_030347415.2. Taxonomy (NCBI): domain Eukaryota; kingdom Metazoa; phylum Chordata; class Actinopteri; order Carangiformes; family Carangidae; genus Decapterus; species Decapterus maruadsi. Next base: position 27,792,111 of record CM064900.1, read on the forward strand.
CACTAAAGAACCCCCTCCCCCCCAAAAAAAGCACTGCCACACACAAATAGCCTTGTGCTCAAGTTAATTATTTTCAATATTTGACTAAGTATTATTACAAACTCAGTGATGCTTTGAGTGAAGTAAAGGTTGTAATACAGCACACACATTTAAATAAATAATTACACTTTTGTTTGCCATATTCTACTCTGAAATTATTTGAAATATACAGAGGTGACATGCTCGTGATGAAACTAACAAGTTGTTTTTATTAGAATAGATTGTAATATCATTGCACTAAAACTTGCTCAGTTCTAATTCGAGATTATACAGTATGCAAAGTTCCGATTTTTTATGAAGTGAATTATAATATGAGTGTCATAAATGTGGAAAAAAACATGATAACTAATTTCTCTCCCCCTCCCAACCTCAATTCTTTGCTCAGTGCCCTACAAATCCTCCACAATCCAGTTGATGTGTTGAATGGCTTCTGAAGTAAGTGGCATGAAAGAGAAATATCTCCTTCCACCAATGCTCACAAGCACCTCAAGTGAGAACCATAAAGTGTTTGTGAGTGAGGGATTTGAGTCTGCTCTTTTGACAGGTTTAAACCCAGCCATCCAATCTTAATCCTATGGGCAAAATGCTCTCTTGCAAAGGATTCAGTCATCTGCTTTCAACCTCTGACACTGACAGGAAAATACACATTTCCTAACATCAAATTTCTATTGTGTTGGGTTTCAATATCTGTATCCTTGTAATTTTTTTTAGATAACGTCCCCTTACTGAGGATAAAATATTCCAGTTTGTGCTGTAAATACATGCGTATTTTGTTCAAATTGCTTCTTCTTTTTTTTCTCAAAGCAAACCTATCTCTGCAAACTCACAGACAATGTGATTTTGTTCATTGGAGCAATTCAGTGAAGTGCTGAGTGTTCTAGTTTTCATTGTGCAAGAAGAAAAAAACAAATGCAAACTAATGTCACATTTTAATTAATGTCATATTTAGTTGGATTGGGATCATTATCCAGGCTTTTTAATGAAAAACAGTGCAGTCTCACAGACACTTTTTAAGAAGTAATTTAGTCCCACCATGGATGTCATGAGAAGCCTGGCTGTTTACAGTGAACAACAGAGTCTTTAAGATTTTCCTTAAAAAAAAAACTAAATATAGATTTATACAACAGAAATCCTGCTTAATCAACACCTAGGTTTCTATTCTCGGTGGTGACTGCGTCTGCAGAGCCTCCTCCCCTCTGCCTGTATTTTGGTGTTTTGGTGTAGTCAGGTAATTTCTGGGCGGAGTCAATGAGTTTTCCCCAGCCAATAACAGGGCTTGTAAATTTTGGCATGCCACACCGTGGGCTTGTATAAAAACTATCATTAATATGGCAACTTGACACCGTCAAGCCAAGTGAAATGGTAGATACACCTATCAGCAGAGAACCTCAACCTTTAAGTTCCAGTTCATTGGATTTCATCTCAAGTTGAATTTGAACAGATTTCTACTGAGATCATGTGAAACTATACAGTTTTTATTATAACTAAAATTACTAATTGTTTTGTGTATGTTATGTTTTATGTGTTTTAAAGTTAATGTAAAGAAAAAAACATGTAATTGGGAAATAGCTTAAAAACATTGTGGCTCTCTCAAAGTAACTGCAAATTAATTATTAAAGCACATCTTACAACAGCTCTTAAATCTTGAGTATCTCTTGTTTTTATTCCTGTGCAGCTGCAACACAGTGACAACAGCTTTTTTGCACTGTATCAGTGACTAATTTATTTCTGCACCAAGACGTCAATGATTTTTGAACTGTTCAATCGATACGTTTATAGTTTTGCGTATCTCTTGAGTGTTCTGGCCATTTTATTATTATTTTCTTTTTCTTAGTTGAGTCTTACTGGAGCACATGCTGTCTAATTTGCACTATTGCTGTAGACACCAGGGAGAGTAAATGCTAAGTGGATCAATACCATAGGAAAAAAGAAAAACTCCTTACAGTAAAACTTTTGTACAGCCATGGACTCTTTCCAGTAAGTGTTCTTAACATTGTAAGACTCCATCCTCCTGGGAATCAGATGAAATCTGGTGTTTTTCTTCCCCTGGTTCCTTAATAGGTCTCCTGGGCCCTCCAACCAATATGTGGCAAGAGGAAAATAAAAACATTGATAATTTGTACGTTATGCATAGAAATTGGGAGGGAGGAGGGAAGGGGAGGGGGGGTGGTAAGACCCACCTCCCTAACGCTGTTCCCATTCCATTTATCCTCAAGACATTTTGGTGCTTATTTTGTTTTTCCAAAGAAAGAAGCTTTCCTTCTACACAGACCGGAGTTTAGTTGTAAAAAAGAAGTGACATGCTTGATAAGGAAGCCGTTTCCTGATTTTAAGTGGACAGTCACGCCTGTGGGCATTTATTAAAAAGGATGTTGGGTGGTGGTTTTTAGTTATATCTTAAATTCCATGGAAGATACAGTATCTTCATTTTTTTCTCCCCACATTTTATTATGGTGCAGCATGAAGTGAAATTTATCTTGGTACCCTTGATTTACTTTTGATCATCTCTGAGATGTTTCTGAACCTTGACCCAAGTCAATCTGTGGTAAATTCAACTTACTAGACATGAAAGGCCCAGAAACTGTCTATAGAAGGTCTCAGTGCTGACAATGTGTATCAGAGTAAAAACCTGAGCTACGAGGTCGAAGGAGCTACCTGCAGAGCTCAGAGGCAGGATTCTGTCTCGCCACAGATCTGGGGAAGGCTACACAGACAAAAAAATTTAAAAAATATATAATCTGCTGCGTTGAAGGTTCCCAGGATCGCAGTGGCCTCCACAATTGGATGAACCATGGCTCTTCCTGCAGCTGGCAAACTGAGCAACTGAGGGATAAGGGCCTTGGTGGTGACAGAGGTGACCGACAACCCGGTGGCCACTTTAGCTGAGCTCCAGACATCTTTTGCGTGGAAATGGGAAATATATTTACTAAAGGATAACCATTGCAGCAGCAGCAATCCACCAGTTTGGGCTTTCTAACAAGAGTGTGGCCGGACGGACACTTCTCCGGAGTGAAAGACACATGAAAGCCCTTTGGAGTTTGCAAGGGAAAAAAAGAGACAGCGAAATGACTCTCAGACTGCGGGAGAAAGTGGTCTGAGAACAACAAGACTGCAAATGTTTGGTCTCAATTTCAAGGCGGACGTGACACTTGAATTGGTTGTTGCTTTGGAAGTCTCTCTACATCTGTACACAGGATCTACAAATATAAAAAATCTAATGCTGCTTCTTATTCTGTGACGCAAAATGCACAAACATTCATTTTTATTCTCAAAAACATTAAAGAGGAACTATGCAAGATTTTTACCTTAACTATGCTACATCTTTATCTAAATTAAACAGCTTCAGAGTGATTGTGATGGTTAAATAAATCACTTGTAACTTCCATACCAGGGAGAATGGCGCTCTCTCCCTTCCACCTGACACAATTTGGCCAAAAACCAACCAATCAGAGACGGCACGGCAACGCAAATGTGCCCTGTAACCTATAATCACTTGTTTATGACAGATGAGAGTGCACATATATATATCATATATAATGTTATCCACTGCTTCATGGATTGTTTTTTTGCTGGCTACATTAAAAATAAATGCACGCGCGAGGAGGGTTAGCAAAACACAGGAACAGCATCCGGACTTCAATAGTTCCCTTTTAAATCCATCAGAAGAGATATTCACTATTACCTCTTTTTCAACAAAGTTTGAGTAGGAAACATGCCACCATACCTCAGTAGTTTATTAAACTTGCTACTCCAAAACTATCCAACCCTGCTCAAGCAATTGGACAAATTCCAAATGTGGTTATTCTGCTTTTAGTTTCTCTGCCATGCACACCTGGAATAATTTACAACCACAACTCTGAAAATCAATGCTTACAGTATGTTGCCAGTTTAAAAACATGACCAAAAAGACTGTTCTTTTAATTCCAACTGTTTTGGGGTTTTTGGGGGTTTTTTTTTCCATGTTGTTGTTGTTGGTGTTGTTGTCTCCATGTGCTTGAAAGTGATGTGCTTCATGTCCTCCAACTCTCAACAAGCTTCAATGGCTTTCAATAAATAAAGCTTCAATGAAATGAAATATTACATCAGAAAATGAGTAAACATCCCTTTTAAACGTATTGATCGGTGTATCCATCGCCCTAACAGTGAGGAAAAAGCTCTTCCTCTCCAAGGTTTTCTATTTTACCTTTAATACACTCCCCCTCCCTGGAGAATGTAACACGGAGGATGGTTTGTAAAAAGTCAAATGACCTTTGCTTTACCACTTGTATGAGGAGTAAAGAAATGGCCAACAAAGGAATTTCTGAAAAGCTAATAGACATACCATTGTGAATGTTTCTAATTCACGGCTGAAGAGACCACAAAGGGTGCTGCATTTTCTTCTGCTACAAAATATGATTTCACTGTATCAAGGAGAATAAATCACCCCCCCTCTCTCCCCCCCATTCCCTGAATTGCTTTTTTCCTTCCAGGATGATTGTTTGGCATACCTGGCTCTGGAGGTCTGAGGCCTGGCAAGTGTCCCTCATCTCTCAGTACCCATAAGGGCCAGAGAAGCATTGTCCTGGTCTAACTACAATGTGATCTACCTTCAATAGACAAAGGATTCCAGCTGGGCTTATTCCTCCTTTCTTTCAACCTCCTCCCAGTGACAGATGGGACCAAAACTAGAAAAAAAATCCTTGAAGACAAAGAAATTAGTGCCTTTTATATGGATCCAGAGCAGCTAGACACCAGGGATGTTTGGCAGGGCTAGGAGAGGAGTTGCAGCCTTTCAGTATCATTTTACCCCTCATTGTTGCAAAAAAAAAAAAAATTACACTATAGTGGAAGAGGCACACAAAGCTCCAATATAATAGAAACCTGTCTGACACATTGTTTGTATTGTTTTACTGAACACAAGAGCTATACACCTCAATATAAATAGAAAAATGCACACAGCGACACACACACATGCTCGCATATACACATTCTCTGTCTGTTATTACCCAAACATACATTTGCACATGCACAAACCGAGACTCACACACACCTCTGTGAGCTGGTGATAACTGCTTAGCAGTGTTTGCTCCAACAATTGTCAGACTGCCAGGGCAGAGAGAGCCAGGAAAAGGAAGAAGGGGAGGGTGAAGGAGCAAGCTATGAGTGGCACCACAGAGTGGGTACAAGGAGAATTAGACAGGTGCCATGGGGAGAGGTTGGCAGAATGAGGAAAAGGTAGATGTTGGTTAAAAAAAAAAAAAAAGGTGGTAGAACTGATAACAGCAGAATTGCGAAAAGAGGGAGAGATGGAAAAGACTTCAAGATTTCAACAAATGACAAGACCTACACAGAAGAGTGGAACGAGACGGGGAACTGGAAGGACAAAGGCAGAGGAGGGAGGGAGGGAGGTGGCACACAGTCAAAGAAAGGATATGAAAAAAAGGAGTGAGGGAAAAAATAGCAGACAAAGTGTGAAAAGGTAAAAAGAACAAAACAAACCATAGAAGGTGAATGATAATGTGTTGTGCAGGCACCTCCACCTCCACTGGATGCAACACTCCCACTCCTTTCATGCTCTGCAGTCTGTCATCAGCGCCCATCTCCAAGGACAGCACACATAGGGCTCGACAGTGGCTGTGCAGTAATAATAATAATAATAATGATAATAAATATTTAAAAGAAAAGGCACATCCACGACATAGGTGAGTAGAGCTGTTCCCTTGTCTTAATTTGACTTAATTTGCCATAACACTTCACCTCATCTGCCATTATGGTAAGGAAGGAGAGCAGGAGTGAAAGAGCGAAAGGATGTGATAAGTCAAAGTGGGAGGGAGTGGGAATGAGATGGTGTGGGATTGAAAGGAGGCAGTGTGTGTGCACGCTCGTGTCTGTGTGTGTGTGAGAGAGATAAACTGTTGATGGTCTACACACTCAGCAGTCCACCAGCACCACCATGTGGCTGCAGCATCAGGACCGATGCTACACCGTGGAGGAGGAATCAGCACAGGTTCAGGAAACCACTCGGAACATCAAAGATCAGCGTGACCATCCTCGCATTGCACACACTGTTTACTTTAATACATACACACACATACTCAAAGGAAAGGCAGGAGCTTTCCACAACACACACACATAAACACACATTGTATATATCCATATGCAAAATGCATGGATGCCCATGCACAACCATGCAAAGAATAAAGAACCTGAACAGCAAACATAGACAGCCATTAATATAATATAATATAACATATTTTGTGGCTGGGTCCTATCTGGGTCACTACGGTGAATGCTGTTCTGCTGTATCCACCCCCCACCCTCACCCCCCACTATTCGTCCATGTCAACAACTGACCTGCTTTTCCTCTCTTCTTCCCTCTTCCCTTCTCTGCTGTGTAAAACCATTTAGTTTTGGATGAGACAACCATTCAGTTGAAGAGAGTGAGAGAAAGGATTGCTGGCCAAGTTTAAAATCAATCACACTGACCTTTTGCTATACAGTGGTGCAGGACTTTTGCTTTGACTGTACGGCAGAAGATCTGATCTGATCTTCATCACTGTCTGAGCCACTCTGGTGGAAGATAAATAATATATTCTGGGTATATTATTACAATAATTATTAGCAAATTAACAGTTCATCTCACAATGTGGGTGGTGTAGAACACATTTTCTCTGTGAGGTAAAGCTTTGCATTGGAACAATTATCACATTTTTCTTCATCTGTTCATGAAAAATGTAATATATTCCCTCACAGTTCTCGGATTCAAAGGCTACTTTTTACTGAGTTTCTGCCTTAATTTGTCAGTTTGAGTGAACATAATGGTAGGTTCATTTCTGCAGACCTTAATCAGAAGAGTTTTTCTTAAAAGTGCTCTGTACTGCGCACATCTGCAGACGAGAACACAATATCATATAATCATGGTATAATAAAGATTACACCTGCAGGATGAGACTAAACTAGAGGACAGGGTCCGACACAACCCATTGCCCGCTGGCCCGGGGCCAGTAAAAGTACATGCAGGGCAGGTAGATTGGCCAGACACTGGCCCGCCCGGGCCAGTGTCTGGCCAATCACTATAAATCACTGTAATCAGTGATTGGTCGTTCACTGGCCCGTACGACGAAATGCATCGTGATTCGCTGGAATGCACGTGGGAAAATCAAAATGCTTCATGTGATCAGCTGTTCATGTTTTAAGCGCGCCAGTTTAGTTTTGGTCTTACTAGTCTGTTACATGTAGCTAAACAATTGAACGTGAACAGGGTTTTTCCTGCATGCAGAATTTGGTCGCGGCGGCCACCGCTAAATTTCTCACCGGCACCAGTGGGGAGGGGGAGAGGGAGAGAGCGGGCACGAAAAATTGAACTTTGCTCGTTCTACTGAGTGAGACATACGATGCTCCCAGCTCAGCGCATCTAATCGGCGATTCCACCGAGTGTTTCAGCGGCCCGACGCTGCTTTACGCCGCTGCAGCGGAGACAGAGCAGACGCACAGTCAGCTGTTACCCTGTTACAGAGCGAGCCCTGTTACCGTCACCGTACCGACGAACTAACGTCTCCGCCAGTCAGCTGTTACCGCCACTGTAACGGAGAGCTAACGTGTCTCCGCCAGTCAGCTGTTACCGCCACTGTACTGGAGAGCTAACGTGTCTTTTGTAGTTCATCATCTCCGCTCCTTCAGCCCCACGTTTTCACTACAGCTGTTGTCAATAAATATGCATGGAGATGATATTGCAACCCATGTCAAACTCCAGGCCCGCGGGCCGATTGTGGCCCGTGGTGGAATTATCTTTGGCCCGCACGTCTGCCCCAATAAGTTGACAATATGAGCTAAAAAAGCCATTAGAAATGAATGCAACTGATCATTAATCTAATGATTAATGTTGTTTTATATGCAATAACTTACAGGCTTTATTAGTTTTAGGTTCAATACTGTATGTGCAAAAAGGTCATTTCAATAAGTTCTCAATAAACAACCAATCTGGCCCTTGGCTTCTACCAATTTTTAAATTGTGGCCCACGGCGTGTTGGAGTTTGGCACCCGTGAACAGCTGTTGGTGTCCCACCTCTTTGAGTTTTACACTGCTGACTTGTAGAACAGACAGGTACCATCACCACCACATCATTTTGATCCAGAATAACAGAATAACATGTGAACAATTTAACCAATTTCAATAAATAAACACATTTGTTTTTTTAAATAGAGAAAAAAATGCTTTTTTAAGTTTTTGGCGGCCGGGCCAGTGAAAATACACACAGGGCCAGTAAAACTCAAAGCTACTGGCCAAGCGGGCCAGTAAGAAAAAAATCTTACGTTGGTCACTGGAGGATATAGGTGATTTGTCTGTACCATACTGGTGGTTAAGTGCAACACTGCCTGCAGTCTGTCATGAGCACCCATGTCCAAGGACGGTTCAGTCAGTGGTTCTGCAATAATATAAAATTTGTAAAAAGCACACACACATAAGACATTTAGCAGAGCTGTTCCCTCATCTTAAGTTTACTTAATTCACCAAAACGCCTTGTCTCATCTCATCTCATGTTAAGTTAAGGAGGGAGGAGGGCAGAAGGAAGAGCAAACAATTTAATAAATCAAGCGACAAGCAGGGACGGGGGGACCTTTTACATTATAACAGATATGGTAGCCTACCCATGCCCAGTTCCTGGGAACCATTACCAGTATGTAATGGTGCCTGTTTTATGTACTTTTTGTGTGAATGTACAGTATGTGGTAATTTAGTAAAGTAAAACCTCTGAATATTATGGTTCAGTGTAAACAAGCAAAGTCGACATAATGAGACGTCTTCCGCGTAAGGCTTTTTTTCTTAATAGTTTTGGTGTTTCGTCCAGACGGGAAGGGGTTGAAACGGTATTTTTTGGATACAGTAGTTTTTACACCCAATTGTGAAACTATGATGTCATACCACCCACCAATCTGATTAGTCACACTGCTAGACAGATACAGTCTATGTACAGTACGTAACATAACAACAACAACAACAACAACAACAACGACCGACTACAGTCTGGCCCCTCAGACACTGTGGCTGAACCATGCCTGTTAAATCAATCAGACTCTATTTAGAGCACTTTTCATACAAATGACATGTAGCACAAATTGCTTAACACCATAAAAGAAGACAAAACAAAGCAAAAATAAAACCCAAAGTCACGCAACTACTGAACTGATGGTCATATTTGCACTGACACGACTCCCAGTCAACATTTAATCGACCTATATATAATGTTTGGAGTTCTTCTCTGTTTTTGGTGTGTATGTGTGGCAGTGTTATAGCTCCACACAAGCTCCACACAAGCCGTGTACGCAGACATTTCTTTAAACAATGCCGGGGTTACGAAGAAAAAAATTCAAAACGAACCATGAAAAGATTGCTTTGGGAGAAGCTCTGTTTCCATGTGGACAAGGCCTAAAACTTCAGGGTGTACATGGAGAGGAGGGGCTCTTAACGGGCCTGAATCCTGGCCAAACTCACTAGCATTAATTCTCTGCCCGAACCAAGGCTGACCTGATCCGCGTCATTTGTACATAATTTCAGCACGAACCAGTGCATTCGCTACAGGGGCAGCTCTACAAGGAAATAAGATTTTACACATTTTGTCAGATATTCCTCCACTCTCACAGACATAAGGGTGCGTTCAGGTACTGAAATGTGGTATCGTTTGATTTTATGTGAATTGATACTGTGGGAATTTGGCCCAGTACCAATAAAAGCGCCAAATTCGGTACTCATCCCTAATACTGCGTTCACATGGAGTCTGGTACGCGGCAGACGGCATGCCGGACTCCATGTTAGTGGACGAGAGAACAACAGTAAAACTTGGGGGAGCACAGAAAAAAAAAATCCGTGGACGGCAACGGCAAACGACAATGCCGTCCTGAGTTCAAATATTTTAACTTTTGCCGTCTGCCGCTACAGTAAACTCAACCGAACGTGCCGTGTGAGTACGAGTATGTTGACGTTGCTGTAGAAACATGGTGATACGTCTTGCCGTTGTGCCGTGCCGTCCGACAGTTTTATTTTACCGTTCAGTCCAGCGGTATTTGCCGTTTACCGTCTGCCGGACTCCATGTGAACGTAGCACTAGTAGGAGGGAGTGAGAATGACATGTGGTGGGACTGAAACGGCAGCAGTAGCGTAACCTGGAGTACGTCACTTCTACAGATGATATGTTGCCCCTATTTTTTGTATTCTTTAACTTCAGTTTCACATGAGAAATAAAAAGTCAAAGTCCTATCTGTGTTCTGTGTTTTCCTAAACTCATCCATCCGCTCAAACCCGCCTCCTAAAACTGGCTCCTGTTGCTCAGTGGCCTTTCCTCCTTCAACTTAACTTCCTCCTTCGCCTCTGTCATGGCCGTGGCTGCTGGAGGTTACCTGACAATGTAAGATAACTTTTGGGCCATAATAAGCTGCTTGAACAGATGACCTATGAGCTTGCTGGGTCTTTTCTTTCCTGGCAGGAGGAGAGTCTTGAGGAAATATTGAGGCAACATTTGTGACAATTTGCCCTTATAGGTCTGCACCACACACACCCAGACAAACACATTTCCTATTCCTCACATCACCCGTAGGTTCTCAGGGAAAGGATAAATCTATGGAAACAACTCAATCACATTACCTTATGTAAATACCCAAGTCGCCCCCCCCTCACCTCCCTCTCTGTCTTTACCACTGCGTTAGCGCCCCAGCCCTATGGCTCCTCTGGCACAGAAATGCGCATGGGGCAAATTAACATTTACTCTCATAGTCTGCAAATGGCAGCTCGTGCTTGCCATGGAAATGACACACTGGCCCCCATTGCAGAGAGAATGAGAAAATATTTGAGCGTGGAACGATTAATAATTCGTCAGGCGCGGTAACATTTGCTTTTTATGGGGCAGCAGATCGAAAGAATGTGCCTTTTTAGGAACTTTGGAATCAAAGCTTGTGGTTTTTTTGTTTGTTTTTATTGGAAAATTTCATTGTGTGCAAGTACAGTAAGTACAACATATGTAGCAGTTGTTTTTTTGAACAGTCATGTTTCTCATAAATATGGAGGAAGTACAGTAAGATGTTAAACAGAAGAAGCCAAGGAAGCCTGGGATGTAACTATAGCAATAACCAGACTTTTTTCTTAGAATAGAAATGGTATTTTTGTGCTAATTACAGTGAGAGCAAAAAAAAAAAAAAAGACTTCTTAATGCTATGCTTCATTATGCAAACGTAGCTGTTTGCCCACAGTGCTAAAAGCCTTTGAATACGTATAATTGTTTGACATTTTCAGCCGTGTAAATGCAAAAGCACAGACACTATGATTGATGACATCATTGCAGAAATGCAACACATGATTTGCAGGGTGCAAGGGAGTGAAAATTTATTGTGCAGCGTTTCTCTACGACATGGGTGCAACACTTATCAGTCCATTATAGCTGTGATCAGTCAGAATGGGACAAGAGTTGGTGGGACACATTCTGAGACTCTACAGGGTCCAACAAGACATTGACGAAGACGTCTGACTCAAGTGCACAGCTTCATGACGACAACGACGACGACTTTCAGATGTTACTTGCCTTTTTCACTTTAATAATTCAGCATTGGATATATGTTTCATTAACATCTGCTATACGGTACAGTTCCTTCCAAAGCCTCAGGACTAATACCCTGAGGCATCTTAACTCAAACACATGGAAACACATGGCCAAGACACACTGGAGGGAAGATGTTCGTTTTTCCATTTTGCAACAGTGTGAGATCAGAGAAGAAAAAAAAATCTTTGTTGAGAGTTTCAAAGTTCACATTGATACTTTTGATGTTTTATTCTATAATGTTATGTCAAGTTACACTGAACAAAAACAGTATACGCTCACTGACTGTCTCTACGTTTGCACACAGGCATTTCGACCAAGTTTCATCAAACAACAGCTTTAAATGTGATCTGGTAGAGATTAATTAATCATATAGTATTTCATCTATGTTGCTTGAAATTAAGATGAAGACAGTATAAGTTAAGGGATTACTAAGTAAAACTTTTTTTCTGAATTGTATTTAAAACCCAAATGATGTCCCAAGTGAAGTTATTTACAACACACATTGCATACAGTATTATTATTAGATATGGCAGCTAAATATAATTATTTATGAAATAATGCTTTACTGAGCATGCGTGACCAATGTTTCTTTCTTTATCCATCAATTTAAGAATTATTCCGAGGACAGGGAATGACAAGTTCTGCTAATTTGTTGAAATGTTCAGTACTTTTAAAAAGAAAATTAGCTGAATTTACACAACAGTACTGTATGAGTCATTGGTTTTCTTGAACTAAATTCAAAAGACAATTCAATCCCTCAAAACTCACGAGAAAGTGATGCATGATTGAACGCAGCTTTGTCTGTGCGTCAACCAAGAATAATGTTTTTAGTAAATTTTTTGATAGACTGGAAAATGTTGCCTTGAAATCATGTTATCCAACTTGACAACTCCAGATTTGAATATGATTTATACTGAAAACCTTAAGAAGACAATTAGAGCTTTTTTCCTTAATGTGTGTTGAAGGATGTCAGCCTCAACAGAGCCTCTTTCATTTCAGCCTCCGCAGCAGAAATATCAGCGGTGACAGTAGCTGTAACAGTGGAAGGAGTCATGGTACCAATTTATAGCTTGGAAGGAGAGTGTGTGCGTGTGTGCAGGTAGGTTGGTGAGTTAATGACCGTGAATGAGTGAATATGTCAGTTACCATGACATCGTACAAGTCTACATGAACATTAATTGATCAGCATGTTTCAGGTTCAGGAGGGGCTCCTTTGGAAACGCACCCTCGTCCACCGCAATGTTCACTCAACTAATCCCTCACTCTCGCCTTTCAGGTTTATGAAATCAAGTCGAGCTAATACGCCGTCATGCGTCTGCAGTTGACTGTGTCAAAGACTAATGAGATATTTCAAAAGCAGCTTTACTGTGGTGGTCAATTTCCACTGGTGGTGGTGGTTGTTGTTGTTGTTGTTGTATCTTACCTGGTTGTCATTCCCCTCAGCAGCTAGTCAAGCGTAGTAAACTTCAAGGAGAGACAGGGCAGCTTTGATGTGCACGTCCACTATTGACGCTGATTAAAAAGAGAAAAGGATATTAGAGTAAATGTGTGCACACCTTCCCTCTCAAAGACAAGGTGCAAGACGGTCAGGCAGGCGGGTGGGCATGCTGGGAAGGAAATCACTCATAGTATAAAAGTATAACCTTGGATTAGTTGTGTGAAGAGTGTCTTGATCAGAGTATCTGTTGGGGGTTGGGGGATTGGGGGGGCTCTAACTTCACACGCCCTATTTCTTTCAAAACATCAGAGTCGTCTTCATTAGACTCAAAATGTTTTCAGGAGTTCAGCCTTGAGTGGGGCAACAGCTCACAGTCAACTGCTGCTCCTCCTCACACATTACTGTGGTGGCATCATGACTGGAGTCAAAAGTCACACTTAATCCTCTCTTGTCAAAGTCTTTGAGTGTTCCCCTTTTAGGAAATATTTAGCCTTCTTTGTTGCACATCAGAGCAGGAACCAAGCCACAAGGTCAAAGGAACTGCCTGCAGAGCTCAGAGACGAGAATAAGTCAAGACACGGATCCGGAAAAAAAAAAAAAAAAAAAAAAAAAAAACTTTTCTACTGCACTGACGGTTCCCGAGAGCACAGTGGCCTCCCTGAGTCTTAAATGGAAGAAGTGCAGAACAAACAGGACTCTCTCTCTGGAGCGAGGCCGTCTGGCCAAACTGAGCTGTTGCGGAGGAGGGTCTGAATACTTTCTGAACGCACTGCATCACACAAGTGGTGAAAGTAGAAGCTGTTTGATCAATCTACTGTACATGCAGTCTACTATGAACTTCAGCTCAGAATGTATGATTCAGTCATTCATTGAGTCATTCACACCCACACAACTTCTTTCAATTAAAAATGTGTTCTCTTAAACAATCCTGCATAGTATTTTCCCATCAATAATCAATAATGAATCCTTATATTGGCACACTGTATGTCTTTGACTCATCTCCACTGAACTGCTGAACACACTGATAACACTAGTCACATTTCATCCCTCGCTGTGAGGGGTTCGTTCTCCAGGTTTTTGTTTAGTTTTATTCAATGTTTGGTTGTTCAGCACTCACACGAAGCCTCAAATCTCCTTTGTTTCCTTTCTTCCTGTCTATCATCTTCTGCTTTGTTATTCGATTCAAATAAAAAAAATAAAAAAAAGAAGAACACAGCAGATGAGTGCTTGAAATATCCTACTGAGACTTAAGCCTCATTTCCGATGGTGTCCTAGAAACATAAATCTCATTATAATTTCCAACATCAAGACAATCTACTTCGGAATAACACAAAATTATGAGTAAAGCTAAAAAAAGATTTTAAAATAAACATATTGAAAAAGCCAAACAACTTCAAAACCATACATATGCATGGAGGCGGGGGAAGGGGGGGTGTGCCTTCGACAAGAAGGAGCAAAAACTCTCAGATATCGGTTGAAGAAACAAATAAATACATGTTGAAATCTTTTTGAAACTTTGCAGCAATAATTAATGGTGATTTTACAGTAACAAGTCAGACAACGCTATTGAACAAATACCTGATGAAACATTGTGGAGCACATAATTCAGACATCGCTGAATGGCACTGAAATGAATCCCTTATTGTAAACACTCAAACAATGCCAATGTTTTGCTCTTGGAATACTCTTTGAATGGAGTGTGATAGATAACAATACACTTATTTAACCTTTTTTTATTTTTTTATTCTTCACCTCACAATCACAGTGAAAAGGGCGGTTGTCTTTCCTCCACACACCTTCTTCTATAATTATGCTTTATAAATAATGAGAGCTCATTACAACCCCAAAATGTTCTTTATACTCCAACCAAGTCCTTATTATCAAGTTGTCAGGGCCTTAATTTCATTTCCTCCATTGATGAATGTGTAGTCACTGGGGGGGTGAGGGGCGGGGGGAGGGGGGGCCAGGAGGAGCTATTTTGATACCTCATCCAGTGATAATTCCTCAGGGAACCTAACTCTACAAAATGATAATGCTAATAGCAGTCTGCTCAGCTGATCACATAAACAGCTAATGAGAGCTTTTGTAATTGATTATCACCGTAGTCATTGGCTGGTGTTGCCTGACAAGGGACGATGCGTTCGGGGACACATGGGAGCGTACAGCGATGTGATACCTGCAGGTTTGAGACGTTTGAATTATGTTCAGTGACATTTAAAGAACAATACCATTTTGAGTAGAATATAATGAATGATTTGATCCTCAAAATGTGACATCAAATGCACCTTTTCAGCTAGTGTGTAGGTATATCTGTGTGAGTCTAAAGCATGGGCAGGTAAATCCATCTTTAAACACATGATCAGTTATAATAGGAAACCATTTTATGGTGGACTGAAGAAGTATCCACACTGCACAGTTTAATTGTTCAACTTGAGCCCCTTTTAAAGGAATGATTAATAATATGTGAACAGTTTGGTAGGACTTCCTTCCCTTTGCACAAGTGAATAACTTCATTGGTTTCTGTTCACCCAAAATGTCTTTAGAAATAGCAATTATTGCACAATAAAATACAAGACACAAACTATACAGTACCTGCCCTCTATCTACAATGTCATTTTGTGAAGGACGGGAGCATTATGATGTTAAATGATGTTACAACCTTTTATGGTAAATAATGAGGGCACTAGACTGACTCTAAATGAAGAATAGGGTCAATTATGTTCTAAAGAACACACAAAAACAGATAGGACTCAGTATATTACTCAATGATACCTTGGATATTCAGGGGCATTATGAGGTAATTTGTACTGATAACACACAGCTGCACATCAGTACACGTTTATTCACAACCATAAACCAAAGATAGTCCGTCAACCTCTTTAGCAACAGTAGATTTATGTAAAATGAATTTAACCAATGACCTTATACATTGCATAATAGGACAATAAGTATAAGTGTCCACTACGGTGGCCCTGAGGGTCAAAAACAGACGTACAACAGAATAGGTTTTCTGTGTTTTCTTGAGATGTGATGTGTTTTGGCTCTTAAAGGAGTCATAACCTGGTTTTTTACGTATCCAGCCCCCCTTGGATCGCTTTGGATCAATTCGTAAAACTTATTAGAAAAAAAGAAAAAGAAAAATCAAACATTGAGCTTGTTCTGACCCTTTTTCGTACCGCGACTTTATCACGCGACATTACGCGCGAGGTGTTGACTGGTCCGGATTTTCATTCGCCGCAGGAAGGACAGAGCCGGGCGGGGGCTTGCCTGCATGCAGACTCCAAAACATAAACAGCCCCTTGGTACCGCTTGATTGGTAGCGGACGGGCTGGGGTTGGGTGTGAAAGAGGCAAGTAGCCTCCTACGGTGAGGTCACCGTAGGAGCAAATCAAAATCTCGTGCTTTAGAATAGTTTATTCCTGTTTGTTTTCTTGAAGTTTCAACTGAGGTCAAACACCAATATGCATGTTTTAACAAGAGAAATTGCGATTTCCGGGTGATGACTCCTTTAAGGGCCACCGTAGAACATCAATATCACACTAAAAAGGAGGTAATATATCATAAATTATGCATGCATAACTTTGATAATACTGAATAAATATGGTTTTACCTGAATCAACACACATTATATGTACTTTTGACGAAGCACTGATGTTGCCAGGGAAACAGGGCTTACATTACTTTGCTGTTACTAATTTTTTTTTTTTTTCTTGAATATATAATTTTCAAGTACAAACACAATCAGTGATTGCAGCTGATCCAACAAAGCCCTCAATCGGGATTCTTTTCCCCTCAGTGTCTTTGGTGGATAAATCTGGAGTAAATCTACTCAATAATACTTTCGTGTGTCTCCAACTGGAGAGTTGGCACCTAAGCACAGCCAGTCCAATAAGCAAATATTGGCCACACAATGACGGCAGATGAAAACATGTGAGGATTGGCAAACTGTATATGTAATTGTGAGAAAGGATACTGGAAAAACAGATTAATGATTTGCTATTTTCACAGTCCTTGGAATTGTATTAATCTCCTGGTGTTTCTCCCCCTAGGCTCATTGCAGAGCTGATGGCACCCCAACAGAGAAGTACCCTGGACAATAAAGATCCTTTAGTGTATTCAGAGCCACATGTTCCACACTGCTGTTGGTAAACTGTACTCTTGTTCTCATGACAGAAATACTCCCACTAATTGTTTTAGAATAAATGACTGAAATCTCTATCAGTCCCTTTAGTGTGGTATGAATAAAGTAGATGTGAGCTTCACATGACCATAATAAACTGGAGAATCCAATTTATTTTATTTTGTTTAGTTTCATCTAATAGTTATCTGTGAAACATAATGTGGTTTGAAATATAAATATATTCACATAAAACCTGTTTCATGTGGAGTCAGCTGCAGGTTTATGGGCCAATGTTATTGAGTTGAATGTGCATAAAGCATATTGAACAGTTTTAAGTATAAAAAGGCCTGCACAATATCAGCAAAATGTCCAATGTGTGATGAAACTGTTCAATATTGCAATACAACTTGTGATAAGCAAATATTCAGGTGTGCATACTAACCATACAGTTCCTGTGTCTTTCTGAAAGTGACTCACAAATACACCAACAACAGAAAAGAAGTGTGAAAAGCTTGCGCGCTTGCACTTACAATTGTATGTGTGAAGCAGAGCAAGTATTTCTGATTCTGAAGGCCACACAGACTGGTTAATGCTCACATATCAAGTTGCAGCCCTTTCATCATTTTGTTCTGTGACATAAATTATTACGTAATTATCATCAATTTTTGCAAAGATTAATAATTGCATTTCCCTCCCAAGAAAATGACTGACCGCTGATTTGAACATTTGGGCTGTAAGAAGAAGCTCCACATGATATTAATCTAAATTATTTGAGAATTCCAGCAGCAAAAAGAAAGATTTTAAACAGGAAATACTCCGATATGTTGATGCAAACATGATTTAAATAAAAACATAGAAAACAGAGGCTCCTGTATTTGAGCAAACATGGTTCCCTTTATAATACAGCAACTCAAACAACTGAGATCTGCTGCAGCTGGCATGCCCCAGGAAAAAAAAAAGTATTTATTCTAACATCTCTACTCTGTCCTTAAAAGCATTATGTGTATTGATGTAAACACATACACTGTTTACAATATGCCCAGGGGTTAAATTCCTTCATCTGGTATTCTGCTCATTTTGTGTATCAGACCTGAACAATGATAATTGGTTGAGGAACAACATTTACCCCTCAGTGGTTTTGGCCTCTTTAATACTAAAACATTGTAATAATTATGCTATAATAAATAAGGACAGCTAAACTGTGTAATACTGTCAGCAGTTGTCAGCAAAAAGCCCCAAACCTGAGTGTCAGTATGGCACCATTACAAATGTTCTGCTGCATCAAAGAGTCTACTACTACTTGTATATAATGAGACAGATGAACAATGGAGTCTCTGAAACCTTTCAGAGCTCAAGATCATTTTAAGTGACTTAATGGTTTATTTATTTATTCAATCATAATAATGTATTATCCATGGGAGTTAAAGGAGCTCCATCCGTCCCTGCCACCCCCTGGGGCAACAGATGTTTCACAGCCCATATGGTGACTTAATTTCTTCCATGGCCTCTCTGTCGCTTTCTCTCTTTATCTCTTTTTCTCAACATTTTGTTGCTTTCCTGCTTTGAAACAGTATTATGTAATGAACCCAGTAGACCTGACTTTATGACCCTTTTCCACTACACAGTAACAGCCCTACTACTGAGTACTTCATCGTTCCTCCTCAACGTGGGCGTCACAGCACGGCTGCTACGTTTGTTCCACCTAGCTCTTTTTTCGATCCTCTCGTCAGCCACCAAACATACTTGTCTAAACCTTGTCAATGGAGCACGGTGTGGTTTTCTGTGCAGCAGTCACTTAAAGCAGTGGTTCTCAACCTTTTTGGGGTCCGGGACCCCCTGCATATTTTTGATCGACCCTGAGGACCCCCCCCAACCCCCAATTGCAGTTCAATAGAAAAAGGGGAAAAAATGCATTTTGAATTGTATTATGGCATTTATTTACTCGTTGAGGCTAATACAAGCTTTCAGTTGTAAATTCCATAACAAAACAAGATGCAGTGGCTGCAGACACTTTTAGGGCCAATAGGCCTGATTGAAAAAAAATCACATATTTCCCTAATAATTTGGTTGTTTGTATTTAATTTTACTTGTGCACATCGTTTTCATACACATTTTTGGTATTTTGTATGAAAAGTCTTGACATATAAAATGCTGATAAGACTTGCCCTATTTGGAGGCCAACCATCAGGTCTGTTGTGATGATACAACTCATTGGTCCTGACATGTGTTTTCTGCATCTTTGAGCCGATGTCTTTCCTGTTTTTTCAATTAAATTGAAAGTTACAACAACAATTCAGTCATTTGCTCACGTTTCCGTACAATAGTAACGGGCGACGTCTTTCCACACACGGGCTTCCTTCGCCTTTCAAATGAGGCAGAGCTCAGTAGGAGAGACACAGGCCGAAGACAGTGGGACACAATACCGGGGAGAAGCAGGTCCGTGCGTGCAGCTGTGCGCCACGGACGAGCACGGAAAAACAACCGCACGCCGCTACCGCCTTTGAGTTGGGAAGTGCGCATGAAACGCATCTACATTGAATACTGTAGGTTAGAGCGCGAGCAAAAGACGCTTCATCTCAACGGCCCCCCATGCAAGATGCACACACACGGTTGAACCGCGGCGGCGGCCCAATCACCCACAGCAGACAGAGAAAACCCTGCAGTCCAGCCGGTTCCCCAAACATTCGCGCATAGTGATTTAGGTAGTCTACCTGTGTACCTCACAGGCACACACAAACACTTTGGGTGTGTTTCTGTGGCTCAGCGCATTGACTTACAGGCGCACAGAGACGGCGAAATACAGTATGTGAACTATTACAACTCGCAGGCCAAATTGGAAGGTTCGGCGGATGTTTTCACGGACCCCTTGCAATTACACCACGGACCACTAGGGGTCCGCGGACCCCCGGTTGAGAACCACTGACTTAAAGGATAACTCTGCAAGTCCGGTCTCTTTTCCTCTGTGTCGCTAACCCTCCTCCTGGCCATGTGCATTTGTTTTCAACAAAGCTGGCGAGAAAGCGATTCATGGAGCGATGGATAACATTATTTTTCATATACACATTATGACGTGTATATTTGTGCAGTCTTATCTGTCATAAGAGATTACGGGTTAAGGGGCGTGTTTGTGTCATGGTGCCACAGAGGCTCTGATCTTACAAGGATGGTTTTTCAGGCCAAGAGACGCTACTGTAACTAGTTACAAATCATAAGGTAAAAATCATGCATGGGTCCTTTTTAACTTTTGTGAAAAAATAACAACAGATCAGAGGTTGGTTGTTTTAGTATCGGTTCAGCTCACTCTCTAGTGTATGAAACTATAGTGAGAGGTGGCTAACCTGAGCTCTTAATTCCTATCAAGCAATAAGATTGGCTCTCTGTAACAAACTTAAAAGTAGACACTAACAGTGTGTGTGAAAAGTGATTTTTAAATGTTGTCTTGACTTCCCCTTTAAATCAAGTTTTTAACCATCAATTTACTCTTATGAATTTTTTTTTTTAATCACAGTAGCCTACTTTTAAAATCACTTTTAAAGAGGAACTAAACCCCTAAACCACTTTTTTCTGCTGAAAACAAGTATATCTGGGCATGAAGTAGTGTTGTCAGTTGATTCTGGTCCAACTTTTGACATTTTAGTCAAAATATTTCAATTTGGTGTGTTTTGTAGTAAAAATGACGAGTTGCTGCCCCTAATGGTTAAACGGTGGTTATTACAATTGAATTTTTTGATTGGCTGAGATGGTGGTCGCTGACGGTTTGGTGGCCGCTGATGTCACCGTCCCTCAGCTCCCCCGACCAATCAGCACCAGCGGCTGCCTGCCGCCAACGGCTGCTGCCTGCTGGATCACTCTAGCTGCTCTGTGCTCTGCTCCGGCTAGCAGCTGCTAAAACGGCTGCCTGGATGGGACTCGTTTCGTTAGCGGCTCATCCCCGGCCGACACGGCCGCGGAGCCGGTGACCGGCTGATTGACAGTCAACCTCAGAGTCACGGCTCCGGTGTGCTCTCCTAGTAGTGTCTGTGCTAGAGGGTTAGGTCGTTAGTAGCTCGTTAGCAGCTCGTTAGCGATGTAGCAGAAGTGTCGATGTGTGTTTATTACTTTTTTTCCTCCTTTGTTTGATTTCGCGGGTGTGAATGCGGCGCAGGGGGGAGGGGGAGGGGGGATCGGAGAGTGCGCCTAGAGCCCCGCCCATAATCAAGACATTTTTTGAATTTCAAGCTTGGAGCACGTCATCCAAAACTGAGGGGTTTAGTTGCACTTTAACGTAAAATTTCACCTTTTGACCTTAATGAGCTTAAAATATTAATTCAATGACCACAACTGTAGCCTAAATAAAAACTGAATCGTTTAAAGGGCAACTTCGGTATTTTTCAACCTGGGCCCTGTTTTCATATGTTTTTCCGTATATGTGAGTGATGGATAACACTTTTATTGAGGTGGCTCCAGTATTGAGCGGGGCAGGCAGCCTGCAGCCCAGCTAACGCTCTTATGGAGCAAGTGGCTCCCGTCAAAGTTCGCCATAAACGAGCTTTTTTTTTTCAAACTGACAGGCTCAGATAGTTGCAATGAGTGTCTGACAACACACTAGAGAGGAGAAATTAACGTAATCAGGGTTTTTTCTGGCCAAAATTTGGGTTGAGGCGGCCGCGGGCATACGTATCTCTCCCTCCGGTCGAACGCCCCGTCCTGATCCACATCCACTGCAAAGTAGGTGCCGCCAGCTGTAATAGTGAAATAACCGCGCTTTTACAGCCGATTTTAGGATAAAACTCTGAACATGACGTAGACATGGAGATCTAGCCGGGTTAAAATAGCCACCCATAGTTGCCTACAGGAGAGCCCGGCTCGCTACAGCAGCAGCCCTCCGTCTCCGTCTCCTCTTTCTCTCCACGCTCTGTGCCGGTGGGGCAAACAGCGCCGCTGAGCTCAGTTAGGCTCAGATAGTTACAATGAGTGTCTGACAACATACCAGACCCTGTGGTCGGCACGGCCTCGCTGAAATTGTCAGCCGCCGCGCTGGAATCTTGATTGAAGCTCTGTACGGTATGGAAGCTCCGCGGCGCTGTTTGCCCCACCGGCACAGAGCGTGGAGAGAAAGAGGAGACGGAGGGCTGCTACTGTAGCGAGCCGGGCTCTCCTGTAGGCAACTATGGGTGGCTATTTTAACCCGGCTAGATCTCCATGTCTACGTCATGTTCAGAGTTTTATCCTAAAATCGTCTGTAAAAGCGCGGTTGTTACACTATTACAGCTGGCGGCACCTACTTTGCAGTGGATGTGGATCAGGACGGGGCGTTTGACCGGAGGGAGAGATACGTATGCCCGTGGCCGCCTCAACCCAAATTTTGGCCAGAAAAAACCCTGATTACGTTAATTTCTCCTCTCTAGTGTGTTGTCGGACACTCATTGCAACTATCTGAGCCTGTCAAATTGAAAAAAAATGCTCGTTTACGGCGAACTTTGACGGGAGCCACTTGCCCCATATAAGAGCGTTAGCTGGGCTGCAGGCTGCCTGCCCCGCTCAATACTGGAGCCACCTCAAAAAAAGTGTTATCCATCACTCACATATACAGGAAAACATATGAAAACAGGGCCCAGGTTGAAAAATACCGAAGTTGCCCTTTAATTCACGAATTATATTCAGCAGGTTCTCACACATTTTCAAAGACCTTCTCAAAAATAATAATTATCACCATGACACTTTTAAGGGACCCATGAAAATAAAACAGCCGGCAATAAAATAAAAACTACAGCTCGGGCAAAAGAAAAAGGAGAGGTACCTTAATCCACGGGTGTTGAAGCCTCACACACCCACGCTGGAGATTGGTCGGAGCAGGAGGAGAGGAAAGACGATCCACCCAGAGGAGGAGCAGACACACACCGCCGCCGATCCCACCGTGGCTCCCTGGCTCGGCTCCGTCGTCCGCGTCGCTGCCGATCTCGCTGTGGCTCGGCTCCGTTGTCCGCAGCTCCAGACACGCTCTCACACGGGCTCGGGTCGCTAGCCGCTAGCCTGTTAGCAAAGTCAATGTAAACTACTAGCCACTTGTTCGGCAGCTAGCTTCACTTCTTTCACTCATCTTGAGTTGAGCTGTCCACTCAAACAGACAATAAACATCACCACAAAGTGTTCCGAAGCGTCTTTTCCTCTTTTCCTTCACTGTTCACACCGGGCCCCCATGCTTTGTCCTCCTCGGCCTCTCGCTCAGCTCTCGCTAGCTCGTTCTCACTTCCTGTTTATTTTTTCACAGGTACAGTAGCCTACTAGGCTCACTCGCGCACCTTTCAAAGTAAAATACATTCAAAACCATTTGTGTGTCTATTTCTTCCTGGCTTTCAGTCATAGTTAAACATAGTTAGACATTGATAAACAGCAAATAATTAACATATTAAATGCATTGTTCAATACACCAATAACAATACCCAGTATTTACTTTTTACTGAATGATTGTAACTTTACTTCTTCATAAATGTCCACCAGGCTACACTTGCCTGAGGCATTACCAAAAAAAATCCTGCATCTAAGACTACGAGGGGGCCACATCTTTTTGTCTCTATTTTCCATTTGTCAGAACCTCATCAATGCCGATGTGCAATCTCCCTCCCCTCCAAAGACTTACCAAAAAAGGTACCAGGAACTAGGTGGAAGAGAAAAAAAAAAGTCGAGTCGAGTCAAGTAGCGTCAGTGGAAAAGGGCCCTAAGTATGAGTGAGTTTCAGAAGCTCAGCAGAGATTCATTGACAAGAGTCTGTGAGGTTAAGTGATTTGGCGAGAACTCAGTATCGAGCTCTTCTACAAATTGAGAGGAGGCACTTCAGGTTGTTCAGGGGGCCACCTTTACTGAAGACCCTGCAGGCACCTTCCTGGAGATGCAGGCATGGTCAACTGGAATAAGACCAGTGTAGAGACCCAGGACACACTGGAGACTTTGGATTTCCCAGTTAAAACAACAGATCAAGAGGGGGGGTCGTGTCCTGGTCCCACTAAGACTCGGACCCGATAAGAAGCTGAGAAACCCATCAGTGGATGGAGCTGTGAAATACTGCGGCAGAAAGACCCGGCGAAAGCTTTAGTAATTGGGGTTGTTGCATTTTTTTTTTTTTTTTCTACTCCTGGTTGTTTTGTAACACACATGCCGTTGCCTAATTGGGTTCTTTGACCCAAGAAGTCGGGGAATTTACTTTGATGTTGCCTGCAGCAAAAGTGAAGCATCGCTATTCAGGAGGCGAGTGTTTGGTGATTGTTTTTTTTTTAGCATTGTCTGCCTGATTCCTGCCGTCATTCAGTGACTTTGGCCCCTGGTGTCTGCAGTGTTGTAAAGTGCCAGTTATTTTCAGGCTCAATGAAAGCTTAGCCCAGGGAGAGAAAAATTACAGATAAATGTTGCAGCCGATTTATATTGTACAAAAAAAGAGTTACACACAAGGCTTTTCAAGCTGAAGTCGAAAACAAATGGCAGTCTGCAATGAAAGGAGTTTAAAGTGGAGGACATTTGGGTATATGATAGGTTGAGCTAAATGCACAAAATGCAAAGGAACAACATTGATTTATAGATTCTTACAACAATCCCCACCTCTATTGTTAAACATATCAATAAATATACATCGAATCCTTCAATGCAGAGCAGCAGCTAGCTTGGTTTAAAGGTGGTGGGGATGTCTGCCTTATAATGAAACAATCCACAAAGATTATTACATGCAGACATATAATTTAAAAACAAAGAGAAAATTACAATCCAGTAGTCTCTGAAGCAACAATTATGAACTAGCACCAATAGTTATTCATCAGAGCTTTCTTGTACATTTGACCTACACAGTGTTTTTCTCACAAGCATCACTTCATGCAAAGAACATTTGGTAAATTGCAGTTTAATAGTGGCTCAAACCAACAATGGGATGT
Organism: Decapterus maruadsi; assembly: GCA_030347415.2. Lineage (NCBI taxonomy): Eukaryota > Metazoa > Chordata > Actinopteri > Carangiformes > Carangidae > Decapterus > Decapterus maruadsi. Next base: position 27,817,173 of record CM064900.1, read on the forward strand.
GGCAGAAAATACAGCAGTGTGACAACTGAGTGCTCAATAACTGGAATGTTACAAAGGTTTCATTATGATTTCAGTCAGCGACTCTGACACAACACTAATAAAAGTATAAAATGATCAAAACATTTCAACTCTATGGACGGCTTTAAAATGACAACCACTGTTATCCACTGACTCATTTTAAACTAAAGACTATTAGCTGTTATCTCCATAAACTATAATGAAAACATAATCCAATAGTATAATAGTCTGACTCATTCACATAATAAAATATCACAAGGATACACATGGGAAGGGATTCAGCACTTACCTTTGAACATACAGTAGAACAATAATCAGGAGATCAAATGATGGTACAGTTTCAAAAAGAGTGCATTTTGGTTTTGGCATTTTTCATCCATTAATCTTCTGAGTTTTGAAAACTTTAAGTTATTTTCAAATCTGTGCTTCTTATACAAAAATTTAAATGGCTTTGCCCCATCAAATGTATGTCTTCATTTAATTAAATGTACTTTTTATTCATCTTTTTAAAATTTTAGACACGGAGAACTTGTGTCAAGTTTGTCATTGTCTGTTTTGGATTGTTTTTCTTGCATTGTTGTTTATGTCTTTTATGTTCAAAATAACCTTCAAAATAATCATGTGATATACAGTACCCACATGAGTTCAGAGTTCACACATTCATTGCTGTCAATGTAGAATCTGTCATTACTGACCTGACCATCTTATAAAAACTTGTTGTTTTTAGCCAGAGAAACATTCAGATGGCTTTTTCCACATGCTCGCTCATCTACAGATTGATGACCTGAACTCCTGTCATTCATCTCCGCAGCTTGTCAGTCTGGTCTTTGGTTGCTGTTGCCACTAAATAACCTCTGCAGTGGAAAGCTCCCAGACACAGCTGCTGCTACTGCCGCCGCTGCTGCTGCTGCTGCTGCTGCTGCTGCCTTCCTCCCCTTTTGTTCTGGTATTCACTGATAATACCTGTCACTCTGCTGATGTCACTCGACCTAACCTTTTCTTTGCCTCTGGCAGTTGGCGGTGTGAGGTCATGTCAGAGAGGGAGGGTGCAGTGCTCGGGGCTGCCTGTTACAGTAGCTTTGTGTTTTGTTTTTTTATACCATGTATTTTAAATCGTTCTATACCTATTTTTATTTTAAATTTGCTACATATACAGCTATGCATCCTAATTTTGTGCTTTCTTGATGCCTCCTTGCATTATCTGCATTCTTTTTTTTTTTTTGCCATGCAGAGACTGGCCCACGCACCCGTGGAGTGGCCTTCTGTTCCCGAGGAACTGAGAAGGAAGCGTCTCCACAGATGCTGGACCGGTACGAGAGTCCAATCGGAGGAGGAGATCGGAGATTGGAGATTGGAGATCCTCGTGGGAGATGTCGGGGGCACTCTCTCCTCTAACCTACCTAAATTCAACCAATTTGTGAGCTGTTCAAGCAGGGAAAGTAGGACATTGGAGCTATTATGCAGTAACATCCACAATGCATACAGCTACTGCGCCTTCGCCAATTTACCTGGGAGCAACTCAGGACAATTGTCTAGAGTGGGCATCCAATACCAGCAACCTTGTCTGCTGCTACTGCCCTCTATAATGTGAATATGTATATCATTTTATTCAATTTCACTGTATTAGGGCTCTGAGTCTATCCATGCACATGCTATGGCATTATCTGTATGGATGCCAACCACCTCGAGCTCAGTTTTGACAGGAGTGAAGTGCTCTTCCTTTGAGACTGTTTCTGCTCACTGCAAGATCTTTCCATCATTGCTAACAACACTACAGTGACCCCTTGCTACCTGTCAGCAATTTCACTGTAATTCCTGACAACCAGCTGTCATTCATCAAACAGTTTCCGTCACAGCTACACTTCATACCTGTATATTAGTACTCCATATCGGCGATATTGGACTTGTATAACCTAGGTCAAAGGTCTTTGTCTAGACTACAAAACTCCCTTTTGGCTCTGGGATTCATATCAGTAGCTGCACTAGTAGCCTCTGAACGTGGCCACTGTGTCCGAGGATCAGGTTCAAGAGGGATTCGTGTGTGTGTGAGAGAGAAAAAGCTCACACTGTCTATGAAAAGTTAAACTCTTATTTCTCTGAGGTTACTTTATTAATTGCAGACATCTTATCCCACGGTTGCTTCCTCTTCCTCTTTCGGAGAAAGTGTTGCCTGAGCTTAGAGAGCTGGCCTTTATGAAAGTAATGACAGTGCTGCTGGGTTTTCGAATTAGTCGTGGTAGGTGAGGAACCCTAGCAGAGTTCGCCTGCCCCACTGTCAGCTGACCGGCGCAGAATCATCCCCTGAAACCGAAACTTAATCTCTAACAAGTACACCGTCCTCTGTAACAAAACTGTATGTTCCCTCGTACTGCTCCCACTTTAGTCTTATATATTTTTCTATGTATTTTTTGGGGGGGATCATGTTCCATTTAGTCTCAGCTACCAGCCTGGCTTTAACCTTATTCCTTTCCTTTTTATCGCCCGGGGGCAAAAGGTAAATGGAGGATTCTATCAGTCCAAACCCCAACGCTGCAAAAGGCTTTCAACTCCACCAATTGAACCCACACGCGGTAGAGCTGTCAAGCTAAGCTGCTGAGCCATGTGAAGGACCAGTGAGGGGGAAGGAAAACGCAGACGCCATTACCGTCTGTTTATGCCAAGAGACAAGGAGAAGAGGGTAAAAAAAAAAAAAACAGGGTCATTGAACAGAATATAAAGGAAATTGTGCTGTGATGCAAACGCAGAAAGCCTAAGCTTTGCAGGGCTATCATCGAAACCTAATCAAGGTGCAGTAATTTCAGCATATAGTGGCCTGGTCATACTAAAAGGTGTTATTAGAGGGCCCATTTTCAACAAGTCTTAGCTACAACATGTTAGAGGTGGATGTGCCTGTATAAGAGAGAAAATTGCCCCTGTACTTGAGGAACAGAGCAACACTCCTTGCAACAAAGCACGTCACGGCTCTTTGACTGTGAAGGAGGTTTATTTCTTCTCATTTGTCTAGGCCAAGAGAATCCTGGTCATATCAGGACCATTTCTTTTGAGAGGAGTGGACTTGCAAGTGTAACTGATTGCAAGCAGCAGCAGCAGCAGCAGCCTATTGTGTTCAGCGCACTTTGGCCCATCCTCTCAGAAGCACAGAAAACTAGGTGAGGTGAGAGAATCAGTACTGTACTTGTTACATGAAATGGGACTCCTCCTGTTTGTTATGGCATTAACTGCAACAACCATGAATGCTGCCAACATTATCAATAGTGTTATTTGAGAATTACAAATGTTAACGCCGACAAAACTTAAAGAAAGAAACTTGCAAAACTAAGCCAAATGGCTCAGTCCTTATTCAGTATCTCCTAATTTAAAACAAAGGCTAAAACATAGTTTGGCCTAACAACCCTGGTTGATATAGTAGTTGTTTTCCAGTTTTACAACCAAGTCCATAACATTTTAGAAATGTGTCTCAGTATCAATACAATTACCATTTGATATCTGTGTAGTGCAGGCCATGCCTTGTGTTAAATATGTTAAGTGTTCCATTTGAAGACACACATATAGATTTGTATTAGCGAAAAATATTGTTCAGTCACCCCCTGCTTTCTAGTTAGGGCATTCAAATTTGTCATATTGCCTCGGGGCGTCTAGGAAAACAAGGCCTGTTAAGAGACTGTGTCCAGACGGCCTTCTGACTCTGCAGGAAAGCAGATGGTTTTTAATAATGCCCTACTCTCAGCTTCATGCCCCCCAGCTAGCCAGCCTCACAAATGCACACACATACATACAATTTCTCTCTCGCCCCTTCTCTCCCTCTCACTTTCTCTGTAACACACACAGATATAAACTACCCCCGCCCCCCCTTGGAGCTACTGTTTCCAGGTTTACTGCTTCGCTTGAGAAAAAAATTCTGTCTCGGATAAAAAGTTATAAAGTTGAAGGTTGCAATTTTTGTGTTCTTATACAAATATTAAATTTTAAATCATGCACAAAAATACCCAGCTGGAATGGAAAAACAAAACAAAAACAAGGTATATTGACTCTGGGGTTAAATATCTGGCAACCTAATTTAACATCCTATAAATAAGAGCAGGCACAGGGCTGCTGCTGCTGCTGCTGCTATGACTATGACATATACTACACAGTTCATCCTGCACACACACACACACACACACACACACATTCTTGTATTTGCTACATAGTAAGGACCGGGTAAATTAACCAACAAAGTCAGGACCGGCATTTCTAGACCTCCTAACAACACAGTAAACATATTTCTGAACACTAGAGGGAACCATCAAACTAACCATTCGTTCAGATTGTGTGAAAAACAAAGTTTCAGAAAGAGGACCGATTTGTGTTTGTAAGTATATCAGTAATACAGTGGATGTTTAAGGATAATCTTATATTACATCACCTAGAATACCCCATAAGTGTAATTTCTCTATTTAATGGTCAACAAAGATGTCATATTTATGATAAAATATGAATAATCATGACCTATAATAAACTGTTTACTTTTAAAATGGTCGTTATAACTAATTTTATCTTGCCAAACTTTCCATTACCATGCCAAATTATAAATATATCATTATTATATCTCTGATATTATCAAACATCTACCAGGTAATTGGGAAAATGGGAAAAAGCAGGGGCAGCTGGCCCCATAGTGGGTGATAGTGCGCCGCCCTCCTTAAGCCAAATGGAAAAAAAGAGAGAAAAGAGTTAATTTTGCCGGTCTAAGTCTTAATAAACAACAAACAGCAGCCTAAATATCTCTTTTTTCACTTTTTTCTAAATTGGGATGATGCAATGCATTTTCTATGGGCTCCGGTGGGGCTTGCCTTAGCGTGATTTCGTCATACGCACTAATGCGTGCTCGGACGATTACATACAGCGCGCGTCCGGAGACCGCTGAATTACCATGGCATGGCGGCTGGCAACTGCAACTCCATCGGCCAGACGCGCAGCTTGTGAACATGCAAGGAAGGCAACTAAACCCACCCCCGTATCGTTGTACAGTGGTGGTAAGTGGAGCAGAGCGTAACGTGAACAGTAAATAACTATCACAGTATTATTATTATTATTATTATTATTATTATTATTATATTAAAGTGTAAAAACAAGCTATTGCTGCTATGAAAGCCCAAGGAAAACATTTAAAAATCACTCCCCTATCTCTCCTCAGGATTATTATTTAGGTTTCTGATAGCAGCAGAACAGAAGGATAAAGTGCCCTCTCCCAGCGCTGTCAGTGAAAACTGTAAGTGTATATTGTCATAAAGAATCGTTAGAGGGCATGGCATATGTTGTCAACTAAAGTAATACTGTCTTTTGTTTTTTTGTCATATCAGTTGATACATACACCTCCAGTGAGACAGCAACTGCCCATCATGAAGACGACATGTCATTTGGAATAAAAAGTTTAAATTTCATACATTTTTTGGTGATGATGGTGATAAACAATGGTTGATGTACCGCAGCAAAATCGCCTCTGAATGGGGTCATCTTAGCGATCATCACAACTTTTGCCCCCCCCTGAGAAATTTGTCAGGAGCCGCCACAGGGAAAAAGGAATTGCTTTAGACACCAGGCTATAGAGCCCCACACGACTACTTCCATCTCAATAAATAAACTATTAAAATTTCTGAAATGTTTTAATGGAAACATTTGGGAATACTTATATGATCAAACATAAACATACCACAACTGTTGCCGCAAACACAGTACAAAACCAAATAGTAGCAATAAGCCACACAGACAATTTTTAAGACTTAATACGTGTGCTCAAACATACAGCTTCAAACAAACTGCAGTTGCCAGTTCCGACTCAGAACAGGACCAGCCAGTGTTCTTTAAACAGGAATAGAGCTATGCACAACTACATAATAAAACAAGCAAGAACAGACCTTACTTTCTATATCTCTAGTAAAATTTTTCCCCCTCAAAATACATAAACACAACATGAGGCAAGATTACCTATTAATTATTCCTCTTTAAAAAGCAAGATTTCTCTTGATTTTGATTATTTCATTATAGACGAAATATTTAACATCCTTCCATGTTCGAGTGTGAAGTGCTGGAGATTCCTGACCAATACAACGTAGACAGTCATTCTTTCCTGGCACCTTCCTCAACGCAATGAATTTGGCCATCCCTCGCTGGACTGCACTCTTCTCTCGGTCGGACCAGGGTCTCTTACCTTTGATATTTGCATCTAGAAAATCAGAAAATAAAGGTTTCATATCAATGGATAATAACAAATGCTAACAGACAAACAGATTTTTATTCAAAGAATATCAAATTCAGAGCATCCTGTCACAAGCATGGCTGACACACCCTGGATGTGTCCTAACACCACTGCATAAGCTGTGGAGACTTCCAATCTTCCTAATGATTCCTTTGCACTAGTGCTGACGACATCCATCAAATCAGATAAACCACTAAGAAATCAAACATAACACCAATGCTCTCTCCCTCTCACTCAAACACCATGTGGAACAGGTAAGATCTGTTGACTGAGCAAAAGGTGTAATAATACAGTTACAATGACTGATCTGATCATTAAAACAAAGTGACATGAAAGATATTGTTGAGAGCACTCTTGTGCATTTGTGTTGCTTTCGGGACAGAAGATGGATTGCAGCGATTTTCTATGGAATGTTGGATGTCATGACTTTGACCTGCCACTAAGACAGTGACTGTTTCTGATGGAAAACTTAGAGCTGCTTTCCCTTGCCATCACTTAAAGGGCCAACGAGGAGTTTCTATTCGGTTATAAAACAGTCTCACGTTAATGTGGATGAATCTACGCTACCCGCACTTGTTAATGGCTCCATTTTCGATCAATATATCGTTTTGTCTCTATCATTATTTTGTTATTATTAGTGGTGGCGGAAATGCTGGTCGAGCCGACCAGCACTTATTGCTTTCGGTTTCGCGGACGCAAATGAGAATAATGGCGATTCGGGCGGCGTTATGGTCGGAACTACGACGGTAACTGAACCTCTTTGAACCTCTGACTTTAATCCTTGATGAATGAAAACATGAGTCCGTCTTGCGCCGGTGGAGGAATTCTACGGTGCGCGCGGAGGCAGCGTGAAAACACTTTGCTTCTCCAAAACTCCTCGTTGTCCCTTTAAGTAAAAGAACCATCACTCATGTTCAGTAACTCCTGCAACTACCAGAAACATTTAAATATGAATAAATAAAAACACACCATAAAATACACTGCCATTCCAATCAGGTACCAACACTTATGAAATGAACCTGTACTGTACCACAACACAAGGTGCCTCTAATGCAGCCATCCAGTCCTAGTGATTTCTGTGTTATCAACAAGTGGCTAGCAAAGTACAGTCTTCAGAAAATTTACCTTCTTGAATCCGTGAACCTGTCTTCACTCCTTCAGGTGCGGTTTTCACTCCTTTCTTGGAGGATTTTTTGGACGCCGTTCTTTGTCCCCGTACAACTGAAAAATTACATTTATACAGTTACAACACAAATATTCTGCTATCTTCCCACAGCAATCATTTAAATAGACCGTAACATAGGCCTGTCAGTCACTCTGCTCTGCTGTAAACACAGGAGAACATTTTCTTGTATTCTACAACCATTATCCAATGAGGAGAGAACGGCAGGAGAAGATGTAGGTATTGGATGAGGGCAGGAATGGTAACTCCATCCGCTGATAGGAAGTTAGCCAAAAACGACTGGATCATTGACTTCTGCTTTAATCTCTCCCAACATCTGCACTTGAAAATATTCTCAATTTTAAACCTAATAGCACATACAACTGCTGGACATGTTTGTCCCATTTCTTAAGAATCAGTGCAACGTAGCCGTTACCCAGACCAGAATGTCAGTTATCTGAAATGACACGTCTTTTCAACACAATTTCAATGTGAATAACTAAACACCTGTTAACAGTGTGGTTTTCTCAAGGTCTAGACTTACCCCTCTCATCATCACTCCAATCATCATCATGCTTTGCTGTAGTCTTTTGCCTTTTCGATGGATGTCCTCTTGTGGTCTGTTGTTGCACTTCTATAAAAAAATGGTGTGAAGGGACTGGTATCTGCAAATGTGTACAGAATGCAGACTGTGAACATTTGTGTTAACACCTTAAAGGTGGGGTCAACGATCCCATTCAAAAGCACTTTCTGTTACACTGGGTGAAACAGTCCCTCTGTTGCCAGAGGAATTAATACATTATGAAAAAGAACGAAAACAAAATCTGTGCTGTCTGGCAACTACAGTGCTGAGAAAACTTCCACCAATGACTTTGCCCTGACTCGAGAGGGAGCAACCAATCCAAATCCTTCTACACGAACACCCCCCTCGGTCCCTGACGTCCGCCCCCCCCAAGCTTCTTGTTGTGTGCATGTGCCGGTTTGCGGGGGCGTGGCTTAGACCGAGACACTGACGGGAGGGGGAGCAGGGGGATTGGACGTAGAGGAGGCAGGAGGAGCTGCTAACACTCTCCCTACATTTTCAGGATAGTAGACCCAGGCTTTAACTTACCAACACCATGTTCACTGTCCTCATCAGCATCACAGTCATCATGTTTGGTAGTTGCACCCTTCTTGTGCCTATCAGCAGGGGATTTTCTTGTGATCAAATGTGGCTCCTCTCCATCTATGAAAAATTATGTTTTGGTAAAGTAAGTGTTAAAATATGAGAGGGTTTACACTAGCACAGTGAAAGAGTACTCAACTCTGAGGCCCTTTTCTGTGTTGACAGTGCCTAGACTCACCTCCTTCATCATCATGATCATCATCAAGAGGGGGCCTTTCGGGGATCCGTTGTTGCGGCTCTTCTCCATCTATGAAAAGTCATGTTTTAGTAAAGTAAAAGCAAAACAAAGTGACAAAATATATTGTTGAGAGCTCTGCTGTGTATTTGTGTTGCTATCGGGACAGAAGATAGATTGCAGCGATTTTCTATGGACTGTTGGATGTCATGACTTTGACCTGCCACTAAGACAGTGACTGTTTCAGATGGAAAACTTAGAGCTGCTTTCCCTTGCCATCACTGGATGTAACAGATGAATTCTGAAAAGCATTGCAAGCTGTTACGGTCCGTGCCTTTTTCTTATTGCGTCTTTAATATTTTCTGAATCCTTGCAGGTAGTACATGAAGGCCCAATCCCATTTCTCTTTTATACCCCTACCCCTACCCCTACCCCTTGCCCCTCGCCCCTTGAAACGGAGCTACAAGGGGTAGGGGTAGAAAATCAACCCCTATGAATTGGGATACCCCTTCAACAATCACATACGTCATCACGTAGTCTTCACTGGCTTTACGTAAGCTGATGCGCCGAGCTTTTGCCAGAAATCAAATAGCCTTGTACCATATAACTTAATAAATATAAGATAGAACTTAATGCAGGCTGATCGGTTCATTGTAAAACATTAATTTATTGATGTAAATGTGGTGATTTCCGTGTAGCTACAGAACCCAGACGCAGCGGATGTCTGATACCTACACACATGAAGCTCTTTTCATTCTAAATAATAATGCTACAGTCACAATTGTTAAGTTTCATTAATGAGACTAATATTTAAATGCTAAAAATAATTTAACCAGCCGGTGGTAAACCTCTAAAAACCTGCGGGTATGTTAATTAGCGACCGTCTTTTCTCCCAGGACGAGGACGTAATGTAGCCGGCAGACCGGCGCTGAAGACCGGCTGCTGCCTCGGTGAGGAGCCGCTCCTCCTGGAGCTTCGCTTCTCCGAAAAAAAAACGTCGGCGCGAACGAACTTCTAACCAGCCGTCATTTGGACAAACTAACCGCACATTTGGGACCTAAACCGCTACTTTCTCGCATGAAAATGTTTTAAAATGACATAATAACAGCGCTGCAGTGAGAAATAAATCAGCTTTTCGTTTTACAGCCACCGCTGCCGGTTGCCGCCAGATGCATTCTGGGAAACTTTTCATACCCCTCCGTTTGGAGTGTGCCTCTGAAAAATCTCCGTTTGGAGGGGTATATAGCCCTACCCCTTTCCCCTACCCCTCCGTCCTAACGGGAATTGGGACACCCCTACCCCTACACGTGAACGCGCAAAACGGAGGGGTAGGGGTGAGGCGTAGGGCCAAGGGGTGAAATGGGATTCAGCCTAAGAGTTAAAAATGTAATTGAATGTACTGGTATCACACTGCTGCTACGGCAACCATGGAGTAGAGATCCGGGGCTGGACCAGGGTAGAACTAAGCTGCCGCTCGCCGAGTGGAGCTGCTGAAAGTGGGTAAGCACAGAGAGCTGGGCTGGTGTAGCCCTCTGTATAAGAGCTGGCCTTCCGGAAGGCTGATCAGGAAGGCCAGCTCTGTCATCGGTGCGGATCAGGACTCGGTGGCATCGGTGGCGGACAGGAGAACCCTCTCTAAACTGCTCTCCATCACAGATAACAGCAACCACCCACTGCATGAACTGGTGGAGGGACAGAGGAGCCTGTTCAGTGGGAGGCTGCTCTCACTGAACTGCTCCACAGACAGACTAAGAAAGTCCTTCCTGCCAAGAGCCATCAGGCTCTATAACATATCACTGGGGAGGGGCGGGAGAGGAGCTGTGGAACGGGGGGAATGATGTCCCACATACTATGTATGTACTTGCACTTTCCACTGCAATCCTGCATCTTTTATTTTATCATAGGCTATTTATTGCTTTTATTTATTTTACTCTCATGCACTTTTATTATCTCTGCTTTTCTATTGAATGAATGTTTGTTTTTATTGTGCAGCTGAGAAATTGAATTTCCTTCGGGATAAGTAAAGTATTTATTATTATATATATATATTCTATCTATCTATAAAGCCTGATTTATGCTTCTGCGTCGCGGCGACGACGTAGCAGCGGCGTCGACACGGACCCCGATGCGGACCCTACGCTGTAGCCTGACGTGCACCTCCAAAAAATCCTGACTACATATCGCGGCGACGCGAACCTCAGGGACTAACATTTTTAATTTTTCTACTGACCTCAGAGCCCCATTACTCTATTTCTGTATCACATGGAGTGTTTCTGACCCTTCCACAAGAATCTGCAAGGGTCATGGATGCATGTAGTCAGCAGATCAGAAGCTACAATCATTTTTTGTGTCCAAAACTCATTTTGGCATCGAAGTGGGGACCAGCCTAGGGGGCGGTAGCGAGCAAAAAGTGTGTGAAAATCCGGCGGGACCAAAAGTGTGTGAACATGTGTCAAGCTTATTTTGGCATCAAAGTGGGGACCTCTGAGAAAACAAGAGAATAGCCTCTATATAGCCTCAGGAGGTGATTTAAGGGGAAACAAAGTGAGGACCGGCCAAAATGTCCTCACTTCCCAAAAAAGACCTCACTATGTTGGTTAAAAACTCATGTCGGTCCTCAGTATGTAGCAAATACAAGAACTATTATATATAATACAAGAACTTACTATTTTTCAGTAACTTGCACAACACTGGTCGCAAGCCAAAGCCGTTTAGGACGGGCATGCAGTGTCATTTGATGTCACGTCCGCAGGACTGCACGGGAGATTCGGACCAGGAACTGCTGCACATTATACAGCACACAGCCTGTTCAAGGCAATGCAGAGATACGTGGCTGGGGTCATTCTTTTTTGGTTTTGAATGTTTCATCACCCATTAGCATTAAAAAAACTTAAAATGCATGTGTATTTTTTCATGAATCCTGCCCCAAGTTCCTTTAACTTGAAAAGAAGAGGATACATGATGCTGATAGAGGTAAGACATGTATCATTGCTGCTCTTGTATTTGCTAAGTTCGCAACGTTTCTCTTACACTGGTTAACTGAACAAGCTACACAGTAAAAACTTGACAAAATACTCTTTTGAGAGGAGAAATAAAAACATAGCAGCTGTCTTTGGTTGCGTTCAGATCTCAAATTTGGCAGCGCCAAGCTGGTTCAGTTGGTTAATGTCTTGTCAAACCCACAGCACAGAGAACAAATATCAAGCAGATACATGTTGACACTTGCACATTTATTTTTTCTAGCAGCTGGACTTTAAAGTCCAACTGTCAGTTTAATTCAACAGTGTTGCACCTAAATGTCACAGCTATTTGGACCCACACACGTAGTTTTACAGCTTAATCTTTTCTTTTTTTCCCCCCTCCCCTTGAAACCAACAGTGCTGACATTGCAGTGCAGTTGCAGATTGGTAAATCAGGTTTGGATGCATACAGACCAAACTAACTGATATCAAACTGTTTTTTGTCAAATTTATTCATTAAAGCTCTCAGGATGGTCATTTTTTTCAGAGCTGTCCCCCTCCTTGTACTTTATGTGCCTTTGGTGTAAATATCCAGCAGCTCCCCCTGAATTAGTCTTCATACACCGGAGCTCAGCATCTCCTGCTGTCGTCCAGGGGGACAGTGAAATATCCCCCAATACCAAGCATGTTAGTAAGAAAGCATTTTGCCGATGTGCTGTGGGTCACTGTCATTAGCTGCGGCCCCTCATGCTCAGCTGTTGGCAGAGGCCATACTTTATTATTTTTTTAATGAACCATCATGTTACCATGCAGACCTCCGGACACAGCAAGACGGGGGGCAATCGCCATTCCGACATGCTGCCACTCCGACATTAGGCCCTAATTGTCGGAATGGCAACACTTAACCCTTTAATTAAACGTCCCATCATTCCGACAATTTTCGTCTCCTAAGGTCGGAATGGCGGTATTTTTTTCTTTTTTAAACGTGTTGCCATTCCGACAATTTTTTTTTTAAAGCCCCCCCCCCCCAGACAAGTGTCTGTGAGCTGTCACAGCAGCTGAGTGGAGCTCATGCGTCTTTACGCACATAGCAGAGTATGTGTGTGTGTGGGAATGCGCGTGCACGAGCGCACAGTTTGTCTGTGCAGGCGTGTGTGTGTGTGTATGCGGGTGCGCGGCCGTAGAGTCAATGTTCATGCAGGTGCGTGTGTGTGCGTATTGGCGCGTGGTGAGGGCGAGTGAGAGAGCTTGTCCTACTGTCCAGTGTCCACACGGGAGAGACGGCGCGGCTCCGCTGAGGAGACCAAACCAATCCTCTCCCTGGTCCCGCTTGGCTGAAACGGGCCCGGCCGGGTGGTGTCCAAACGGGCCTTTACAATCCACAGGTTAATCCACAAGGAAAAGTACTGCGCCGCTACAGAATTGCTGCTCCACCGGCCGTCCCAGCGCCGACTGTGTTTCTCACTCCCTCATCTCACCACGTCACTTCCCCGTTTAAACCCTCGGTCCCGTTACTACACCTGTGCGCATTACGCACACCATGACAGCAGAAAAAAACATTCATTCATTCATTACGGGTCCGCCCGTACCCGTGCGCAAACAACAAATATAATTGATCATTTCCCGGGCCTCATACACAATGGAAAACAAACCCTGGGGAGCAACACTGTAATTTTAACCCCCCTGCTCTATGGCCAGGTAAAACCCAGTGGATCACTACAACATGTGTACAGATGTGATATATAGTCAACAACAGTAGTTTACAGCTAAACATTCACACATGGAGGTGCGCGCTATGGCACAGATCTCAGGGGGGACACTCAGGCCACACGCGGATCTAAACGCCCTGACCAGAGGGATCAAAGACGGACGCTCTCTAAGTCCTGCTCCCAGAGCTGAGCAGCCACGTACTGGAGAGGAGAGGAGAGGAGAGGAGAGGAGAGGAGAGGAGAGGAGAGGAGAGGAGAAGAGCGCACCGGACCAGAGAGGTGCGTTGTGCGTAACGGCGCTGTATCGCTTCACATCCGTAGATCTCTTAAAACATGAAACACACACACGTTATGGAAACGCCTTGTCGGAATGGCGGGACGAAACTGTCGGAATGGCAGGATGTTTTTATGTCGGAATAGTGGGATGTCGTAATGGTGACATGTCTGAATAGTAGAATGTCTGAATGGCGGTATGTCGGAGTGGCGGTATGTCGGAATGGCAGCATGTAACCCAGCAAGACATTCCCTGATTTACACACCGTAACCACACAGTATTGGTTTCACAGTTTTGTACAGTATGTTTGTTTACTTTGCACATACAGTTGTAATAGCTTGACAACTAAATTGCATGTTTCATATTATGAGACACCATCCTCAGCCGACTGAAGCACGGTGTTGTGTGTGCACCAGATACTGAGGTTATGCATGGGCGACTCTCAGATTGCAACCTGGCCATGCTTGGGCAGAACACCTTTGTGTGTTATGACTAATTCATACATACGCTTTTATCCTCCTTCATCTGCTTAAACCCATCATATGCTCTGATCTGCACAAGGAAATAATAAACTCAGTAAATTAAATAAGCTCAGATGCTTATTGTGTATCATCTCTTTCCGTGTCATAGTTTTTACATTATGTTGTTTGCCTCTCATGCACCTGACAGTGTACTGTCTTTGTTATCAAATTATAGGATTAGTAGTGAATTTAAGAGTGGGTTTTAGACTTGGGTTGGACAGTAAATACAATTAAGTTTGAGGCAAAAAGTAACCTGCAGCATTGTGGACATCAAGGACAATATCAAGTATCCCAAGCTCAACAAACACCAAGATGTGAAGGTTAAATTCGAATATAGCTTTGAAAATAGAAACCCTGCGGTATCCACACACACACACACACACACACACACACACACACACACACACACACACACTCATTTACACACAGAGCTGTGCCTCTGACTATCTAGTTAGTCTGCCAAATGCTTTCCCAGGCAATAGAGGGCTCCCATGTGTTGATCCTGAAATGCATGAATCCATCAACAGGGCTGCTGGAGAAGGACGTTTTAAAAATGTTCTTGAAGTGACTCCTTTCCCATTTTAAAACACTTTGACTAATGTTTCTATTAATTACCATATCTCACTGGGGTGACATTTAGATTTAAGAGGACAAACTGCGCATTCAGGCAAGAGCAATACGTTTATTAAAGATTTAAATCAAGGATATATAACATTGAATCATTCTTTTTGTAAAAAAAAAAAAAAAAAAAAATCTGCCGCAAGCTTCTCTCTCTCTGTCCTGAGGGGGAGGGGAGTGAACATGTCGTGAATAAAGTCCTGTTAAGCTGTAAAAACCTTTTTTTTATTTAAAAGTGCCTCAAGCTGAAGGAGGAAAAAAAAAAATCGAACTTCTCCCTGAGTGATGGCCCCAAAAGGGTCGGCTTTACAAGTTTGGTCATGGACTGCCAACATACGGTAACAGTCATAATCATTTATAAGAACGTTTTTTTAAAGGGTCGACAGCCGTATAGTTAATAACATTAATAATGGCTGTATTTCATTTAGATGTTCCACTTCACTGCTCCTGTGCATGCTGCCTGCCTGCCGTTGCTTAGTGGGACACTTGCTATGAACACAGCCATCATTAATGTTATTGGTTACACCTGTGCTGCTCCTGCACAGTCACAAACGTTTGCTGTGAAGTCCCATTGTGATAAATCAGAGCCTGTCGCTGCCACAGTGAAGTTAACCATAACATATAGTGTTGCAATCCCTTCTCTGGACCATTAGTGTTCCTGCTCGGGCTGTAGTAGTAGAGCTTCCACACCCTGCAGAGCTTCTTCGTTGAAGAGCCACAGAGATATGTGACAGCAGAGATCATACACAGAAACATCACAGGCCGTGGCGTGATCATTTACCATCTTTGCAAGTGTATTTTGCCTGTGACTGCAGCGGCGACCTTTGGACACCGACTGTGGTCCATCACTTTGTGCAGCATTTAATTGCTGCACTAAAAAGGAATGCACAAACCACAAACTGACCTCAGCCTCGACTTGGCTCAGTAGTGCTGAAGGGAAAGATTGCCTTACTTGGCAAGACAACACTTGCTCATCAGTTGCAAATAAACAGCCATTTTTTCCATTGATGTCAAGTCGCATCTAGTCCCAGAAAAGCAGGTAGCTAATTATTTTTCCTGCAGTGGTTTGCTGCTTCCTTGTTTCACAAAAAGCTGTAAAAATGCCTCAACCCTAACCTAATTGTATTCGCACACAATGCATTTATTTGGGGAATTAAAACTGCATCACATATGGTAGGCTACGTCTACTCCAACATATGTCACTTCACCACACAATTTAACTGTTTTGACTGAGGCCATGAATTAAGGTGAGACTGCTGCCATATGGGTCGATGCCAAGAAAAGCATTATTTATGACAGTACTTTTCTTTACAGTTCAGTTCATGATACTCTCCATGAAGCCCACAAATGTGACCATGGTGCCAAAGTCTACTTTAAGATAAACAACATTTATTTATTTAAAGAGGAACTATGCAAGATTGTTACCTTAATTAAACAACTTTGGAGTAATTGTGATGGTTACAGGGAAAATGTATAGGCTTTCTAGACCTAAAACAAACCTTGCACGATCAGCGACTGAGATCCGGTGGCCTAGATCTCATCTCAACAGCAATACAACACAAATGCGCCACATAACCCGTAATCTCTTGCTTATTAAAGGTATAAGACTACACAAATATACACATTGTTAAAACATATTTGTTATACATGGTGGTGGCATATGGATTGCCTTCTCACTGGTTTTGTTGTAAACAAATTCACATGGCAGGGGCAATGGGGGGTGTGAAAAAATGCAAAAAAAGTGACCAGACTTGCAAATTTCCCTTTTAAACATTATGTACAATACAATTTTCCACAAAGAAACACAACTTAGTCAAGAGGAGTAAATGTGAAATCACGCACTGCTGCAATTGTTCATCATGCTTTGTGATCTCTAATGCAAGCTGAGACCTTTATGTTCACACTCACACACACACACAAAGCTATTAGGCTATAAAGCAGCTCTTGTGTTGTGAGCATCATCTGCATGAGAAACAACATTTGATGGTTTGCTCACAAACTCCAATCCTGGTGAACACGGAGCTGTGACATAAATGAAATGTTGCCTGCACAAAACTGGATCAAATATTTTAAAGCTTACCGTTGACAAGATGTCAGTATAACACAAGTTAGGCAAGATAAATTAATACGTTGTTGTTTTCCTGAACAGTTTGTCATTATTTTTTGGGCTGAGACCATTTCTCTTGCTCTGGTAACTCTTGCATGGAGCTGACATTTGGCACAACCTGTAGATTCTTCCCTGCCTGTATGTGCGGCCATGTTTGTTGCCAGACAGCCAATCACTCATGACAGGGCAGTGAAAAGATGACATGAGGGGAGACTCGCTGTCCTTGCCCCTGGATTCTCAAAAACCTCCACTTGACTACACTGAGCGAGCCGTAGTGTTTGGGTGGCGGCGATTGTTGCCTGTCTTTCTCAATTTTTTTTTTTTGTGTTTTTTTTTTTTCCCAGCCGGAGATGACTGACAACACTCACCACCCACTCTGCACTGTTTCAGCACATAATGATGCGGCTGTTGTGTGTGGATGAGCAGAGAAGGTTGTGTGGTGTCTTGCTGTCAATTATGCACAGATGAGCTAAATCAAGAACGGGGGCATTTCTTTGCCTCCGAGGTGCATCTGATATTCTGATTACACTTTTAAAAAAAACAGGACCTGACAGCCATTTTAATGCACTCATATTTTGTTGTAAATGCTTCAATGCGTCAAACTAGTTGCTATGTAACTAGCTGGCCCTGTTACTGTAGTTATCTGCTCTTGCTTGTTTCTGGATTTTGTCTTTCTGCCTGGTTTTCCTGCCTGGAGCCAACCACTACCCTGCATCCTACAGTAACTTTGCCACAACTGTTGAACTTTTTACCTGTGTCTGAGTCCGTGTTAGAAATCTTTTTTTTTTCTTCCAACAGCTACACAAACAATATTTTATGTTTGTTTTTTTTACCAGGCACCATCTCCCAACAGTACTTAACATACCCTTGCGATACTTTCGTCACAATACTTAAAATATTAATATTATATTAAAAATATTGCAATATGCTTTTTCAACTGCACATGATGTCTCCAAATAAAATCTTAATCTCTTTGTTAATAAACATTATGCTGTATCAATTTTTTCCCTAAGCCCTATATTAGTTAAAGCATAAGTCAGCGGAATGTTTTTGTTAATTTAAGTCCTAAATAGTCCTATTTTCCGTCAGCAATCACTTACATAGAGTGTTTCGGCCGAAACACGGGTCTCTCCGTCACTCTGCTCTGCTGTAAACCCAGGAGAAAACTTTCCTTGTGGGATACAAGTGTTATCCAATGAGGAGAGAGAACGGCATGAAGGGCTGTGTGTGCAGCCAAGGGATGCGCGTGAATGTGGTGACGTAGGGACGAGGACCAATGGATCCATGACGAGGGCGGGGGCTGCTAACTCATGGTGCGTTCAAGGCAACCCATAACTCGTGTTTTTCCGACCTATGAAGTCGTACCAGTTCGATCTGGTACGAGTTCACGGGTCGGAAGTTACAAGTGGCCGTTATAATGCACTTTCACAGGCAACAGTGATCTGTTGTTTTTGTGTTGATCTAACTTTATACAGTAGCCTACATGTAAACAGACCCTGGTGCAGACGTATGTGGAAATTAGCTCCACTCTAGGTTCATGACAGTTTTCTTTTTCGACTCGTAACAACCTCTAGTGGCCACACAGGCACATTGCTGCCCCCGTTTGTAGCCCAGCTGTACAGCTCAAGCTGAATGCTCTCTGACTCAAAAATCTCATGTCCATGTTGTGTGCTAATGAAATTCACTTCATGAATGTATCCACATTTGGCGGGTGCTAATTTCCCACCCTGGTCTTATTCATGTCTTAATGTCCTCCCTATCCCTGAGCTGTGGCAGTACAGGTTGGCCTGTATGGACTCAATTTACACAGATCCCCTACCACAAAGAGCTTGCAGCAGTAACAGCAGCAGCGCGCCTCTCCAGCTGGAGGTTTTTTATTTGCCACAAGAGCTTTGTAGGTTCCATCAATGCAGGAAAGTCTCCAGTCTCTGTTGCAAACAACATATCCTGCTTAGTAAAAGCTAGACTCTGGAGAACCACAGACAGAGAGAGAGAAAAAGAAGACAAAGAAGAGGATAAGTCTCCTATCTGTTAACCCGTCAAGCTGTTCCTGTGTGAGCTTGAGGAAGGAGTAAGGCAGCGAGGGACCAGTTCAGTCTGTGCCAGAGAGACGGACGAGTAGCAGACTACTCCATTTAGTTCTGGACTGTGACACCTATTATCACAGTTTAACTGATTATGAGGAAGATGAACAGGCTGCGAGGGAATAAGCTGTAGAACTTGATGAGTCCATTTCTCTCGCATTGACTATTCACATCGAAACACGACTGTCCAGTGAAAACCCAGGGCTCAGCAGTCATCAGGAGGCCCAGCTCAACTCTCACTCTTTCTGTCTTCTTCAGGCTCATCTTCTTTGACCCAGGACTTCAGGGAGCGGCAGCCCAGTTGGGACTGCCACTCCCCCTGCACATGAACATGTCAGGAAACCACCATGAGACTTTCATGTCATTGACTCACCACACTTATTACTCTTTCTTGGCTTTGCACACATAACCTGGACGATGAACGTGTCATTTGGATCATTCTGGGTTAGTTCTTATGTTTAAAAATCAGCTGCATCACCTTCTCTCAGATGTTGCCCCATGATATCTCTTTAATAAGGCCCCGTCGTCCTTACAACTGCAACACTGACCTCCTGTCTGACACCTCTCCACCCAAGGGGCGCCTATATTCCCCATCCAGCCTCACGACTGTGGCCATTGAGAAATGCACTTGTTAGTTCTGCTCCCAGCAGGCATCATCTGTTCACTCTCTCCCTCCTGCGGGATTCTTCCATATGGAAAAGAATGATAAGAAAGAGAGAGCAAAGAGAGGAGTGATGCACTTGCTTCTCTGGTCTGAACGACATCACAGAATAGGTGCCTCCTCCCACCTATTACCGCTGCATTTGAACTGTGACAATGAGCCACTGTGTTCACTAAACTGAGCTGGAGAAATGCATGTTACAGAGAGTGGAGTGAACAGTCTTTAATACACCCAGTGGTTGCCACGAATATTTGCTCACGCTCTCTGGTCACACCTATGCTCCTGCTGTTTTTTTAGTATCTGGTCAATGATGTGTTCGGTGACACGCTGAATAAGCTTGTCGTTGTTTATCTGGACGTTCTCATCTTCTTTAAAAGCTGGCAGAAGCACACACACGGACACAAGGAGAACTAAAAGCTGGAAAGTGTTGGTTTCACACTGTGTCCTTTTTTCTTTTCTTTTTTTTCTTTTAAGGGTTTTGTCATCATCTCTGCAACCTGTCGTGCCGTCTTGTGGAAGCAGTCACCTGGGGAACTGAGCAGCAGGTAATAGCGTCGCACACTAATTACTCTGTTCCCAGTCCGATAAATTAAAGACTATAGACTCTGTCGCTGTGTCAAGGGGGAAAATGACAAAAGTGAGCAAATAAATAATAAAGGAAGTGAATAATGAGGAATGATTTCTTCCTGTATTGCACTTCAGTCAGATCTGGGTTTCATTTCTAAGTGTAGATGTGTACATATTGGGACAATTATTCTGTTCCGCTGATATTTTAGCTCTTAGCATAGCAAACCTATTATCATAATCATGTAAAAACAATGGACACTGTGTCCAAACACTCATTAAAACAGATGCACAGCAAAAAATATTAAGTTGTCACACAATACAATTTTTTTTGCATAGTAAGGATTTGTTATTCTGAGCAGTTAAGATTTATTTATGAAGCTGGTGGACGCTTGACAGGTGGCCGGGGCATTGGGAACGGGCCAGAACAAAATGAGAGGGACCTGCAGGGGGAGGACATGAATTGGAGGGATGATCTGAGCAGTGTGCTTGAAGGTGTGGTGACAGTGGAGTTGATGAAGGCAGCCGCCAGACTGAGAGACAGATACACAAAAATATAAAAGAGAGAGAAGAGAAACTGCATATGAGGAGGAGGGAGAACACTTTAAATCCATCTGCTGTCTGTCAGCTTGTCATTTCTAACCAGCCAACCAGTACCATAGTAGGTGGCTTACGGAGGACTGTTACGTTTTAGCATTCACCAGGCAGCGCCCCTAGACATTACCCAGCACACACACACACATAAAAATAAAATGCACATAAGATTTAATCAGAACTTAACAACTTAAAAAAATTAATTTAATTAACTTTGCAATGTGCCAGGATGCAAATTGCACCAGATGGAAAGTCCTTCCCGGCATAATCATGCATTAGAAAAACAACTTAAGAAAAATGTGCAGGACAAAATAAAAAGATTTGCATCGTGTTTTAAAACCTAGTATGACAAATATTTTGTGAATTACCGATTCTGCTATAGCAACAAATTACAGCATCTTAGTAGCTCCTTAAAATCCTTCATTACACAGAGAACTAACACCTGTCATCAGCAGCCACAGGTCCTATTTATAAACCTCATAAATACCAGGAAATGTTTAGATACAGAAGCCAAATGGCTCTGCATGTGAAGTGCATCTAATGCTGCTGAGGTAATCTATTACTATACAGTGAGGATATCCAAGTCGAGTCAGCACACTGTTGTGTTTGTATTTTCCTCCTCTACAAAAAAAAAGAAAAAGAAACCACATGGCACTTCTTGTTCATGTAGAAGTTGTACAGTGATGTCTTCAGTCCAAAACAGCGGCAAGCCATTTTTGATTTTTCTATGTTGTGCTTTGTTATTGTTTGGTTATATTGTTTTTTTCCCCTTTTTATATAAATACAGACAAGTGCAAATGTTGTATAAGATGTTATTATTATCAATAGTGTTATTATTAGTGGTATTCTTAAAGTGATAGTTCACCCTAGATTGAAGTTTCGCTCATTATCTACTCACCCTCATGTCGACTAAGGGCTGGAAGAAGTTTCAGAGTCCTCCGTCCCTTCTCTGAGTTACAGGGGGTCTTAGTGTAGCAGTGCATTTCAATGTAACAGTTGCAAGCGGACACCAGAGGTCTTCGTAAAAAAAAACACACACCAAAAAACATCCAAATACCTCCACACGGCTCGTATGAAATGTCCGTTTTGCACTGGAGCCCGGCGATGCGGAATTGTCCAGAAAAAAATAAATAAATCCACATTTTAAGCCTGTTTGTAGCATTAGCTCCCAGCGTGTTGTGCAGCTCTTCCGCTGCCAGTCCGCATGCGCAAGGCACCCCCCTCCCTTCCCCCCGTGTCGCCGTCCATCGAGTCTCAGTGCAAAGCTTGCGCATGCGCACTGGCAGCGGAGGAGCTGCACAACAGACACTGGGAGCTAATGCTACAAACAAGCTTGAAATACGGACTTTTTTTTTCTTCCCCGGGACAATTCCGCATCTCCGGGCGTTCAGTACAAGACGGACATTACATACGAGCCGAATGGAGGTATTTGGATGTTTTTTGCTGTGTGTTTTTTTACGAAGACCTCTGGTGTCCGCTTGCAACCATTACCTTGAAATGCACTGCTACACCGAGACCCCCTGTAACTCAGAGAAGGGACGGAGGACTCTGAAACTTCTTCCAGCCCTTAGTCGACATGAGGGTGAGTAGATAATGAGCGAAACTTCATTCTAGGGTGAACTATCCCTTTAAGAAAGTGGGACAGATATGAACTTACGTACCTGTTCATGTACAGTACAAGGATAAGGGATGGTTAACTTCTTCCCACTCCCTTTTGAACATGTAATGTGTTTTCTGGGTTTTCTTTATTTGTAGTTGTTGCGTATCTGTTGTGTGTTATAAGAAACAAGAAGAGAGAGGTAACTGCCAGGTCCCTATAGGGGTGTAATGAAAAAAAAAAAATTCTATATAGGACGAGGGATACGAATAGTCTGTTGCTGGTTTGGAGTCACTTCATTTTCACGTTTTGGAGTCCCTTCAAGCGGTCAGGAGACGTGGTTAGCCCCTGTGTGCCATCAGGAGATCAGAAAAAGTGGAGCAAGGTTTAGCCCTGGCTGCATGGGTGCACCTGGGCTCGGCTGTGGCTCGGTCCACAAGCAAGAGAGAGAGCAGACGAAGAGTAATTGGGCTCCTTCCTCATTCTTTCCCCTACAAAAAAAGCTAAATCAGGTGTTGCAGAAGAGGCATGTGAACATGAACGAGATCTCCACAGCCCCCTGTCATGCTTGGCACTCATGTCTCAGCTGCCTTGTGGCTATAGGAACAGTTGCTAGGAAAAGTTTGTGATACGAGGGGCAAAGCAGCATGCGAGCAAGTTTCCTTTGGGGAAAACAAACATTTTTTTTAATATATATAACCCTAACCCTAACTCTATATGTAGTCAAAGCCACAGGAGTGATAATAGTACTGTTAAATACACATACTGTTATCAGTGGCGGATAAGGACGACGAGGTACCAGGAGTCCTCAACCTTATACCTCTTGGGGACTAGTTAAGATTTAGGGAGGGTTGGGGCAAGTTAAAACAAGTTGAGGGTTGTCAGTATGGATTAGAGAGTGGATCCGCAATTATCTCTGTTACAGCCACTAAGGTCTATGTTTTTAAAATATCCACTGAAATAGCTTAATTCATGGTGTCACTTTTCAATTGAAGCAGGGTAAACAATTAAGCTTTATAAATGATGGCAGATTTAGTTCATTGAATGACACTGTGTGGGGAAAAAAAGCTGTGTTTTCAATGATTGAAGCAATTTGAAAATATTAACTCTGGGGTAAATAAACCTGAATGTAATGAATTAAATTAAAATTACGTTTGTTAATTTAGTCGATTCAAGTTATGAACTACTGACAAAGCATAAAGAGACTACAAAGGCACATGGATCCAGCTGAATTGGTTAACATCTGCTAACAGAAAAATATTACATTTCTAACATCAGAGCCATGAGTTCAGTTAGAGGAAGTTGGAAATGGAGCTCAGTACGTAGCCATCTGTGAGGGTGAAGAGGAGCGTGTCCTCTAAAAGTGCTCTTAGGTTCAGCTGTAAGATAACGGGGAGGAGGTAGCAGGGTCATGTGAGCTGCAGAACCCCGGCGCCCTGACCAACTGGCCAACACAGCTTGAATGCCGAATGTCAACGCCACAGACCTTTCTCCGTTTGACCTTTAAACTAGTGGCCCTTTGCAATGAACGTCCATTTTCAGAGGGATTTAAAACTGGAAAAAACAGAAAATTACAAATTTGCTATAAAAAAAACACCATAACAACAAAAGGAAACCATGTTGTGCACATAAGAAAAAAAATTGGGTACGCAGATGGAGGTCAACAACTCAATACACGGCATGTTTACAGATTTAAATAAGTGTTTGGAAACAGCATTTTGGTAACTCAAATATTCTCCTGGTTTATTTGAACTGAATCAAGGCTTATTGGTCGCTACACCCTGACATATTTATGCTGATATGTTACAGACAAAAACCTTGATGCTAATTAATGTCAACTATGCCAATACACACAAAGAAGTAGGAATACACAATTTTTTTTTCACCAATACCGATAACTTCCTGCTTCTCACAACCGATGCCGATACCAATAACATTTTTAATAGTTAATTTACGCACCTGAGATTAAAGGGACTATGAGGACTTTTTTAAAAGCTGAAGAGTTTTCACATGACATTTCCCATGAGCCTCCGCGTGCATTCTGAAATTCTTGGACAGGCGCACGACAGACAAAAGCGAAAACATTTGCCAAGAATGTTTTCATTAATCAATAATGAAAGTCGGCGGCTCGAAGACAATCAGATACCGTCGTAGTTCCGGCCATAAATGATGCCAACTAGCGATCCTGCGGCGTTATTCCCATGACCTGCTGGGCAGTGTCTGGGAAACCTAAACTTGGAAAAGCTGGGCGAGTCAACTACTAAATAATAATATCAAAATAACTATAAAGACAAAAAAATATCATCAAAAAATATCATCAATATACATCAAAAATGGACCCATTAACAACTGTGGGTAATTCATAAAGATGACTAAAGATGAGAGTAAAGATGACTTTAACGTTATAGCTCTGCCTCTGACTCAACCAAATAATATAACCCACATCACTAAAAAAATCAGGTAAACGGACAGAAAATTAGCGAAGTCAAGGCAATTTTGGCTAATCATAACTGGCTCTAGTAATTTGGTAGAAAACGTAATTATCGGACTTCACTGTGAATTTGTTACTGTATATAGCTTGTTTCCTGATTATAGTGATAAACTGAGCATCTACCTTTAAATATAAAGATGTCACTGTGCCATGAGACTGTGAAGTAAAACCTCTGCTTCTGTGTTTATTGTCATGACATGTGGCGTGGTGATAATGATGTACACCACCGTGAATCACCACAAGAAGATGACAATAAAGGAGGAAAAAAAAAGACATACGCACAATTTGCCTTCACAAGACATGACCTACCTTCACATAACAGATTGTAAGTTTAAATAAAAGAATAAAATGGAGTGGAAAAAGAGACGCGGCAAGAAAGCGTTGGGTCATGGTGATAATAGGCTGCATTAGCCACATCTGCTGGGAATAGGCCTGCAGAGAGGCGGCTACTTGCTCAGTGAAGTGCAATCTTCAGTGGCCTGGCCCCTGTGACAGCCGGCATAGTGAGTGGTTTGGGTGCGGTCAGTGGGGGCCTTACACAAAGCAATGAGTTTCACTATGGCAGGTAGGGGATACAAATAACACACATACAGCATAAACACAGGGGGAGGGCATCAGACCATGTAGGAGCCCAGCATGAAAGGTAGATCAGCGGTGATATAGAGAGAAAACTAGATGTTGGAAAGGGGACTGTGGGGAAATTGGCTGGAGGGCGTGAAGGGATGAGAGAGGGAAGATAGAAACTAGGCAGCGAAGGTAAATAGAACAGAGCTGTAGATGTGGAGATGCAATGGGAGGAAAGGGGTGGATGGAATGATAAAGAGGATAACTATGGAATAAAGAGGAGGGAGCAAACTGAAAGGATAAAAAATAAGACACAAGGACAACGAGAGGGTGTAAAAAAAAAAAGAATAGATAAGAGCAGCTGAAAAATGATCACATGCTCTCGAGGCAGAGGGGGGCGGCGTGTTGTGTTACTTGGTCGAGACGCACTAAACAATACACTTGTAAATGGGCGAACCACAGACTTGTCTTTATGACAAGTGGTACCTCTGTTGAACCTTTATTGACTTTTAGTGCCTGAAATGTATTACATTCGTCTCAGTGAGAGGAAACCAGAGGAAATACTACCTGCTCTTGTAGTATAAAAGAATCCTGGTATAAAAAAAATAATAACTGCAAGGATCTGAAGCAGGAGGTTGGCAATTTGGTGTAACTCATGGCCAGTTTTTGATTCTTTGTTTGTTTGTTTTTTTCATTGGGGTTGGACAAATTACCCCCAATTTTTCACCTACTCCATTTCCACTGTGTTTAAATCCATTCAAGTCAATCAGAGCATTTCCATAGCGTGCGCTATGATCCGTCTCTGATGCGTCTCCAGTCGATCCCTGCTTCGGTTTTGAAATCCTCACTTTGTCATCAAATGATCATCACAGATGTGGAAAACATTATATATAATATTTTATTCAACACAGAGTAACAGCAAATCAACTTCACAAGGGGAAGGTAATCTGTTGTTTACATTTTAATCTCACTTTATACACGGCTGTTATCACAGTACTGTGAGTTCTCCCATGATTTCAGATCTCCGGCGCTCCGGGCTCTGGACACGGATTGGATGCAGTGGGCCGAGGGTTTGATCCATAGAACAGAGGTAAACCGCAAAAGTTGGAACAGAGCGGAGGGAGTATGTGGAAATTGGGGCTTAGTTTGTGTGGTGCTTTGGAAAATACAGATATCAGCCTTGTGACTTAAGTGTCCTGTTTGGAAATTAAAAGGCAGTAGACATGATGAGCCTCGTCAAACTAAGATATCAAGCCCCCACCAAAAAACCCCACATTTCTTTCATATTTTTCACCACTTTGTCATTTTGATCTACAATTGCTTAATAGAGAATTGGCACCGTCAGTTACTTATCCTGAGGAACGAACTTTTAATATTAGACAGAGAGAACAGACATTAATTAGCTGTAGTTGTTTTTTTTTTGTTTTTTTGTTTTGTTTTTTTCTTGCAGAATTTGGTTAAAATTTCTGCAGTTGGAAGTAAACCCACTTTCTGGCAGATGTCACATTTTTCACCACTTAATTTGATACAATACATAATTACAGCAGCTTGTGTTAATACTTGTTTGGCAAAAAAAAAAAAAAGGTCTGCATTTTGTAATTGGCTGTTTTTTTTCCCCCCACATATAATAATGTGCTCCATCTCTGGTTTAATGTCATTTCTTTATGAGACAGATCAATGAAGTGACGGAGGTCATAATTTGTTAATACATACGCTCAACCCTTGTTAAGGTCATTTACGGAATACTACGTTTTAATGAAAACCTGAAGGTCAGTATATTTGAACTTCTATATTGCTGGTCCAGGATAAATAGCTGTATAAATTGTAAAGGTGTTTTCCCCTTTGAATTTATGTATCTATTATAACACTGAATAATATCACAGTAAGTGATTAACTGAGTAACTGAAACTATACCTCAACAGTCAAGGTTTTTTTTATTCCATGATTTTGTGATTATCTTTAAAGCTGTTACACTGCTGGTGCTGCTGCTGCTGCCGCTGCTGCAGCTGCACTACTACTGTACTTTACAGCTTTCATTAGGATGCAGCTCATCACAATCACACCTCATATCAAAGCACAGAAGAAAGTCATCACACAAAAAGTCAACAGGGCGTGTGCAGCTAAAGACTAATCATGGTCTATTATCTGGTATTTACTGCAGGGCTGCTGTATTGCCTTCATTTCTACTGCATTGTCTCTATGTTTCCAGCAGCTCAGTGCATTTTAACAACATTACATGTGGATAACATGTTTATGCTGTCACAGTCAAATCATCCTGGATCCACTCGGACCAACTGGCTTGACCATTGTATTGCTTGTTCTTCAGGTTGTGATTGAACTGTTTACAAGTTGGGAGGTGAAGCTTCACCCCAACCCCCTCCCTTTTTTTCCCCACCTAAACCATCTTTAAGGCCCTGTTGGTGCCTGACCTTTAAGAAAGTGTGTGGTGAAACGAAACACAGGGAGGAATAGAAGGAGACTCTGGAGATGTGCTGCGCACCACCCATCCCCATTCCCCCCACCCCACCACCCCCAGGGAGATGGACAGACTCGTAGACATGGGGAGTGGTGGCACTTGAAAGCAAATGGGAATCGAGATGGAAATAGAGGCACATCAGCAACTGTTGGCTGCAGGGTAGAGAGAAGTTGTTTGGTGTGCACCACTGAGGTGGAAATGTGTGGATGGCCTGGCATGGTGGGTGGGCAATAGCTTTTTTTTTTTTTAAAGGAGGAAAAAATCAGAGGTACTATTTTATGGGTATGGAGATTTTTTTCCAGCAATTTCTCGACAGCCCTGTACTTCTTTTCTTTAAAAGCAATTGGGTGACCAGGAAATGAAATAGCATACGGTAATTAGCGTAACATCAGAGACATGAGCCTTATATTTGCTCTTGCATACTGTGTTTATTGAATACTCACCGGTGATATTGCAGGAGCTCATATATTAATTTTTCTTCCTGGTACTTGAATGTCAGAAGTTCTCTGAATATTTTGACGGTCGACAGCAGTGGACAGACATCCCGTGACATTTGAAATTCATTACATCCAAATTAAATTAATTCAAATGTTTGGTCATATATGCGGCTGTGAAATACCAAATAATAAACACTACTGTACGGCGAAATAAATGCATGTTTAAAACATGACTTTTCAAACATGGGATGTGCGTTAATAGCCAATTATATCAGTGTCACAACAGCTCAGCAGAGAAGGGGAACAGTGAACATCTAAAGAGTGGTTTCATTTGGAAATGAGGTAATGTGCTCTCCCAAGCTTGTACAGCAATTCTCAGCCTTAACTGAAAAAGACATGGTTGTAAACATCTGATTAACACCGCTTGGTCCCCCCTACCCTCAACCAACACACACACAAAGAAACAAACAACATTACAGACATATTCGCAAACACATCACATGAATAAGAAATTGTCCTTTACAAAGACGGCTGAGCGTACACAAACAACAGCAATTGAGTGTCAGGTAATAAATGGAGTGTGCAGGGTGACAGCGGAGAAACCACTCGGAACACACACGTATCCTGCAGAGAGGAGTGTGTGTCTATATCAGCAGGTGAGACACACATTAATAGAAACATACTGTGTTTTTTTATATATATATATCTGCCCGTCACTGAGGCCAACACTTTTAAGTGCAAAATGACAAAGAAGTGATGATGGTAGAGGTTTTTTTTTCTTCTGTTTCCCTTGTTGAGAAAATCCAAAGTTGTCATTATTAAATACTAATTTCACCACCGTCTGTTTCCATCAGCAACATTACCCTTCGTCTCCAAAGGGGTTATTGATTTGGGTCCTAATCTACAAATAAATATATTGTCTGAGTTTGTTTTTTTTCTTATGCTGTCAGCAATGTTAAAAGGACACAGCTCATCTGGCTGATGGATGGGAGCACATGTAGCCTAGGGCCTAAGGGTGGACTGCAAGAGAAATGTACCTTATAACACAGACACGCACACACACACGCACACACAAACATAACACACATAAACATCCCCTCCAGATGGGTCCCCCCTTGTGAGCAGTGTGTAGGATCCAATTATGCCTGCATGTGTGTGTGCATGTGCACCTGCATGTGTGTGTGATGGAGAGTAGAACAATGTGAATCTTAACACTTCAGAGTGCTGCTTTTTACGGCTTTTTCCACTGATTACTTTGGCCTGATTTTCACTGTCATTGTAAAACATTTAAAAAAAAACTCTTCATGTAAAAGTTGATTGAAAAGTTTTTCCCCATTTGACACCAACTTTCTTTTTTGTTTTAGCCCCTGTTCACATATTTTAAAAAAAAGATACTTTTCTATGTATGCAATTGGGCCTCATAATCCACCTAAACAACACAGTAAGGTAGCATGTTGCTGCTGGAGGAGCAGGTTGGGGTTGGGGCGACGACAGCGACGATGACCGGAAGAGAACCGTAAGTTTTGCTTTTACCCACCACGTCTCTCTCTCTCGACGCAGAGGGGAGGGGGGGCTGTGATTCGTGCCCGTGCAGGGAAGTTACATAATGCAGTTTCTGGCTCAGGCTGCAGCGGCAGCACCATTACTATTAACCATTTTTCTACCATTGCAATGAGTCTGGAAACATTATTTTAAGGCCGAAAAACTCCGCAATGTAACTTTAATATAAGACTTAAAGGGCCAAAAAGGAGTTTCTATTTGGTTATAAAAAAGTCTCACGTTAATGTGGATGAATCTACGCTACCCACATTTGTTAATGGGCCCATTTCTGATAAATATATTGTTTAGTCTCTATCGTTATTTTGTCATTATTAGTGGTGGTGGAAATGCTGAGCGAGCCGACCAGCGTTTCCTTACTCTCGGTTTCGCGGACAGTCATGAGAATAACGCAGCCGAATCGCCGTTTATGCTCGGGACTACGATGGTAACTGAACCTCTTTGAAACTCTGACTTTAATTCTTGATGAATGAAAACACGAGTCTGTCTTGTGCCGGTCGAAGAATTCTACGGTGCGCGCGGAGGCTCATAAATGTAGTGTGAAAACACTTCGCTTCTCCAAAACTCCTCATTGTTTAATATATCTTATATATAGTGGACTTATTGCATTCCACAATGCAGCATAAAAACTAATGGTCACTAAGTAAGCAATATATCCCATAATGCATTGCAGTCATTATTGTCATCGACTGTCCAAAAGTGTTTTTTTTTTTTTTTTCATTTTACCAGTGAGCTGCCTATATAGACCTATGTATAGAATTCCCTGTATAGTGAGCAGGCAGTAGTGAATGAGTGAGTGATTTCAGACACATTCATGGATATAGTAAACAAAGACTGGAAGTATGCTATGCTATGATTGGTCAATGCGTTTTTAAGTGTTTAAGTGTTTTTAAAAGTTATATCGCCTCCTGCTGGTATGGCATTTAATGCATAGCATTTTTATTGTTTACATAAGGACAGAGATTTTTCCCTTCTAAACGTTCCAGTGTTGATGTGAATTTTTTTTTAGAAATGGAGGGACAAACTCTGTTTGAAAAAATACCCAGGTACATGTGGACAGGGCCTTGTTATCATTCAACCTATGTGCTTATTCAATTTTTTATTGCAAGATACACAGACCACAAATCAGTTGTCACACAGCAGCAGCATAGAAGATTATAGAACCTATATGTTTGTGACTGTATGGAGGAGCCAGGGCAAGTGTGGGTTGAGCAGCATCGTGTGCTCAGTGGGTCAAGGCTGTGGGTTATTGTTACCATAAAGCAGCCTAATGTACAGTGCACAGTCCTGACATTCAACATCGTGCCTACTTTATGTTGTAAATCTATCTAAAGGGTTTGTGGGTCTTACATGTAAACAAAAGCTTTTCTGGTTGAGGTGGTGGATGAGGAGGAGATGAAACGAGATGGTTGATGCTCCAAATTAATGCCATAAAGCACTGAAGTCACTGAATACGTCACCTCCTTTTCATCTGCAGAGCTTTTAGTATCTTTCTCACATGGCAGACAACACTGCTGCATTCATGTCCACTTGCTAATGCGAGCCGCAATTATGTACTGTTTTGATGCGGACCATTTTAGCTGCTAAAGTGAAAGCTTGGGGTTCAGAGGACGACAACGACACTTTGGTCTGTTTGGGTGCATGACCACAGAATCAAGACAGTCGTAAGGATTTTTAAACTTGTGGCTTTGTGTTTGAGAATGCAGAAACCAATTATTTTTTCTTTTAAAATATAGGGAATTTAAGCTCAACGCTTATCAATTTTTAAACCATGTACTCATAACGTCAGCTGGAACAGCTTCATCCAATGATAAAGAACTTTTGCTGTGACCACACCGTCAGCGCTCTCCGTCCGCCACCAGATAGCCAGGAAGCACAGGGAGGTCAAAACTGAACAGAAGTCCCTGTGGGAGTTCTCTTGCCCTTCAACCTCTTAGGTGCTCGTCCCTGATGCTCGTTCCCCCAGAGGTGTCAGATGAAGACAAACCAAAGAGGCGCTGTATGCAAAAGGCGAGAAAGGGAAGTGTGGGAAGAGAGGGGGGCATGAAACTTGAGAAGGTGAAAGAGGACAGAAAGTGCTTTGGATGAGTGCGGTGAAAAGGGAGAGTCAAGGAGAAGAAGGAGGAGGAGGAGGAGGAGGGTGAGAGTGAAGAGCATGGTTTGAAACAGGGTGTGTGGGGTTAACAGGATTGAAACAGGAGGGATAGGAGAGGTAGTGCTTGAAGAAAGAAAAGGGGAGAAGATGAGGCTGCATTAGCAGCAAGTCTTAGGCCAATTACTCAGCTGCCTCTGCCCCTCTCTGTGTCCTCTCACTTCCCCCCTTCTCTCCCTCTCTCTCACTTTCTCTATCTCTGCTCCAACTATCCATGTGCTGTCAGCAGCAACAGATCCCTAAATGATACCGGTCTGCACTGGCAGGCTTTATCTTCCCGTGCTACAATAGCAAAGAAGGATCTGAGAGGAGATAAGATAGGACCAAACCAACAGTGACAACAGCACAACACATAATGGTGAGGCGGGCACACGGAGAGGTGGCACAGTGCTTCACTGCCATCTAGTGGCGGGCCGGCTCTGCAGAGGCAGCGTCATCATGGAAGGATGTGTGTTGATCATTAGTTACAGGTGGTTGCGTCCCATCAATATGATCATGGAGCTCGTCTAAGAAGCTGTTTCACGAGGAAAAACTTAAGCTGCCTAAATATGCTGGTGCACCTGTGCACTGCAGGGCGGTCACACATTTTTTATGTGTTGTAGCAGTGAGGCTTTGTGTGTTCAACCATAATCATACCTGTAAAACTGAGAGAAAACATCTCGCTCTGGTTAACTGAGTGACACAAATTCAAATTTCTTAAGCAGCACAGCACAACACAACACAGCGCGCACGCACACACACACACACACTAGAGTTTATAAAACTTTGGGCTGTGGACGTGTGTGGTTGCTTTGATATGCAGATCAAGTCAAAGGAGATTCATAAGATTGATATACTAAGAGTTCATTCGCTTTTCAGTTTGTATTAGGTTTATTTTGAAATAGGATTGGAAAGAAAAAAAGGGTTTGAAATAAATCATTGTTTTATACAATACAGGTGGTGCTCCTGACATTTTCAATAAACAAACTGAAAGGATGATGATAATAATTTTCAAATTACTGACATTATAAATAATGAAACAATAAATAAATCGTCTGCCACCTGTGTAATTAAAGTGAGTGAAACTACAACAGGATCAAACCTCCCAATGGGGTCACTCTGCAGCGCGCCAGGTGACAATTTTCAACTGCTGTTAGAGTAATAAACAAAACAAGGCCAGAATAACAAGGCACAAAATAAAGTTGTTAAACTTCTTATCATATAGATAAGGTGACAAAGCAATATTGTCATATGATTTTTGCCACTGATTATGCCATTATATAAGCATAACTAAAACTATGATAGGGAGGGGTACCTTTCACCGGGTTTAGCCTAATGTTAACTGTTTTCACTACTTTCTTTGTGTGTATGTGTGGTAATTGAAGTTATTTTGTTGGCCCAACCTCTGAATTTTGAATATTTATTGTTATGGTTCATTGTAAACAAGTACAGTCGGCATAATGAGGCGTTTTCTGTGATGGTAATAGATCTTTGTTTTAAAACGGGGTTCATGTTGTGCATGGAGAGGAGGGGCTGTAGAGTTCTCAACGGGCCGGAAAATCAAAACCCGACCCGTGGGTGTTGACCTGACGTAGCCCGACTCACTAGCATTAATTCTCTGCTCGAATTCTGCCAAAAAACAAAACGAAAGAGGAAGCCGGAGGTCCAACCAGACCTACGTTCAGCCAGAATCCCACCGACCCTGAACCAGCGAATCCAGTTAGGTTGGTTGAGTTGGACAAGTGCGTTGACACAGCTCCATTGTGGGGCGAACAGTGGCAGTTCTACAAGGAAATAAGATTTTATACATTTTGTGTTTGCGTCACTTGGGGATTACTGTGGGAATTCAGTCGGTACCAATAAAGAACAGAATTTCATACTCATTTTTATTTTTTTTTTGGCGTTTTATGCCTTTATTTGATAGATCAGTAGAGATAGACAGGAAAGGGAGGCAGAGAGAGGGGAATGACATGCAGGAAAGGTCTGCCCGAACTATGGCTTTAGATGGGGCTTGGGATTTCGTACTCATCCTTAACTATGACTTTACTTGGGATTTCCTTTCAGGGATGAATAAAGTTCACTCTATTCTACTTATTATTAGATTATAAAACCAAATTGTGTACGATACAATATTGTTATTAAAATGAAGGACATTGTTGAATGTGAATGGACGTAAAGACCATTTCAGTATAGAAAAATCCAGATCTCATTGCTGTTCAATAAGCCATTTCATTGATTACTTAACTGTAGCTAATAACTATAACCAGTTCAATCTATATTTTAGGCTATATGCATCGAAGTGCTCACCCCGGCTGATTAACTGTGCAGTGCATGGCAACAACAGCACTGCATCATGGTTACTGTCAGGTTGTCAGCTGTCTAATGGGGTGTTCAGGGGTATATGACGGTATAGTTGGTGTGGGCTCATTTGCATTCTCCAAGACGAACTTTAAAGTTTGTAAAAGAACATATGGGAAATTAAGTCAGTAAATACTGTGTACACACTTTTTAATTGTTAACTTTTAATTAGAAGATGCTTTGATACATCCTAAATATGGAGGGAGGGGGTTGTTGTGGTGGTCAGTGCATGCACGCTTACCTATGCATGTGTGCAACAATCCATTGTGGTTATATGTGTGTGTTTGTGTGTGTATGTGCGGGAGCAGGGGTTAGTAAAGGTGCAAAGAGCTGGAAACAGATAAAAATAAAATCACAGGACCACTGCAGAAATAATGGGACATCTGGTCCAGACATCTGGAGCCAGAGGACTTTTAGGAGCTTCCCAGCATCCTCTCACCTTGCGGGTAAATTAGCAAAGTGAGAAAATATGGCAGGGGTAAACGATGCTGACAATCACACAGAGGGAGGACAGTCGAGACAGGTTACCGGGGAATTCATCACTCGGAGGCTCTTTTTTTTTTTGTTTCACATGAACAAAGGCTAATAAAGGAGAGCGAGGATGTGTGTGTGTGTGCACGGAGAGAGGTGTGTTTGAAAGCAAGCGGAGGCAGTAACCATCTCATTACTCTTGAGGAGAATTGATAAATTTTCCCACATTGACCTGATTAAAATAAATATGTTTCTAAATGAAGATTGCAATGTGGCAAAGATCTTCTTGATTATTATGGATAACTGTATTGAAAACCCCCTGTAATCACGTTGATCAGTCCCATTTTGCAGGTCTATGATGATGATGACCAAGTTCAGGATATTTATAGGTCAGGAAGATTTATCCCCAAGCTGAGACAGACAAGTTGTTTTTCAGGTATGCGGTACAAAAGATGAGTGACAGGTGTGTTCGTCACTCAGACATCAGTATAAATCTTTCCTAACACTTGATGGGCAGAATGCACCATTCACCACCCTGTCACTGGCCTTTACCAATGATTTTAAAATGAAAAAGGAGGAAAAAAAGGGGGAGGCGGGGGGGCATGGCAGTCACTCCTGAAATGTCAGTCTTGTCATAGCTGTGCTTATGAAATTAACTCTGGAATACATTTGTGAAATGGGCCGTGCTGCTACTGGATAGTTGTTCTGGAGTTGAGAGAGGAAGTGAGTCACTCATCAATTAAACACATACCATACTTCTTTATTTTTGCTTTCTGGGGCTTAAATTTTGCAGAGAAACCTGAGCTTGCAATATGCGGTATATGGCCTTCCAACTCCAAGTAGACATCATGGTCTGATGGGTTGGCATGTGTCTTCTTGAGAGAGGAAGAGAGTGGGAAAGAGACAGCGAGATAGAGACAGTGATGGTGTCAGATGTGATATTGATGACAAGCCAGAGCCTGTCTCCAGTTTCCCCTTGGCTTAATGTAAGGTCACAGTGGAAAGGTGGAACAAACAAATGCCACCAAGTCACTCCGACAGTTTGACCCCTGGGAGAAGAAAATACCCTTTCCATCAGACGAGAGCCTGTCCGTCCTCCCCAGGTGCCCCGTCCCTTTTCCGTTCCCCCAGCCTTCCTCTCCACTTCCTGTTTGTCTTCTTCCTACTCATCATGTCCAATTCATCTTTACTTAACCTTTTGCTTTGCTCTGCACTTTCTTCCAGTACCACCAACTGTTTCACCCCCCTCTTTGTTCTTTACCCTCCCTCCCTTTACCCTTGCTATGCACACAAAGATACAGAAGCAACACACACAGACTTCTGCCTTCCTTCCTTCCTTCTTTCCTTCCCTGGCAGTTTTCTTATGGTTCTCGATCTAATGTCACAAATAGGTAATAAAGATGCCATCAAAAGGACACCAGAGGATCCACACTCTGCCTTCGTCCCATCCTCCTCGTAACTCTCCAGAGGGCAGAAGGACATACATCACCTGCAGAGCCTTCTGGCATAGAATTATGTTGTTTAGTGCAGGCTGTCGTCATGCTGCACACACAAAACGCAGCTGCCTGTATATATACCACACGCACGGCACAAATGTTAGCCATTAAGTGCACGCAGACCATTAAGGAATCCAACATATAAAAAGCAACAAAAAAAACGTATTCTTGGAAGGGTCTTACTCAGCATGCTAAGTAACCACATGAGGAGGACAAGCACATACTGTATTTATTCCCCCCCACGCCACCAACCTCTCCTCAGAGGCTCTGCCACAAATGTCTCGTCAGATATGACCTTGAGCGAGAGTCCATTGTCTCTGAGGATCTTCACTCACATTGTCACATCAGACTACTTCAGCGTTCTGAATGAAAAAAAACAACAACAGCATCACGATGATGGATCGCTGCACATCATTTGCATTAGCAAACAGCTGGGACAGGTTTGTCATTTCCAATTACTGGAGCGGTGCTGCTTGTACAGTGGCTTCAAACGGCTTCCTGGTGAAATCTTTATAATTTGGCTTTTTTTCTTCTTCTGGAAATCACACGACACAACTGCCTCTATAAAACAAAAAAATGGACAAACAAAAGGAGAAAAACTCACAAGGACAATAACAATGCATTATTAAATAGCAGCTAACAGGCGTTTGCACCAATTCATTTTGAGTAGCGTCTAAGGGGGACCTGATTTTTTTTTTATTTTTTTTTTACATTTGTGCATAATCTTACGGCACAACTGAAATGTGGGAGTGCTGGCCTTTTTGCACACATCTTGTGCTTTGCACTCAGTCTGCTGCATTTAACTAACAAGTTTAGTGCTGTGCCCCCCCCAGAAATGATCTCACCTCCATGGGTGCATCGTGGGCATGACAGGGTGGGTCTCTGTTCCAGATAAGTGGTCGGCTGTTAGTTCTCATCTGTGCCCCTCTGGTATTTTGGTGACTCACTCACAGTGAGTCACTTGACTGCACCTTTTGTGTTTTTGCACAGGCTACGCAGAAGTGTGAACAACCCACCACCACTGTACCAAATTATGGTAATTAAAATGGAATTCTTCTTTTCTTATTTTTTTTTTTGGAATAGGTGCCACGCTTGCAGGAGAAGTTTGTTTGTACTGTAGCTGTTTTCTACCTGATGGAAGAAACTTTAGTCTCCAAACTGTTCGCACAGCACAGCCACACTGGAAGAGACCTCGGGGTCATACTGCATGTTGGTCTTGAGAGCGTACCATGGTAAAGATATCAAACAACCCCATGGCTTGTCTCTACGGTAACACCCTCTCCGTCAGGGGGGTGTGCATAAATGATGCCTTTGAGAAATGCCTCGGCGGAAAAGTTATGACAGTATTTTCTGCAGCCTTCAATTTGAACTTTGCATCTCCAGTGACCAAGTGATACTAACCTCAAATTCAGGATTTATAATATTGGTTCAAAATAAATAAATACATAAAAATGCATGCAAGGACATAGTAGAGGGTATACGCACTTAAATGTTGTTTTCCTACCTTTGAACATCGGGAATAGCGTTTATGCAGATTCCAACCCCCACCTCTCCCCCTGGGTGTTTGTGCATAGTTTACATGGGTTAGTACACTCTTTCAGAACTTTATCTGTAGTGATCTTTCATTTTATCCTTCTTTGGATGTTTTCAAATGAGCACAGAGCAGCCATTAGCCCACCGTCCTCTCATGCTAGGTTGAGATCAAACGCAGTAAACCTTTCTCTGAGCTGAAGCCGGCAGAAGTCGACTGGTGCCGCGTGGTAAACGAGACAGCCTTCCTCAAATTAGCTGAACATGAAATACCTACATTTTAAAATGCGTGCATTTTGTTTTACTTTCAAAAATACATAATTATATACACAAACAGAACGTCCAGATAAACTGTGATGCAACAGATTCAAGGCAAACTGAATGAAAGAGCAGAGTGGGTTTATTTGTGCATGTACATTATGTTTAAAGAGGTAAAGGAGTTCATTGGCATTCACCTTGCGTTCAAGTTCTTTTTATTCCTACTGCGATTCAATCCATCATGTCAATGTTGCTCTTGTGAGGTTCACTTTACCACTGCACTGATAGAAAACCAGAGACAGGAACAACTGTCAGGAGAGAAAATTGATTTAGATGAATAAATCTAATTAAATAAATACATTCATTTGACTTATTAATTCCAAACCACACATTACTCCATTGTTTTACAGCCTGAGACGTGTTTGCAGCGGGAGGGAGAGAAGAAAAAAAAAAGCACAACACAAAGTGAAATACGCCTTAAATAATGTAGATTATGTAGACTCACATTTCATGTTCATTCGCAGTTGTATATAGTCTAATGTCTAATCATTTACTGCAGTATGTGGTGGTGCACTGCCTACAAATCCTTTATAGTTGAGCTGATTAGCAAACAGAGACCTCCTGCAACACCCATGTACATGCATTTATGTGAAGCATTAATACACACACACTGATTTATTCTCCTGCTGAACATTTTGAACCTTTCATATAAATAAAACGGTTGACAGATCTGAAGCACCTACACAAAGATATTTCACACAATTGGCAATACTCTTTTGTTCTATATGGTGTTTTTTGAAATGTAAAACATTTCCACCCCTTTAAATCAACTTTTTTTTTCCCCCACAAGGTCATCGACACCATTTTATTTTTTAGGGGTGAAATTTCTATTGAATTTACAGCGACCTGCAGCCTCTTAGCGGAGAGAGCTGTTGTATTTCATCTTGTTTTTCTCCATCACTCAGACCCAGGGGATCTGTTAATGACATTCAAACCATTTTGCATTAATGATCAACTGTTACATTTCACTGGCACACATTTTCATTTTAATTAGATTAACAAGAACAGGTACATTTGTTTCTTTGCTGAAACTGATGGAAGAAGTGCAACAGATGAAAGAGAAAACTGCCCCCCACTACAGTATCTAAAGCTTTTCCAGTTTCCTTGATTTTTTTCCCCCCGGTCACCATCAGTGTTTGTGCCTTTCAGGGAAGTCTCCAATAAATGCCACTATTCTGTCTGCCTCGGCGGAGGACGCACAAAGGGCGCTGTGCCCAGTGGCCGCTTTCAACACATGCAATTTCTCATGTTTTTAAAGGTCTGCCTTTTTTTTTGTTTAACCTCTAGCATGTTTTGTTCTGTTTTGTTTTGTTTTAAAGGAAGTTTCACGTAGTTTTACAGTATTTACAGTCCACATAATTTTGGATATTGTGCTTTTTTCTGATATTATACAGTATAATACTATTTAATGCAGTGAATTATACAGTGAATGGTCAGTTTATTAAGGAGGCTACACCTGGTTTATACAGCGGAGGACGCCCTGTTGCAACCAGAATAACCTACATTTTTGGTGACATGGATTCATAGAGGTGTAGAAAAATCCCTGAGATCCTGGCCCAAATAGACAAGATAGCATTGTGCAGAAGCAGCAGATTTTCCAGCTGCACAGTCATGTGCAAATGTCTCATTCAGACTAATCCAAATTTATTCGAATGGATTGAAACTAGGGACTGTGAAGGTCACTGGAATACTGAACTCATGGTCATGTTACTGTGGCAGAAGTAGCTTGAAACAGTATTGTGATTTGTTCAAAGACGTCCTGAAACAGCTCTCAGAGTGCTATGCAGTGCCTTATGCTTTTATCTGGTAAAAACACAAATCTAGGGAGGGACATGTCACCGATATTGATTGTTGTCGACGGTAGCCAATCGCACTGAATGTGGTATTGTATGCTACTGTGAAGAAAAAATCAACCTTGCAAGAACAGCACCTGTGAACCGGTGTCCTACCTCTCGTCTCGTAATCTCTTGGTTTATGACAGATAAGACTGTGCAAATATACACATTGTATACAAAATGTTAAACATTTTGGCAAATTTGCCTATTTGCCATCAAAGGAAAAAAGGGTCTCCCGCACACTGTCCAATCACTTGCAAAAGACTTTAATAAAACAGACAACTTCCACAAACAACGTTTAGGTCCAAAACATTGTTTGTTTTATTAAAGTCTTTTGCAAGTGACTGGACATTGTGCGGGAGACCCTTTTTTCCTTTGTTTAATCGTATCCTATGCTCCACCTGTTTTTCGGCCTCTACACCTTGACCTATTTGCCATCAAACTCATCAAACACACAATCCAACATCTCCAAAAATGCTCTCGTGGACAAGTTGTGACCTGCACATTAACCACGCTATGAGATAATAATGTAACATTATAAGACAGAGTTGTTTTCAAGACAAATGTGTAGCCTGAACTAGCCTACAGTCCAGACATGGCTGCTTGGCAGAGTGACTTCAAAAGCGAAAGTAGTTCCAGGTATTTGCTTCATGTGTCAGAATGTTACATAATTATACGCATGGCGAATATGCAGGTCACAATTTGTCCATGAGAGTGTTTTGGAGTTGCTGGATTGTGTGGAAACTCCGTTTCATTAGCTGAGCAGCTCGTGTCTCTGCCCCACCAATCTAAAAATAGCTTGCACCGACAATTAAAGGTATTGAATCTACTCCTAACACTATAGGGATTATGACAAGAGACGAATTTGCAAAAAAGTTGAAATGAAGTTGGCAAGAAGGGGGGTAGGGAGGAGTGGTAGTAAAACCGTGAAAAAGTGATGGGACTTCCCCTTTAACTGAAGTCAAAATTAGCAATGCCCCCGAATGCAGGGTGAGTCATTAAACTTCTGAAATCGTTTCACAGGAAGAGAAACTACTCAGATAATAACTTGATATCCACATATAACTAAACAATTAAAGCTTGAAAAGTACTTTTTTTCACTTCATGGGGCCTTTAACCTGCAGGGCAGCCATTAAAAGACATGTGGACTGTGGTCGTGAAGAGAAACACAATGGTCAGAAAAATATAGTCCGGTAGAGGCTGTGGCATTTAAACGTCACTCAGTTTGTCCTGAATGGTCTTATGTGTGACCAAGAAATATTTCCCAAGCCATTACATCTCTGCTACCTCTGCCTGAAGCGTTGACATGAGAGAGGAACTGCATGTACTTATGTTCTGTAGAAAAAAACTCCGATCCTACCGAACTGCATGTCACCGGCAACACTTTTCTTATCTTCTACAGTCCACTGTCGGTGGTGATGCTGCTACTGCTGCTGCTGCTGCTGCTGCTGCTGCTAACCTGAGGTCCCTGCTCTTAAAGCTGACACAGAGTTGAACACAGTGTGGTCTTAATGCTGCTTCTTCAATTTTCAACATCTTGTGTGTTCGGAGATGCTGCTGCTGCTGCTGCTGC
This sequence comes from Decapterus maruadsi, assembly GCA_030347415.2. Classification (NCBI taxonomy): domain Eukaryota; kingdom Metazoa; phylum Chordata; class Actinopteri; order Carangiformes; family Carangidae; genus Decapterus; species Decapterus maruadsi. Next base: position 27,858,857 of record CM064900.1, read on the forward strand.
TTTGCACGGCGCCACTGTAACGTATGGTTATGTGAGTTACTGTTGCCTTCCTGTCAGCTTGAACCAGCCGGCTCTCTCCCCTCTGACCTCTCTCGCTAACTAGGTGTTCTCGCCTCCGGAGCTGCTGCTGCTGCCGCTGCTCTCTCTGTGTTGTTTTTCACACCACTGTCTGTAAACTCTACACACTGTTGTGCAATAAAAAATCTCGGGAATTCTGGAGCTTCAGAAAAACACAGGAACCAAACACCTCACCCTTGTCTTGCACCGACAATCATGTTCGTGTCAAAATTGCTCAGAACACACACTTTCTTTCTCCCCCATCCATTCAGGTGTTTGATGTGAATAATACGTGACTATGTCTGCTTCTTTTAAAGCACAGAGCTCCTGCCATGTGATTGGCTGTTAAGACACTTGCATGAACAAGCAGAGGCACAAAGTGCACCAAAAACATTCACATGGAGGTGATGTTATTAACTACAGGATGCTCAATCAATCAGAACCACATATATTTTAAATATTTTTCCATACGGTTAAATAAGTTCAATCAATCATCACTGAGAAAATGGCTCTGTCTTTTCTTTTCTTAACTGCTCATCAATATGTCACTATAGCAGTTAAAAGGCCCCTTTCTCATTATGCTGTAAGGTCAGCATGTCGTGTTAAGTGACACAAGGTTACCCACAGTATAGTGTGTATGCACATATTACCCATATGAATAGAATTCTATTAAGGAACCACCATTGTTGATGACAAAGGCTATAACTGAGCTGCTCCCTGTAGATGTCTCTCCTGCTCAGGTGAAATGAAAATTTCCTCCTTGTCTGAGAAAATAGTTCCCCTGACATCGATGGCCGACAATGACCCCACACCTTCTGCTGCTTTTGATTTGTAGGCGCTCCAACTGCTCAGGACAAAGCTGTGTTTGTTTTTGTTTTGTTTTTTTCTTTCTTTCTTTTTCCTCCTCAACAAAGGGCGCTTGTTTTTATATAACAGAATAACTTTTATAATCTGTAAAAAATCATCCTTTTCATCTTGTACAAACTGGAGCACTTTAACAGTCAAATGATTTATGTGATTATTTCAACACAAAACATTTGAGCCATATTTTTTTCTTTCAGATGTTTCCAGTGTCCTTTAAAGACTAGTCAGTAATTCTGCTGCATGATCATGGGGCAAATTAATGGAATTACTGCACACAAATTTATATTTGATTTTGGAAAATACTTGCCAAGGCGACTCAAATCTGTAGTGTGCATGTTGTTTTATACACTGAAGCACCATTGTGGAAGATAAGGTAATTATTCTCCCTTTTTTTTTTTATAGCGGTAGAGTTTTATGAATCTCTATGGAAATGTACTTATAATATTGGGATTTACATAATGTGGCTCATCTTTAAAACTCTTGTAAAATGGCTTCAAATCTTATGCTCCCAACACAGATGGCATTCAAGTTTTGAAAATGAGTAACTTAGCAAGAAACCTGTAGCTTGTACAGGATTTACAGTGACAGACTACAACACCTGTAGATATAGCCTATCATCATGCAGGATTTACACCACATGCTGGCAACAGACTGCAGCAACAATAAAAAACGCACAAGCCTACAGTGAGAGTCTGGATGTCATTTTTACAAGCACAGATCAATGATTCAGATTCTTCTATTAATCATCTATCCATCACATTCACACAGATCAGTTCATGCTGCTCCGAAGAGATGGACCTGTAATCGATAATAACCTGTATCAATCAAGATCTCCAACAGATCACACATTTTGCCAAAATCAAGTCCCAAAATGTGCACAGAGCAAAAAGTGGAAAAGAAAAAAAAAAAGTCATTTGTATCAGTTTCACAAGACAATAATCACAGAAGAAAATTTAATTTCAAGCACCACATTGCAAAGATTAGTGTGGTGGGTCCATAAGTATTTAGACTAGAAATATTTTCGGACACCTTGTAAATGTGATTTCAATGTTAGTTTTTCATTCATGCAATTGCTCTCAAATTTTTTTTTCTTTTTATCAGATCTATAATCTTGCTAAGCAACAGATAAAATGTGGGGAAGCTTTTGGTGACCTACCTGGTCTCTGGGTGCGCGTGTTGAGGGGGTCGCCGCCTCAAGTCGGAGCTCCTCCCAACGTCACAGTAAAAAAAAAACCTCCTCGAGTTCTCTGAAAATCAGTTGTCTGATGTCACAAAACAATCTGCACCGGCGCAAAACCACACCGTCAATGGTAAGAAATCAATCATTTTAAATGCCAAGATACGAAGAGAAGCAGAGCAAGGCGGGTCTTGCCGTGGCCATAGTAGGAAAAAAAATATTGCGTACGGTGCCAGGTAGGCTACTATTTTGAGTCTTGACTTCCGGGTCCGTCGATCGCCGTTCACCTCACCTGACCCGACCTAACCGGTGCGTCATGACGTCATCAGTCAACATAGTTTTTGGAGGGGTTGTTTGTTCTGACATCACATCACACTCCAACGTACCAGTTACCTTGAATGCCAAGGATATTCTGTTATATTATCTGGTCTGCAGTGGAGACACCGGCCACCGAGAGGGCCAAGTGTTCTTCACAAGTGATCACAATCTATGATCCACTGAAATAAATTGCATTGTTTTAAGACGTGTGTGCAAAAGAGCAAATAACAAATCTGTACAAAAATCAGCTCATAAACATTTTTTTCATCATGCAAAATGATCCCATTTCAATATCTAGTCACACTAAGACTAAGATTTATATAGGCTATTAAAGCTTTCCCACACAGTCATTATCATTTCTGAACATGGACCATGACCACAGGTGATCAGGGCAGAGGACAGCTGCTTTACACAAGGAGATTTTTCCATCTCTGCATCACAAGGGCAAACATTAGATGAGATATTGACAAAAGACCAACAGGACTTACAGTGTTATGTAGCCGACTGTGGAGGCGGATCAAGGTGTTTCTTATATGATGTTTTCATTTGTTTGTTCTTATTATTTTTCATTTTGCTTTTCCACAAGGATGTCCTTTTGTGTCAATCACAATCTTTGATTAGCGTAGTGAAAAACACGCAAACACACAATAGGGTTATGACAAACCCTAGGAAACTGCTGTGACCATTTTGCTCATATTTTAGAAAACATTAACACTTTTTTTTTAATGGTCCAAATCACCTGAGGAAAACTGTTAATAACTGTGTCAGCATTTGAAAGTAATGGGCCTTATATAATCAGTGTGTCTTGGTTTTCTCACATCTCTCCACAGTAACCAAGAGGATAAAAGTAGTGAGTGTGAAATATTACTACTATAAATCCCATAAATAACAAAAGGTTTTCGTTTGACGTAGAAAAAAAAAACCTTTAAGGAAGTATAAGAAGCTTCTGTATGATTATGATTATTTTCCATCAGTAGATTGGACAATATCATAATTGATGTACTCAGAAAGCTTAAATTGAGGCTTTGAGGTAGTCGCACTGTTAGCAGGCAGAAACAAGAACCTGTGGTGGGCCAATCGATAGAAACTTCATTACTGGGAAGCCTGGCTAGTAATCTCCTTGGCTGCAGCTGTGAGGGGCATACATTCTACCACAGCACCTGTTCTCAATGATATATCCAGCCTGCACCTGCAGAGGCACACAAAGGCACACTCACACCACACCAAGGTTTATCACTCCCATACTATCTCACCATCACTCTCTCCGTCTGTCTGTCTGTCTGTCTCTCTCTGTGTGTGTCTGTCTGTGTCTCTGCCCATCAAACACAAGCTCACGAGGTTTTCGTGTTATTTTACACCCTCTGCCTGCCTCTGTCTCACCCCTCCAGATGAGCTTTCTCACATTTGTGCCAGGATGCATCTTTAGCAGCTGACAAGAGCAGGAAGAGAGCAAACTGATGGGAGGAAAACAGTGGAGGAGGAGGAGGAGGAGAAGAGCAGCAAGAGAGGTGTGAGGAAGGGAAAAAAGAGTAGTTCAGTTGGGGTTTTTTTTCTTTCACTTAATAGGAACAGACCTTTGGGGTTCAGAAATTGTGTTGTATAATATCATGTTACAGTACAATTCCATTTTACACCAATATTGTTTCCATGATGTGGAGCCATAGAGACATTTTAAGTATTTTTTCCTCTCACTGCTAAAGATTTCTCCATGAGAAAATTGGGTCTCCACAGGAAAAAAAATGACAAATCATCTACTTATCAAGAGTAAGTACTCTTACAAAATTTTCAGCCCTGGATTCAACTCTCACATTTGTACAAATCTAATTCTGCTTCAGGACAAGGGCCAAGGAAAATACATCTGTAGATTTAGCCCCAAAATTGCATTTGCGCCCAAGTAGAAACAGGTCAGCAAAGCCTCATGGATTTGAGGCAGTAATATATGAGACACACATGCTGCCCCACAGTATACTGCACTGTACGTGTTACAGAAAAGAGAAGCATTCATTATTTCCTCCTCTGTATCCATTCGACCAGTAGGGGGCAGTGACAGAGCAAGAACAGCCACACATGACTGAATGAAATCAGTTCACACTGTGCCCACAAAGAAAAGTTCATTACATCTCCACAGAGGTGTAGAAAATAGTCGTCCCAGTTATTTACGCTCCTTCCCATTTTCCAAAAAAGCTGAACTAATCAGAAATCATGCATTGAGCTAGAAGACAGACAGACACATAGATAGATGGCATACTGAATACAGTCTTTTGCTAAACTGAAATCTTTGTGCAATTTGCAGCAATTATTGTTTAGAGATAAACACTGGAGATGTGGGTTTGATTAATTAGATGTTTTAAAACTAGTATTTCTGACTGGCGCGCACTGATTTGCCAAGAGGCAATTGTACAGACGTTTCATTAGAACTAACAACACACAGCTGCGATGCACATCTCTGCTATCTCTGCTCAACTGTAGTGCTATAGAAGCAAGCGGCTCCAGCTGGCTCAACACACTAACTAAATCTAATGGCTTCTGGTTTTTGACATTTTCAAAATTACAGTAATTAGTCAAAACGGAGCGCAACATTTTCTTTTTGACCGTTTGGGTCGTGTTAATGTCACATATACTATATCACACACAAGTCTTTTTTAAATTTCAGAAATAGTTAAGCTCCCCAGTGTTGTGTTGTATTTGCACAGTTATACTGATGATGGGCTCCAAGGGGAGACCCCAAAATATGCAAGACTATGGCCCTCAAGGAAACTTCACTGGGTAATGAGGATTATATGTCAGATGCATGCAAGATGTTGTTTTTGGACAGCTGCTCCTCCTGCCATAGATCGCTAATGTAAAACATGTATTGTCTTAGTATTAAAAGTGTTCAATCAACCCCCAGTGTCCTCCTGGATAATAATTCTGCCCATGCTCCATATGAGGCTTTTCTGTATCTCCTGACACGCCACGATGCGTTCTGTGTGGTCATGTCCAACTTACTTAGCAGCCATGGAGCTGTCTTGTATAGCTATCAAGATAGCTTAGCGGCCCTTTGATTAAAAAAAAAACCAAGGTTAACAGGACATCTGTTTGGAAATCTGGGCAGAGATTACACAGCTCTCATCTCACACAGACTCCGAGCAGCAAATGATGTAATTAAGACCAAAGTAATACTGCCTCTTGGCCTCATTCAACCTTTGTAGTAGTAGTAGTAGTAATAGTGGTTTTTGTTTTGGGGTTTTTTGGTCTGACCACTACATTTACACTGTTTACTGTTACATATTAAACTAGGAATTATTTTTATTGTGAGTCAGAAAGAAAAAAAAAATCACAGGCCGGATTAGAAATACAGTAGAAACAACTGCATTCATCTCTTAATCCAATCAAATCCAACTGGCCTTGAATCAGTACAGTCTATTTAAATACAACATATTGAAATACAAAAGAGAAGACATCACATGGTGTTTGGAAGACATGCAATCCACATCAGGTTGTGTAATTTGTTTAGTCAGTTGGTTAAATTTCAGATATATTTGTGAATGTGGTGCAGGCTTTGTTATGGTTGCAGGTGTCATAATTAGCAGGAGTGGAGATTATCTCATATTGTTCATCGCACTTTCAATAGTGGGTGAAATATGATCAGATTGGGTCACAAAACAAGCTGCCTGGTATGTGGGAGACAACATTAAAAAAAAACATGTCATATGGTACAGGGTATGGTTACCTTTACATTATTTACACTGCAGCAGTTGTGTTACAAAGAGCTCAAACACAAAGGCCAGTGATGTTATATGTCAGTTAACCTGATACGGTGACTTCTCATCTGCGACCTCTCAACTCGTCTCAGTATCATAGCAACAGGCTGAGGGACAGGAAGAGATGTGGACTGGCAATCAGTTAAAATAGAAAATAATAATGATGATAATAATACACCTTGAATATTTCATAAGTGTTAAAAAATAAGGAAATAACGCTATTTCCATTTGCTAATTATGCTTTTACTGTAAACAAAATCATTGGAGCATTCAGTGAATAAAACGACCTTGCTGAGCTAAAAACTTAATAATTATGCTTCTCCTGTGCCAGCTAATCTAATGTGCCTGCTCTAGTCTAGACTGACTCCTCAGTGATGATCAACAGCTGAACACCTCAGACCCTCTGCAGCTCTCACATGACTCTCATTTCCCTGATCTGCTGTTTTCCTCTGCTCTCAAGCCTCCCAGCCGACTGAGCCCACATTCTGTGTTTATACAAATATTTCTGAGCATAGCGCACACAATGAATATTATAATATATGTGACCTGTCATGAGAAAACCAGGAACAAGTTGGCCCAGCACAAGTCGGGAAAACAAAGAAAAACAACACATTTTTGCAAAATAAGTTGAAATCATGAAGAAGCCATGTTTCAAATAATAATATTGGTGATTTTTCTTAAACTTTATATTTGAATTTGGGTTGTTTTAGAGGAAATTCTTGCCGCAGCTGGGACCTACTTGGGAGGAGGGCTTTTCTTTGGCTGAAAAAAATATATAGATGCAAGGTGGCATCCATATCAATATAGCCTACTGCCTGGCTTGATATCACTGAAACATACTCAATTTCTGTTTCAGAGCCATATTTCTCGCGTGATAACAAAGGAACAAGCAAGAATTGGATTATTAAGTTTATAGGGCGCAGTATTGTCCGTCCACCACCAGACATGACTTATGATGAGTCATGACAGCACAGGCCTAATGCAATATGAGCCCAAATGAGTGTGTGTGACTGTCTCAATCCACCAGAGAACTTCAATCACTCAATTTCTCTGAGCAGTATGCTTCCAATCCCAGCAAACAGCTGGCCCCGCATTTAGAACACATGGGGATTAGAGGGTTGATTTAGTTAAAGGCTCAATCCAGAATCAGACCGTAGCATCATAGCATATCTATCTATCTATCTATCTATCTATCTATCTATCTATCTATCTATCTATCTATCTATCTATCTATCTATCTATCTATCTATCTATCTATCTATCTATCTATCTATCTATCTATCTATCTATCTATGCTTTTTTTCCTCCCAGTTGTGTTTTTTAACCAATGATGGATTAAACTAATCTCTGCAAGCTGCGGCTATTTTACATAGTTACTTAGTCTCTGGTGTCACTATCGGACTGGTTGTTAATCATGTGCTTTCACTCTCTCTTACCACAGGAATACATGGTATGTTGCTTTTGTGACAACATGGGTGTGCATAAAATGTGTGTGATGTGTGAGTGTGTCTCGTTGTGCTTTGATAGTATGCGTGAAAAGATTTTCCTGTGCCCTGTGGGCTCTCATTGGTTCGCACGTGGGGATGATTTGCATACGGGGGGAGTGTCCTGAGCCTGCACTGGGATGAATGACTTGTTCAAGTCAGATAGCAATAAGGCATAGCACTCAGCAGAGGTCTGCACTGCTCAACGCTCAAAATGCCTGCGTTACTTGAGCTGCTACTCTCACTGCTTTAAGAGGAAAGTGCTGGACTAATAGGACATAAACATGTTCAACAGCAGACACCCCAGCCTTAGCAAAAGAGGAGGAATATGGGTAAGTTTACAGACAAACTTAACTTTAACTTTAACTACAATTACTTTTTATGGTAGTGAGAATACAGTGTTATAAGACTAAGGCAGATATACCCTCCTCTACAGTATGCTGTTTTATTGCGACTTATTTAATCCTTAAATAAACTTGAAGCACCTAACAAATCTAATTTCATGGATTGGCTACAGTGATAATCATAATGGGAGCTACAATGGGTGCAATGATTACAGAAGAGCTCCTCTGCATCAGCTATGATAACCAAATAATGTTCATAATAATAATAATCAGTAATACCTCATTCTATTCTGCAACTTTCTCATTAAACTGTATTATCTTTAATTATCTTGTATTACAGGGATTGTGCATCCTCTTGCTTTACACCAGCCCTCTCTCCTGTTTTGCAAATTTCAGCCAAGCAAAAGAGCTCATCTATAAGATAAAGGAGGGATTACCCAGGGGGACCTTCATAGGGGCCATTGGAGTAGACTTAAATTTGGATTTCACTGTTGACCCCCCCTTTTCATTCAGTCTGTCCCAAAAGAAGGTCAGTGAACAGTATGTGAACCTCAATAATACCACCGGGGAGCTTTACACATCTGCCACAGAGATTGACAGAGAGACCCTCTGTGCTGATAACGCAGAGGGGCGGGGATGTGTCCTCTCGCTGGACGTGTTTGTGTTGCCTCAGCAATACTTTCAGCTCATAAAAGTTAAGATCTTAATTGAGGATGTGAACGACAACAGGCCAAAGTTCCCCACGGATGAGATCAGTATGTTTGTCCCTGAAAACACACCCGTCAACGCTCGTTATGCACTGGAGCAGTCTGCGGTTGACCCGGACCTGGGCGTTCACGGAGTGCAGACGTACTGGCTGGTAAACGACTTTGGCGTGTTCACGCTGGACGTGGAGGAGAACGAGGGCGGGGAGCTGACACCCTTCCTCATCGTGACAGAGGCCTTGGACAGAGAGACGCAGGCTGAATACATCACAGACATCATCGCAGAGGACGGAGGGACCCCTCCTCTGCTCGGAGCAGCAACTTTAAAAATTGTCATCACAGACGTGAACGATAACTGCCCCCAATTCACAGACTCACAAATTAATGTCACTCTGCATGGGAATACCACCAAAGGGGCACATTTGGCACGTTTGCATGCTTTTGACCCTGACCTTGGCGCTAATGCTCAGATCAGCTACGCTTACAGTGAACGCGTGCCAAGGGACACCAGGAGCTTGTTCCATTTGGACAGAGACACAGGGCTGATCAAGCTAGCAGGGAAAATAAACACTGTCACGGCTACTTTTTACAAACTCACAGTTCTGGCTAACGGGCCTGGTTGCATTCCCGCTGTAGCCACTGTGACTGTCCATATCATCAAAGTTGTCACCGGACCCCCCGCCCTCATACCACGCTACATTGCACCAGAAAAGGACGGGGTGGTGACACTAAAGGAGTCTGAGCCAGCGTTTTCCCCAATTGCTTTTTTCACTGTTAAAAATGTTGATGTCAACCAGCGAGTGGACTGTTATCTGGAGGGGACCGGCCCCTTCAGACTCGGCCCCTATCAGCTGTTAAAGAATGAGTATCTGCTGGAGACCACAGAGCCTTTGGACTATGAGAAAACACAGGAGTATGAGCTCATTGTGGTTGCTAAGAATAAACAAGGGCTTGTTATTAAGACTTTCCTCAAGGTGCTGGTGTTGGATGAGAACGATAACGCACCGGTGTTCCAGCAGTCTTTGGTGGAAATATCTGTAGAGGAGAACAATCCTCCAAACACGTTCCTCACCCAGCTGCAGGCCTCAGACCAGGACAGCGACAGCAGAGGGGAAGTCATCTACCTCCTCGGAGGCGATGCCCCCGGGATGTTTGTGGTGGATCGTGTGACTGGCGTCCTGACTGTGGCCACGTCCTTGGACCGCGAGGAGAAGGAGACGTATCGCTTCATCGTGAGAGCGGTGGATCAGGGGACGCCCAGGCGGGAGTCGATCGCGACGGTCGTGGTGAGCGTGCAGGACCGCAACGACAACAGTCCACGCTTCATCAACAAGGACTTCACCTTCTTCGTGCCGGAGAACTTCCCGGGGTATGGAGAGATCGGCGTCCTCTCGGTGACGGATGCTGATGCCGGGGAGAACGGCTGGGTGGCCCTGTCCATCGTCAACGGCAGTGACATCTTCATGATCGACACGGGACGGGGGGCGCTGAGGGCCAGGACGTCGCTGGACCGGGAGCAGCAAGGGACATACCAGCTGTGGATCGAGGCCATTGACGGTGGGGAGCCAGCGCTTTCCTGCGTTACTATGGTGACCGTGTTGCTGTTGGATGTAAATGACAACCCGCCTATTGTCCTCTTTCCCCAGTCCAATCAGTCCTACATGCTAGTGTTACCCAATACACTACCAGGAACTTCAATTACAGAGGTGTACGCTGTGGATAAGGACACAGGCATGAACGCTGTGATCGCCTATAGCATCATAAAGAGGAAAGGTGGCGAGCCGGGGTCGTTCGCCATAGACCCCGAAACAGGGAATATCACATTAAAGAGGGAACTCAGCAACCGGGGCCTCTACAGCCTCCTGGTGAAGGTCAGTGATCACGGCCAGCCTGAACCACTTTACTCCACGGTCATGGTTAACTTCTTTGTCAATGAAACAGTGAGCAATGAGAGCTACATCCAGAGTCTGCTGACCAGAGAGGCTGACATAGAGATAGAGGAGAGGCCCTGGTACACCGGCCAGATGAAGGAGGGCCCGGAGAGGTATGAGCTGTTCCCCTGTCAGCCTGTCCTCATTGCTCTCTCTGCAACATGCGTGGGGCTTTTTGTCTTGGTTGTTACACTGATGTCTTACATCTGCTGTAAGAGGTTTAAAAAGCACAGGAAGAATCAATCAGAGGTGGAAATACCTTTAAAAATGAAGGATGACTCGATGCAGGTTGTGAACCGAAAGCTCAGGCAGATCTCCAACATCTAATATTCAGCTGTCCACGCATCCAAAAAAAAAAACACCACTGTTTACATGAATGTTTACAAAGCTGACTGTAAGAAGTGTAGTTCTTACACGAGGTTGCTCTTGTTGCTTTTGTAATATGAATGTTAATACTTCTAGTATATTGTGATTTGACCTACATGACGTGAGTTCCTGTCATTAAACATGGCACAAAGTACCGTCCTCAGCTATACACTTATTATCATGTCTGTGATGTGATCCATGACACACGTGATGTGTTGAAGAAAAAAAAAACCAAAGTAATTAGTGGATTAGTATCGTCATTAAAGTACTAACAGCTTTATATAACAGAGTCATAAGAGCAACTCACTGATGATAAATCAATCTTAGGTCCTGTGTAAATATTGTACAAACTGTTTTACAACTTTATATGAAAAAAAAAACCTTTTGCATTGGCATGAGAAGGACAAAAGACACAGCAAATGTTTCTCCACTCTCTTTACACAAACTGTCACAATTATAAACATAAAGAAAGAAGTGCTGACACTTGGAGGTTGGATACATCTGGCTTTTAGCTATATCCATAAAGTAACCACCAAATATTTAACATTTCATTGATTCAAGAATCAAGATGCATTCAATTATCGAAAACAATGTCAACCTGCTGTATTGCGTCATACTAGCTGTGTTGTACATGTGTTGTACAACACATTATGCACAAAAACCATCAAAGCATTTTGCAGGGTGAAAGAATTAGCCTACACTTTACATTTCATTTTGTCATCTGAAAACAGAAGAATAGTGGAAAGAAAAATCAAAACATTGCCCACTTACTAGTTTTACTGCTGCTGGGTGATATGCATTCCTTGATGTGGTTCAAAGCTCAGGAAAAAAAATAGTAAGTGAATTTGAGTTTCAGATTTTTCTGGTTTAAATTCTGAGCCTTGGTTGATGACAACCACGTGCCCACTTCCTGTGAAAGCTCATTGATATGTACTGTATATAAAAACCTTCAAATTCTGTCTCAGTACATCTTGCTCGGCGTGACATAGGCTACACCACCCTCCTCTATACACCATGCAACTTTCAATGTGTCTGTGAAAACATGCTAAGTATTTGTGAAAGAAAATCAAAGTAACTATTAAAGATACTCTATTTTTATACTACTTTGGATTTTTTTCTGGATTTTTTATAACATATTTTGTGTGAACTTTTAAGGTCATTCTCACATTAAAGGTTATTTATTTTTTAATTTAAAAAGAGCTATAGTTAACACAAACTCTAATGCTTCTTTCAAAATATCTAAATGGATTTTATGTTTGAAAGCAGAGCACTTTTTCCATTTGTTATTCAAATGCTACAATTCTATAGGAAAATATACATTAGTTATGCCAAATCAATAGTGCCTTTGTCTATGGTGGATGAATAATTAAGCATATTATGAATTATATTGGGTCAGATTTCTTCAGATAAGATTAAGTCTGGTGTATAAATGAACTGCTCCACTGAAGCCCCCCTCACCCCCACCCCTTTAGTTAAAGATGAAACGGTTCAAGATCAAAAGCCTAGGAGCCCGAGCTGCTGCAAAGGTCAGAGCTGGTGAGGTAACGCAGCATCGTCACACTTAAAAAGAAAAAACACTGCACTGACTTGTAGCTACAGCTGCTCCTGTCTGAAGCACTCGAGGTCAAATCAGTTCAGTTGACAAAATATTTCACACCTTATCCGAACGCTGCTGCTCATTACTGTCCACAACCGCAACTTTGTGGAGTATCACTTCAAGTGATTGTGAAACCATGTCGTGTGCTTTACAAACCTAATCTGTTTTCCTTTTGCATGTTTCAGTGTTTGCTTTTAAAAGTTGTTCGGACAGAAAGGCCTTAAGACTCTTTGTGTTCCTGTTCACTGTGCACACTCCCAACTGAGGAACTCCCCCTTGTATTATGTCTTAAAGAAAACCTGTTCTGGCCTGGGCTCTTACAAAACATGAAACATGCAAACAAACCAGTGCTGAGAGTCTTTTCACACATGCACCCTCTCAAGTTTATAATCAGCAGCATTTCAGGGTGGAGGCACGTCATGTAAGCACAGAGCACATCAGGAGCTAGAGACAGCTCAGTGTAATCCACAGTAATCACCTCTGGACAAACCGCGCTTTGCACAGAGAGGCTGAGAGATAAAAAATCAGTCATGTATGTGCACACTGTAATGTCTTTGAAGATAACTAATATCATAGGTTTTGTAATGATACCAAGATGTCTCGTGATATGGACGAAATGCACCTTGTTTGCCTTATTTAATGGGACGGTGTGTGTTGTGAATTTTTGAAATTGAACATGGTTAACATTTTAAATAGATATTGAAAGGTGGTTTCAGATCAAGAGGTCACCAAGCCAGTAAAACTTATGCACACCTTTTTAAAAATGGACATGTGCATAAGGAGAAGACCAACGGCCGACAAAGTGAAACAGAAAATACTCCCACACACTGTCTACACTTGCAATAGGTTATTGATTTATTAAGAAAACATGAGGTTTCAGTCCTCAGACCTTCATCGGGTAGTCTTACATTGTAGAGTGAAGATCCGATTGGTCCACATGGGTGACCCAGCCTATTTAAGATGCTCTCTCATTCTGTATTGTAAGACTATCTGATGAGGGTCTGAGGGCTAAAACATTGTGTTTAAATCAATAATCTATTGTAGGTGTGGACAGTGTGTTGAAATATTTTCTGTTTCAGATCAAGAAAACAAACTATGTAATCAAGATACCTGTAGAGTGTGTGATAAACACAAAAGGGCAGCAAGATAATCGAAGTTGAACAAGTCAGGATTTGAAATTAATGTCCTTGAACCTACTGTTCAGTAACTATTTCAGATTTCTTTTCAAATGTCAAAATAAGTATTTGAAAAATGTCTCTAAGTTTTATCCCAAGATCAGGGCATATTTGTGAATACTTTTATACTTACAGTCTGTATTTTTGGATTGCTGATTATATAGTTAAACCCTCGGCAAGACAGGTGCTGCTGTAAGTCATGATCAATCTCCCTCATATATCAAGCAGAATCCATACTAAATCAATATATTGTGGTGCATTTCATACCTGCTTACATTAAATTAGTCAGCTGCCCAGGACAATGGCTGTTCACAGCCAAGTGATACAGAATTTAAGACAGTTTCTGCACAATTTTACCTTTTGTCATTCTAAGCAAACAATTACAGCATATGATTAATTGCAGAAATAACAAAAGAGATTTCATTTCACTGTATCACTTTTCTTTTTCTCAGAAATTTTCCCTTGGCGTGTTGAAACAGGAAACACACAACAGGCCTATTATGGCTTAACCCAGCTGTTACAATGATAGACTGTGCTCCTGGCTGCAATAACAAACAACTGCTCTGGTTAATAGATGGCATGACATCATCATTCTTCAGCTCATAGTGCACATACTTCCTCATTAACATGGCATTAGGCATTATTATCTAAAATTCAACATGAAAAAATGTCTCTGCTTTATTAATAAATAAGAGAAAATCCTTCCTCTTTATTTTGTTGGTTTCAAAACTTAAATAACCAAAGTGATGGTTAGCCTTCGTCAGTGTGTGTCTTTTGATAACTGTGATAATGCTAATAATAAGTTCACAACAACATCGCTACCAGGAGCTCATCGTTGCTAACAGGGTCACAGCAACATTGTCACTACAACAATGGGTAGCACTACATAATACGGCCCGCAATTTACAGCGTAACTAGCGCTCTCTTGCCGCATAGGTTGCCGCTTATTTCACACAAGTAGTGGGTAACTGCGGCTGACTTCCCCCCCTGTTTCCCCCGTGCATTTACAGTGTAACTAGGCTGTGTCTTAGTGCGTAACTTACCTCCTGCTTCACACCAACTTCCACACAAGTACAGGGTAACTCTCGCTGTTTTACAGCTTAACTAGGCTGCATCTTAGCACGTAACTCCTGTCATACTTTACACCAAATTACACAGTAACTCTCGCTCACTCCGCCACTAATTAGCGCATTTTACAGTATAACTAGGTTGTGTCTTGGAGCGTAACTCCTGTACAATTACCTGCTACTTTGCCCGGACTTAAAGTGTAACTTCTGGTAGCCTACATTATAAATTAAATAGTCTAATGTATATGAGCACAATTGTTGCAATCTATTTTTTTTCAATGTGTCAGCAGCGAAATTTCACCTCTATTTCTGATATTTATTATTCATTAATTAATTGTATGGTTTTGGATAGGTGAGAAATGGAGTGTGGAAATTTGCCAAAAAAATGGCTGGCTGGTACTAAACTTACCTCTCTAAAATGCACATCTATGAAAGTCTAGTTCTGTCATCCAAGGGCAAAACTATACAGTATACATCCACAATAATGAGTCATTCAGAGAGTTAGAAAATGCTTTATTATTTATCAACCAGAAGAAACATGACACATCCACATCCATGATCATTCAAGTACTATAAGGACAGTAAGTACTGTTAGTGAGCACTGTTACTCCCTCCTTAGTCTCAACCTACACTGTAGTTGTGTTATAGTTACCCACTAATTAAGAAGTCGCGGGCTGCATTATAAAGTACTGACTGTTACTCCCTACTTAGTATCTACCTACACTCTAGTTGTGTTATAGTTACCCACTAATTAAGAAGTCGCGGGCTGTATTATAAAGTACTCACTGTTACTCCCTACTTAGTATCTACCTACACTCTAGTTGTGTTATAGTTACCCACTAATTAAGAAGTCGCGGGCTGCATTATAAAGTACTCACTGTTACTCCCTACTTAGTATCTACCTACACTCTAGTTGTGTTATAGTTACCCACTAATTAAGAAGTCGCGGGCTGTATTATAAAGTACTCACTGTTACTCCCTACTTAGTATCTACCTACACTCTAGTTGTGTTATAGTTACCCACTAATTAAGAAGTCGCGGGCTGTATTATAAAGTACTCACTGTTACTCCCTACTTAGTATCTACCTACACTCTAGTTGTGTTATAGTTACCCACTAATTAAGAAGTCGCGGGCTGCATTATAAAGTACTCACTGTTACTCCCTACTTAGTATCTACCTACACTCTAGTTGTGTTATAGTTACCCACTAATTAAGAAGTCGCGGGCTGTATTATAAAGTACTGACTGTTACTCCCTACTTAGTATCTACCTACACTCTAGTTGTGTTATAGTTACCCACTAATTAAGAAGTCGCGGGCTGTATTATAAAGTACTGACTGTTACTCCCTACTTAGTATCTACCTACACTCTAGTTGTGTTATAGTTACCCACTAATTAAGAAGTCGCGGGCTGTATTATAAAGTACAGACTGTTACTCCCTACTTAGTATCTACCTACACTCTAGTTGTGTTATAGTTACCCACTAATTAAGAAGTCGAGGGCTGTATTATAAAGTACTCACTGTTACTCCCTACTTAGTATCTACCTACACTCTAGTTGTGTTATAGTTACCCACTAATTAAGAAGTCGCGGGCTGCATTATAAAGTACTCACTGTTACTCCCTCCTTAGTCTCAACCTACATTGAAATTGTCCTGCATATACACTGTACTTGTCTTAGAGTTACCCAGTAACTACAAGGAGCGGGCTGTATTATTAAGTATTCTTTGTTATTCCCTCCTTGGTGTGCAAATACACTGTAATTGTGGAGTAATGCCTGGAGTTACCCATTACCTTCTACTACAGCTGTAACTACTAAGTGGAACCAGTGAGTTAGAACACAGTTTGTTTCATAAGATAACATCTTCTGAAAGTACAGTAATACAAAGACAAAACTAACTTAAAGGAATAGTTCACCCCAGAATGATAGTATACAAAATATTATATTATTATAATAACAAAAGCCAGTAGAAATCTGTTATTATATGATGTCATGGACACTTAAAATAATAGTTCACCCAAGAATGATATTTCACTCATTATCTACTCACTCTCGTGTCAACCACTGGTGTCCGCTTGCAACCGTTATGGACATGCACTGCTTCGCCGAGACCCCCTCTAACTCAGAGAAGCCACAGATAACTCTGAAAATTCTCACAGTCCTTAGTCTACATGAGGGTGAGTAGATAATGAGTGAAATATCATTCTTGGGTGAACTATTATTTTAAGTGTCCATGACATCATAAAATAACAGATTCCTACTGGCTTTTGTTATTTACATTTAAGTTCATTTTTGTTCCTTCTGTAATAAACTGTTTAATTTAGTTTTCCATCTGCCTGGTCCTTCTAAGTCTAAGACAGTCAGTCAAGTCAGTTTCATTTGACAAAATGTACTTTCTAAGTTAGAAATGTCAAGTGGAAAAGATTGTTGTGATACTACTATCACACCGCAGTGTGACACTCAGTGATGGACAATGGATGGGCTCCCCCATAAAAGGTGATCTTGATCTTGATCCAGCTCCTTGGGTGAAGGCAGAGATCAGGGCCATGGGTGGCGCGCCATCTCCCTCGTCGGGTCTATTTTCATGGCATCTCAAAAAACCTCACCTGTGTAGAAACATAATTATATCTTGTATCATCAACTTCATCACATAAATGCATCACTGTAAAACAAAGTGAGAAAATTAATAACTTTGAACGGTAAGCTACAGTTTTTTCATCATGGAATAGCTACTTAATCCCAGTTTTTACCTTTCACATCATGAATCATTAGCCTTTTAAACCATAACTTGTGATTTGTAAGCACATTAATCAACTACAAATTGTACATATTTTTTCTTTAACTATTGAGTAAATATTTTAACCATTTAAAAACCTTCAACTTAGGTACAAAATCAATGCCATTACCATACTGTTTCACAACTGTGTGCTTCACCAGTACATTAACTGTTAACGTTACTCTTGACTGTATTCATCTTTAATAACATGTATAACCAACACTAACATTAACTAATGGAGCCAATGCGTACAGTACATGGATTTATGGTACAGTACTATCTCAAATACAACCTCAAAGCAAAACAACCGCAGCACTAAGGTTCCCGGTTAGCGTGGTGCAGGGGAAAACGCACATTATCTTTAGCACAAGCTAACATTGCTAACTGCGTTAGCATAGCTACTTAACTCACCAAGAGGTTGATAACGCGGCGAAAATACCGTCACACAGGTCCTGGGTTCATCCCTCTCGTCTCCCGGGGTCTTTGTTCTGTGTTTATATCAACATATCACATCGTAGCATAAGTTCCCTCGTTTCGCCACTTCCTAATCTCCTGGCTGTACATCCATGCCTGACTGTCGTCCCTCCCTGCAGCTCCGTTTTCTCTAGCGAGGTGGGACAACTTCTCAGCAAGTAATTAATCGGGAAGTGAACGCTTCTGGTCTGACCAATGACAGATGGTCATCTTTTTCATCGCATTTGACCTGTCTAACAACGCTGCTCATCATTGATCACATAAGGTGTCAATTCAATTTTACGATCTGTCATTGGTCAGACCAGATGCTGCTCACTTCCCATTGGCTGCCTGGTCCCACCTAGGCACTCTAGTCCCACCTCACTGGCGACGATGTAGGTTGACACAGCCACAGGGACGACAGCCAAGCGGAGACCAAGTGGAGATTGAGAAATGAGGGGAAATTAAATTATGCAATGTCTACGATGTGATATGTTGATATACGGTAAACACAGAACAAAGACCCCGGGAGACGAGAGGGATGAACCCAGGACCTGTGTGTGACGGTATTTTCGCCGCGTTATCAACCTCTTGGTGAGTTAAGTAGCTATGCTAACGCAGTTAGCAATGTTAGCTTGTGCTAAAGATAATGTGCGTTTTCCCTGCACCACGCTAACCGGGAACCTTAGTGCTGCGGTTGTTTTGCTTTGAGGTTGTATTTGAGATAGTACTGTACCATAAATCCATGTACTGTACGCATTGGCTCCATTAGTTAATGTTAGTGTTGGTTATACATGTTATTAAAGATGAATACAGTCAAGAGTAACGTTAACAGTTAATGTACTGGTGAAGCACACAGTTGTGAAACAGTATGGTAATGGCATTGATTTTGTACCTAAGTTGAAGGTTTTTAAATGGTTAAAATATTTACTCAATAGTTAAAGAAAAAATATGTACAATTTGTAGTTGATTAATGTGCTTACAAATCACAAGTTATGGTTTAAAAGGCTAATGATTCATGATGTGAAAGGTAAAAACTGGGATTAAGTAGCTATTCCATGATGAAAAAACTGTAGCTTACCGTTCAAAGTTATTAATTTTCTCACTTTGTTTTACAGTGATGCATTTATGTGATGAAGTTGATGATACAAGATATAATTATGTTTCTACACAGGTGAGGTTTTTTGAGATGCCATGAAAATAGACCCGACGAGGGAGATGGCGCGCCACCCATGGCCCTGATCTCTGCCTTCACCCAAGGAGCTGGATCAAGATCAAGATCACCTTTTATGGGGGGAGCCCATCCATTGTCCATCACTGAGTGTCACACTGCGGTGTGATAGTAGTATCACAACAATCTTTTCCACTTGACATTTCTAACTTAGAAAGTACATTTTGTCAAATGAAACTGACTTGACTGACTGTCTTAGACTTAGAAGGACCAGGCAGATGGAAAACTAAATTAAACAGTTTATTACAGAAGGAACAAAAATGAACTTAAATGTAAATAACAAAAGCCAGTAGGAATCTGTTATTTTATGATGTCATGGACACTTAAAATAATAGTTCACCCAAGAATGATATTTCACTCATTATCTACTCACCCTCATGTAGACTAAGGACTGTGAGAATTTTCAGAGTTATCTGTGGCTTCTCTGAGTTAGAGGGGGTCTCGGCGAAGCAGTGCATGTCCATAACGGTTGCAAGCGGACACCAGTGGTTGACACGAGAGTGAGTAGATAATGAGTGAAATATCATTCTTGGGTGAACTATTATTTTAAGTGTCCATGACATCATATAATAACAGATTTCTACTGGCTTTTGTTATTATAATAATATAATATTTTGTATACTATCATTCTGGGGTGAACTATTCCTTTAAGTTAGTTTTGTCTTTGTATTACTGTACTTTCAGAAGATGTTATCTTATGAAACAAACTGTGTTCTAACTCACTGGTTCCACTTAGTAGTTACAGCTGTAGTAGAAGGTAATGGGTAACTCCAGGCATTACTCCACAATTACAGTGTATTTGCACACCAAGGAGGGAATAACAAAGAATACTTAATAATACAGCCCGCTCCTTGTAGTTACTGGGTAACTCTAAGACAAGTACAGTGTATATGCAGGACAATTTCAATGTAGGTTGAGACTAAGGAGGGAGTAACAGTGAGTACTTTATAATGCAGCCCGCGACTTCTTAATTAGTGGGTAACTATAACACAACTAGAGTGTAGGTAGATACTAAGTAGGGAGTAACAGTGAGTACTTTATAATACAGCCCTCGACTTCTTAATTAGTGGGTAACTATAACACAACTAGAGTGTAGGTAGATACTAAGTAGGGAGTAACAGTCTGTACTTTATAATACAGCCCGCGACTTCTTAATTAGTGGGTAACTATAACACAACTAGAGTGTAGGTAGATACTAAGTAGGGAGTAACAGTCAGTACTTTATAATACAGCCCGCGACTTCTTAATTAGTGGGTAACTATAACACAACTAGAGTGTAGGTAGATACTAAGTAGGGAGTAACAGTCAGTACTTTATAATACAGCCCGCGACTTCTTAATTAGTGGGTAACTATAACACAACTAGAGTGTAGGTAGATACTAAGTAGGGAGTAACAGTGAGTACTTTATAATGCAGCCCGCGACTTCTTAATTAGTGGGTAACTATAACACAACTAGAGTGTAGGTAGATACTAAGTAGGGAGTAACAGTCAGTACTTTATAATACAGCCCGCGACTTCTTAATTAGTGGGTAACTATAACACAACTAGAGTGTAGGTAGATACTAAGTAGGGAGTAACAGTGAGTACTTTATAATACAGCCCGCGACTTCTTAATTAGTGGGTAACTATAACACAACTAGAGTGTAGGTAGATACTAAGTAGGGAGTAACAGTGAGTACTTTATAATACAGCCCGCGACTTCTTAATTAGTGGGTAACTATAACACAACTAGAGTGTAGGTAGATACTAAGTAGTGAGTAACAGTGAGTACTTTATAATGCAGCCCGCGACTTCTTAATTAGTGGGTAACTATAACACAACTAGAGTGTAGGTAGATACTAAGTAGGGAGTAACAGTGAGTACTTTATAATACAGCCCGCGACTTCTTAATTAGTGGGTAACTATAACACAACTAGAGTGTAGGTAGATACTAAGTAGGGAGTAACAGTCAGTACTTTATAATGCAGCCCGCGACTTCTTAATTAGTGGGTAACTATAACACAACTACAGTGTAGGTTGAGACTAAGGAGGGAGTAACAGTGCTCACTAACAGTACTTACTGTCCTTATAGTACTTGAATGATCATGGATGTGGATGTGTCATGTTTCTTCTGGTTGATAAATAATAAAGCATTTTCTAACTCTCTGAATGACTCATTATTGTGGATGTATACTGTATAGTTTTGCCCTTGGATGACAGAACTAGACTTTCATAGATGTGCATTTTAGAGAGGTAAGTTTAGTACCAGCCAGCCATTTTTTGGCAAATTTCCACACTCCATTTCTCACCTATCCAAAACCATACAATTAATTAATGAATAATAAATATCAGAAATAGAGGTGAAATTTCGCTGCTGACACATTGAAAAAAATAGATTGCAACAATTGTGCTCATATACATTAGACTATTTAATTTATAATGTAGGCTACCAGAAGTTACACTTTAAGTCCGGGCAAAGTAGCAGGTAATTGTACAGGAGTTACGCTCCAAGACACAACCTAGTTATACTGTAAAATGCGCTAATTAGTGGCGGAGTGAGCGAGAGTTACTGTGTAATTTGGTGTAAAGTATGACAGGAGTTACGTGCTAAGATGCAGCCTAGTTAAGCTGTAAAACAGCGAGAGTTACCCTGTACTTGTGTGGAAGTTGGTGTGAAGCAGGAGGTAAGTTACGCACTAAGACACAGCCTAGTTACACTGTAAATGCACGGGGGAAACAGGGGGGGAAGTCAGCCGCAGTTACCCACTACTTGTGTGAAATAAGCGGCAACCTATGCGGCAAGAGAGCGCTAGTTACGCTGTAAATTGCGGGCCGTATTATGTAGTGCTACCCAACAATGCTAAGATGCTCATAACAATCATGCTAACATGCTCAAATCTGCTAATATAATCACAGTGACAATGCTAGAATGCTACAACAACATTGCTAACAGCACGGTAGCAAACTCTCACGCTTCTGGGGTGTGACGGTCGGTCGGGTCGGTCAGACAGTGGACTGACCTGGTCTTCGGGTCTCGAGAAACACCGCGTCGTGCCACAGCCGTCCACCATGGAGTCGAGTGTGGGGTCCATTGGCTGAGGCAGACGACCGTCTCAGTTTTGCTGAGCTGTGGTGTACAGTCTTTTTTTTAAGTGTATTTTTTATTGATAGCACACAGTAGAGATAGTCAGGAAAGGGGGAGGCAGAGAGAGAGGGGGGATGACATGCAGGAAAGGGCTGCCCGACGCGGGACTCAAATCGGGGCCGCCTGCTGTGAGGACTTTAGCCTCTACATGGGGTGGCCGCTTTACCCACTGCGCCACGCACCGCCCCGAGATCGAGAGAGTCTGAAGGGAAAAATAAATGTGTGTAACAAACTTTAATAGTCTAATGTCGACCTCATGGTGTCATCAGATACAAATTCAGGATATCATGCAGTTATGGACTGACCAACAAACAGATAGTTTGGACACAACTTATTGTTTAAGTTTAGCTTGATCATATGAAATTCTGACTTGATGGCTGAAATACAAAAAGCATGCTGCCGGCGGTGTTTGTCTGCCCTCTGCAACTTATTCTGCAGTCAGTGAGTCTAGATCCTGCTGGTACAGTATCAACTAGCAATTTTATCTCTACATCCATTTATCCAACATAATCCTCACTGTGACCTTTGACCTCTACGTTAATTGTTTTTTTAACCTTCCTTGGTGTCTTTTAGATACGTCTGAGTTTTTACATACAGCAGTTAGAAAAAAACAGCTGGGGGGAGGTCACAGAGACGGAGACAACCCCACAGCTTTTCTACATGACTGATCACCTCCTGTTGCAGTAATCCTGCTGACGACCATCTTCAGACCAGAGCAGGACAGAGGAGGTCGGAGCAAGGGTGACTCGGCTTAAATCGTATTTTTCAACTTATTTTGACCCTGGAGGATTAGTAGTATGTTCTTCATAATTCCTGTATGTTATTAAAGCATAATTTTCAAGCAGAGGTGTTAAGAACATAGACCATACACTTCCTGTGGCAGGCACGTGCACACATAGGGCCCTATGGGTGCTTGAGCCCCTGCCCTTTTTTGCCTCGTCTTAAAAAGTGCCCTCTGCCTGTGTGTGTGTTTTTTTTTAACAACATTAATAAATTCCTGTCAGGGATGTAAGTAAAAAAAAAAAAAAAAAAAACAGCGGTACAAAAACTCCACGTTTTCTTGTAATACCGGGTTGTTTGAGCCTGCCGCTTCCGCCAGAGAGAGAGAGAGGGCGAGTGAGTGAGTCAGTGAGAGGAGAGAGAGCCAACTGCACCCCATGGATAACTGAGGAGACGTGACAGTGGAGCAACTTGAACCTGTGAGTTATGGTCTAGTCGCAGTCCACTTATTCAGCATTTAATATGGGTAATATTTCAGAAAAACGCTGTATTATTCTATTATTCAATGTGCAGACCCGTCGCCAGACTTGAGGCTTAAGGAGGGCATATAGAATGCATGGGGGGGCACAATTTCCGACGGGTTTGCTGCGAGGAGACGCCGGGGGGGGGGGGGTTGTGTGTCTCTGTTTCACACAAACACAGAGCAGGCACGCACGCACACACGGCCTACACAGCGAACCTACTTTGTGTAGAGGCAGCGCTGTCCTCATCTCTTTTTTTTAACCAAACTTTTTTACTGCATGTCTTCAACACCTATTTGTCCGTGCCGACTGCCGAGGTCACTCACCCGCTGCGACTGGGCAGTGTTTGTGGCCCAGGTAGGCTGCGCTCCGTGGCCGCTGCAGGTCCTGCCAGGGTCGGGCACCACAGAGCTACTATGGGCTCAGAGTCAGACTATCGTCCAGGGTCTCCTTCTCCAGCAACAACATCACGGTTTAGTATCCAATTTTGCAGAGCAGACTGTTCCAGGGCTTTTTAACCACGATGAACCGGCAAAGAATTAGGAAGCCTTCACTTTCAAAACGCGCGGCTGTCGGCTATATTGACGTCATGCCTAATTTATTTTACTGCCGTGAAAGGCTGTTGTAGGCTACTGTATTCCCACCAATCAAACAAAATCACACCATTGCTTCTTCATGTCTTAATGATAAATAATGCAACATCAATATTCTTGAAACAAAATTATCTATGATACTTTTTTTTTTCTTTAAAGATCTGTGCGTGGGGGGGCACACGCATTTCTGAGTTTTTGCCGGACGTCGGAGCACAGCGCATCAATTGAGCACGGCACATCAATTCCGCACAGAGCAGAGCAGATCGTGCGAGACAGGAAGTAGTGTAGAAAATACAAAATAAAACACCGGGTTAATTTTCAAAATAATATGCACTGTGTGAATGATAATGTGAATTAACTCATTATGACAATAATTTGTTGACACAAAAGAAATGGCAATCACTTTTACCTACAAAGCACACACAGCTAAGTAGTTAGCTTCCTATTAGCAAATTAAATTTTACATTAATTTCCATATTGTGTAAAGGACCAAAAAAAAAAAGTCCTGCCCTTTTCTGACTTTGAGCCCCTGCCCCTCTATAATCATGTGCACGTCCCTGTCCTGTGGTGACTCAAGCTGCCTTTAAAAACATGTTTTCTTCATCTTGGAGATGTTTTTCCTCTTAAACACACACAGATAAGAACTGACCTCTTAACCTTTCTGTATCTCTTTCTCAATTGAGTTCAGTCTGGTTTATATTGACGACGTGAATGATACAGATACAGAGAACAAAACAGTCATTAGAAAAACACTTTTTTGTGGGTGTCAAGCTACTTATTTGTCACATTCACTCTTGTTTTAATGATTCCCCTCTGAGTTTGCGCATTCAGCAGCTAAATATGCTGCACGTTCCTCACCTAATAGAATCTGTTCATTTTCACTCTCAAGTTTAACGACCGCACGCTTTCTTGGCATGATCACAAACATGTGCTCTCTCTCTCTCCCTCTCTCTCTCCCTCTCCAGGAAAGCAGGAAAGTCTATCTGAAATTACATTAAATTCTTAATGGTGTAGACAGCAAGTAATTACCATCAGCCAGAGCCTGATCCCATTTCCAGATTGGCTTTATTGTAATGTCCCTGCCTTGAAATCAAACAAATAAAGACACAATGAGAGGCCCAGGTTGGGTTACACAGGTCTGCTGAATAGGGGAGGCTACATTTCCAAAGTTATGACATCAAATACGACCCCCATACCCTCCCGACACACACACACACACTTTGTTAGCCATTTTCAATAATGCATCTCCATATTCTCCTGCTGAAAATCACTGCCTTTGATCTAAAACATCTTTCATTTGCTGTGATGCAACAAAATATAATACAACCACCCTCTTTTGATCCTGCCATGGATTACGTTACTAATTTCCTTTATTCCTCCGTCCCTACCCTTCTCTCTGTTTCATCCTGTTTCACCCCTGCAAAACACAGACAGGGGAGTCCAGAGAATTTGCTGCAACTATGTATGTCTGAACAATTTTTTAAACTGCGAACAGGTTAATACCATCCTGCCACGACATTGCATTTATCTCCAATCCCAAACCCTAAGGCGGTGCAATGTTCTTCCTGTTCCCATGGCTTTAAAAATAAAACAAGTTAATGGTTATTTTACTCAAGAGTTATTGTTTTTAACATGTATGCAAATAAACACTTAAATTGCTGTGTCACCAACAAGAAAACCTGGAAAACGGTCACAATTCTGCATAGAAACAACACGGTCCAATTCTTCTGCTGCTTTTAATGTGTGCATCATCCAGTGAGACACTATCCAGACTGGACTATAATGTATGAGCCTGTGTGCACAGACCAGTGTGGCAGTATACAAGTGTTTTCCTGGTGAACAGCCAATTCTTTCAAAGGCCATCATCATCATCATCATCATCAAACATCTTCAGGGAGTCTGTTCCCTCAGTGACAGAAAGCACGACCCATTTATTTACAATATAGCACTGTTTAACATTTCCTTTCATCCTTACTAGACCAGACTCAGTGACATGCTCTTACTCAGAGTCGGCAATATGGACTTCATCTGCTTTTTTTTTGGACACTTTTGGTTTTGTATGCAGCAAAAAGGTTGTGCACTACGTTTTACTCATCATGTTTTTCTTCAATAAAATTCAAGTTCTTTTGAAAATATCTTCAAACACTGAGGCATGAAAACATTTTTTTTTGCCATCTTCTTGAATACAAGACATACACAGATCCTGTATCTGTTTCCTATCTTATTAAATGCTTGAGCAACATTGTCAGTAACTCTTTCCATGTTTCGCAGTGTTAACATGTTTTCTCACGGACTGAACTTCCTCCTAACAGAGGGTCAGGCCTCCCTTGGCGACACCTTTAGGGTGTAATTGACGGGTCAGTGGCCTAATTAGCATCAGAGTTGAAAGAGACAACTTGTTTACCTTTGTGCAGAGCTGAATAGCAGAGCGACTTTTTTCCAGGACAGACTTGTTTTTTAAGCAGACACACGTTTTTAACCAGTGTGATGCAACAACATCAATAAACAGCTTGAACTGACGGCACAATGTGGTGTTGCACCTATTATTGTTGACAATGGATGCTCAGCGGCAGGTGAGTTTTCACAAATTACTGTAATTTCCAAATAAGCAGAGTTATGGGCACTTTAATTACTGGCAACTTGGCAGCATTTGAATTAAGACTTTTTTCTGTATGTCTCGTAGGATGAGATGAAGACTCTTCATTCACACTGAATCTGTTTGGCACGAATAACACATACACTGGTTTTCTTTCCCAGTCGTACTGACACAGTGAACATTAAGAAATAATTAGTCACTTTTGGGTTGGCAGCGATGCTCTGCAGTAATCTCCTCCCGTCCTCCGTTCCTTCACAGTCACTACAGCTCAATTTTTGCGTGTATCTTTCTACAGGTGTGAACTTTGTCCTTTTATTTCTTACAGTGGAGTCACATCAGAGTGGTGCTGGTTACTTCACAGCCAGTATGGAGACAAGCAATGATTAAAACCACTTACTCTCTTTATAAACAGAACCTGGACCAGTAATTCGTGTCATATGAACCTATGTTAGGTAGGTAAGTCAGTGTTTACATCTTGTGTAAGTTGAGGATTTTTTTCCTGTGTTTCTTTTGTTGGCAGTTGAGAGGCTTTTTTTAGACAAAGTGTGACAAACACACTTACATCATCCATCTGAAGTGATAATTTATTATTTCCTTTTCCAATAATGCGCCTCTTTAAAACCTTTATTTATTCAGAGTATCAGAGACAAACTATGTTTCTTTTCAACTTTTATTTTTCATACAAGTTCCATACATATTGCTGCTAGTTGTACATTGCTGTTGATTTTCAAGTTACATGTCCATTTTAGGTTGCATGAATTGATAACATTTAAATAAAAGTAACTTGTTGGAACATGAATTTGAGGATAATGATGCCTCTTATGAAAGTAGTGCATGCACAGTGTCCCTTCAACCAGATGTAGTAAATCAGGACATCTCAGTTTGTCTCTCCACACCTTCACCACCAATAAATCCTTTATAACATGTACCAACACACAGGCTGTGAGAATACCTTACCCAGATATAAATGTCACACCTTTTTTTTAAAGAAAAATATATTAAAATAACTTCCTGTCTTTAGATTTTCCTCAGCCCCAAATCACTACTTAATCCCAGAGGATTTACCACCCCCATGACCTCCACTGCACTGAAACCAAAGCTGTTTTTTTTGTTTGTTTTTTTACAATATGACACAGGACTGACATACAATTGCCTGCATGCTAGAAAGCTAATATTACTAGCTTTAATAAAAAACGTGACTGAAACATCAGTCAAACAGACGTTCCTTGGAGCGCTTTTCGTTCATGCCAACTGCTCAACTGGTTTTCTTCCAAAGTCAGTCCAGGGGTTTATGCCAGCAAATGGACGTTTGTGTTTTTAGTTAGGATGGTGAATCTCAGTCTGAAAGGGAACTAGTTAACTAGTGGAGAATTTAATTAGACAATATTCTCTGGTAGTTGAGAACAAAGCAAAGTGTATTTGTGTTTTCAAAGACTGCTTCAGTTTACAGACCACATGTCAAATGTCCTGGAGTCACTGAGTGTCTTGTCATGTTTCCCATTTAACCAACATGAAAGACTTGCTGTTACTAATCAAATGACTTTTGACCATAATGTCAATCCCTATATATTTCTTCCAAATTGTTCTGTTCTTTTCTGCACCTCACACGTGCAGAATAACCAGTGTAGACACAATACACATTGCAACTCTTTTGTGTTCTGAAAGTCCTGTGGCATTAACATTAACTATTTACACAGCGATCTGTTCTGTGCTCCTCCCTGACTGTCAAGGTGTGTATGTGTGATGATGGATTGAGGTTTGTGTGTGTGAGATTGTCAATAATCTTAAAGTCAGTCACACTGAGCTTAATGCTCCTGAATATTTCTCCTCTTACGTGTTGTTTGCTTTATTTTGTGGAAGTCTCACTGCAGACGTCGGCATGATTCTCAGATCAAATGTGAGAAGAATTTATCATACTATCTTTATTTGACAGTAAAATGTTCCTTCTTGCTAGAGAAAGAAGAAGGAAGGGGCTTTAAAAGAAACATACTTGCCCTATAAGGTCTGACTGCTCGGCTGTGTGAGCGCTCCTCGTTAATATCAGCCACTCATGCATTTCAGGAAGCCGTCTCTCCTGTCGAGGAGAACTAAGTCTGTTAACCTAATTTGGTGGAGAAGATGTGAACCAGTTATTCAGGGGGCAAAATAAACACATATCATCATCATCATCATCAGCATCATCTCTCTCATTGGCCATGTTTTGATTGATGCTGATCACTGATCTGCTGCACAGTTCATTTTGAAAACAGTGGACTTAACTTGGCATACGTGCAAATTATTTTCCTGATGCTAATTTCATTAAAGAAGTTGCTGCAAAGATGAAATTCACCTGAGAGACACAGTGTGAATGGTAATGATGGGAGCAATGGATCCCATCCATCTGCGCTCTCTTAGCCTGACAGCCCAAAGGCAAGGAGGAGGGGGAAGGTGAACAGGTGGGCAGAGAGATAAGTGCTCATGACGTGGCCTGTTTGGTCTCAGGTTTTCCTCTTTAGTAGCCAACGCTCATCTGCCACATGGCACCAGTTCAGCCACTTCTGTGCTGGAAACTGAGGTGTTGTATATGCAGGTGTGTTTCATCTACTCTGATTATACTCATCTTCTCTGCAGCAAGTTTGTGTGCATGCATGTACCAAACTGAGGCAACTTCTGACCATGTGGATTGACAACAAAAATACAGAAAATACCTAAAATAACCTGGGTGCAGTCATCAACACTGACAAACTGGTTAGTTAGGACCAGTATGCTGTGTATAAATGTCACACACTCTGTATAAGGTCAAAGTATCCACCCTGAGCTCCTCCCAAATAGTTTTTGTCTCGTTACGTAACAAGCTGACGTTGAGAGAGAATAATGATCACGCACGAAACCGCAAAGGGTGTCATAGGAAATCATCAGCACTGTTATTTCTCTGGTCAGGACTGGATTATTTCATATACAACCATCACTGACACTATACTTAAATGTGAACATTAATCCTTAATCATGATTATTATGTTAATCTGCATCAGTTTCAGCCCTGGATACAGAGACAAAACAAAAATCTAATAAAAGCAGAATGTGTACTAAATTAATGGACACGGTTTCCATGTTTACATTCACTGTTGAACTCATGATAATCATTATTGTTTGACAGGAACCAGAGCCTTTTGTTCTCCATACACTCTCTTTCAGGTCGGACCACTTTACATGTAAGTGACGTAACGGAGAAACTTGAATTCACCAGTCAGCACTAATGACCAAGTGATTATTCATCCATACAGCCCTTTTATATGGACGTCCAATTATTCATATTCTTAATTTACAGATTTTAGGGAGTTTTTGTAATCTATAACTCATTTTTGCTGAAGCAAAAGCTTGACTAATATTCAATAACTAGACTTAGAGATGCTTCATTGTTCCCAAAGGTAAATTCAAGTATTCAGACAAACATAATATGAGGGCAAAGAAGAGCAAAATAACACAGAAAAGTATGGGGAAATATACACGATATACATCTATATGTACCTACATTATATGTTACAAATAAAATACCACAACAGAATAAATAGAGGGAAAAAAGAACAGAAATTGTACCAAATTACTGTAATATTGCTTATGGACAAATATCAAACACACATTCACTGTACTGTGTGACATTCAGCATCTGAATGGATAATTTATAATCTTTGGACATGTGGGTGAATTCATAGTAAAGTTCCTTCAGCTTAATTTCACAAATGTCTTATTTGAGCCCAGAAGCACAGACAACTTAACATGTTTAATTCCCTCTGCACATCATCTGCTAAAGTAACACACTTTTCAACCTGTGGTTTGAATTAGCATGTGTGTGTGTGTGTGTGTGTGTGTGTGTGTGTGTGTGTGTGTGTGTGTGTGTGTGTGTGTGTGTGTGTGTGTGTGTGTGTGTGTGTGTGTGTGTGTGTGTGTGTGCGTGCGTGCGTGCGTGTGTGCGTGCGTGCGTGTGCGTGTTTAGCAGGAAACTGCGTGAATGACTCTGCACTCATTTTCACCTTCTAATTCTGTATTGGCAATTTTACACATCTCTGATTAGCACATGGTGCCAAGTTATTCTGAATAAGTTTAAACTGGAGCAAGAGGGCTGAAGGACAAGCTTTTTTGTTTTTTTGTTTTTTTAGCTTGATGCTCTGTCAGACTAAATGACATAACACAACCACAGCTGTGCTCATACCTGAAGAACAAAGTGTGTTAATAGATTAGGAAGCCATTTGAAAAGCTTTTAAAGGTAACCATATTGCTTTTGTTGCGAGTGAATAATTTCACTTAAACAAGATGCTGGAGTGTTTTCAAACCCACTCTTCACTGTGCACACCATGAAACATCTGTTGGTAACCTGAATTATTATTTACAGATGGTTGAGATTTTTCTATCGACATTGTGTAACTGTGTTACCTCGTAAGTGCTTTATTTTTTTTCATTATCAACGCTGTAGTTCTCCTAGTTTTGTTTTTGTCCTCCAGAGAAACCTTTGACTTTTGCCACATGCTCACAATTGTACTGTAAAATCCATATAAGCGGACACGGCAAGAATTAAATAACCCCTCCATTTAAAAAATAAGCCTCTTAGAGAAAGAGAAGCCTTATGGCACTCATCATCTCTGTTGATCATGGGTTTGTAGCTGGAATGCAAATCTCTGTTGTCCACAGGTTAATCCTGGGATTTGAGGGATTTTAGATACTTCATCAGACAAATTTATCTGCGATGAGCACAGATGACACGTTGGACCCTAATTTGGAGGTTGTGCACGGTGGAGTTACAGAGGTTGTATTCAGATTTTTATTTTTATATATATATATATATACACACTTGCAACTATTTGTTGTTGTTTTTTAAGGCAATTTAGGCAAGACTCACTTTCCATTTTTAAATGTCAAAGACCACAACTTCCCTGCTCCACTCACTCACTCACTCACCTGCTGGAGCTACAGTAACTGCAGTTGTGTTCTGTTTTTCACTTCTTACAAACTTCATAAAAGCATAAAAATCACTTAAATTGCCACGCTCATCAGTGTTATTTACAAGTTGAATGCAAATGAAATACAACAGCTCTGTTTCTGGCAGGGCTATAATAGTACAGTGCTTTCTAAGATGAGAATTATAATGGAAATAAGATAATAATATATATTTAATGAAATTAGGAACAAAATGTTAGAGGAGAAAATGTAAATAACTCGACCATAACCAACCATAAAAGAGAGGCCAACATTACAATAGAGTACAATAGAACGTCTGTATGTAGGCCTGCACACATTCTGCACAGGAGCATTTTGACATCAAAGTGTGCACTGGTACAATTTGTTACAAAAAAACTGAAGTGTCGTCTTATTTCACCAGCAGTGAACACTCAAGTCGACACAAAGAAACATCCCAGTGAGTATTTGGAGCAATCAGGCTCTGTTTGTTTCCTCCGGGTCTTCACAGACCTCTGAGCACCATGGACCAACTGTGGCTTTGCAGTGACGCAGCTCTGCCAAGACACCGTGTACTGGCATCGAGAAGTAGCTCAGCACAATATGCTGCCACCTCGACAAGAGCTGCAGGAGGAGCAGTGTGCTGCTGCTGCTGCTGCTGCTGCTGCTGCTGCTGCTGTGTGACGTCCAAATTCTTTGCAATGCTGCTGTGCAAAAGAATGTGAGGTTGTCCAGACTACGTGCTGGTCCACAGAGTCAACAACAGGCCATAACTGGTCTGACTTTGAAGGCCAAGCCCTCATCTGGCCTAACACCTGTGTGTTAGCGAGCTGATCTCTAGACTAAGCAGTTATCCTCCAGACCAGAACCTCCAATCCCATAATGCAATCCAGCAGCTCAGTGGGTAGAAACAGGCCTTCACCATGCAAACCCCACATAGATCAAGTCAGCAGATGCACAAAAGCCTTCGTCATCCGACACCCAGCACAGCTAAATCAGCCAGAGGAACCAGGCCTTCATCCACCGAATCCACAACTACTGACGCGTACTGAATGCGTTTGTCAATGAGCAAACAAAGCTGGGTGAGAAACAAAGACGAACTTCTCTCAAGAGACGGAAGATGAAAAGAGACGACTTGACGACTTTACAACTCCCTGTTTGACCCACAGATGAAGTTTCACGCTGTCTTTTTGAAACAGACGGTGCTCCTGCCTCAAGCTTCAAACCAGATTCTCCTCCAGAGGGAGAGACCTTGAATTCAAACAGCTCACATTAAAGCTGCAGCTTCTATAGATGTATAAAAAGAAATCTGCAAAAGGTAGAGAAAAATCTGTCAAGATGATGGATGAGGTAAAGAGGGAATACAAGGCTGCTCCTTACAGACACAGACGAACAGCAGCTGACTGACTGACTGACTGACTGACAGCGTGTTATCCACCGGCTGCAAGACACGTGCGTTCATTTACAGCAGAAAAACCTTTAGCCAGGATGAATCTCCAGTTATGTGAGGAACTAATTCACAACAGCAGCAGATTGCACGGTCTCTGTGTTCTCCTGCTGCAACACGCCACAGTGACAGACAGGAGAACTGACATGGGCAAGTTCCCTTGGACAGTGATAATTGGCGATGCTAAGTGATGCAGGTCTGGCTGCTGCTTCTTCCTGGATGATGGTTTCCTCTCCAAAAAAGAAGAGAACTGCTAAGGGCAAAGCAATTTCTCTGTCATGCTGGATGTCATCATTATTTCTCTCAGTGATGCAGACTGGTTCAGTCTGGTGGCCAAGAACAAAACCCAGAAATGTTCCTTAGCCTCAAAAATGAAACCATCACAGAAACTGGTAAGATGAAACAAAAGTAATCTGTAGCTGTGTTTCCATTGCAGGTTGAGAACATAAAAATGTTTCCATTACCAGTATTTAGGTATTATTTAGGTTTTATGCATTTCCAGGGGTAATGGAAATGCTCCTAGTTTAATTGATGGGGAAAATGAACTTGCAGGAGCAAGCATGAACGCAGGTAAACCAACTAGGACAACTGGAAAACACTGAAGTCAGAACACAAGGGAGAAACGAGGCACAGGTGAGGTTACTAATCAACCCAGGTGAGACACATGAGCTAATCACAAGAGGGAGAGCACAGGAAGACAAGACTCAGGGAATTTCACAATAAAACAGGAAACAAGAAACACATCTTTTGATGACTGACATCTGACGGTGCTGTAAGTGTTTTACATTGCTCCCCACAGTCATGCAATCACGCACACTGACACATCAACACAAGACCCAGAGGAGTTACAGTAAGGATTGAACCACCAACCCACAGACTCTGTCTCACTCCGTCCCTTTACCAAAAATGCGCTTCAACTGGTAGCAGCAAAGTCTGCTAGTCTGGAGTTCTTATTCAATCTTTACTTTATATTTATTACGTTTTTTGTTATACTGTATGTTGTCAACTACTGATTCTGTAGGGAGAGGAGTTTCTTCAGGAGAGGAGCTTCTTTCACGGAAAACGGAGCAGGTCTGGAGGAAGCCTTCCTGTTCCAGCTGAGATGAAGATCATGGGAAATGTCAACTCTTTCCCCAACAAGAGTGATGATGAGCTGGAGATAAAGTAGACATTTTTTCATATCAACAACAATTCATATCATATGGGTGGAAGAGGTAATAATAAATATGAAAGGAAATTATATCACAGCTTTTACAGGACGCTCATTTTGGGATGTACAGTTTGATCTTATTGTTTGTGGGAGTTGCTGTTGTAGCCTACATTCCAAATTAATTAATAAACGATTCAGTGAAAGCTCTTTGGAAACAGCATCATGAGATAACTAACAGGTGAATAAGAACCGCTGCTCCACTGTTAAACAGTTCATTTCACTGAGAGGAGCCAACGGGCCGACATGGGTCAGAGGGAGAACTGAGCTCCACAGTTCACTTCCTCCACAACATTCAGTCATTAGGAGAAGTCATGGGACCTAAAAAAACAACAACAAAAAAAACACACACAACACAGGCTCCAGTCACTGTTTTTGTTATTTTAGCCAAAACCTAACCAACTTGAATAACCGTTCAACCTTTCTCCACAGTAAACATGGTGATTTCTTCTTATTGAAGTCCAGTGTCAAGGGCAACACTGCGGTAACATTAATCCACAATGACCTCACGTTTCAGTCAATATAATGAAGTTTTGATATGGTCCAGAGCTGCTGCTGCTGCTGCTGCTGTAGCGCAGAAAGACCCTCCTTCATTTTTTATCCTTTTGCTCTGCAGCTGTGTCAATGAAGATTTAGACGGATTGATCTCATCTCTCTCCTTTTATTTATATTTTTAATCTTCATCTATTTTTACTTTTCATCCAGACATGGGACAGAAACCTGATAGCACTGATTTGCACTGTATTGCAGTATTTTTTGTCTGTTGTAATGCAATAAAAAAAAATGAAATTAAGCCCTTTGAGTTACGTTTAAGAAAAATTATTAGTTTGGCTTGAAGTTCATAATGTAACATATTATAAACAAAACACAGTTGATTATTGAAATCTTTCTTTATGATCTAGAGCAGTGGTTTTCTACCTTCCCCACCTCCAGGCCAAACAATATGTTCACTTTTTGTTTCAGTGATGATGATCGAACTGAAAACAAATGGGAGATCAACTTTTCCATTCGTGATTCACGATCTGGCTCTAAACTTTATTTTCCAGTAGCCTAACACACCAGTTCAGAGGCGTATCACTGTGTCGGGGGGGAATAAAAAACAGTTTTTAATCATAATTATTGTGGTTGTATAATCTACTATATAATCTCCAAACCGGGGCCTCCAGCTCGCAGGTAGGGAAGAAGCTCTAAACTACAACATTTACAAATGCATGACTAAATACCTCAGAGCACATGGGTAACACATTGCCATCTCCGGCACATCAGCCCCACGGCACCAACAACTCCCTCGACCTTTGACACGAAACATAAGAACTTTTCTCTTCGCTATGAAAAGAATGCTGCTGCAGACTTCCAGACACCTTTGATCACCGACTGTTGTTGTCTGATTTTAGCACTGTGTTTACCAGGAGCAGCCTCATGCTCACACTGGTCGGGGCTGTCTGTATGTGTGTGTGTGTGTGTGTATCTTTGATGGGGGAATTGGACTTCAGACCACAGACAGTGCAACCAACTCTATTAGCCACAGATGTGTCCGACCCTTAGACCCACAGGGGACGCTCCATGTGTGGACGGATGTGCACAGGTAACGACGACTGCCGCTGTTTTGAGCCTGCAGAAACAGTTTTGTCACTCAGTGGCTTCACAGCTTCAGCTGGAAGACAAAACAGAACAACAATAACACCTCCGACGTCTAGATGATACTCACAAAAAATAACACAGGTTTTGTTTGTACATAAGTGGCAAAATCGAAAACAAGAAAAAGAAAAAAAGAAAAAGCGCCTGCACGAACTCCACTCAATAGTTCTTCCTCATGTGGCGAGTGGCCATTAAGGAGCAACTGGACAGGGTCCATAAAAGTGACTGAGAGGCGCTTTACTCCATGTTTACTTTGCTGCATGGACCCATATGTGGTAATAGTAACGATCAATAACACAGCTGCTGATTCATCATTCACCCTCGGACCACGCTCTTTTCTTGGTCGAACTAACTGGCCCCGCTTGACCATTATATTGTCCTGTGTTATGAGTAACACACAAGAGGTGCTTGGCAACAAATGTTGGCAGGATGTTTGAGGAATGACCCATGTAGGCCACGGTCTGCTGCACACTGAAAACAGCCATTACCACTGACAGGCAGCACCTATCCAGCTCATTAAGTGTTGAGCCTCTCAGCTGCAGCTCAGGCAATAACACTGAATCCTGAATCCTAAACTTTCACTTTGGTGAACATCATGGGATTCATTTCTGCTTATTATGATCTCTCTTGTAATTACAAGTATATATAGAGAGATACCCACGATCAATGAGTATACATAGATAAGTGCAACAGGGGAGACACTTCAGTTTGGTTCCTACATTTTTCAGCACAATGTTATAAAATGAGCGAATGAGCATGAACCATAGACCCATCCTCATGATACCTGCAAATATAATGGTTGCAAGCACAGATGGCAGCATCAGAGTGTGGTCTTTGCTCATTTGACTGCTCCAGCAACAACAACCATAGCTGTTTGTTTACCTATCGCCCATAACCACGGTGATTTCACAGGCCAGCCCCAGTGGACAGCTCTCTTTCTCTCCAAGCTGGGTCGGCTCCAGATCACGGAAAGAACTGGTGGAGGTTCTAGTGGAAACACAACAACTCTGACAACTTTCTCCCCTGTTTGGTGCACTAGTGGAAACTCAACTAGAGAAATACTCAATAATTAAAAGTTGATTGGTCAATAAGTGCTGTTTGTTCCATACATGTTAGAACATTTGTACATTATAAAGACAATGGTCAGAACATGTTTTAATACTATTGGTATTTAATTATTTATTGACCCTTGGGGCACTTTATGTTCAACTTTTAATTATTTTGCTGCTACAGGAGGCAGCTAAACAAAATGTAATTGCTCTTATGCAATGGCAAACTAAAGGTAACTAAACTAATAAACAGTTCCATACTTTTATTGCAGAGCGGTTATTTAAGACTAATAATGACTGCAATGACTGCTTTATTACCGGTTAAGACGTATAATGTGATGCACGTGTGTTTTTTAGTTAATTGAGTGAAGCTACAGGGCCGAGAGGCAAGGGCACAGATTTTGTTTTTTAACAGAAAGAAGGTTTTTCAGTAAATGTTTCAAACAGAGAACAAGGATGGTTGAGTTTTTGCTGTTGTTGTTGTTGTTTTGTTTCTTTTAAGCTTACATCAGCTACATGCTTAGCCCTTACAGCTTTAGTGGGAATTAGCAGGAGCCACACGAACAATACATGAAATGCTATTCTTGAACTACCTTTAATTGTCCCATCGCCATAACTATTAACAATCACAGGCTAGATGAGTCCAAAGAACCGGTTTGTGTGTCATTAAACCCAGTGTACCAGCAGCAAAGGCTGGACGTGTCCTCTCTAACACGATGGTTGTTATAATTTCATCCATGTGAGTGAGTGCTGGGCTTTGCAAGACAAATTAGATTTGCCACGAGATCTCAACAACAAAACACACAAATGACATGATGGCTCTTGTTTTTGCATGTTAGTTGTCTTTGCCATCAAACCAGATGGTGGTTCGACTGTAGCCTACATATATTCCCTGATTCACATGCAAAGAACACACACATCAACCCTAAGCCTTTCACATCCATAACCAAGAAGTCCCCTTCAATATCCGTTCAATTTCCTGTGTTGACAATTTCCTAAGATTTTAATCTTTTTAAGAACAGTAAAAGCAGCTATTTCCTCCTTTGGTGTTTTTGCTTGGCTGGAGTCAAGTTTCAGTTTTACATCTCACCTCTGATGTTGTTATTATTGTGCTAAACTGTAGAGATGTAGAGACCCACTTCATGGACCTTATTCTCCTCCTCGGTGCGTGTTTTCATTTAGAATAGAAAAAGATTTATAGCAAGTGCATACAGACACATGTGCAGACCTTTTTCCACATGCACAGTCTTGGAAGCAACTTGTAATTTCGCAGTTTTATACAACACTATGAAGTGGAGCTGATGCCTCCAATACAACAGACCTTTCTCAGAAATGTCATTCCTCCTGCACTCTTGTTGCCTATATGTCACATTAAACGTAACCTCCTCTCTGGTCTCCATTATAGAAGCAGAGAAAGGACCAAGGCTGTTGAGGCCGATGTAGAAATTATGTTAGAAAGGAACGCATTTAACAGGATAGCAGGCTTCAGATGTCACAGCTACAAAGGTGCCATGGTGGAGAGGAGGAGGAGGCCGAGGGGTCAGGTGAGCAGAGGGACAATGGTCAACAGCTGTGAATGGGGATACGAGCAGAGGCAAGGCATGTGGGAAATGGAAAAAGGGCAGAGCAAAGGGGATGTTAATGTGGGAAAGAAAGTTGCTCCCCTCTCTGGAGGAGAGAAAGGCTTTCCTCCTGTTGCAGAAGGTTATCAGGTTGCAGGAGGAGAGAGGCAAAAACAAGCAAGCTTTTTGTCAGTGTTTCAAGTAGCGGTGGCTGTAGGCATGTTGGTTGCTCGGTCAGGCTGGAGTTTGGTGAAACAATATGCTCCAGATTCAACTATCTCGACATCCACTGGAGGAATTTCCTAAAGGTTTGTACAGACGTTCATGGAGATTGTCCAAAACATCAACACTTATTAGCTGGATTGTCGTGATATTTATGTGTCCTTCTCAAAATGAATTTCAACCTTCTTTTTTTTCTACATATTTGCATAGCTGGGGGTGGCATGTCCAAAACATGCACAGGTTGATTGGCAACTCTAGATAGCTTGCAGTGTGTGACTGTGTGTGCAAAGTTCGTCTCTATATGTTGCGACCTGTCCAGGTGAACCCCGCCCTCACACTATGTCAGCTGGGACTGGCTCCTGCACAGATACTGTAAGTAGTAACGGATTTGCACAACTGCCATTCTCAGCCTGTTTGTACTTTGCATTTAGGGGGTTATCCCTATGTTCCCGGGTCCTGTTCCCTGCTTTTTCCCAAAAGGAACCGGGAACATGCAATTTTTGGTCCAATACCTGGAAGTGGAGTTGTGACTTTGAGTGAGAAATGGAATTGTCCCAGGTTCTATGTTTCCCAGTATGTATTGCAACCGGGATAGCCCCCCCCAAAAAAAAAAAATTCCATCTTTGGAAAATTGATCTGTGTTTGATGCTGATATTACAAATAATAACAAATTACATTGACAGCAATTACCCTCTTATAAGGAAGTCTGTGTTTGTTCCTCTGTTGGTTAGGCTTGAGGCAGAAAAAGGAGTAGTAGCACACATAACACAGTGGATATTTTCCAGTTTCACCAAACATATATTGAAGTTAAATGAAGTAATGAAGTAAAATTTAGTCTGTATTTAGTAATTTGTGCTGTTCTTGGATGATCACTGTGTGTTAGCTTGATTGCCATCTCTTTATGTCATTCTGGTATTTTCTGTGTGGAGTATACAGACTTCTTATATCTATCACATCAAGAAGGACACACACTCACATTCCCACCTGGAGGCAACAATTTTACACTCAACGGTTCCTGGCTGGAAGCACATGTTTGTCGATGTGAACCTACGACCTTTACGCTGTGAGGTGGCAGCACTAACCGCCGAGCAATCAGGCCACACTCTCCTAATCCAATACAAAGAGAGATACAATCAGCACTGAAGCCGGCTGCATGAAGACCTATCAGACCCCACAAACATTAAAAATTGAATTGCTGCTGCCACTGTAAATCTCTTCATGTAAAAAAAAAAAAAAGAAAAGAAAAGAAAAATCCACTCATAAGATTGTTGGTGTCAAGTGCTGGATAATTGTGAGTAAACTTAAACCATAGAGGTATATCAATCATCTGTGGACTGAAAATCATGCACAAGCATTTTGAAGCTTCAGATTTGCTTTGATCACAGGATTGCATCAACTGTGCAGTTACATAAACATGTACAAGATGTAATCTAATCTGTCCTGACCAGCTTCCAGGGACTCCCCCTCTTTTTGCTCTAACACTTTCTTTAGAAGAAATGAGACGTCAAGAAACGCTCACATCACACTTAGACAGGTTCGTCCGCTCTGTGTTTTCATCCTTTATTTAATCTCGAGGATCATTGAGAGCAAGCTCTCATTTTCAATGATGTCGAGAGTACAAGTCAGATACAGCATTTACACACAACAATTCAATTAATCCTGGCTTCATAAAATACAATGTAATCACACCCTGATAAACCTGCAGAAATCACATAATGAATGAGTATTGATGATTTAGTGCAAGGTGTTTCAAGCCTCCTGATTAATCCTGTGTTGATTTTCTCTTTGATGAGTCAGTTCATACTTGTGATGTAACAAGTGACTCAATTTTCACACAAAACAACATTACAGTTACAGTCATAGTCTGATAAAAACAGACAAAAAAAAAGTGACCATGTGTTGCATTTCAAATATAATTTTTAATATGATACAGGCTTGAGCCCTGCTACCAAAATATCACTGTTCCATCAGATTGAAAATCAATCCTTTATGATTACCTGGCCCCCCGTCTGTGCCCGGGAACGCTTTCAAGAGCTTCACTTTCAGTTCCTCCCCTAACGGATAGGTTTCCATATTACCAGTTGTTAATTATTCATCTATGTTCACTTGGCGCCTCGGCTGGAAAATAAAGCACATCCTCTGGACCGGTGATACAGAATAGCGCAGCGACCTCTCTGCTGAACCCTGGTGCATTGTCCATTTGTCTCCCACCGTTGGTAAGAGTGAAACTGGAGCCGAGGTGGAGATTATTTCTTGATGTGTAAAACTTGTCTCTCGCACAGCACAGCTCCATAAACGGCCAGCTCACTGGTGTGCGTGTGTGTGTGCACTGCTTGAAGAGCTAGGTACAGTCCCTTTTGTATTGTGCAAAATGATATCTGTGTAGTGTAACCATCTCTATTACAGGAGGAAGAGATTGTCTTACCACGGCAGCACAAACAAATGAGCTCGAGCTGCTCGCTATGGACTCTCCCCGCCTATCTCTATCCACCAGAAGAGAAATGACTGATGATAGATTTAAGCTAATTTAGGAGCAGATCTGCTGCCATCAATTAAAAACTAATTCAAATTAATTCAGTGATGAAGTGAAACTAATTGACATTTGTAACGACCGTCAAGAGATTACAAATAAAGCTAAGACGCCTAAGAGGGGTTCCTCTTTGGCTCCTCATGAGTTATTTCATCATTTGAATTTGTTTTAAAAATAAAACACAATAAAACAACAAATCAGCTACGTACTATAGCAACTGTTTATTTTAATGCATCCATTTAACAAATCTTCACAACATATACAGTAGATATGTTTTGTTTTTTTCTTTTAAAACAAAAATAACAGGTGCTCATGTCAGTTTTTTCTTTCATTTTTGCATTCGAGGTCCAAAGCCCTTGGAGAGGTTTTTCCATGTGTGTCCTGACAGCGTGCACGCTTGAAGTTTCTGGAAGCACTCGGGATTGTTGCGGATAAAAGTGAAATAGTCTCTGTCGTGGAAGGATGTGGGACAAGCACACTGTTGGATGGACGGAGAGAGACAAAGGAAAGCAAATTAATGTGGGAAATTAAGTTTCTATTACAGGAAATAAGGCAAGAGACAAGGTCACAACACTGATGCTTGATTATTAATGAAAAAAAACATGCAATTATTACGTATTAATTTACCTGCCGGTGTAAACGCAGACAAGTCAATCTCTTGCCCTGGGTGGTTGGTAATACTGTTGCGTGGGCCGTGTGCGTCGTGGCTGTCCGTCTCCTCCACGACGAAACTCTAGTGAACTGTCGTAGTAACCATCCTCTTCCTCCTGCCATTGTACATTTGATATGGTTGTGATGTTACTGTGGGTAATCAGATTACATGTCATTTATGTCTTCCTCACCTCTCCTCCACCCACTTGAATACAGTTCAATTTAGGGTTAATATTAACCGACACATTCTGATCTTAAAAAGAAAAACTGATGAATGAATCATTCCTGTTATTAGGTGTGTTTGATTTATCCTCACCATCACATCAGCAGCGGCTGGTTTGATGTTGTGCAGCAGGACCTCTTCGCAATTTCCATAATCACTAAATACGACCACAGCTGTGGAGCCTGATGGATGTACAGCATCTATTCTGGCATGGTAGAACTTCACACACACACAAAAACAGACAGAGATAGAATCAGAAACCTCGTTATTTCAATACAAACATTAACACATGTCAAGGCAAAGACAAATTTACGTCAGTTAATTATAACAAGGAAAAAGTCTGTCAACACTGACTGAGATAAATGAGTCACAATAGCACTAATTATTTTTTGATGCCATTTAACGTCCTAATTGTCAAACAAGTGTCAGACAGGAAAAAAACAGAAAACGTCTGACATTTTTAGACTCCCAGACTGAATGTCAGTGAATCGTCACTGTTGCTGATTCAGGTGTTAATTTGAATGTTACCACAAATATTTGGGGGGTCCCTGTCATCCAATTTGTCACAATTACTGTAAACACTTTATGTCACACCATGAGCTCTGCTGTGTTTGTACGCAAGTCGGTTAATAACAACACACACACCTTGCCGTCCTCCCAGTACTGAGCCAGACACTGGTCTCCAGGTTTCCAGGTGTGCTCCATGAAGTGGCTTCTGTCCGGTCCTCGAGGACCCTGCCCTCCTCGGCCTCCTTGCCCCGACCTTTTTTTGGGTCCTGAGTTGTTAGCAGTGGTTTTCTTTGGGGGCGGCTCTCTGTTGGGGGGGCAGGACGAGTTTGGTGGCTTGATCGGACCAGTCCTTTTGTGTTCCACATCTCCATTTTGGAAATGAGACGGATCCCCAGCGGTCATCAGTCGAGAATCGCTGCGTGACATCCCCACCTCCTGGGACGGCCCCGAGCTCCCTCCCCTCATGTTAAAGTTGGGCGTCTGCGGTGGCGGACCGTTATCCCTCTGTCGGTCGAAGTGGTCTGAGTTTGGCCGGTCGTTCCTCCCCTTCCTCCTGTTGTTGGGTTCTTCGGTTCTCTCTGTACGTTTATTGTTTCCTCTTCCATCCATCTCGCTGCCTGCAGGGTTGATCTGTTTAGACGTGGGCGCGCTGTCCTTCACTCCTCTCCTGTGGGACGGCCCAGTGTTCCCACCACCACCACCACCACCACCTCCTCCACCTCCGTCTCCGTTTCTGGATCGCTGGTGGTGAGAGCCACTGAACTCCATCTGCTGCTGAGGTTCTTTTGAGCGTGTGAAAGTGGTCGGGAAGGAAGGAGGAAAAGTCTGCTCATCCCTCGGCTCTCTCCTGTCTGTGTTCTGCGGTCGGTCTGACGTTCCTCGCGACCACCGCTCCTGGCCCCTCCACTGCTGGGCCTGATGCGACTGATGCGACTGAGAGGTCGAACAGTTAGAGACAGGCTCCTGGCCAGGTTTAGGGAAATCAGTGTCCTTGTGGAAACGCGGTGGTTTGTCATTCCTTTGTTGCCTGTGGTCATAATGTGAGGAGAACTTGGACTGAGATGTGTCTTTGGAGTAATAGTCAGAGTTGGAGAAATTAGCTCTACTCTCATGATGATGTCTCTGAGGCGCCTGGCTCTTTGGCTCTGAGAAAACAAATCAGAACAGGGGCAGTGTGATCAAAAACTACAGCAAAACAACATTAGAATAAATAATATTGACTCGATTGCATTACTATGTACCACAGACTGTTTTTCAATAAAGATTAAAGCTCACTAAAAAAAAAACAACAACACACAAAAACATGAGGGGAACAGTCATAAATAAAAGATGAGAATATCATCAATGAAACCACCAAACCATATCAACTTTGATCAAACACAATCAAATATTTAAATATACAGCACATAAAAATGTGTTCATGCCCATTTTCAATTACAGCCTCGTGCTGCTGCTGCATTGATCTAGTGTTGATTTCAGAGACAGACAACACGACTTAAATCCCTCCTGCTCACGACAGACAGATGTTTAAAACCGTGATTCAGTCCACGCTGTTTAACTAAACTGTTTAAA
This sequence comes from Decapterus maruadsi, assembly GCA_030347415.2. Classification (NCBI taxonomy): domain Eukaryota; kingdom Metazoa; phylum Chordata; class Actinopteri; order Carangiformes; family Carangidae; genus Decapterus; species Decapterus maruadsi. The sequence continues at coordinate 27,903,239 of CM064900.1, forward strand.
AAAAACTGGCTTAACCGGCATCACCCATGTTTAAAATAATGGATGGTACGTCATGTAGAAGCCCAGTTCACTCACCATCGATGGAGAAAACTCCCATCTTGGACTCGAGAAAGTCGAACAGAGTGCTCGGCCCAGATGGTCGCCCCCCTCCTCCCTCCTCCTCATCTTCATTTCTGGAGCGGCCTCGCCCTCTTCCTCTGGCTGTGAAATTAAATGATATAGAGCCAATAAGAAACAGTTTGATCAATGAAAAAGGATGTTTGTGTGCACTGTGATAATCCACATCCACAATGTGTGTATGTGTGAGTGTTGCAGAAGTAATAGTGGAACCACAATACTTCTTAAAGATTAGATGGATTTGAAAAGGTTTATGTTGTGTAGCTGGCTCCACAGATCCATATGAACCACAATAATAAGAGGTGTGATAAACAGCTCCTGTTGCTTGTGATAAAAACGTTACTTCTTGGGTAGTAATATCTGTAGTTAGGTGCAGTTGGGTATTGCTGCTGCAGGTTGATTGTCAGCACTGAAACAAATACAAAACAATGACTGCAGGTAAAGTAGAATATCCATCAGAAACCTTAGCGGTGTGGGCTTGGGGAAAACAATTGGCAGTAAAGTGTGTATGCAATTTGTGGCAAATGGACTACAACGAGCTAAAACCCTCACTGTGTTTCTTTAACTAGGCTGTAGGTGATTTTCACTGCATTAGAGGAACCTGCACATTGCTCTTCCAATCTCATTGTTACTTGGCAGAAATTTTTTTTTTCTTCTTTTTAAGGCTGTGGGGCAATTTTTCAAGGCAAAGCAGGCAGCAGAAATGTGTGTGTGTGTGTGTGTGTGTGTATATATATATATATATATGTGTGTTATGTATGTAGCAATGTACCTCTGGGTTGGGGCTTGTTGGATTCTGCTGCCACGGGGCCAGGTCTGCTGCTACCAGTGGATCCAGTCAGAAGGCTGTTAAGTGCCACCTCAAGGTTGTTGTTGTTATCCATCAGAGCCTGGCGAGCGGCCTCTCTGTTAAAGCCCATCTCCATGATGTCTCTCAGAGCACGTTCATCCACCTACGCACAGTTCAAAATGCAATATAAGCCACAGGAACAAGATTGAATAGAACAGAGAGAGATGGATTGAATGGACGGCAGAAAGAGAGAACAAGGTTCAAAACTATTTTGGAATAAATATTTTAAAAGTCTTTAAAAGTGGGTCAGACGCTGGTGTAACTTTGAGTTTTGTTTTAGGTTGGAGTTCAAGGTTTACACCAATGATGAATGCAGCCTAAGTCGAAGACTATAATGTCCTCTTCCATTTTATTTATGTGCTAAGCCTGAAGCTGGCCTGAGTTCAGCCACAAACTGGAAGGTCGCTACACAAAACTAGACAAATGGACCACGGCCTGATTGGAAAACCGGACCAGAGCTCCAGTTGGTTTAGACTTCTACAGCATTATGATCAATGTCTCACCCAGTCTGTGAACCATGAAATAAAAACCTGAGTCCAGACCAAAGAAACCAGAGGGGAGCACACAAGTCCCAGCCTTTAAAAACTGCTTTAAGTTGTCACGGTGAATGGAGGCTTCAGTAAGATGAGGGTCAGGTTAAAACCTTCACTTAAAAATCATCTCTCACGTTTGCACCAAATGTGTCATCTCACCAGCTCTCTGTAGTTTCCTTCTTGTCTGCTCTCAGGCCTTTCAACCCTGTCTTCTCGTCTCCTCTGCTGGTGTGAGTCTCTGCCGCGGGAGGAAACACCGCTGGTTAAATTACTGCCGGCATTTCCTCCACCGCCAAACGTGCGAGGACCCTAAGCAGGAAGAAAAACATCAGGATCAATAGAGCTGCAGGATTTGTGTGAAACACAGCCACAGCCAACACAAGCAGCAGCACTTTGCAGCTGACGGTGCAGGTGTGATGATTTTTAACTGGAAGTCAAAGACAATCTGAGGTTAAAGTGAATACCAATGAGGAGCATGCATTTTTAAATGGGGGCAAAATCAAATAGCTTGTGCAAAAAAATTGCTATTGATTAGAGAAACAGTAAAATCTGTTAACGTGGCAAAAAGAGCGCTCCTAAAAAATCAGATGGGAAGTTGTAGACTATGTCTGGATATTAGACTTTGCTCTGCAAGATGATTATAGTACAGTGTGACAGCGTAACAGATGGAGTCAATATATTGTGAAACTAAGCAAACAATTTCCAAATGTTGGTTATTTAATTTAATAACCTGTAGTAACCACAACTGTTTCCATAAAAAGTAATAAAGACATATCAGTGGGACGAGTTTACTCACCTCTTTGGTCTTTGCCACCTCAGCGATAGCTGCAGTTCGCTGCTTTTCAAACTCATCGTTCTCGTCGACAGTTTTGGCCACACTGTTGGTCTGGAGAGTTTTCCTCTGGTCCAGTTCTCTGCTGTCTACTTCATCCCTTCTTGTGCATTTCTGCAGGTAGAAAACAGAGAGGAGAGAGAACAGGTTGGGGATTTTTTTTTACAGAACCTCCTAAATCATGTATTGTGTCCCTTAAGAAAAAGACCCAATGTACTTAACAATTTCCACATTTTGCAGAATCACATTAGGAGTTATACCGAGGTTACCTGCAGAGTTTAAATTATACACTAAGATTTTGTTTCCCAAATCCCAGAGCTGCCTTCCAGCTCATGGATAATGTTTTGAAACTGTGAACTGTACAGTCTCAAAAAAATATCAACAGCGACTCGGGAGGAATGAGATGGAAACTCAACACTCTCTGCAGCAGCAGTTTCATTGCTATAAAGAGTGATGATTCAGTCAAAGGAGTCAGCGAATGACTGGAGCAAAGACCTTCACTTATGAGCAGGTGCACCATCTTTCTGCTGCGTTGGCAGTCCCAGCAAGGTAAAGTGATAGGCGGCAAGATTAAAAAGCCAGAGGTGACTTATCTGAAGAGAAGCAGAGTGGGTTGCTGATTAAAAAAAATGCCAAATGCATTAGATGTCAAGAGGATAGTTCACCTCAATGACAACCAAAAAGACATTATCACAATTGCTCCTGGCGGCAGCGAGCTGTGCAGATCATTTGGATCTCATTTGCTCAGGTTTTCGGATCAACACCACTGAGGTTTTTTTTGCTGCCAACCCATAAACCGGGCGGTTAACTGCTTTCTATTTTTCTAAATATACAACAGACAGCTACAAAAGATGACAATAGATGTCTGTGAGCTCAGAGGTAAGTGACTAGTTTGGTGCCTGTGAAGTGATATGAGAACACTTCACTGGTGAAAATGTTATGGGCCCGAGAGCGTGAAGCAAATAATTTCATTGTTTGATGAAATGACACTAAACGTTGCTATTCAGGGGGAAAACAAAATGTCCTGTGAAAACAAAACCAAGTCTTTCTCACTTTTAGGAATTACTGCTGTGAAGCGTGAAGGTGGCGGCGTCACGCTGGGAAAATGCCTCTGAATAGCAAGAACAACCAGGACTGGAACTGATCGACTGATAGAACACAGAGCCGTGGAAAATGAGAGTGACCCGGCGTCAGAGATATAGTTACACTGAGAATTTAGAGAATGTTGAATGACAAATTCCAAAATTCTCCTCCTCCTCCTCGGGTTTTTTACAAAGCTTGAGCAAATCGGGTCTGGAGAGTGGGTGAAAATCTCCAAAATCCAGGTTTCAAACAGATTTGGATGTTTCCTCTCTCTGAAACTGGCTGAGGAGTTTTATTTTAAATAGACTGTAAAATATAAAGCGGCTTCATACTTTCTAGTGATTAGAATACTTTCTTCAAATCTAATACTGTGGCCTTGATGCCACATGTTTGACAATGTGGTGATGAGATGGAGCATGTTAGTTATTTCTGATGATGCACTGTGGATGCCCGCGAATCATTTAGTCTCTTCTCAGACTTATTTAAATGCAACACTTGCGTGGGAGATATTCTAAGAAGAGCAAAGACTGACACTGAACTGTTTACACTGTGTGTGGTGTGTGGACAACAAAGTCAAATTAAAATTCAGTCATGCACAGGGCTCCAGCGTGCGACCTAATAGGTCGCATATGCGACTTAATTTCTTAAGGTGCGAGTTAAAATTTAATTAGGTCGCTCCAGTGCTACTTGCAGGAGGACGAGTGAAAAAGTTTTTTTCCCCCATTTTAAATAGCTTCCGTTTCAAAGTAAAACAAATAAATCGATGAACTTGCACTGTGTCCGCCTCTCTCTCCCTTCACACACCCACACAGCAGCAGCAGCAGGCAGGTAGCCTCCACCCCCCGCCCCCCACCGCTACATGCACAGCGCTAGACGCTACAATGTTGTCGTCTTATTATTAGCCATTAGCCGCAGCTAGCTGATGTTAACGTTATCAGGCATGCTAATCTATTGATTAGGCTACGGTGACCAAACGTCCTCTTTCGCACGGACACGTCCACTTTTCTCTTCGTGTCCGGGGCGTCCGGGTTTGTTTTTTTTAATGAACTCATAAACATGTCCGCGGTGTTGTTTTTAACGGGACCGCGAACCGTGACGGATTAAATGACTAGACACCGGGGCTGAAGTCCGGACGGCGCAACCCGACTTCATTCTCGGTCTACTCCTACCGGCCCGTTGAGGAGCCTATACAGAAGCATGGTGATGTAGGAGCTCAGAGGAACAGACAATACAATACAAGCAGCCCACTGCTTCACAACAGCAGTTACAGTAAAGAGGCAACTTTACCCCCCCCCCCCCCCCCCCCCCGACAGTGATTTTTTTTTTATCCATTTAGTATCGAAAATGGTATTGAGTATTGAATATTTTCCTGATCCATATTGAGTTGAACATTTTAGTATGGTGACCATGATAGTGACAACCTTAGTGCCAGGAACTGTCCATCTGATTGGCTCTGGACAACTGCAGTGTCAGAAGGTCAGAATAGAGAAGTTGGTGCCATGAGGGGCTGAAAGATGATGGAGACCAGTGTATCGATGGAGAAGGAGAAGTTTGGAACACAGAGCTGTGCACGGAGAATGTAAAGCCAATCTCTGGCCATTATAGCCCTTCACCCAAAAGAAGTAACTAAGTAACTTTTACTCTGAATACATTTAAATACTTTTTACTTGTACTTAAGTAGATTTTTACACCGGTACTTTTACTTTTACTTGAGTACAATTTCATCAAGGTAACAGTACTTTTACCTGAGTAGATTTTTTTTGGTACTCTTTCCATCCCTCTGGTCTATAGTTGATTATTTTAGCATTCTTACCTCATCAACAACCCACTCTACTGCAGCCGCTCTGTGTTTTAGGTCACGTATTAATAACACGCTATACAAAGAAAAATATGGTGCTACCTAATTTGTTTTGGTGCTACTAAATGAAAAATTAGGTGGCACCAGTGCTACCTGTGAAAAAGTTAGTCTGGAGCCCTGGTCATGCATTTTAAAGACTGACGAAGACTCTAACAATTAACTCAGAAAGATCAGAGGGAACGCTGCCAAGAAAAAGGACATCAAGGCCCACTCATGGAGTCGGGCCTCACTTTGACCACTTGCATTCATTAAATTATTATTCAACAGCACCCCTGACTTCTATTAAATTAAATTCTCATTTTTTTGTGAAATTATTTCAATTTTCCTGATTCTGATGTTTTATTCCCCTGTGTTTACGTCAAGCAAACACTTGTGCAATGTTTGTAATGATAAGTGCTCGATTATAAATAACATTTTTCCTCACCTGACCAAATGGCAAAAAGGGAGGTGGTCCACCTTCTGCTCCAATGTTACTCCTGCTGTGCTTAGCCAGACTCTGCAGGGTTGAATGGCAAAAGGGAGATCATTCTTAACAACACAGAGAAAAATCATAATCCTATTGTAGAGTAATGGCGGAGGACCAGCGGTGGCCTCTGGCGAAGGTTTTTGCATAGTTTTTATTAGAAAAAAGTAACTGAAAATTGACCCTCACCCTTTGTAGCTCCCACTTCTCCACCAGGTGATCCACCTCTCCTCCAAGGACGGAGATTTTCGAGTCATCGAGTAACAAAACGCCGTTTTTAACCTCGACTGTACCGAGCAGCTTCACCTTTGTTCCAGGGGGGGTGTTGAGACTGAAAAACAAACAGACGACATTAAAAATGCACTGAGACGACGCATTTGTTTTTGTATAACCAACTATTAATTGTTTAACACGTTCAAGGTCTTAAGACATGATGGCTGCATAAATTGAGCCAACATCCTACTGCCTTTCCCCATACCACTTTATAAATGACATGGAGCAGTGCCAGGGGGTGGGTGGTGGTGAGGCTAGGAGAGACTATTAATAATCCCAGCTGCTCACCCATCCTCATGGTAAATTAAAAGCCCCTCTATCTCATCAGGCCTGATAAGGCCTCTGCCTCTGTCATTAGGAAAGCGCAGGGACTTAGAGGGATTTCCAGCTACTGATGCCGGATGCCAAGGCAACAATTAGGGATTTCACTCCAAACCTCTGGGATGGATGCTAGTGGCCTCACGACAGCGGCCAACGCAGAAGTGAGGCACTCTCTATCCCAGATTCAATCATGTACGAAGCACATACATCCAATTGAACAGACCCACTATTCAGCCTTTGATCAATGTTGCTACTTAATGCTTAATTGTCATTCCTCTATACCAGTGCCCCTCACTGAACAGTCCTGTAATCCATCTCATCCTTCTTTGCCACTCACTTATGGCCTCACGCACACCAAAGCGAACACTTTCAAAAGAAACACTAACTACCGCTGTTGGTGGCCAGTGTGTGTGTGCCGCTCATAAAGAGGGGATTTGTTCTGTTCTTTCCTCTCTTCCCATCAGGAAGTCAAGGCCCACATTCTGGCCACTCCACCTGTACAGACTGGCTAGTCACCATGGCAGCAGTCGCCAAGGCCACCGTTGCTGGGATGGAGATGTAATTAAGGCTGGGAATTGTTAGATCAGCTGCCACCACGTGGAAATTGCAGATAAAGGGAAAATTGAGGCATGTGGCGGGCTGAGAGTGTTGACAGGAGGTGAAGGGTGTGTGTGCTGCATCTTACCCATTTGCTTTGAAAATATGAGGAACTGGCTATGTGACATCTCTGCAGCTAATATAGATTTTTGCAGTCTTTATTTTGTATACGACTTTCTATAAAAGGCTTCAGATTACACTAAAAAGCAATTGTTTATTTCTAACACAACATAACAAACATTACATGCATGAACAACAATATATTGCGCACACGTGATTTGCACTAGGTCTGATATATTCAGGGGAAATTCATGCAACAGAAGTCTCGTATAGATACCTGATCTTAGACAGGTGTTTATACTCCAATCCAACACAGGTGGTGTGCCCATCTGTCATTTGCAGGCGCAGCATTCGTGGTGCGCCCTGGGACTCCTCATGGTCTTTAGGAGCTGAGATGTTCCTCACCTTCTGCACCTGGAGAACACATGGACCCTCCAACTGGCAATGTGCAGCAGACAACAAAAGAAGAAAAAAAATATGGCTTAGAAGGTATTTCAACAGAACGTGGGGGGAGGATTGCAATAGTGAAATACGAGCTCAGACTAATGCATCATAAAAATAACTCTTCCATTTAGTCTACCTGTGTTGGGTTTACTTATTTCTCCGTGTACTGCTTTATGCCTTATCTTTAATTCTACAGTTATCAAGTTATTTAAAAAGCAATGATCAGATCTCTCGCCTCAAATAGTGATATCTATTTCACCAAAAAAGAAATGTAAAAAAGATATCAATAAAAGACAGACAGTAATTGAATCTCTATGCCGTGTAATATAATTTCAGGATCTAAAATGGCACATTCACTTCCAGACATAGCCTAACTTCCATACATACCGGAGTGTGCTATGTTTGAAGTGTTCATCTTATCCAGAGCCAGAGGGAAGCCACAGTTGAGTTAAGCTCCCAAAACATTACATCTTTAATTGCATGTTTTATTTGGAGAATTTTCTGTCAACACTTTTCTCTTGTTTCTCATGTGAAGAAGCGGCTCTTTAAAATATATTTGTCAGTGTATTGGGGCCATCTAGTGGTGCCAGTAAGAACTGCTGCATTAGAACCATTAAGGTGAGCCTGCATTGCAGAGACTCCCAGCCGAAATAGAGAAGAAGAGCATTAAAAAGGAGACAAGGTGGGTCTCCAGGTGAAACAACTGGTGTAGAGAGGCAAGATATGGACAGATGTGCTTTATTCAGCTGTGGTCTTTGGCACTCATTCATAGCAAATAACAGAAAGTGGAGAAACCTCCCGCTATCAGCTGCCACATGGAAAGAGAAAAAAAAACTAGCCTCCACGTCACATCGCATACAGCAGGTGTGGTGCATTTAAGGAGCGTCAGCACAACTCCAGTGAGACGTGGAGCGTAGAAAACTCATTTTCAAATAATGAAATATAATTTTATGAACAGGCAATTAACACACAAACAATGTGGGCTTCCTAACGTGCATCATCTCACACCAACTTAATTAATGTTGCACCAAAAAGGGCTGTGTAATATTGTCTGTTTCATTCACCTTTTCAGTTCTTCCACTATTGACATCTGACGGCAGGTATTTTCTTCCAGTTGTCCGAAGATCCCGCTGCAAAAGCAGATACAACATTTTTTTTAAATCATCTGACAGACATAATTACATGAAATGGGGTGGTAGAGTTTGCCTTATACACATTCCAAAAATGACTGTGTCTCACAACAAAAAATAATTTACCTGATGCTATTCACTCCCCTGTTATGAGTCATTTCACTTGTAACACATTTCATACAGTTCAGAGCAGGCAGGTACACATGTAGAGTAACCTTACAGTATATATTATAAGGTGTAACATATGCTGATACATTCATTTTATAGATTGCTGAATTCAGTCAAAATTTACATATAACCAAAAGAATGATAAATGCCAAATGTTTCTTCACGCTGCAAACACCTCTCAGATTTCTGAGGGCTTCTAAATGTCACACATCCTTTTTACAATCCTGCTTTACTTTGCAGCAGACATCAAATCTCTTAATGTGGCTATTTCATTTATCCTGTGAACCTCAGAAAGGAATCACAACTTTACGTCTCAATGATGTCTCAATAAATATACAAATTACAGTGCAATTACTTCAATATACTACAGCAAGACTTCAAACAGAAACGATGAAAGAGGACCCTCCCAGGTTTGTAAGCACAGCAGCAACTGCTCCCATAGGATGTTTTTTTTTACAGATTGCACTTTATTACTGTCTTTATGATTTTACTGATTTTAAGGCCCTATAAGAAGCTTAAAGCACTGCATGTTGTTTCTAACCATGTATGTGTGCACTGTTAAGTCCAGGTGCAGCCAGTGGGTTTGGTAAGATAGTTGGGAAAACTAAGATAGAGTCAGTGTTGGCTCTGTAAATAATGGGCCACATAGTGACACGAAATTCATTGGGCTGAGCTCTATAATGTGCTTTTCACACTATTTGCTGAACTTTTACAGGGTGTGATCATAGTTTGACTTGTTTAACTTGCATGATTAGTTAAAGACCCCCTAAAGAGGCATTTATTTTAAAACGTGTAAAAATGCTCTGCTATGACTATTTTTTGATTAAAATTGCTTACCTGCAAAAAAGTTGTTTAAAAAAACTCTCAAAGATACTAAAAACATGTCTATTATTTCTCCCTCATTGAAAAATTCAGGTTCTATGAATATGCATGACCTGTGCCTGGTCTCCGCAGCTGCCTGGTCTGGGTTGCTAGGTAACAGCGGTGCACGTCAGCAGGGGCAAGGGAGACTGCGATGTCAAAACACGAAGTTCACGTCAGGTTTCAAGTGCAAGCTTGTGTTTCCTCCGGGGAGTCTTTGTATTGAAATGTAAGTCGAAATGTGAATAAAGTTTATAACAAAGAAAAAAAAGATCACGAACACGCTGCGTCTGCAGGTTACAGGGCGGCAACGCTGATGCTCAGCCACCGCAACCACCCATATACACAGTACTATCTAGCTGTATATGTATATGTGAAGTCAGTATCACTATCGCGGTGAACTATTACAGCAAACAACGACATAAGCTCCTGAAAGCCCCCGCTTTCTATAACTCACAGTGTGAATTATAAAGCTCTTTAGGTGCTCACATCCAGGGGCCATGCCCAAAGTCTCTGAGTTGCTCAGTAACAGGCTGGTATCACTGTCCTTAACTGCTCCTCGCCCAAACACAGAGCAACGTCGCTGTCATCGCTGTTTAACATATGTTACTTACACCCTGTGCATGAAATGAGATGGGGGGAAAAAAATCTACAGGATTGGTTGCTAGTTTAGTGACGCATGAAAACTGACTCCAATTTGAAACACTGAATCCAGTTTTTTCAGACTCTGGTACTGAAACTGTATTTTCAAGTCTAAAATGCTCACTTATGGCGTGGATTAGCAATTTTGCTCCTGAAATGCCTTGTAGCAGAGCGCACACATTAAATTGACATGTTGATAATTAAAAAAAATATTATTTCATTTTTGGTTTATCTTAACAGGAAAATAACATCATTTTAACAGTAAAGGAAATTCATATAAAGAAATTAATCTATATTTGATCAAGTGAAATAAGGGCAAAAATCAGCAGGGGATCAAATACTTATTTTCCCCACAAATCATTATTAATCTAAGGGTTATTTAAACAGGGTGAAATAAGTTAACAAAAGATAAATCTGGGCACATTTCAAATGGCACGCTCCTCAATTGTGGAAAAAATGCTCAACTTTAAAACAATATTAATAAGACTTACATGGAGTGCAATACGGATAAGGTCAGTGTGCGTTATTTTCTCAGCAGATCCTTTCAGTTCTGCTATTCCTTCATCACTGAGGAACCTGTAGGATGAACAAAAAAGAAAAAGGTAGAATGAGAAATTGATATTGAAGTTAGCTCTGGTTTCCAGTAGTAAATCACCATGTTTAACATCAATAATGTTACAACTTTTGAAACTTTCTGCAAAGCATCTCCCCACTGCAAGTTCAATCATTTAATCACTTCAATTATAAGAAATCCTATGCTGCATAATAATTTATATTTTGCAACATAATTTAGTTATTATTCTAAAACTATTTAAAGAAAACTAAAAATACTTTCTTAATATTATACTCAGAATTGTTGGACAGATATCTTGTTTTACATACAGAACCTCAGGACAGAAGCAATGCTGCAAAGTGTTCCTGAATTTAAACTCAGCTGTGTAACAGAGCACTGGTATTTTTGACTAGCAAGAGAAAAAGAAAATTGTGAAACCTGTAAATGTTTACATTGAAGTACTCTGTTGGACCATTGTGACTGAAAGTCCTCGCTGTGTTTTTACATGTTACACGGCCATGTGTGTTTGCAACTTTCTTCTTTTTTTCTCAATGAAATCGTCACTTCAGTGAGTTTATATCCACTATTATCTCCCGACCACCACTGTGTGCAGCGTTATTACTGGACAGCAGTTCATACAAAGTGCAGCGCCAACTGTTTGTATGACGTTAATGCCATGATGCGAAGTGTGTATTAGCATAGCAGGCTAACGTTGTTTATCTCGCTAGCTCCTAGTGTGGTCAATCTTATTTTATTTGCTCTGAGTAACCCAATCAACTTGTCGCGATTTGGACTTTGTAAAATAAACTGGGAAACGCAAGTGCATAAATAAACAATATTTCATGTTATTAGCCCAAAACCCAATCAGCTAGCTCTTTGACGTTAGCTAAGATGCTAACTGACTTACCAGCCCTCTTTCGTCAGAGACTCAGTCAAATCGGTCATTTTCGTCCAAGCCGTAGATGTGTGAACAACAACACCAGCAGCAGCAGGTTTCTTTTAAATAAGCACATATGAACAGCGACTATCTAAGTCTATAATTCATATTTTCTCTTCTTGACAACGGTAACGTTAGCTAATACCCAACCAACGACCCTACGTTGTCTACGTCATCGACCGAAACGCGTTCTACAAGTATGGCGTGTCGAGAAGGTCAAAAAACAATTTTGTATTTCAGTTTCGGATTATTTTATTCCTTTAGCCTGTTCTTTTTTTATGTGTGATGGACAGTAGGCCTACATATCAGATTAGACAACCCGTTTATATAATGATAGAGAGAGGCAATTTAAAATATTACCCAGACTCCATACTCCACACTTTTGATGAGAGCCTCCTCATCTTTCTGTAGGATGTGACAGAGAAATTGTAATTGTGCAGATATGTTTTGAAAAAATGTTTTGAAGATACAAATATATTGGAATGAGGTGACAAAGAGTTATGCGTCTTGACTGGACATAATTTTGGAAGTTGAAGCTTAGTCCAGATGGGTCCACAGCATCCAAAACTGGCTGCCATGAAATCTATGAGGGAATAAAGTCTTTTCATTACCTCCTTGTACCAATCGTCTAATGTGGGAATGTTCTTATGAATCCAGAATTTGAAGATAGTCTTTCTTGCTGTTCTAACTTTTGCTTTGTGACTGTCCCTTGTGCCAGAATAGATGACTCTGACATGTTGTGTAGGCTATACCTGGTATGTAATGTAATGTAATGTAATGTAATGTAATGTAATGTAATGTAATGTAATGTATGTAAAGTTGTGTTGCCTGCTTATGTTAGGCACTAATAGCTACTACTTTGGCACAAAGAAAAGAGAAAAAAAAAGGATTATGCACTAATACTACTTTGGCACAAAGAAAAGAGAAAAAAAAGGATTATGTTTGTGTCTCTTACATAGCCATATCCCATAATTAGCTTGTGAAGTCAAATGTGAAAGAATTTTAATAAACATTTGCCTGAATATTAGGTAGGCTATTTGTTCCGGCAGCCATCCAATGTGTGTAGGTGTGTCCAAGCCTGAGCTTTAGGTCCAAGACAACTGTCAATATGATGCTCCATCAGCATCCCTCAGACTCAGGTACAGAGAAGGAATGCCCCCTATTGACAAATTGAAGCACTAGTCCCTGACTGATTGAACATGTTGGCTGGAAAGCTGTCTGAGAAATTACATTTGGACAGTTTTACCTTTGATTTTCAGTCAGTGCGCCACACTGTGGTGAGTTTTCACTTGAACCATTGATCAGCTCCCAGACAGCCTAATATGACATTGTTTACGTTTACAATTTCCATCGCCTCATTTGCAACAGCTGCATTTATTCAAAGCAACTAACCAGTGAGGGGCAGCACTATGTGATGAAAACAATTGAACTGTGATTGAACTGCAATTTACCTTGTGTTTTTTGAAGCAAAACCATCCATCCATTTCAGATTGGTTGTTTGTGAAACAAGTTTGTATTGTGAATTACTTAGTGTCAGGCAAATGATGCATTGTCCTGCAAAAGATCTGTGAAAGGAAATTACATGTCATGGTTTTGTTTTCAGTGAAAAGAAACCCAAGGCCAATGCAGATAGTTATTTCAAATGATACCACTAGATGGCAGTATATGCACATGTGTTAAAACTGCATGTTCTCCATATTCATGTTGTACAGAAGTTAAAGCATTTTATACCCAGAGGCTCCAGCAGGAGAAATAACCCCCGCACAGTAATAAAGCTTCATTGTGAGGGCAACATGCCAACCTTTCTGAGTCAGAGCCTTTACATTTAATTCACAAAACACTTGTGTCTAAACTCTTTGCCAAACAGATAATTTCAGATGCGTAGGTTTTCCACATTAATTCTGCATTTATTTCTCAAACGACTAATTGTTGTACTATACATTCTGTTTTGCATATGGTCTGTCTTGCTTTATTGTTGCTTCATTGTGCAGGGCTTTAACATAAAGTTGAAATGTGTTGTCACTGCACCAACAATCACCATAGGGGTACAACAGACATAAAACCCTGCCAGTTTTTCACAATGCTGTGTAAAACGAGAAAATATTTGAACTCTTGATCTTGACCATGAACTAGTGACTTTAGGCCACAATGTTTAAATGTGTCTGGTTGTTTATGCTGTGTGACAATGTTGCCTTGGAATAACTGCACCAATAAATCACACACAATTCAAGCAGAAAAAAACACATTCAAATTCACAAAAGGGGTTTTTCTGTGCGTGGGTTGTCTGGAAAGATCAGTAAGACACCCAAGACTATCTAGATTTCTATTATTTGGCATTTTGGATTTTTGAATTTAAATCCCTGACTGATTTGGAAGGGTAGATCTCTTATTGTCTGGTAGGATGTAAGGCACAACAGGGCCTGTTTTTGGCTAGATGAAGAGTGTTAACACGACTGGCAGCCGTGCAGACAGCCTTTCAGGGACTGAAGAACTAAAAGGTCTTTAAAGATAACAAGATTTCGAGGTTAAATTCAAAGAAAGTCAAATGTTATTTCATAAATGAAGCTGTCATTCAATGGCAACTTTTGACTTCAAGTTTTGCCTTGATAAACTATTGGAATTCAAATGTGCTCAGCAAATTCACACACAAGCCATGCACACAAATTGCACGAATCTCCAGTGTTTTAGTTTTAGTTGGACTGTGATTCACTGACAACGTGTCTCTATTGCATAGACTGAGTTGCAGCTCCTCTCTTGTAAAGAAAGACTGATAACACTTGAACAGATTATCTGTCACCTGTTATCTGTACTGTAAGATACTTGTTTTTGCTCTTTCCACTGATATCCTCCTTAAGAAAACTCTCAGTCAAACTTACAACCAACTGTTGTAACAGTGAGTGGACTAATTATCATTGAGCTCCAGTAGGCCTACTGAGGTTTAAAGGAGACTGGCATCACCCCAGCTGTCTGGAGGCACAAGGCCAGTAGAAAGGTTAATACTATGGCCTTTTACTGTAACCTATTGCCATTATTAGGTTAAATACACATTATTCTGCTCAAGAAAAAAAAGTTTCCCACACAGGATGGCTGCTGAATAACAATAACAGTTTACAAAGAGTACCCACCAATCTCTAACATCACACTACACAAAATTAATATATTTGTCAATAATTTTCATATTTCACTGACAGTAGATAAATGTTTCATACTGGTTGGCTTTACACCGAAGAACTTTCTGATACTGCATATCTTTAGAGTGCAAATTGTGTTTTCAGTGGGGCACATGGATCTCACAAAAAAAAGATTTCTGTTTGTTGCATCACACCAGATCACTGCTGTTTGCATCAGACAAGGTATTTGGGATTTTACTGAAGCTTTAGGCTTACTTTTAAATTGCCATACAAAGCTGAAAACCAACAACGTAAACAGCCCACAACAGCCAAGGAAGAAAAAGAAAAAAGAAAAAAGAGGCAGCATCAGCCACCATCAATTTATACTGCACTCCAAGCTTCACATGAAAGCCTGCCCAAAGAAAACAGGGTAACATGTTGTTGAAGGAAAGGATGGAGAGACGAGCAAAGTCTTTTCTAAAATATACTATAAATATCTGCAGAGCTGACAAGTGACTAAGGTATGATGAAGTGGCATTTTTCTCTTCTTTGATCTGATGTGCAATTTCACAATAGAGTCTCCATTTAACATAGGCCTTTGGTGAAGAAAGCGTTGGACAGTTTTAATTCCCAAAAGCAACAGTTTTTAGACTAGGTGTTAGTTGAACACTATCTGGGTCGATTTTGTTGAAGTTTTCACAGCCATAGCCTACACCGAGTCAGCAGGGTCGGCAACCTTCACTGCATGAGCTTGTTTGGTTGTTGCATGGTTACTGTTCATTAAAATATACTCTGAGGTAGGCTAATAGTTGCCGTTGCCGTTGAGTTGTAATTGTTTAGTTTTTATATATTTTAACACCAATAAGTTAATTTGTGGAGATAGCTGTGCTCTACAGCACCACTAGTCTTACTGGGGTCCACATTTAAAAACATTAGCAACAATCACTACAATCATGACTGAATAAGACAAGTCCGCAAAACCCTTAGCTACATTTAATTATTACAATACATATAAATCATCATCCTAATTAAAAACAACAACATGTATAAAATAGCCTAGCCTACTCAACTTTGTAGTGGTTTTAATAAATGCAAACACTCCTTCAAATCGAGCTTAAAACACTTCTTAATTTTTTTTTTTGATTACAATCGTTCCTACGGGAGACCCAGGTGAGAGAAAACGAACAACTCTAAAGAAGGCGAAGCAACGTCTGATTGACAGCTCGTCGGGGCCAATGAAATGCGTCTCCAACTGTAAACAGAGGGAGCTGAACGAATGCGGAAGAAGTCGTTGGAGTAGGACATTGGTCAGATCAAACATGCGGACGTGACGTCTCCTTGCGCGGGGTTGTCAAAAAAAAAATCTGCCACATAAAATTTAACCGGCAACTTACGCTCCGCTTTTACTTACCTGCAACGATAATATACCGGTAGCTGTCAATTAATGGACGGATACAATTTGCCTTAGGGAAGACAACTGTTTTTTGTTTACCGCGTGCATCTGCCGTTGGCGGAAACAGGAGCATTACGTGTCAGCGCTTAAATTGGATTAGCTCTACCTAAGTAAAGCCGTCTGTGTGTGTAGGTGAATGGGAGTTTAGCAACAAGCTAAACGGTCAAGTCAGTTTGGGAGCTTTTGAGTGGAGAAGATTAGGGAGGACAAACTGGTAATGGTTAACCAGCATTAGTTGTCCGGCCAAGTCTAGGTACCTACGGTGATGTTATAGACAAATTCAGCGTGTGTCGTCCTTTTTTTGTAGGATTTTGCTGCTAACGTTACAGACTGTCAACAGGTTAGCATCAGTGACAGCTAGAAGTGACTAGCTCTTAGTTGACATGGAGAATTATAGTCAACGGTTTGAATCCGGACGAGACAGTAAACCTCAAAAGAAGAAGGGCTCGTCAAACCACAGCACGTCATGCTACGACGAAGGAGACCGGAAACCAAAGTTTGTAAGTATTTATGGGTGTCTATGGGGTCTATGGTTGCTGCTGCCTATCTCTGACACCACCCATTCACACACCACACACGCACGCACAATGCAGTTCAAAAGCAGTAAGGTGGTAAAAAGTGGCTGCAAGAACCCAGTCTTTTTTCATGTGATGGTGAATAGATGTATGACTCTTTATTTGAATGGTGTAAGAGAGAGAGTGAAAGAGAGAATGATCAAGGGTTATTTTATTCTATTTGCAATAGCTTAAAATTATATGCCTTGGAAACTAGAGCAGTGGAACAGAGGTGGAGTTATTTCTGCCTGTGTAATGCACTTCAGAGATTGAGAAAAGGGCCTTTTTTACAGGTTCACTCTTGCATTTAGGAAAGAAAGCTTATATACCGTGGAGTCTTTTTTCATTTTTGAGTTTTTCTTCATGAACTGTGACCTTGACAGTCCATAGCTAGACATTGCTTTGCATGAGGGAAATCAAAAGGTCAAAATTAGCACAGGGTTTAGCCCTTACACTAATCCATGTGCTTCTTCCTTATACTACTACAAACAGACTGATGGTCTGTGTGTGTGGTATTTGACTGGTGTACTCTTCTGGGAGGTTATGGAGATGAAGCTATTTGAACACCAATGCTGTTATTAGGGTATTCAGTTTTGGCATCTCATTTTCAAAGCAGTCAGGCCTCTACCTCCATCCGCACGCACACACACACACGCACACACACACATTCTCCTCTCAGACGAGAAACCTGTGTATGACACAGATCTACTTAATGCACGCTCAACCTGCATTTGACCCCAGTCTTATTAGAGTGCTAGTTAATTCCTTGTCGCCACAATTTAGAGATTCTAGTCTACAATTGTTGCAAAGGTCTGTGCAGCAATGTTTTTCGGTCTAGACTGTTATTATCCACTCCCACTGATGAGCTGTTGTTGGCTAAATGTCTAATATATACTAGCTGTAATAGAGACACCTGTTCACTGAGTGAGATGAGTTTTCCGTGCTGGGCTGCAAAGTCAAACCGTTGTCTGGGCTGCGTCATTGCACAGTGTCTGTCTGAACACAGACTGAAAAACACTGTGCATACTGTGCACGAGGCTCTGTCTTAACTTGCGATGGCCATTTGTCATCATTTCCCCTCACTGTGTCTGACTGTGGCTCTTTGAAAGCAGATTTTTTTCCTTTTTTTTTGGCAGCCGGCCACAAAGCTTGTATATATTTGAATATCTCATGATAATTTTGGCAAAAAGGCACAGCATGTCTTCATATAGGAATGGATTCTCTAGTAGTAATAAGTAGCTACAATCTTAAAGATAAAGATAACAAATATTGATACCAAATAGCATCTGTTGGAGGATATGATAAGATTAAAGGAGAATTCCGGCCATTTTTGACCCCTAAATCGTTTTCCTGATGGTCACCCAGAGTCAGGGTCAAAAAATGGGACTAAAATTGATGCAGGCAAACCGGAGTTACACCGTGGCTATATGGTGCTTGGGACAAATATCTATGGTACATGACTCGAATCCTTACGAGACACCACTGAACTAATATAGTGTACAGTATAAACAGTATAAACTTTGTGTTTTTGCATGATGATTTCTTTACAAAAATAAACGGTCGGAGATATTATGGACATTACCACTGCACTGCTCGACCATTTATTTTTGTAAATAAATCATCACAACAAGGAAAAAGTGTTTGTTTCTGTGGCGGGGAGAGCAGGCGCTCTGCGATCGGATAGTAATGTCTTCCCAGGATGTTTTAGAGTGTTGCTCCCGGTTGCTCCCTGACACATCAGCTGAGCATAATCGCAGCCTGTGTGTTACAAGATCGTGTTTTATCATATCGCAGTATAATTGCAAACTATAGGCTACTGCAAAAACATTAATCATTTAGCCTGTGCAGGTGACATGTAACTTATCTTTCGTTTGAATGTTTTCAGTTTTTCTTTTTTCCTTTTCCTCATGTCGCGCCTCCCCTCAAACTCTCTGGCACCCCCCAAGGGAGGCGCACCTCACACTTTGAAAACCCCTGGTTTATACTATATGAGTTCAGTGGCGTCTCATAAGGATTCCAGTCATGTACCATAGATATTTGATTGATATTGAATTGCTCCCATGGGTTAGCGTTGTCGCTATCCTGAGCCAGTGTAACGGAGGTCCGCGGGTGTGCCACAGTCATGAGGGACCAGTAAGGTGAAGTGACAGGTTGTGGCAGTAGCGGTACCGGAAGTAAACTCACTCGCCCATAAAAGACGTGCTAACCAACTTGCCAAGCGGTTGTCAACCTCTTGGCGAAGCAGTTAGCATTGTCGCTTCCGGTGCGGGAGGTCGTGAGATCGATCCTCACTCAGGGCAAGTCCGAACCAAACAACATCGGTCACACCAGGTAGCCATGGCGAAACCCCAATTTGCTGTTTTTTGCTCCCCCCAACACTGGGTGACCATCCGGAAAATGATTTAGGGGTCAAAAATGGCTGGAATTCTCCTTTAAGCTTGAGACAATAACACAACAGCCACCCAACTTAGATACATCAAGAGTCCCTGAAGTCACTTTTTGAAAATAGCAAAGAGTAGTGTTTTTATATCCCCTGTTATCAGTCAGTTCATCAGAATGTGGATGAATATCGTGTAGATCCATAACAACAATTTAACCTTGAACTCAAAAAGTAATATTTAACTTTGGAAACATTTCAACAGAATAGTTTTTGTCTCATGGTCACTCACTCACTGGCAGTGGCTGGGCTCAGCCTTTCAACAGTCCTTCACTCCATGGACGTGATCAGGGGATGGAGTTTTCACAGTTGCCATGGAGATGATGCGAATATTATGGAACTTAGCCCCCGTCTTGTTAATGGATGGTCTTTTGCTTAGATTGAGACCCTTCAAACAGGTTGGCAAGACCTGTCCAACCTGTATTTCATTATTGAAAGATTGTTTTGTTTTTTTGCATTTGGCCTCTTTTGACAGTGAAGAAAGAGAAGGAGAGAGGGGGGGGGGGTTGCTTCCATTACTCCTCTGGATCCTCTCACTTTATTTCTTGAATGTGATGACAAGAGCTCTCTTCATGACCTCCATCTGTTGACGATGACTCTGAGATTAGTGTATATCTGAAAACCCTGGGGGAAAAAAATCTACCGTTAACAGTTGAGACTGTTTTGTGAAAACGTGCCACATACTCCAGATTTTAACTGCGTGGCTTTTTAAAAATAAATAACTAAATAAATTTTTTTTTTTTTAATGACTGGCATAGGAAGTGTTGTGTATGTGCTGAAAAAACTTACCAAGATGTTTTTTGAGCTGTTGATTTACTCTTGACAGCACAGCACCTTTCTTTCTTTCCTTTTTTTTTTTTTTAACTGCTGTCAACAAGAGTAAAAAGCAACCTGAGTGGAGCTCCACATTTTCACTCAAGTTGACATAAGTGCTAGTTATTGCTTTGGTTCTGCTTTTAATATACACTAACCAAACAGCAGCAGCCAAGTACACGGAGGCCAGGCTGTTGAATTTCGAAAAAAGAAGTAGGCCTACTCTTCTTGTGGGTTTGTTATTAGAAAAACACAATCAAACAACATAATCTCACTGATAGAAGCAAAAATGGCATGTGTCTGAGAAATGACAGATTAGTCCCCCCTCTCTCATCAAATTGGTCCTTATAAATCAAATCAAATCAAATCAAACTTTATTTATATAGCACTTTTCATACATAAACAATGTAACACAAAGTGCTTATATTATATAACATAAATCTAATATACTGTTATTGAAATAACATGAAAAACACAATTCCTATTTGTCATAGTGAACTGGTCACTGATTTATTTAGTTGACAGTCATCTCAATAGGTGGCACTACAGTCCCACAATAGTTTCTCTAATTGATAGAAAGTAGATTTTCCCCTTGAATGCCATTTTAATGACATGGTAATACAGTGTGTTAGTGTTCTCTGTCAGTGCTATTTTTGTAAGTAGGTAAAACTGTGACCGTTGATTGTCACCTCCAGAATCAAGTTATTGTCACTTTAAACACTGATCAGACTTTATGGTCTCATGAATGTAGTTGGTGTTTTTGTATTTTTGTTCTATATTGCTCATTTTTGTAGAGGATTTTAGTGATATTATTAGTGAGTTTAGGGGCTCGGATTGGATAAGAGACTGTGAATGATCACAAGTGAGGCACTAATTACCTACTCTTTAAATTTTTTTTTTTTTTTTTTAACACCCTTTAGCATAAAAACATCTGAAACTGAGGTGATTGGGACAAACAAAATATGACTGGTAGAAAATGTGGATTTTTCTCCCCACCAAAACCAATTTCTCTTTTTAATTTGTTGAAGCTACTTTGCTGGGTGGCACTTTGGTCAGTGCCTATTGATTCGGATGGAAGTCCTGATATCATGCAGTTGTTTGCACTGATAACTGAGGATGAGGACATAATTTGTTACTTCTATTAGGGCCGACCTAATTCCCACAGTAATCCTGAGTACTGATCAACATAAAATAAAACATTTCGGTACCCGAAGCACCCTCGTGAAGTGGTCGTGGAGTGTCTGGCTCACGCCAAGACAAAATGTGTAAAATTTCCGATCAAATTTCCTTGTAGAGCTGTACCACTTTGCTCTGTCTCTCACAAACACATTGACAACAGAGCTGTCTTTTCTAACTTGACCAGACATGCTGGTTCGGGCAGAGAATTGACTTGGGCCACGCCAGGTCTGGGCGTCAACAACCTGGGCTGGGTTGGTTTTTAAAGATTTTCAGGCCCATTGAGAACTCTACTGTCTGTGAATACAGAATACTGTATTGCCGTTCAGGAAGATCCCTCGTTATGCTGGCTTTACTTGCTTACACTAAACCATAACAGTGAATAATCAAAGTTCAGAGGATTTTACTATTTTTTTAAAATAAACAAAAGAACTAAATATTAAATTACCACACACAAAAAAGTACTGAAATCAGGTAGCGTTGCGTACGGTTCCCAGGAACTGAGTATCGGTATTGCATCAGTTTAAATGATAACTAACCATGCATTATCCACGAGTATTATTTATGGGTAAAGTTTTTTGCAGGAACGTAAAGTCCTGATTTAAAAGTCCATAGTTTCAAAGTTTGCTTGTCCATAATAAAGTGCAGTGCCATTGTTCCATTCATTGGCGAAAGTGATTTCCCTTGTGATAAGTGCAGCCCCTCTGAGTGTGGGCAGTTGCATGACAAAAAAAAGAGAAAGACATGAGGACTTGGCAGTAAAGTTAATGAATGGTCCAAAGACAGAGAGATAAAGCTTTTAAAAATCTCATGTGTAAGGATGCTGTCTGCTTTTGAGTTGGGGCTGGGGCTCTTGTAACTTTAGTTTTTATTCCTCTTCTGTCTCGTCTCTGTTGTGGATTGCATGTGCAGTGTTTTCTAAATTAGCATTTTCTCTACCAGCGGTGGGTTACTTGTCTCAGTTAATTGAAAAAGATGCTATCACAGTTTAATTAAATGAACAGGGTGATAGCAGAAAGTAAAATGAATTCACTGACATTTACAAATTAACGTTGTTTGGCTGTCCTATTTTGTCCATTACAAAAAAAAAGGAAAGAAAAGAATTTGCTATTGTAGAATCTTGAAAAAAAAACACAGAGCCATTTCCAGTTAACTGGCTTCCCCTGTGGCTTGGTTTATGTAAACTGTATGTAACAACTTTACCTGATGCTTTTGATTGTTTTGATGTTTTATACTCGCCAGGCAAAGCGCTCCATTAGCTCCTTTAAGCCAGCCAATCTTTTTAATCTGTCGGTCCCATTGGCAGTCCGCTCTGCTTGGTCACTTTGATCCTTTTGTTTTCTCTGTTTGTTGCTGTTGGGACCGTTCAATATGAGTTCAGGTTTAAGCCTTACCTTTGTCTACAGCTTCGAGTGTGACTGTGGATGGGTGGTGGTGAGATGTTACTACACGTAGACTATTGATTCATCTGCACTTTGTCACTAAAAGTCAGAAAACGGTGACAGAAGAACTGTAGAAAATCTCCCCATTCTAAGAAGTAAGAACCAAATAGTCTTTGCTTAAATGTCACAACTAAATGATTAATTGATTATTAAATCTTTTGTTAATCAACAGTTGATTACTTAATTATTTCAGCCTTACTCATGCAAAGTCATGCTGTTCTAGATTTGAATATATGCGTACTTACAAAGTTTTTCTTCAGCTCTCAGCTGGTTTTTGTTCCTGGCTGAGTGCCATCTATTCTGCAGCTGCTCTGTTCTGTTGTGTGGAGTTTCCATTGCCCTTTTGCTCTGACAGTGAAGATGCTGATTGTTTGATGTTATTGAAATGCAACAAAGAGATGCTTCTGTCAGTCATCCTGCAAGGACTTAAACAGACAGAATAAATTACTGGATGACTGTTTATTTACACTGTAGCGGTCTTTGTTATGACTTGGACAGTTTTGTACCAATATTTGACAGGCTGGATTAAAAAGAGCAATGGGCCTCATATGGCCCACAGGCCTTAGTTTGCCCATGCCATACGGCTGAAGGAAGCCTACAGTCCCACAGTTAATCACAATGTAATTGCATTATAGCAAATAGTGTCACACCCTTGTTGGACATTTTTAGCGCCTTAGATGTTGTGTTGAACCAGAGATGCCCCTGCCAACAAGCACATGGTTGTTTGGTACAAGACTCATCAAAATCACATCATAGATGGATTTCTACTGTATATTTTTCAAGTGTACGGTAAATGAAAAACAAAATTTACAATTCAAACAGGAAATGCAATCACATACTACGATCACAATATCTGCCCACATGATTGCATATGATGTGTTTTTGCATATCGTGCAGCCCGTGTCAAACATGTATGCAATTTATGCCATCTATAAAATAAAAATACTAGTATCAATCAAGTTCACTCATAGATGACTGTTATCAGTACTGAAGATTGTAGTAAATGGAGCACCTTTATATTCTCACCTGTACCTGTAGTCTATAATAACTCAGAATAGTCAATATCGAATTATTGCAGATCATCCCAGTTTTGATGCTTGAAGGACTCTTTGTCGGGCAGAAGTTTGAATTCTATTGTTGTCTTTTCATGTACTGGCTTCCTGTTCTTTATTAGGATTATGACGTTGGCCTTTTCGACTCTTTTTGTTACCTCTTGGAAGTGCAGGTGGTGGCTACCTCCCAAGAAGTCTTCCAAAAAAACCCAAAACAAGCAAATCAACTGGAGCAGAAAAAAGCAGAACAGAAAACTTGCTTGGCAACATGACAATAATGGCCAAATGCCAAATCCCCCTCCATTGCACAAGTGGATCCTTCTTTTCAATCTGCAAACAGGAAATGGAAGAAAAGCTCCTTCAAGGCAGCTATTTGATTTAAATGACAAGTGTTTTTGATATTGACGAATGTGACACTCACTGGGTACCCTAAAAGGATTTTTGTGTTTGGAAACTTGTGAATAAAAACACAGAAAGTGTTATGACAGTGACACAGTTTTGTTTTTTTTACATTGGCATTGTACATTTTTGTTTTTGGCTCTCTACTTCGCTTTCTGCCTTTTTTTCGTTTTGAATTTCAAAGTAAGTGAAACAGACTGGAGACAAAACAACACAGTCATTTTATCCTTTCAGACTGCAGCAGCATACCTTTCTCTCCTGATAGAACAAGAAGTAAACACTACAGATTTAACCTGTTAAATCTCTAGTTCAAAAAATGAAGGCTCAAAGGTTGGCAATAAATGACACGACAGGGCTAAAATCTTCTTTCTTTTCAATATATAATGCAGTTTCTTAATGTGTCCTGATTTGTTTTTTTCTGTCCCTCCTTCTGTAGCACTTACCCTTTAAAAACATCACAGACGATGTGGTAAGATTTGAGAAATTGGTGCTTTTTCTTCTCTCGGTTTGCCAGTCTGTGCAACATCTAACATCACTTAACTTAAAATCATCTAGTCTTCTTTTGAGTGGCAATACAATTGGTCTTCATTTTATTTCAATTCATTCACATCATAGTGCACGCGCTGCTTTTTCTCACCAACTAATGTCCTTGTCACCTCTATGTGTTATCTAGATGGCACTCTTCTCAACATGTGTCTAACAGATGTTCTTAGTAGGTGCTTTGTTCACACAGTTCACACTAATAGTGTTGTTTTTCTAACTAATAACTCATTATTTGTTTCATTTACTTCTAGTGTATGCAGAGAACCTAACAGCTTTTATCCATAACAACTTGGCAATGGTAATTCCTGTGTGGTTTTCTCTCTTGTAATTTGTGCTCTCTGTTGTTTCCGCAGCTTGACAGATTTGCCAGTATTCGGATTCCTGGTAGTAAGAAGGAGCGCCCTCCCTTATCGCACTCCAAACACAATACGAATGATTGGTCCATTTCTTCATCATCCACCTCACATCAGTTTGAGGAACTGTCATCCAAGATCACCTCGGAAAAAGAAATCTTGGCTCTGTTTGAAAAGATGATGGTATGTGGTTTTGTCATTGAACAATATTATCAATATTTTTCTTTGAAAAACAATAGAGCAGCTTGACATGTCAATGAGTGGTAAAGATATGGAGAAAGATTTTTAGAAGAGGTGCAACAGGGGAAGGCAATCATTACGTTTTGAATATTTTTTGAATGTGTTATTGTATTTACATAGAAATTGAGGAAATCAATAAAAGCAAAATATAGTTTTTCTTTCTTTTTTTTTTTAGGAAGATTGTTTTTATTTTCTGCATAAGAAAAAAACATTACAGACAAAGCCTTCGGTTGAGAAATAGTTTTATGACAATGGGCATTTATTCACATTTTATATCCTTCCTTTTTTTTTTTCCATTTCAGGAGGACATGAATTTGAATGAAGAAAAAAAGACTCCTCTGAGAGAAAAGGACCTGAACACGAAGAGGGAGATGGTCATCCAGTACATTTTCACTGCCTCTAAAACTGTAAGTATTTTGGATATTTTACACTGTATTCTAGGCACATATCATTCATTAGGTTTTTAATGAAAGATTATGTCTCACATGGGACAACCAGATTGGAACGTACATGGGTTTAATTATTTAATATTGAATTGATTATAAATAAGCAGGTAAATTGGTTTTCAAGCAGGTTCTCACTTTTTTGTGCTGACGCTTGCGAAAACACTTGTAATATGTACAGTAAGAATGTACAGATTCTTAATTGATAATGTATGTTATTACCATGCACGTTTTAATACTTAGATTTTGTGTATGTGCGTTTACTGTGGTTGATCAAAGTTACAGGTTTTTCTTTTCTTTCGTAGCTGACAGACAGATCTTGACAGAGTGTGATAAAAGTGTCGGTGTTTGTTCAGAGAAATGGTTTCTCTCCCACATCAAAAAACTCTGTGCTTTACATTCTTTTCTCTTATTAAGAATTTAATCCTGCTGAAAGACCACAATTTGCTAGTGATGCTTCATTAAATATCTGGCCCAGAGCGTGACCACAGTTAATATGAGCTCAGTCTGATATTTAATTTGAAGAAAAACGGAGGCACAGCTTACCTGAGGTGTTTGTTTTTTGTTTATTTTATTGTAACAGAAGCTTGTGATTAAACCTTCCTGTCCGAGGGCAACCCCCCCTCCCCTAACTTAAATACATTGTTGTTAACAAATCACAGATATTATCCAGTTTAGTTATCTCACATGACGGTGCAGAAAAACTCAACTCCCCCTAGCATGTCGTTTGTTTGGTTTTTAGAAAAGGTGGTCGGGTTAACAAGGTGGCACAGGGTCTTGCAAAGAAGTGTTGCATAAATGGACATAAACAGAGATCCCTCCAAAGTTGCCTGAGGCTGTCTGCCTCTAGTTACCATGGGGACCAGTCTGTTTATATGCCTGCATTTGTTTACCTGCATGAGAAAAGGATGCAGCCACAGGCCAGATGGTGATGAATTAAAATCAATGAAAAACACCAGTTTTATCAAATGCAGCATGAGATGTGGTAAACTGGACATTCAGAGAAGGATATTGACACACAGGCATTTCCATAAGGTAACCCTGTCCCTAATGAGTTAATATATTTATGTATCACTAAGACATTTAGTTGGCTAGGTTTCATTTTGCTTTCAGGTCTTTAAGTGTAGACCGTTGTCAAATTATTTGTGACCAACAAGATGCAGCAAATATTTGCCCTTTAAAAATCAATATCACATCCTTATGCACTTGTTGTGCTGTATTAGCACTATGCTGTATTAACTATGCTATTATTATTACAGTTGAACCAGAAAAAATTCCTTGACTCGAGTCAGTGAAGGTTTCCATTCAAAACCAAAACAACTCAGACTTTTGGTTGACACACCCTTCTCCGCCACAAGACGGTTTTGCCAATTAACCTTTAATACTACATGCTGAATTGATGTATGTCCCTTTGCTGACATAATCAAGTGTGGGTTCTGGCTCGCAAATCTGGTGAATAGTGTTGTAGAGAAACAACTGTCATGCATTTTGTTACACAAAATAATTGCTGACCTTTTACCAGTGTGTTGTGTAGGAGCAGGTGCCTTGAAATAACTATTGTGCTACTTGGAGGCCACTGTTGATTTCTCTGCAGGAATATGTGTTTTAGCTAGTTTACGTTTATAACATAGAGAAATATTTTTAAAGAAATGTGTCCCTTTAGTCTAGGCTGACTATAAGAGTAATATAATATATCACTATAACTGGGGATGGAT
Source organism: Decapterus maruadsi (assembly GCA_030347415.2). NCBI lineage: Eukaryota > Metazoa > Chordata > Actinopteri > Carangiformes > Carangidae > Decapterus > Decapterus maruadsi. Next base: position 27,930,691 of record CM064900.1, read on the forward strand.
GGCAATGGCAAATTATAGGTCATTGAAACAGTAGTCATTAAAATAATGTTCAGCGTTCCTTTTTCCAAAGTGGTCTTATTTGCAAAGATAGGCACACATTACACATTTTTAAGTCTCAGGGGGACTCGGAGCTTTGGCTGAGCAGAGTAAGTACTCTGAGAGTCTGTGCACAGTGAGACAGAAGGATCAAGGCACCATGGCCCTGCTCCATTTCCCTGTCCTGTTGTGAGGAGAAAAACATGGAGAGCCCAATAGAAAGGGTGACTCAGATGGGGAAGCAATGGGGGGAAGAAAAGATTCTCCATTACCATCATTGTCCCAGACACTGTGATTTGAAAAAAAGTGGAAATGGCTGTGAATGAATAGATTGTCACAGGGGAATGTGATAAGAGGACACCAATGTATGAAGATTCCTACTCGTTTGACCTTAAATAACAATAGCTCACTGTTGTGGACCCTCCATGGTTTCTAGTGCAGTGCAGTTTTTCAACACAACACAAAAAAAACAACATATATTGTGCAATGTGTGTGTATTTACATGTTGAAAACTGACAGTATAAATTGTTGTCAAATTGAAAGAATTGGAAATGCAGAGATGGAAGGACTGAAAGACACTCCCAGGGCCACTCCTGCAGCAGATAATAGGGAAGGAGTTGCAGGTCGGTCGGCCACTCTGATGTTAGCAGTGGGCAAAACAGGCTGCCAGCGACGTTGCTTTCAAGAGGCCAGGTGCGCCTGTTGCTGCCATGAGCAGCGCTGACGGTGCGCTCACTGATGAAGACCTCAGAAATCCTGGGAAACAAACAGGCCTGGTCATCTTGTCTCCCCAGGACACCGGTCATCATGTCTCACCAGGACTCTCTTGGCTGTAATTGGTGAAATTGCTACGGCGACAAAGCAAGACACACATGCTGCACACGTGAGCCGACGCTGGTGATGCCAAGAAAAGAGTCGCAATCACGAGTGAACATGGTGGTTGGTGATAACACTGGAGGGTGGTGCTGTTGTCAAGAGGGGCTGGATTCATAGGACTTGTACCTGTTCAAACCTCACTGGGGTAAAACAGTGGTGAGGTTCATTAGAGGTTGGGGGCGCACACTTAAAAATAAAGTCACTTTTCCAGTAGGTTCAAATCAAGCTGCTCAGTTGCTGTCACATGAGACGTCAAACAGAGCTGATAATGATTTCTGCTTATTCAGCATGCACATAAAGATTTGACGTATGTTCCTAGGGATGCTTTTGATCATTATAAGGAACACACTTTGATGATTTTGAGGCTTTTTTAGGTGTTTTCTTTTATTATTAGTTGTTGGGGTAAACATTATAGATAGGGGTTTAAGATATCAGGGGAGAAACAAACTGGGCATAGTTCCATTGTTTTGGCAGCCTGCGAGGATTAGGGATTATTTATTCCTACTGGTACAGATGCAGGCTGGTTTCTGAGGCCTTTGATGAATCAAAAAACCTACTGAACGATATGCTACTTTCTGGCTTTAGTGCAGCTTGAATCAGTGAAGCTTTCTTTCTCCACCTCTTATCTCCTCCATGGTCTGATATAAGGGAAAAGAGCGAAGCTTTTCAGCACCAGAGAGCTAGTTTTGAAGCCATAACTGACCACATGATCAAATGTTCGGCCGACTTTATGAATAGTTTCATCATGTTGAAAATATTACAAGCAAGCTTTCATTTCCAGCAGCCACTGCAGCAAAAGCTGTCCCAAGTTTAATAGGCTGGCTTTGTATGTTTCTTTGCAAATGCATCACAAATATATATATAAACTGTCAGAAGAGGGGATGATGAAAGGATGTTATGCTGCCTTTTCATTTTTATTAGTTAATGATAGCAAGGTAGAAAAATTAATTTACCGTTCACCGTACCACTCAGAGGCTACCGGCAGCTACCGGCAACTTTCATCAAGGTGGAATGTGTTCTTATGTGTGTGGTGGTAAAAACTTAATGGATTTTTTGATGATCCACTGGTCCACCACCAACATGAGGCCTTACTGGGATTTATCCTGCTGTACCCAATGGTCAGGCCAAACATGAAGGGTTTTGTTTGTACTTTGGTGCTGCAGGGAGTGTGGTAGGCTGGTGGTCACACAACAGATTTATAAATTGTTCTCCCTGTCTTCTGTTTCTTTAATTTCTCTCTTTCTCTTCATCTTGCTTTGTCTGGATATTGCAAGTACCAGTAAAACCATTGGTGAAACAATCCAAATTCAGTGCATGTCTGACATTTGACCTTCTTTATTTTTTCATGTGAGTGTTGTGTGGGAGATGATACATATCTCAGTTATTGTTAAGATATGTAAACTTTGAACCATCATGAAAATATCTTATATTCTGCGATCCTTGTTATAATTTTTGAATTAATAACTTCATTAATAACCAGTTTACATTTTGAGGGGTCACAATGACCCTGACCTCTGACCACTGACATCTATAAAAGAAATTTCCTCAAGGCATTCCTCAGATGATGTGTTCACAAGAGGGACCATACCATGATTCAAAACAGAACATACTGTACATACATACACGCATCTCACAGGGATTATAATTATAGATTTGATTGAGCATAATAAAGAGAGATGTACACAGTACTGGAGAGGAATCTGTACTTTCACAAATTTGAACTTTTGCACTTTTTGACTGTTGATGACATTGGGCCTTTTCAGTCTGGTATTGACTATTAACATCTTTTGACCTTATGTCTCTTTCTTCCAGGGGGCCTTAAGAAGCAGCCATCAGATATCTCCACAGGAATTTCTAGGAGAGCTGAAGTCAGGGGTGATGGACGAACGCCTGTTTGCCTGTCTCGACTCATTGCGCGTGTCCCTTACCAGCAACCCTGTCAGGTACAGTACAATGATTATGACAGAAAAAATGTCTTTACTGATGCCCCGACAGTCTTTGGTAAATCTTTCTCTTAATAATTACACAGCCAGTTTGATGGGGTCATCATCACAGGGCATGTTTTATTATGTTTTATGTTTATATCTTATCTTTCCCTTTTCAAATTTGTATTACTTAATGAAAACAAATTGAAATTTCATATTGCTTTGATATAATGAAATGAAAGGATTCAAATAAGACATTAAAAAACTTGTACAGAGTGACAAAATAGACAAAATAAACAGCTACTGCTCGCATATCCCGAACCTTGGAGGTTGTGTCTATTAAGACAATCCACGCAGAGATGTGAATCATAGTTGTGACAAATTGAAAATGCGTCAGCAGGAGCAAAACACCATAACTTGATTATTAAATTCATTTTTAGTCCGAGGGAATGTGTTCAAACTGCTTCTGCCCACTGTGAGCAACAGAGAGTTGTGTTGATGAATTGTTTCTGCACTGTCTTGATGCATGATCATGTGCAGCTGACTTTATATAGTAGCCCTCAGTTTGCTCTAGCAGAGTTTCTCATTGTTTGTGTTGAATTAGGTGTACATTAAAACTTAGAGGTCCCCCAGCTGTCAGCTGCTGTAGTTGCGCGCAAGGACAAATGGATAAGACTTAATGAAGTCTGAATGCTGATACATCTTCTCTGCTGTTGGGAATGTTCAGTTCAGCTTTTGGGACTGAAAACCGACGCTAGCCAACCATTAACTGTGAGAATACCAGAATACCAGCTCAACTGTTTAACTTATAATATTAATTGTTCAAAGTTCTTCTTATTGTGTTTTTAATGATAAAGTGGTTAATTAGGAACAACCATTTAAACCAGTCCATTATGGGTGTGGGCACACTGTCATGGACACTCTCTGTTCAGGTACTCCTAAAACGAATCTCCTTCTCAACCCAGACTTCTGTTTATTTGTTAATAAATATTTTGATTTGTTGGCAGGTTTTGCATGCAGTGTTTATCCCTGTCAGTATTTCTTTCTTTCTTTCTTTTTTTAAAAGAAATGACAGTTATGTAATTTTCATATATAATCCCTTACACGTCTCTCATCACTTGTCCACTTGATGTACACATTATTTTGCTTGGATGCATGTCAGAGTTCACTGTCAGGCCATAATCATAGGTTTTATTTTCATAAGTAAATGGACAGGAAGGCTAGTTTTTGTGTCACAATGCTGGAATCGAAAGAAAAATAATATTTCCTGCCAGTATGAAGTAAATCTGGTTCTGTAACTTGCGGGGGGAGATGGGATGTTCCTTTGGTGCTGTCTAAGCCACACTGACAGGCTGATCCATGGCAGTCTTGTTTTGGTTGTCTCCATCTCTTAGATTTAAATTGTTGCTCTGGGGCTCTCTCTGTCTGAGGTTGGGGATGAGCAAGTTTGTTTCACATTATCATATACTCTGCCAGAGCCACTTTAAAGGCAGTCAAAAAAACCTGAGCATAAATATTTAGTCTTCTTTGACTTCCTAAAACCACCACCACCTCCATATATGATTTATTGGGATCACAGTAAACCATTTTCATGATTGATGTCATGGGTCCATACATAGGTTGGGTTTAATAGGATCTCAGTGCCCCTCAACACTCAACACAGTGCATTTCTAGTTCTGTCATGTTGTTTATGGCAGATTGAGGATGGCTGTGCTCTTGCATCATCTTACGGGCTCTCTCACCTTGTATTTCATCCCAAATCTTTTCTGTTTGCTGTTTGTTGTTCTTTTGAACCAAAGAGACAATACACTACATCAGAAGTCCGTAACCTTTTTCATATCTGGTGCCAGTTTTTAAAAGCTGAACTTCAATACGATGGCAGGGGTAAAAAAAAAAAAAAATTGACCTATTAAAAAAAAACAAAAAAACTTGTGTGTCAGTCTGTTCTCAAGCACCTTCCCAAACTTAACATGCATCACCTGGCACTAAGCTCTGTCTTTCTGGTGCCTCTTTGTGCTATTCATTTCAGGAAACTGATGGACAATTATCAGCCAGTTTGTTCTGACGTTTGCTATTAGCTATTGGAAATAACTGAGTGTGAAAATAACTGTATATGGAGAATAGGAAGAAAATATTTATTTAAAAACTGCAGTTTTTTATATATAGGATTAATGCAGTCTAGACTAGCACACAATACTTTATCCCTTGAATCTATCCATCAAACCAGCCTTTGGGACTGGTAAAGATTATTCTGTGCTTCTTCTTTCTTATAGCCTTTTCCTCTAAACCAGCTTGAATGAAAATTAGTTTATTCATATGTTGTTAACACAGCTGGAGCCTCTCTTCTCAGCCTTCTCACAGCTAATAAAGCCTTTCCAACTGCCAGGTTCATCTTTTTGACTTTGCATGTGAAAGCGCTCCCACCCACCACTACTGTCTCCCACCTACTTGCACAATAAAGTGATTGCACATGGATGTAGGAGTAAAAGAACTGAGACTTCATTATATTTTGTAGAACCTCTTCAGCACTACAGCTTCTTACAAGAGCCTCTTACAAGAGCCTCACTTTGGTTTTGATTAGAATAAATGACATTAGCAAAAATGCACAAACACGGCCAAGGACTGATGAGCTTCAGAAGTTGAGTTGGGGCTAAATATGCTCAAGTAGTAATTTTGTAAAAATGATAAATATGATGCAATACTGTATGTTTGTCTCTTAACCTTTTCAATTATCAAAATGACACATTTGCAAGATTAAAATAAATCATTTTAAAAGAAAATGAGAGGAATACAGATAAAACTGAAAATGGAAACAAAACAAAACTATCTGCCTCATTTTGTGATATAAATTTAAAAAAACCATACGTCAGTATTTTTAGGCTGAATGGTGATAGATGATAAAAATCTTACACGAACTGGGCTAAATTTTAAATCTTGTATTTCAAAGTCACATGTGAGTTGTCAAACGGCTTTATTTAAACAAAACTGACCATCAAAATGAAATGGATTTCCTTCTCTTGACATGTACAGCTGCCAAACAACAAAATCACCAACAAAAAATGAAAATAAAACAAAAATAACAGTTCCAGCATATACCGTACTGTAAGTATTATATAGAATGATATTGGGCCCATATTAGATAAAAGCAGATCCATGTCTGAAAAGTGATAGTGATGACTGGATTTCTCTTTATAAACTGACTTCTAAGATAGCACACGTTATCTAACACAACACTGATAGAAAATGAATTGTCTCATTTTGACCGGCCTTCCAATCAAACATATACAGTGTATCTTACATATAAATTGGATAAATAATTGCTGATGATAGCTCAAGTCATGGCAGTTCCATAAACCAGCAACAGTATGCTTAGCGACTGCTGCGGTTGATGGTACCGTCCCAGGTAAAATGTGACCTGTTACAGCCTTTGACGTTTGAAGAAATAACCACAACAGAGCAGACGGTCAGGATCATGTTTCATAACATAGTTTAGCTTGAACATTAATCTGCTTTGGCTAGAAACAGTGGGTGTTTCTATCTAATAAGAACCATTACAGTCCAGAGTCGTGGGACTGATTTCGCATGCCACTGTCTTGATGTTGATCACTGTCACTTTCTACAGTAGTCACTGCTTTACCAGCAACTCTCACTCGGTGCCCCCATCCAATGTCAGCTAGTTGTATTCTGCTTGTATGCACTGACAGACTCATATGCTCGCTCATCATGTTCCCTTTGTCAGAGCAGACAGACATAGAGGTAATTTGCTACTTCCTGCAGCTCCACAGTCTGACGCTGTGGTGCTTGCTTCTGACCCTTGTGTACCGTACTCACCTTGCCTATTCCATCTCTCTCATCTTTTTGCAAGGAGAGGCCACGTTACTGGCCCACAGGACCAGCAAGGCTACAGGATGTAATTGTATTAAATGGATTTGATAAATGGATCTGACAAACAAGTGGAAATTGGTTTTTGATATTATATTAAAACTGACCTTCAGGTTTAAGGCCTTAGATTTTTTTTTTCAGTTTAGCAGCTGTAGAGAGAAGCAGAGTTTAGTATTCCACCTACTTACGCCAATGTTTTTAATAAACCTTGGCTGCTCCTCCTGCCTCTCATACACCTACAGTACCACCCATGTGCTGCACAGACGTTCACAGTTCTTTAAAAGCAGTCTGTGATTTTCATCATCAGTATAGTATACCCTCAAATTACTGATTTTCATCATCAGTACCCTCAAATTACTGATTTCCATCATCAGTACCCTCAAATTACTTATTACTTACCTCTAGTGCTACTCTACAAGGGAGAACCACTAAAATCCAATCCAAATCAACAGCTTTTCAAACTTCAGATTTCTACATTCTACAAAGGTAGCAATGTTCAGTCTGATTAACAGGAAGTTTAATCAAGTATACTGTACATTTAGTTCTGAGGTTGTTTTTTGCAGTGATGATGAAGTGGTTGACATGACTACGTAATGTTGGAGGTGTTTCAAATGTTCTGCCAAATCCATGTACCAACAGGGGGGATTTAAAAGAACTACTCGATTTTGATATGATGTGAAGTACTTTAAGATTTCAAAGTTGGAGAAAGTTGTACTTTATTATTCTTTCGTATTACATTTACATTTTTATTCATATTTCTGAATATATAAATTCATAGGTTTTGCATTCATAGGTTTCTCCAAGATGACAAAAATAGTCATTTACAATTATCCCCTCCCTCCCTCCTGTCCTGTCCTCATAGCAAAGCAGCAAACAGGAAAAAAAAACAATAGCAGTAAGAGACCATCAAATACAAAATGGGTAGTGGCTTTAAGTACAAAAACAAATTAAACCAAATGTAGCTGCAAGCAGCAATATTTGAAATCCCTGCATGTCACATGTTGGCACAGATGGCCTTGTCAGATAAAGCACAAGCCTGTGTCAAGGTGATGTGTATAGAGTTCCAGCACCACCAGGTAAAAGCTGAATTTGACAGCAGGTAAGTCTGTTGTGCCTCTGGCAGGACCTGAAACCTGGTCACCACAAACTACTGGGTCCCAATTAAAGGCAGTTGTTGGCTAATGTCACTGTGGCACTTCAATGCCACGTATGCACATCAAGTTTGGCAAGATAAGGCACCCAACCCTGTGTGCAATGTCACAATTCATTCCATGGCAACAACACTACCTTTGTACATGGAGTATGGGAGTGTGTACAGTATGTACGTCTGTAAGCCGCGATTGTCAAGGTCTTTACATAGCCCAGAAGAGTTGTCCATAAGGTTCTCAGTGATCGTTTCATTAAAATAAATTAATACATCCTTGATCCATCTATTATGAGTGGCAGCATATGTTTCCATTTCAGTAAGAAAGTAAGAAGCAGGAGATGTTAAAAGATGGAGTGAAATGTCGAGGCCAAATACATCACTTTTCACTGGAAGCATGAATTCTGATCACATACTTTCAATGAAAATAGATACAGTACCATAATGATTGGCAGCTGATCAATTATGGCATCTCCTGCTATTAAACTATGTAGGAATAAATAAAAAAACAGTGCTGGTAGTTATAAAGAAACTTTCCAGTCCAGTCCATGTTACATAAAGTAGTTTAATATCGTCATCCACATCTGTTTGACATAACCACTCGTCCTTCAATTAAATGCAAATTCTTCAACCAAGCTAAAACAAAATCTTGGTCGGCCATGTATCTTAAATTTTGCAAATTCTTGTACAATTGAGACAGTTGAGCCCTTTCTGTCTCTAACAGAGCTTAATGCAGGCAGTGAATCACATCCATACAAGTGAAGGATGTGCAGGATGAATGACTGATACTAAATGATATCTGAGTTATTCAATCTCTCCAAACTTCAAGATATAATGATTGTTTATTTTACTGACTTTTTTTTTTTTTAACATTTATTTCTAGTGAGATCTTTTTGTTGTTGTTCTATGTCAAATCAGACACAGCTCATTTAAATTCACATACAGTGTAGTTAGTCTTCAAAGGATCCATTTACAGTATGTGTGTCGTCCAGCCTCCAATATATTGATTAGAACAGACATGGTTTCTGTTGGCTTGTTTTACTGTAGTGCATTAATGGCAGCTATATTCTTTACTATCCGTGCCTCATTATAGGAAAGACATTTACCCAAGATAAATAGATCATGCTGTATTCAGTGGTTAAATTTCATGTCACATGTTTAAAATGATGGGAGATTGAAGTTGAATTTTATTTTACATTTCAACAAGGCCATTCAAATGCTTCACAGAAGGCATCCAGGCAAAATGTAAAAACAACAAAAGGCAATGAGTGTAAAAAAGTAATTTCAATAGAAACTAGAATAAGAATGAATAATTTCCATACACACATCCTTTAAACAGTTTATTCTCATCAGCACCAATGTTTGTGGAAGAGAATTTTATTTCTTTAGCTCTTTTCTCTTTTATTTTGTCTGCATTTTCTTATTCAAGGAAAATGTTTGTGCACCGGTCGCTCACATTTCATTTACTATTTAGACCATAGTTCACTGTCTCTCTCCAGGAGAACTGTGAGAGTACTGATAAGGTCAGAGCCATAACAAACAGCCTGTGTCTCATTGTCTCACTGTCGGCTCGTCTCTCTAGGAGGGACAGAGGCATTTGGGATCTACGACATTAGTTGGATAGATGTGAACTCATATTAACATTTAACCATCCCGTTGTCTGAGTGTGTGTCCATGTGAGGATTATTTGTGGATGAGGGTTTGAAAATCCCTTTAAAGAACTCGGCATAACTGATTAACCAGTTAGTTTGAGTTTTCATACCTCAGTGGTGAGACATAACGGAGACATGTTGCTTCGCTCTACAGGCACTGTTACTGTTGTTCACGGCAGAATGCTAGACTGACATCACTGTGCATCACTGCATGTAGTGACCTCCTCTATTTTTACCTCAGATGTCCCACATTGCTGTGATTTCACTTCCTCCTTGTCTCTGTCCCTGGAGAGCCCTTCTGTAGTCAGTAAACTTGTTATGCTCGGGACAACATGTTGCGGTTAATTTTTTATTTCTGGTTCATAACCGCTTTGGCGGAGTGCGACACTGCGTTGCACTCCCTGGGAACCTTGGAGGCATTCTCTTGAGACTCCGTTAGAAGTCAAGCTACCTTAGCTGTGAAGTTAGCCAGTTAAGGCAGCTCATTTTTCTCATTGATTTATGACTGTTTTTGTTTCCCAGGGAACGGGGTGATGAATTTGTTTTCCTTATTTTTTTCAATGCTCTCTCTCTCTTTCTGCTTCCTTCGTGTCTTTCTGAGGCGATAGCCTTCAGTTGAACATTACTGAGCTGCTGTTGCATCTGTTGATGATGAAGGGTAATTACAGTATGCCTCCAGTCTCAGGCTAAGCAGTAATTACCGTTTACTGCATTGTGTAAAATAGCCAAAGCTGGTAAACATGGCTTACAACGTCTCATCCACATCTTAGAAGACTGACCAACAGCGTTGGTTCCAGGTTTTATGTTCACACTAGTAGCCAGATCGATGTGTGTCAGGTGCCGATGCTTCTACAGACAATCCATTTTTTTATAAACTGACCTCAATCATCTAAATAGTGAAGGAAGTAGGACTGATCTATTCTCATCGTTATTGTGATATCAACATGCACGATAAACACATCGTAAAAGTAGGGCTGCCACCGACCAAAGATTTTTACACTGCTAGACGTAACATATGAACAACAATGGCAGACTTCTGTTGGGTGCGCAGGCTTTCCGTTTTTGATGTATTCGTGTGGCGGTGTTACAGCGCCTCTACAGGCCTGGTGTATGTACTACAGCGTATTGAGTCGTTTTTACTGTATGGTTAATATGCACACCTGAATATTTCCTTATTTATTGCAAGTGCCATCACACATCGAACATTTTACTGATTTCGTCCAGGCCTAGAAGGAAATATGCAATCCTCGTTCCGGCACTTGCACTTGATGGCAGTTTCCTCGGTTGGAAAAACATCAGAGCCAATTGAAGCTTTGTTGATGGGACAACGAACGACAGATCACAGACATCAGTAAAATGGACTTGTTCATTTATGTCCACACTGCTGATAAAAGTAAAATGGACCACCTTCCAAAGGTTTTGAAGGGACGGAGGCCTTGCTTAGCTGTGATACTGCACATGTCTACTCAGTACGTGGCCTAAATGATGCCAGATACCTAATGACAGTAACAATGTTAAGAGGTATGAGTCAGACATATCAATCTATGCAGTAAATCTCTGTAGCAAAGAAAAGCTGTTTTCAGATCATTTTACACAATATCGCTCAAGACACTGAGGACATTGAGGCAGAGGAGGTGATTGAAGTTGCTCATTTGGGATGCGGGAAGGGTGCCAGATGTTAGGAACTAATGAAACCCAAGGGCTGCCAGAGCATGCTAGATTAACAAACAGAATTTAAAGCACCTTAATCATTTTAGACCAGAGTCTAGACAGACAGCATGTCAAATACAAACCACTTTACTGCCCAAGGATAAAGTAACAGAGGCCACTATATGATTGAGCTGCTGAAAGTTATTATCAACATTTTAATTGATTACTGATACCATTGACTTCATTATTATAATCATTTTATATTGTCATGAAGTATAGCACCATTAAAAACAAGTGCATGACCCTTTCAAATCAAAGTGATCCATCCATTGATCACAAGGAACAGACAGCTGACAGGTCACATTATTAAACCCACTAGCTTTTATCATTGCCAGTGCTGATGCAGTGGGTGCCTCCATTTGTCTGGCACATCTGTCCTGGCTTGCCTGACCTACCATGACACATAGACACACACCTCAGCCTGACTGTTCTTGCTCTTGGAGAGATGAGCCTTTTCTCTCCACATGTTGCAGACAGGTAACAGATTAGCCCCTTTCTGGCCTCTAAGATCTTCTAAACACACCACATCCTTTAACAAGGAGCCCTGTTGAAAACTGAAGTATTTCACTTTTCACACATGTGTTTCAAGGCAGATGTCTTGCAGCAGACCCAGATTGTGCAGACCTGTTGGGTTTCCCGCGGAATAATTCCTGCTATAGATCAACTGATTATTTTCCTTTGGTCTCTGCCTCACCTACTGATGATGAAAAACTAGCATGCAGTTGCCACTGAGCTATGAATTTCAATGAAGCTCTTGTCAAGACCCCCGCCCTGCCTACTCTATAACCAGAATGGTCTGGGCCATGGCCCAGTGAGAAGTCTGGGGCTAAATTGAATTTTTTCTCAAACACGAGAGCCTCATTCCTTAGATACCTTGGCAGCAGCCTTGCCTGTCTTCATCAGGATGGCTGTGACAGTTTTTGTCAGCCTCACTCATTTTCTTAGGCCTGTTGCACACACACACACACACACACACACGCACATTCACACATTCACGGTAAGTTGGAGGCCATCACTACTTCTCTGCCTACCTTTCTCTTCTTTCATTCTCTCTTCTCCTCCCTGCCTTTTGTAAATGAGAGGCACTTAATAAGAGAGCCTGTGTGTTAATTAAGTAGTCATCCACTCCTGATTGTATATGCTTAAATCATTATGAGACATTTCATGATAAGTGTTTTGTTTGCACAAAAATGTTAAAACCCCGATTCAGAGAGATTACATGCCAGGTGTGGCACATTTAACACTTTTGCTAACTGAGTCTAGTCTACATTATTTACATCATTTAAAACATGAAGGCTGCAGTGGCCACCGATCATTATCGAATAATTCTCGATACAAATAATTGATTAGTGCATCTCAATTAATGCTTCTACGTATGCCATGTTGAACTTTACATGAAATGCTCACATGTATGTTATTCATTTTGCACTTTCTCATAATACTTTAACACTTTGTGTTTTGAAACTAACTACTTAGCTATCTCTATGTTGTGACACAATTTCGTTGTCAGGCTACAGGAGTTTTCTGCCCAGTTCACAATCAAACCAGTTCTACCTTCAAGTCTTAAATCAAATTTGATGATAATGATTGCTACCCCACTAAAAAACAACTGCCCCTTTACATCTATTGCTTCACTGCACTGTTTTTTGATGCTATATTACAGTAAAAATCACACATCACCTGTGTGACAATGTGTGACAAGTGTGAATATGAGTGAAGTCAAACAAAACAAGAGCAAATATGAAATAAGCACCTACCATCTGTTGTGAGCCTACTGTTGTGTCTTCCACACAAAAATATTATTTATCACAATTCTTTAGCAGACACAACAATGTCACAAACGAAAGCAGGGAGGGGGGAAGAAGAAAAAGAATTAAACTCTTGGATCCACATATACTCACTCACTTCTCCATACTACATACTCCCTTTCAAGAAATTAAATTCAGATAACAGCTTCTCATTTTATGTTGTCACCTTGAGATTTCTGTAGATTTGATGCTAGGAGGCATGCAGCTTGTTGATTAGAACAGTACAAATGGTGAATGCTAATGCTCAGAGATTTTATTCAGTTTCAATCAGGAGGGAGGAGCAGTCAGTCACAATCTCACTCACCAAGTCTTTTGTCTGTTCTCTGCATAGTTAAAGGTTTTTCACTTTTTAACTCGCAATATTCGTATCTCTTTGTGCTCCTCATTTGAATCAGGTCAGATCAATCCTGTTTATTTATTGTTGCAAGTTGTTGCAGCTCTTTGTCCCATTCCCTACTGTCACTCTCAGGTGAAAACCTTGGATCCTGAGTATATTATTTGTCAGTAACAGAGAAAACAGTGTTTTCATCTTTATTATTGTTTTGTATCCAAGAGGTATAAAATTTGCACTTGGTTTTAGAAGGTAAAATGTCTTTTGCTTCTGGGAAAACTAAGAGAAGTATTTAGAGACTGTAAACAAAATAGTTTTTGCATTGTTTTGAGAGAGGTCACTACTACAACCTTTTACTTTCTAACTGTAGGTGTTTGGTATTTTTTATAAGATATAAGCTCATTATGTTGTCTTCTGGAAGCTGAATATTTGATTTAAAAGCTGCCTAATTACTGTAACTGAGCTCATTTTTGAGCTACTTTCTTGTCAAATCCTTTATTTAAATAATCAACTTGAGATCAGGATTTTTTGTGCACAAACAAATAACACTGATTAATTGCATGCATTACATATTTTTTCATTTAATAAAATCATATGCAAATGTGTTTGAAAATACATATTTTCAATACTTTCTGAATGCACTTTCACTAGGGTCAAACTGATTAGCATAGGTGGGTGTTCACTCTTATTATAATCCAAGCCTTTTTTTTTTAATCTAATCAACATTTGTAATGAAATGGACAGATTAGCTATTTACTGATTAAAGATAAAATAGCAAGCTGTGCTGTGGCCTTCTCCTGCACCAAGCCTGGTGTGAATGGTCAGGGTGAAAGCATTACACTCTTCTCACGTAGCGTACCTGCTGCTGTGAGAGAGCAGGGACGATAATTACGCACTGTAAAAGTCCCAAAATGTGAGCAGAGTAGGAATCAGAGGAGGGCAAAATAACTCACTGGGCCACAGTGGTGAAAATTTCATATTGTGTGCAACTGTGCACAGCAAGCACACACACAGAGACAGAAACTGCGATTGTTCTTATTTTCTTCCATTAACAATGAATAATAGGAGGTCCTGGCTTTATGGAGAGCTTTTCTGTATATTAATAGACTCCATCTCCCCAAGCCTGTTGAGATTCTTTCAGATTAGTGGAGCACCACTCCCCTTTCTATCTTTCCCCTAAATCCGCTTTAGGGCATGCATTTCTGAGTTGCACCGAGGAGCTAACCTCCTGACTCACTACCTTCCTTCCGAGAGGGGCCACAAAAGTGAGGCTGCACAGTCATCAACTTGTGTAGGAGTATAAGTTGAAGCTGTCCTCTATTGTATTGACACTGACCACCACTGGGATTCTCTCTGTAAACGTGGTTTTCAGTATTTCCAGATAGACACACCTGGCTGCTGCTATAATGGAGCCTTTTTTCTTCTTCTTCTCCCAAATGCTGTGTAATCTATTACTCTAAGCCTCAAATGTTAATAGAAAGTGGTCAGATAAAAAGAGTGTTTTGGGAAAATGTTGTTAAATGTTCAATTTCTATGCCAGAAGTCAGAACAAGATTGAGGGTGATTAAAACAGTGAGTCACTCAGTGGGCTCATTTACATGGTGAGAAAAGCCAATTGAGTCCAACAGTGAATCAAACGCGTGGCTGGGGCCGCTGCTATGAAGAGATACATGAATGTTGAAATGTAATGACTTTATCTGTATGAAGAATAACTCGGATAAAAAAAAAGTCTCCGATTAATACTGTAGGGGCCAGGTGGACGATGTTTAGAGGCTAAACTGGGTTTTGTGTTCTTGCAGTCTAGATGCAAAAGACTAACAATAAGGCTTTCAAATGAGTTATAACTAAGTTTGGGTTTAGGGTTTATTAATAAACTGGAATGAAAAATTGCAGCAACCCCTCCTTCTTGGCCGACGCTTCGAGGAAATTAATATGACTGGGGAGCGATGATTTGTTCAGGCTGCAACCAGATATTCAGAGTAGATCTATCTGATGATCAGTTATGAGATCATTGACTATATGTAATTGGAATTTAGATGTGATCTAATATCTAATAATCTACATCTTCTTCTCCTGTTTTTTTTTTTTTTTGTGGTTCTTTTACAGTATTTGTCTAAAGATTTTTATGTCATTTATTTATTTATTTATTTTTTTACAATTCCTTCACTGTTTACTGTTAATGTTTCCAATGACATGATGTGGAAATCTCTGGAGTCTGACATTGTCTCTACATAAGTGCACACTGACTCCACATTAATCGTGGTGACCCCTGACTGTGTCATAACCACTCAAGTGAATAACAATATGTTTATCCTTTAGTCAGCAGTTTTAAATATGATTCAGTGTCGTTAGCTGTGGCCTTAGGAATGCATTTAAACAGTGTGTCGCTAAACATCGCTCAGTAACTTTGCTATTTAAGCTAAATTTAAATAGGAAAAGGCAAATATCATACAAAGAGATGTCAAAGGTTGTTTATTTAACAAAATCGATTCTACAAAATCTACAACGTATGCATGAAACCTGTGTCTAACCGTGTCTGAATATGCTTTCTGTTTGTTGTTTTCCTCTTTCTACTAATGGTTTAGCGCTTTTTTTCCTCATGAGACGTGCTGTGTTTACTGCTACTGCTTCCTCTGCGCCACAAGGTGCTGAATCCTACATGTTTCTTTTCTGTCTTTAAGGTTGCCACAGTGGCTGATGAGAATGAAAGTATTGTTGTCAGTTGTCAGTCTTAACACCGTTGTGATATTGATTCATTGTTTGTTATTTCAGTTGGGTGCAGAGTTTCGGGCATGAAGGTCTGGGACTGCTGCTGGACATATTGGAGAGGCTGCTGTTCAAGAAGCAGTAAGTTAACAATACACTCATTTGTGTGCATTCTTGTTTAAAGTCGTACCATTCCACTGTAATTTCTTGTGTATTCACCAGATCAATATTAACCAATAACAACTTAACAAAGTGGTTTGGTTTTGCTAATTGCCAGTTTTCCTTTTTGAGTAACAGGTTTACACATTTGCTAATAACATCAATGTATTTCTATTTTGCTGCGGTACAGTTAATGAAAGAAGCTGTTAATGGAAGATGGTGTTAATTAAAAGGAGTTAATGGAACAGCATTATTATCTATCATCAGCGTGGTCTTAGTCTGTTGTTTTCTGAATGACTTTTACACTTTCTTTCAGAGCCCTCCATGTGTATTTTCAAATAGACGTGTTTTCACAGACTATGTATACAGATGGTACATGTAGTCTTGATGATGTACATTAAAGTCTAACCACTCCTCGTCACTGTCTCGTGTCTTTAGGCAAGAGAAGATTGACAAAAGGAACCAGCATAAAGTTGTCCAGTGTCTCAAAGCCTTCATGAACAATAAGGTAATGCCAAATGCATGTCTGTGAGTAAACCAAACACCTTATCTGGGGGGGAAAAAACATCTGTATTTGGAGTCTGATCTGCATGCAAGGTTTAATGCTGTTGTTAGGTCCCTCTCAGTAACAAAAGGCTGAGGAGTCTGCTGAGTCGCATCACAACAATTACAGGGCCAAATGAAAGGAGCTTTACTGACGTCCTAATGCAAACTGAATGACACAGTGTGACACATTTGCACAGCTCTAAGACTCTTGGCCTCCTTCAAGTCTGGAGTTTAGTCCTTTCTGATGCCTCATATATGGAACTATAAGAGAGAGAGAGAGTGTAAGTGATGGAAAGAGATGGCACTGCTGCAAAAACCAGAGAAACAAAACTTTATTTGATATCCTACTGGACAAATTAATAACCATAAATCACTGTGCGTCTCTATCTTGTTGTTTTTTTGTTTGTGTGAAAACATTGCGTCTGAGGCAAAGCTGTAATTTCTTCGATCTGCTGTTGGTCTATTAGCCTCATATTTATGGTTATTTAGATGCAGAGGAATTATAACATAACATTGGGCTGAATGAAAGTTTAGACACAGATTTAGTTGCTAAACTTTTTTGTTTTTATGTGGTTCAAGTAAGCCACAGCACAGTTTGGGTGTTAGACATTAAGGCACATAGGCAGCTGTTTAACACAAATTATGTGTTGCAGACACCAAATTAATTATAGAAGCAAAAGAAACAAAATGGCATTCAAAAAAAAAAGATATGGAGACATAAAATGTGTAGGCGAGCAATGAATTGAAATTTAGGGAAACTGATGGTACACATCTGTCACAGACTCAATTTCAGTCATGTCATTATATCTTGTTAATGATTTTTCCTTTGACAAGCTGTCAGCTGGCCTTTCCCTTTTAATGCACCTGAAAGTACATCAATCACTGTTTGCCAGTGAGAGGAAGGAACACGTTCATAACTCTTGTTCCTAATGCATGAGCTTTTTTTTCCCCCTGTAGTTTTCTGCAGTTTAAACAAGATAATTTAGTTAAAACTGTAAAATAATATGATGATGTTGTGATAAAATTACCCCCCTTAAGATCAATAGACAATAACATTGAATCACAGCCCAGGCCAAAGCTCCTGTGCATAAAATGTGGTTGTGTGAAAGTAGCTTTATTTCACAATGCCTCAGCTTTCGTGCTGTTTGTCCAAAGTCGCTACGAAGAAGAGAGCGGGGGGAAAAAAAGAAATCTTGCCACATGGAGCTAAAACCCAGTGGAGACAGATATACAGCCGCTCTGGCACAAAGTGTGGTGTAAGGTCTCATGTAATCCTGTGTCTCAACAGGCGCCAGACACCAGCATTTACCCGTAGGCTTCTCTGTTAGCCCAGACCTTTCCCTGGCTAGAGAGGCATCTTGGGAAAGGATGTACCCACAATGCCAAGAAGACAGGTGTTCTCTGCCAGCTGTCAGTGCAGCCTTTTCTTCTTCTTCTGCCTCCCTGCGTCGAGTCACACACTGACATATTTGCTATTGTCCATGACTGAGTGGCATAACAATGTAGTACTATTGAAGGAACAACTTAACTCTATTAAAGAACATGGCAAACAATATAGATTTGATGGATTTCTTTACTACTTAATAGTTACTATAAAAGTTTGTAGTATGACTCTTTGTTGGTACCCAGTGACCTCAACTTTATTCAGTATTTATACTGTTTACCCAGTGTTTTTATACTGTAGGACATATATAAACAGGGGCATTAAGAGTTAAGAGGGACTCCAAGGTTTTAGAGGAGTATAGAGACAACAAATTGGGAAATAAGATGTTGCGTATCCTTGAGATGTACAGTCAGTACACTGGACCAACCAACTCAATGTCAATTGATTATTTGAAACATTCACAGACCTGACCACAAACCATCTGGTTTATGGTTTCAGCAATGACTGACTCTTTGAGGACTAAAGTTTATAAGCACTAATTTGAATCATTATGATGTTTTTGTGAAGTGAAATGTTTGACTGTATAAATAGTGTTAGGTAAGCTGAATACAACAACAAAATGATGTAAAAAATAATCAAAAATATAATTTTCTTTGAGTAATTGTACCATTCAGATATCAGCTTATAACTATTCAACAATTGTACAACCAGGATCTGATCACCACCATGACTTGGTCGGTCGACTGCCTCTATAAATAAGTGTTCTGTAATGTTTGGTTTTCACCAGAACTACAAAATAACTGTTTTAAATTGTTTTTTCAAATCAAACTAAATAAAAGTGAGACAATTAACGGCTTCTTTGTAGAAATAAAAGCTGTTTTCAGCGCTTTATTATTTCTTACTGTATTATTTGTACTGAGCGTTTTATTTTCTAACTAACAAAAAGTATTAAATTGATTTTTTCCTGCAAAAATTAAAGAAAATGATTGTATTTCTGAATTTGCTGACGCTGTTGTACAATTCTATTACCACACCTACTGTCCAGACAATTATAGCTACAGTTGTGTATAATTTTTCCATTCTTGCAAGATTGTTTTTTTTCCCTTATTCCCTTATAAGCCCTTATTGGCTTTTGTGTACAACACATGGCAGAACTCATTCAGCACAATTATTTTGAACCAATTCAATAACGATCTTGCAATTTAGTCAGACTTTCTGGTTGCCAAGTTCATTTGTACAATGTGTTGATCCCTGAATGGCACCACAGAAGAAACTTAAAATCACAGTGAACCTCGAGTCTGACGTTGGATGATTCAGATTAAGCTTCAAATCTATTGGGCTTGAATTAATCTTGTGTTTTTAAAGGCAGTAAT
Organism: Decapterus maruadsi; assembly: GCA_030347415.2. NCBI lineage: Eukaryota > Metazoa > Chordata > Actinopteri > Carangiformes > Carangidae > Decapterus > Decapterus maruadsi. Next base: position 27,950,223 of record CM064900.1, read on the forward strand.
ACCTGGTTTCAGTTTGTCACATTACTTTTTAATGAGCAGAATTGGAGCATTTCTAGATAATCATGTTTTTGTATTTGTTAATTGTAGTATGGCTTGGATCGAATCCTGGGGGAGGAGAAGAGTCTCGCTTTACTGGCGAGAGCCATTGATCCCAGCCAGTCTGCCATGATGACGGACGTGGTGAAGCTGCTGTCAGCCATCTGCATTGTGGGCGAGGAGAACACGTATGCTCAGGATTTCATCTCTTTTGTCCACTAAGTTTTTGAGCTCATAAAAATTAAAGTGTTCTGTAGTTTAGTTTTACTGAAATGATGAGCTATCTATTATCAGTTGAAAGAGGTTAGAGTAGTGGTGCATAGCAATAAATGGTAAAACACTTTTCAATTTACTAAAAATGCCATAATATTGTGTGGAATACAAATACTGGAATCACAGCTCTATAATACATGACAGAGTTTCAGAAGTTGCACCTAGTACCATGTGTCTTCTATTATCTTTGTAAAATGGATTTCCAGGGACTGCAACTGCAAATTAGATATTCTTTTATTAACATTTAATCATTTGAAAGGGTAACATGGTACGCCTTTTTTCATGGCCAAATCTCTGAATCTAAGAAACAGAGGTTCCATGTATTCTGGGGAAATTATTCCTGTGGAACAATATTTCCATTGGAGTATTCTTTAATCAAAAAAAAAATCTAAATATGATCCATTTTATCTCTGAAATGAATAAATGAATGAACCTGTGATGGGTGAAATTGTTATGCAAGTATCCTTGCATACTGTCGAATACTGAAGAGAGAGATTATGGTGAAGTTCTTTAACATACAGCAAATGTAATTTTTCTTTTTTTCTTCTTCTTTCTCATATTGTTCACTCATGCATTTTATGTTCTCATTTAGTCTGGAGAAGGTCCTTGAGGCCATCACCACAGCGGGGGAATGGCGAGCCATCGAGAGGTTCAGTCCCATCGTGCAAGGACTTTGTGATCGCTCGGTTCAATTACAAGTAAGTGCAGCCACTGACACCTTGTTGTTTCACTTCCATTTCTCTGAAATGAACTCTTGAATGACAGCGGGAAGTTGACTGTTTCCACATAACACATTCAGGAGTCTCATGGTCACTTCTTCGGTCTGTTAAATCTTCTTTTGTCTTTGAGTTTTATTATCACTCATATCTGGGTGTATATTACAGATCCAGTAGCTTGAATTTAGAGAGGAATGAGTCTTACTTTTATCTTTGTTTTTATCTATACCTAATGTTCACCATCTGTAGTTTGTGAGCTTGTGGTGGTTTGTTTAACCACCTATACACAAATAAGCTGTCCATACATTTACACACATTGTCATCCCTCATCATCCCTCTCCTTCTGGATCTTTAACATTTATCATCTCCCTGCTGGTGTTTACAGTTGAGACATTGTATGTGGGCTTTTTTCTTTTTTTAAATGGACAGCTATTGCTTTGTGTCACAGCATTGTGATTCATGATCAAGGCATGTTGTCTGCATTTTTAATTGAATGCTGAGGGATATGAGGATTCATTCATCCAGTATGTAACACAGACGCTGTCTTGTTCCACTGTCCCTGTGGATACATTCATTAACATAATTCCCCTTGACCCTAACTCACAACAACACAAAATATGCCTAACCTTCTCTGTACCTTATTTGTAGCCTTAAGGTCATTGCAGCCTTAACCCTGGAACTAAGCCCTTAGCTCTCAAGGAGCACATCTGTTTTCCTCACGGACAAACATGCATTGAGATATAAGTGCACAAACACATGCATGTTGAAAGACTGTGGTTATGAGCATCTATTTGCTGCTCAGGTTGTTTCGTATTCGTATTGCAATGACCAATGCTGAACTTAATTAAAAGATAATATCTGGTTTGCCCCCCTGTAGTATTATCAGAAGCATTAGCATTCAGTTTGCTGTAACTACCTTTGACAACTGAAAAACTACAAGGGAGCAGTAAGAAAGCAATAAAGGAGAAAATATTGAGGGATGGAAAGATTTTAACATGAAAGGAGAGATGCTAAATGGTGAAAAAAAAAAAAGAAAAAGAAAAAAGAGAAATGACAACCAGGAATTCTGGGTGCACTGGATGCTAGAATTTTCTGGTGGTGTCTAAAAGCATAAAACTCATCTGTGGCTATGCAAACAGAGCCCTGTGTAGGAAGGATTATACAGCCTTAGTAGTATTTAATTGATGATTTGTTATCCTTCCCACTTCCTAATACACAGCACAGATCCCCTTTAACCCCATGCATTATTAAAGCACAGATATTGTTATCCTAACCATGGCAATGTGTGGCCAAAGGGCTTTCTGTACTACTTGACTATGTTTATACACAGCAGCCTCCCTCGGCAGCCTTAAGCTCAGGGAAAGTGTAAATAGACACATTTGGGACCTCCAGAATCAAAGATTCATCTAAGTCTCTGCATATTTGTAAATGACTTTGGGATTACTGCCATTATTCATAACACAAAGCTGAGACCAGTGTAGTGCACATACGTAAACCAAATGTTTTGGTGAGTTGCATTCAAATTGTAACAGTGCATCTATATTATGATCTTTGTTTTTCTTGTTGATTACTGTATGTGCCCAACAAAGTGCAAAACATACAGTGGTTTCATCATACTAAATGAATTTGCATATATTAGATGTAGGAAATCATTTAAATAGTTGTTGCAAACTTTAAGCACAACAATTGATATTGGTTTCCTGTCTGCACAGCAGTCACACGTCAACATCTTGTGACAACTTTCCAATGTTACCTGTCTGTCTTACAATATTAAAACAGTACTTTCAAGGCAGGTAATTACTAAGCTTGAATGCCACGGCAAAAAATAAAGAGTGTGCTATCAAACTGACAATGCACCTTTTTTAAAACATCCGAATATCCTCCCCCAAAGCTCTCGCATTGCCATACTCTCTTTTCGCGCATGAGTGGATTGCTTTACTGATCAATAATTGATTTTTCTGTCTGTGTTTGCCCGGGCAGTTGAAGAGTCACAGGATGCGGTGGGTCCCTGTGCAGGAAACCAAACTCAGACGGGAGTGAAAAACAGCTTCCAAAAGAGCGAGTTTGCCCTTAAATTGACTGTTAGTTAGTTTTGTGTGTATGGGTCTGCAGTTGTTGCATTAATATTAAAATCAGCCCCCCCCAACCCCCCTTCCAGTTGGTGACTGGAGAAAATAGACATGCATTAGTTATGGTCCTCTGCTTCCAAGGGACATAACCCATTTAGAATGCATGCCGGCACGCTTTTCATCAACTTCTGGAAGAAGAGAAGTCCATCGTCGCTTTCTCTCATTCCCTCTCTCAACTCTCACTCTCCATTTCTTTTTCTCTCTCTTTGTTATGTTCGCCCTTCATGTTGCAGGTGGCATGCATGCAGCTCATCAATGCTCTGGTGACATCTCCTGATGAGCTGGACTTCAGGCTACACATCAGAAATGAATTTATGCGCTGTGGCCTGAAAGAGATATTGCCGGTAAGCACAACAAAACCACACACACATAGACACATAATATAAACTCACACTCACCTTGTATTAATATTTAAATGAGTTGTCCACTTCAGTGAAATATTGTAGATTTGCTCCGGGAAATTATTTATGAAAGACAGACGAGAGCTGGCACGTTCTGTGTCTGTGTGCCAGCACCCAGAAACCAATAAAGTTTCTAGTGCCTGGGCTAATAATCTTCGTGCTGGCTTTTATACCATCTACATAACATGTTAATCTGTTGTAAACAATGTTTCTGTAGCTGCCAGCAAAACAAATACATTATAAAATGAGGAGCTGGTCCCCACACCTGTAAACCACCATGAGTAAAACCATTTAGAAGGAGCTCCCTGCTTTTACTTGAGCTTGACGCTTCCCTTATGTATACTGTAGTACTGATACCAGAGCAAGGCTTTCTCTCTAATTTCATTCCTGTTTAACTTTTTGTTCTTTTTCTGTTTCAACTCATTCATAGCAACTGACAACCATCAGGAACGACGCCCTCGACATTCAGTTAAAGGTGTTTGTGGAGCACAAAGAAGAGGACATGATAGAGTTCTCCCACAGGCTGGAAGACATCAAGAGCGAACTGGAATATCCTTATCATGATGACAGACAAAGGCGTGTAACACTAAAGTTTGATTCAATGTCTCATCCCTGCAAATGTGGCAAGCACATATACTATAGTTGATGACATCCAAAAAAGGTTAGTTTTTTTTTCTTTTCTTTTCTGGTGAGATCCTAGCTGACGAAAAGTGTAGACTTAATTAAATGCATTATTCCTAAACCTCTCTTATCTACAATTGTTATGATTCTCCACTTATTTCCATTCAGGTTTTTCCCTTTTAATTTATCTGACATTTGTTTCCATTTACGTACGAGTCCTTGACTTTCTGCACTGATGCGGGGGATGTGTTCAGTATTGTGCACAGCATGGTGAAGGACAGCAGTGCAGAGCCCTATTTCCTCTCTATACTGCAGCACCTGATGCTCGTACGCAATGACTACTTGGTCAGGTAAAAGCTAGCAGCACACTTCACACTCCGTCACCCACAGCATTATTTAACTAAGATGTAATAAGAAAAGCCTTTTTTTGTGTGATTCACAATACCCTGTCCTCATGTCTTCATGTATATCTGTATTACAGTATTTTCAGCTCACATCTAAGCTCAATACGCACACAAACAAAGATTTGAACACCTTTTTGAGGGTTATGATGTACACTGCTGAAGAGCTTATGTTTTGTGGAGGTCTTACTCCATCTGCCTTAAACCCTCTCAATGACATTGGCTAACAAAGAGAATGCTGTCTCTTTCATCTTCAAGCCATCTACAACAGCCATTGCTCCGGAGTATTTCTCATCTCCCATTAATGGTGCTTTTCAAAGGCTTATTTTATGTTGGTTCACTCACAGCTGGGTGTGAGTTAAACCTTGGCTTGATCAAAAGATGGAGCTCTAATCTGAAGAATATCAAATGCATCACCTGCCGTTTTTCTTCCGGCCCAAAAACAACACCTGAAGAGTCTCTCTCCCCTGCTCTCGCCCTGTTTGATTAATGCTCTGCATCTGAATTGATTATAGAATTTTGAATCTTATGTTCTTATGACTACTAGCAGTGGTGTCATCTTTTTTGCAAGCAGTAGTGCTTTTTTGCCTTTAGCTAAACAGGGTTATGTTAGAATTAGTTTCACATCATATTTATAATGCAGGGTCTAACCAGTTCTTCATTGCAAATGCATATTGTCTTGGACATCTTTAGTCTCAGCCTGGCAGCATGAACAGAGAGCCTGACAGGCATGTCTAAGAAACCAAGGGGATTAGTATTCAGTCGACAGGAATTAATAGCCAACAAATATGATAACTGATTTAATGTTTAAGTCATTTATCAGACTGATTTACCAGCCATGTTTGGTTACAGGTTGTCAAACATGAAAACTGCTTTTAATTACTGTGTCTTTAGATTTTGGACTGTTAGTTGGACAAGTAATTTGAAGCTGTCAGTGCAGGCCACTCTCACACGGCCTGGGCAAATAAAAGAGAATCAGGTTATTAAAAATCAGAAAAGTCGTCAACAGTCACCATGCTAGCGAGATGTCTTTGGTCTCCTTGGACTGAGATTTCCAGCAGCTTGAGTGCAGAGAGATACATATATTGATACACTCCACATTCAACTATGTATTTTGCATCTGGGGCTGAGGCTGGCACAAACTTTTAAAGTTGTTTTTGAACTAATCTTCTTTAGTGTCTCTTCTTCTTATGTGTGAGAGGGGGACTGTAGGGAAATCAATAGATATATAAAGTCTTATATCAAACATGATAATTGTAACGCATGTATGTGATAATTATATCATATGGTGCAACTCTTGAGATTATTTTTGGTTGACTGCATTTTCTGAATATATTTGTGGAGTTGCCCTCAGGCAGTTTTATACTCACTTGGTATATACTGTATTGCACATAAGGCATTACTATATCTGAATGCAATCCCTTCAATGGGTTGTATCTCTCTTGTGACTGACTGGGGTAGTGATCTTTAGTTATTTCATTCTTGGTTATCCTCTGTGTCAAGAATATACAGTCCATTTTTACACAAGGGTCCCAAAGTCACAGAGTAATGAAAGAAACAGCAGCAGCAGTTTGTCAGGCCGGTGACTGACAACACGTCTTCTTCCAGTCGATTTTGTTGATATTTTTTTTGTCCCCATTCAGACATCACGCTGCCCATCTTCAAAATTACAGACAGCAACATTCATAATATAAGATCCTGCCTCAGTATTGTTTTTAAAAAGAGGGAAGGTAATGTCCCTGATACATCTCTGTGTATCAGACTCAAAGTCATAGGTAATGATTTGGTGTGGAAAAGGTTTGGACTCTGTTGTAAGATAATGAGCAGATCAAACTGACACTTTCCCTTTAACTTGCGTCTCTGCTCTTGTCTGCCATCGGCTCATTATGTCTTCTTTTCCTTATTGTGGCATGTCCTCGGTTATTGTGTGATCAGTGCATTAAGCAGAGTCACTTGAAAGAATTTACCTGTAATTACTCAGCAGCTACTAATAGGCTGCTGTGTATTCCTCATTGTTCAGTATCATTACATCAGTGCCTGTGTTAAGGCATAATATAAGTGATGGGATTTTATTAGTTGCAAAGTGACTAAACTTGTATTGCAGTAGTTAATCTCATGTGGGTCATAATTTAGTCCGAAGCTTTAGTGCAGTTGTAGACTTAATTCATCATCAATACAAGTTAACATCTTGAAAAGTGTGTGCCTCAATAAATAAACAAGTAATCACGAGGATGTAAAATGTCAGTTGGTTGAAAATTGAATCTTTGTCTCACTAATACATCATGATGACCTCTATCCCCGACTTGAAAGCTCCGATATCTGTTATGCGATGATTTTTGATTGGTAACTTGGGCGTCGTTATGATGATATGCCACATTTCCTTTGTTATCTTCCCACTGTTTCCACTGTTTTTCTTGCAGACAGTTCAGATGCTCTTGCACCTGAATCCCTCCTGATAACTGCTCTTGTACAAATACTTTCACATCACAGATTTAAGAAAAAACAACAACAACCACATGTTATTACATCAAGTAAAAATGATTTATCCTTTTATACAACTCACTGTCTCTCTAATATCCTTGTCTCACTCATGCTGACTCTCAGGCCCCAGTACTTTAAGATCATCGAGGAGTGCGTCTCTCAGATTGTGCTGCACCGCAGTGGCACGGACCCAGACTTCAGTTACCGCAAGCGCCTAGATGTGGACTTCAGCCATCTGTTAGGCAAGTCATGTAGATAATTGTGGTCATAGATATTCAAATGAACCATAAATGGTTTTCATTTCATTCTGCTTCTTTTCAGAGGTGTGCGTGGATAAAGCTCGAATTGATGAGTATGAACAAAGAGCATCAGAACTGGCACAGAAGGCAAGTACTGACCAAAAAAAAAAAGCAGAAAAAAAAAAAGCAAACAAACTTAGGGATTTATCCGACTACACATCCACCTGGCAAAAACAAAACCTATTAAATCATGCTGGCACGCGTTCTAATGTTGTGAAAAAATAACACCTGTTTAGGTAATAAAACATTGATATTATAGAGTAAACAGTCCACTGTCAGTCCCCTGGGGGCTTGAGTTAATGAAATGATATAGAGATAATGTAAAGATGCCATGGATTTGAAATGGTATACAGACAAATAAGGATTTTATTTTAAAGGTTAGCGTAAAAGACAATTACATCTGACTGTTAAATCATAATCAGAGTAATCACTTTAAAATCCTCAAATCCCAAGGAAGTGAAACATATTCAATGAATGTCTTTGTGAGGCATTTGTGGGTAAAGAGTTCTTGTTGTCAATAACAATTGTACTCATTGCCTTAGATTTTTCAGTGTCTCAACATTGATGAGGTAAAGCTTGTTTTTTCCTCTAGCTTTGTAGATGAATGATATGTGCTACAGCTTTAGCAGCTATATTTTAGATCTGCATTTGAATATGCATAGCACAGATGGACAATAAAATGGTTTATAGTTTTGCAAATGCATCGCACTGCAGTAAGCTTTAGCAAAAAACAAACAATGCAATATTTCATTTTTTGTCACTGTAACTTCACACAGACATGCACATGCTTGTTGAAACGTGGAGGTCAGATGGATTGGCTGCTGTGATTAATTAAAGTGCAGGCAGCAACAGCAGGTTGCAGATCCTGATTACAAGTATGGGCTCACTGATTGGCATGTGTACAATGTTTTTATTAATGGGTGGGTGTTTGACAAAAGGTTGAAACTCAATCAGTAAATGGAGATAATTAAGGTATGATGAAATAAATTATTTAAAATAATTATACCATTAGACTTGAATAATAGAATTAGATATTTAATTATATTTTAATTTCGTAGTTACAGTGTCAGTGTTTGTTTGTGGGTCCTCCTTTTTTAGTTTGACGAGGAGTTTGTGAGCAGACAGGAGACACAGGCTCAGCTGGTGAAGTACGAAGAGAAAATAGCTGGACTACAAGCAGAGCTGCAGGCCTTCAGGTCCCAGGTATGTGACTTTCATTGTCATTGTTTTCAAAGTAAATGTGTTAATTCTTTCAGGGATAGGAGAAAATATTAAATCTGATTACTCAGCAACCAGCTATGAATCTAAAAATCCACAGAAGTTCAGTTTAACTTTCTTTTCTTACTTTCCATGATGAGACATTCTTGTTATTTTGGGGTGGTGGCGGGGTAGTACAGTAGGATGAGGTTGTGGTTGGGAAATGGGGGTTTTTAATCCACTGGAGCCTGCAGTTTGGTTTGACATGGAGGCTGCTCTACTGGCTAGCTGACACTAAGTCTAATGAGAACACTCACCAGTCCTCCATGTTGGCCATTTCTAATTCTCTGATCTCTATCCCATAAGAGGAAATTGTTCTAAAAGCAATTTATTCTGACAACCCCCTTCAGTCTCACTACTGGGCCGCTCTTCAAACCCCCCCCCCCCCCCAATACTCCAGAGAGTTGCTCCCACGCCCTAGCACAGCAAGATAACTACACACTCAGAGAGGGGAACAGAACTTCCTTTTTATTTTCCAGATAATTTTTCAATTTGAGAGAGCAAACACAGAATGAATACTCAAATAGTACCTTGGTTCAAATGACAGTGGTACATTTAACCAATGCGGGTACGTACACACTCTTTGTGCTGCCGTCTTTGTCTGTGTCAGCCCAACTCTCAGCAGCAGCACACACACACACACACACATGCACACTTGTTAATTCAGCAAAGATGTTCTTCCCCTCCAGAGGCAGTGGCAGAGTAAGGGCCCAAGGCTGACCTTTAGTGTGCGTCTTTAATCTAAAACTGGTACATGGATCAATAAGCCATTTGCTCTGTATGATACAATTTACGGAGCTTTGTAGCCCCGGTTATAACATTTGATTTTTAGCTTTGGAAAAAACAAATCATTGTGGGTATGTTCAGGACCGAATCTGGCCTGTTTATGAGCATTTGGCCTCTGCTGGATGGTTGAGAGAACACGCCTCTGTTATCCGTCGCCCAGTGGTATTAGATGTGAGACCCTTGTGTGCTATACACTTGGGCAGATGCTGTACGTCGTCTTCTTCCTTTTTTTCCCCCCTTCCTTTTTTATCCTCACTAGATCCAGTCTTTTTTTTTCCCCTTGTGATTTGAGTTTGCAGTTTATTTTATTTATCCTTTAGCACCAGTTTTGTGAGCATCAGAGCACCACACACTGTGAATAATAATAATAAAAAAGAAGCCCATATTAGAAATAAACAAAATATTCTACAAATATGTTATATTTGTCAGAATCAAACTTTAGAAAAACGAATGAGCAGTAGAACAGTATCTGACCCCCAAACTGATAAACTAGAATAAAAAAACTGTTTAAACTGGGTTAACTACATGAACACTGTGAAAAGGCAAATTTAAGAATGTTTTTTTGTTAATAGATTGAAACCTCTGACATTTTTAATGAGACTGAAATGTTAGGATGACGCTGCAGGATATTCTTTTTCTGCAAAACTCAAAAGTTCAAGGCTGCATATGACAATCCTGCTCAGACCAGCTGGGTTTTATAGTTATGTGAAAGTGAAATGACATGAGCTATAGGCTAGAGGCTTAAGCTACAGTAAATTCTGCTTTGGTTACACAGATAATATTTCAAACTATAATAAACTTGGATTAAAGGGTGTTAATTATGATCATAACAGATCCTTTGTGTGACTCATTCCAGTGTTTCTTCATTCTGGATGTTTAATATGCAATTTTCTTGCTAAATAATGTTTTGTTTAATCTTAGGCTTTGCATTTTTAATGCAGTAATAGTTTGGAGAAAGCAACCCTCAGCTGTCACACTTGTTTTTGTATGTTACGGTTCTGTCTCTTCATGTGTTTCTTCTTCTACTTGCCTACCCAGTTCGGAGCCGTACCTGCGAGTCTGTCCTCTCCCCATGTTCGAGCGCCGGCCTCCCCAGCTCCAGCCGGGTGTGCGGCTCCCCCTCCTCCTCCTCCTCCGCCGCCTCCCTTACCTGGCTGCCCCGCCCCGCCTCCTCCACCCGGAGTGCCTCCTCCATTCGGTGCCCCTCCACCCCCTCCTCTAGGGTTTGGGGGTGCTCTAGGCTCCCCTACCCACAATGCACTGCCTTATGGCCTTAGGCCTAAGAAGGAATTCAAGCTTGAAACCTCCATGAAGCGCCTCAACTGGTCCAAGGTAAGCCACAGGGAGATGTTTTTAATATTCAGCATCTCAATTTTGATATGCAACGGACTTATTATGGACTTCACAACATGCATTTGCCATGACTACCAAAACCATGGAAACGTAAACATAAAATTCTACCGGAAGAGCAAAACCGGCTTATGTTTTTGACGTTCAGAAAAAGGTGGATAGAAAAGTTTGGGATAAGAAACTAGAAAAATTAGGCCATGTATGGTATTCATAGTGGCCTTTCTCTCTGCTCTTAACTTTGTTCCTGATGTTCATTGGCAGCGCCTGAACATTACAGATGTTTTCTAAGAGTTAAACAACAACTTCCTACTTCGGTGCCAAGCCAGCAATAATTGAAAATAACAGATGATCAGATGCGATTGTCAGAGCGGCCTCCGTGGACCCTCTGCAGATGTTGTTCTCCGCAGAGCAATATTAGTTCACACACCGAGTGATATCGGTTTGTTGCTTGATTAATAATTTAATGTCAGGTGCACATCGGTACAGGTGTTCAGCAAAATAAACCATATGTTTGAACACGGACCTTTGAGTAGGACATGAAGAGGACCTGTCTTATGGCACAGCTGTACGAGACCCCCACATATGGTTGTGTTTGGGACAAAGCTGTTCTGAAACTTCTTCAGTATCAAGACTTTCAGACTTACTGTAGAACTGTTGCAAGAGTGACTCAGCTAGACTTGGAGAATAGTTAATACAATTTATAATAATCAGAGCTTGTTGATTAAGCATTTTTGACAGACAGGAAGAGGCCAATCAACCTAGATGAAGATAAGCCATACTAATATGATATACAGTATGTGTTGACCCTTTACATATCTACTAGCAGCAGGGTAAAGTATTACATAATTGCAGTTAAACTTTTATTCTATCAATTCTGAGCATCTCAGCCTAACTTTGTTTACACCGAGAGAGAACAGCATCTGGGTTTCTTAGCACCAGTTGCTCTATGTAAGCTTCGGGCAGTGACGACTTTCACTTTGATTTTAGGTGCTAAAATTTGCAGAGTATCTTGAGTCAGAGAGTAGGGTGTTGATTCTCCAAGGCAACAGCTGTACTAGCACCCCTTTCACATTAAGGGAAGTGTTCATTTTGAAAATATTGCTAAATGGAGCTTGAAATAAATTTAAAGCGCTGCTCTCTCGAAAGATGTCAGACCCCAGCAGCACAGATGTATTTTTAACGCATGTGTTTACATGCATGTATATACAGGCCTTATTAGTTTGGAGTGTGCTTCACAGGCTAAGATGTATTATATTCACACTTTAATTTTTGGGCAATACTAGAGCAAGACAAGGTATTGATCTTTTATTATGTGTTCATCTGCCAACTAGAGTAATAGTTGCTCTAATTTCTGAGACTGTTCTTTATGATACTGTTTGTAATTGGCAAATTAGTGGCATTATTGCGTGAATTCATCTTTTGCAGCTCTAATATGAAGTCAATATCTGATTTATATTCATCCATATTATTATTTACACTGACCTTTCCCTGTGTAGCCTCTATGATGTGTAAAATACACAACCTAAATGTGCTGAACTGTCGATGTGTGTTTTCAGATTCGTCCCCAGGAAATGTCAGAGAGCTGTTTCTGGGTGCGGGCTGATGAGGACCAATATGCTAAACCAGAATTACTGAGCAGAGTCGCTCTCACTTTTGGTTCACAAAGAACAGGTCAGGCTCTCACAATGTTTCTCTTTTCATTATTTATTTTTTATATTCCTAGTTATTTAACAGCCACCTGACTGACTACTACTGATACTTTCACACGAACCAAACATTTGTCCTTAATATATTATTTAACTTGTTATTACATAAAATATTTTGTTGCTTGTTTAAGTGAACTTACAGAGACCTTCCTTCAGGACATGTCCAATCACATCTATTCTTGTATAGATTATTTAGCACTACATATTTTCTACTCTGTTCCAACTCTTGCCACTACAATTTACTTTCCCTACCGTCCAATGCTCACTTTCATTTCTGGCTTTTTGACTCATGAGAAACTTTGGGGAAACATTTGGTCTGATCACTGTTGGTATTTTAAACTAGATTTAGCAAAGCACAACTCCTGATAAATTATTTGAGTAAAACCAATAATGCATAATATTTGAAGATATGGTTATGATAAATAACAATGTTGAGTTTTATCTGGACAGATGTCTTTCCCCTCTTCTACAGTTTTAGTAGAGTCTCTCTAACAGATACGTTTATAGTCACCAGTTCTTGCTGAAGCCAAATCCCCAAGGTTATCATGCTGTTATAGATTTTGGTGAGCGATTTAGACTACTCCCGGTGTTAATGCTGCATGATGAGACGCCATACGGCTCCATCCTCACACATTAGTCTGGTTGGTAAGAGCTGGAATATTCATTTGTACAAGTTGTTGGGATGATTAAAGGTACAGCAGGAGGCAGCCAGAGATGTTATCAGTCTGGTCCTCTCCTGTGCTCGGTCTATTAGTCCCCTCTCTGATGATTTATTCACATGTCTTGTTTTTTTTTTCCTTCTCGTCTTGTCACTGACTCAGCTAGCTTACACCAATTTGAATTATTCATCCAGGTGTTATCTACCTGTCACAACTCTATGCTCTCATCCTCTCAAACCACACAAGACCTCCCCTACACACCAACGCACTCTTGTTCTCCACCGTCAAGGTGTTGAATAATGGAGGCGGATCTAAATGGCAAACAGATAGGCAGACAGTCAAGCAGGTGTTCTCAGGAGAGGACACAGGAAGGATGTCCACCAGCTCACAATTGTATTCTCTTGGTGAAACTAACGACCCAGAGCTTCCACACGTTTGAACATCGCATCCTATTTTACAATAATCATGAAACACACTTCTCATCATGTGAGGAATGCAAAAGTGCTGCTGCTCAGCAGTGTGCCGCCTGCCTGCCTGCCTTGTATGTAATGCATTTTCAATTTGGCAAGAAACGCATAAAAGATTTGACCAAAATCAAACCTTTCACATTGTTTGAAAGCGCTCTCCAGTTGTTTTCCTCGTTGATTCTTTCCGTCCCAGTGGAGGTTGTAGGAACAGCGTGACGGATGGGTTCGAGCTGTTAGACCCAGTTTGCGACTGCTGTTGTGTGTTGGCGAATGCTACGTGCATGTAGGCTTGTCTTCTTATTAACACAGCCATGTAGCATCATGTTTCATCTCACTTAAGAGCAGCAGCATCTGGATCAGCATTAAACATTGAAAAGGACACAGTATGACACAGTATTCACTCAGTTTTCCTTATTAAAGTTTAATTTCCATCCCTTCAGAATTACTTATTGTTTTCTGATGTGTATGCAGCAGCTTCTCACAGAGCCCCCGCCATCCTGTACACAAACCGCTGAGTTCAGATAGGGACTATGAATAGTTTTGTTTGGAGAGCATTTGGAGTGTATTTTTTTTGGCAGAACACTAGTTAATCAAGTGTAAATAAAAACAAAAGGAATGTTTTTTTTATTATCGTTCGTTGTGCCAAGAGGAAGTACACATTCAACCAGAGTCTTTATCACTGTATTTGTATGAATGAAACACACAGTAAGATTAACTACACATTATATTCACAGACATATCCATAATGGCCCTTTTGTCTGTCTATTCAGTGATTATTGGCAGGAGGTCAACACATCTCCATAATCAAATTGCAATAAGTGGGTGTTCTTTTTCTTTCTTTCTTTCTAGTGAGCAGGTCAGAGTGAACTAAATTAAAATCCAGAATAACAAGAGTTGATTTCTGCACTCTTCTCTCTCAGGTCTCTGCTCATTACCTATAAAGCTCTGTTGCACATATCCCGTCCTGAACAACATAAAGGTTTCAATTAGGGATGCCACAGTGAGACGATATCTTTCAGTAACGTTTAGAATGTTACGTCTCTACTGTCATTGACAAATGACAGTATAGACAACCGGATGGATGGATGGATGGATGGATATGCATATGCATACACACACATATAGGTATCTATATGTAAGTTTGTTAGTTACTAGTTCTGAAAAAAAAGTCCTTAGGCAAAATTGAAGTTTCTTTTTTTAAGTATATTTTTTTGGCTTTTACAATTAGTTTGTGATGATATTCTTTGTGGTACAGTACCTTCACTGTGACTTCATTTCTCTTTAGCAGTGACAGGTATTCAACACCTCAGAGTTAATGAGGCTTTGTCTTTTTTGGTCAGTAAGAACACCCTGTGGCTCACCTGGTACAGTGCATAACACTGTCCTCCTTAACTGCATGACATCCCCTCTCTCTTCCCAAACTCTCCTGTCACTCTCTCACTGTTCCACTCAAATTAAAGATGAATAAAAGCAACAAGTGGACAGCGCTAAAAAAGACACAATTTAATTCAATAAGTTGGTTTTATGACCAAATTCAGTCACCTCCAAGGCTGATTACACCTTAAATTATTCTAGTCACTGTGTAATCATTGCTTGGACTCATTAGTGATGTGCATAGCTGCTTATGCCTTATAGATAAATATCAAACGCCTCTACATTCATTCAAGGAAACAGCCTAATTAGTCTAGGGAGAATGTCAACTATGCTGAAAACTTCCAATAACCGTGTGCATTAGCCATGGTGCTGTTTTAATCACTTCCTAGATACCAGACAAATAGATGAAATGTCATATGTTGTTGGTTTTTAAGACGTCGGGTCAGAGTCCTGGTTGAATAAATATCCATAAAAACAAACAAACAGAAAAAAACATGTTTCTTTGCAGACAGGGTGCAGAACAAGAAAACAAGCATGACAGGCAGGTTTGCATGGTACAAACATGTTGTATACATAACCATGAACTGTCAACATACTTACACATTGAAAGGAATACAGATACTACCTGCACATTTGGTTTAACTATTAAAAGTCCAATAACTTTCCTCCAGTTTACTATGAAGAGAATATTTGTATTCAGCTCACATTTCAGAATTCAATAAAGAAGTTATTAGGCTCAGACAGATGGATTATTTTAGTGGAGAATGTCGTAGTTTCATTGTTTTAATTTTGTGGATTTTCTAAACTAGAAATGCCACTTTATCTTGGAGTCTGCACAGTTATGATGGGAGCACCCATACTTTTAGTTTGTTTGGCAATTTAGTGCACATTGAAATATACAGTATCACTTCAATACACAATTATGCAGTGCTCCTAAGTATTGGGGGTTCAAGAAAAATCCAAGCTCGTAGAGACTTTTCAAAACCACTGTTCAAGCCAAAATATCACAGTATATTTGTTTTGCTGCCATACATGTAAAGTACTGCTATACAAATCGTGCTACTTTGGTGTAAATGCTGCTGGAGGAAACACTGCAGGAACAAGGAGGAAGATCTGTCAGGTCTAATTGTAACCTGCTACAGTAAATCAATGGCGGTGGTGGTCAGATAGGATTGTACGTTGCTGCAGGAAAATGTTGTTGATTTCCCATTTACTTGCTCATTAAAAAAAAGAGACTCTCTTCCTGTGTTGTTAATTATGACACCCATCCTGTGAATAAACTGGTTGTCTGGGAACCTTCTCATTAACGCTGTGTGCATGTTGCACAAACACATTTAACTCGGGATCAGACAGGAACTTTTTGCTGCTATTTCTGGCCAAACTTTGCCTTCTTTGTTACCAGTATTCATCTGAGTCTTGTAGAGCTGTAGAGTTAGATTTTCAAGGCTTAGGCAGAAATCTTTAGTTCATAATAAAGATAATTATCTTCTATCATGTTGTACAATTATTTTTATCTCCAGAGGTCAGTGATTATTTCCTCCATATAAGATTTGGTTTAATATGGCTTTGTGCTGCCAATAGTGACCGAACTGAACTCTCTATTGTAACTTGACCCAAGCCTCAGGCCGTTAGTGAAGTTAAATCACTGAATTTGTGTTACATTCTCACTCACAACTTGTGTATTTACCCTGACTACATGTGTTGGCATTTTGTAAATAACTGACGTGAACAGACCCCAAAAACGTTATTGTTTGGGTATCCAGTTTCTGTTGAAAGCTAAGACAGAGAAGCCAATTCCCTCCCTGCTGTTCTTCTCTATCACTTTCTACTTCTTCTTCCATGCTCTCTCTTACAACACAGCTGCTGTTCTGCAAGAGTGGATGCATGGAAAAGGGGGGCAGCTTGCTTTGTGTAAGATAAAACTGTTGTCGACGAGTGTCTGTCTCCACTTGTGTTTCGCGAAAGTAATGAAACTTCCCATCAACTTTTCATTTTCAAAACATGAAGAAATAGGTGGAGTGGAGAGTGAGTCTGTGTTTTGTCGAGGAATGTGAGAAACTCATCCAGCCAACCTTTTGAGATGAGCTGTTTCAGACAAACTGGAAGGAATGGTTTTGAAAATTACTTTTTTTTTCTTTTTCTCAAGAGCCAGACAGAGAATTTAAATTCCTGAGGGAAAGAAAGAAGGATTAATCGAGCCACGGGTACCAGTGTTGATGGTGCCGCTGCTGCTACTTTTGCTCCTTGAATAGAGGTCTTTGGACCATTCAGGAAGTCTGCTAAAACCACTTACCGAAGCGACAAATGTCTGTTTAAAATGAAAAATTTGCCCAGAGGCTGCTTGTGTACAATGTCTTCATAACATTATACTCATGTTTACTATAACTTCCACTTGTCATGCATTAAATGACACCCATTCTATAACCTAGCACTCCCAAAAGCATGTGCACACATGCATATGTCTGACATCATCCCACAGTCTTTAAAACGTCTGCATCTGTCTGTGAGGGCTTGGTCACTTCAGGACATTGCAACTCCAGGCACGCAGTCTCATTTCTTCCTACTAGCATCCTGAGATACTATCAACCTCCCATAGTATACGACTGAAAGGTTATATTACTTTATTTCCTACAGATTAAATCTCGTATCATCTCTGTGGCAATTTTTCCATAAACATAGATAATGCGACTTGTAAACTTTTACATAAATAGCTGTTTAGTGCAACATGACCACAGCCCTTCACACTGAATTGCATTGCTTCTGTCTGTCACACACTGACACACAATTGTGTCTTTATCTAGTTTGTAAGGCAACTCGCTGTGTTGAACACGTTGTTGTGTTGTGTGCTTGAAATTCATAGAAATGGAAATATATAAAATCGCTTAATTGGTAGAGATGGCACAATCAAGTTGATGGCACAGGCTGAAGATGAAATACTTAATTTTGCAAATGTAAGGTTTTTAACTTTACTGACATTTAACTATTGAGAGTAGAAAATGGATAGAATGGGATAAATAATAAAATCCTTATTATCTGATTCACACTGCAGCATTTGCAAACAGAAGTACCGGTAAGCCTGATTTGAGTCGGACTGGTGAAATCTCATGTAGGATAGCATTCCTTTATTTCAGGTCAGCTCTCTAATGTCAGTAATAGTGGCACATCAATGCCCCAAAACATACTCAAAATATGTAAATGTAGAAGTAACACTCTCTGATTTACATGCATTTTATTGTACAAACACATTTATACACAGGTTTTTAAGATGCAGTTTCTTATAAGCAGCTTCATTGACAGTTTCTGGACCATGATATTTTCTTGCCCAATAATTTATTGCACTGCAATCAGCTGTCTAGATTAAACAAAAGGAGATATTTTTCCAAAAGTGTGATATCCAATGCATTCGCCATCATGGAAACGCTGAAGTATTCTGTGTTTTGTTCTGTGTTGCAGTTTGCACATCTTGAGCAAACATTGAGTTCGTTATTATTCTTTGTTACAATATTAGCTTTATCTTCCAGTTATTGTTATAAGAATCACAGTAAAACCTTTAGATACGTTTGGCTGTATGATGATGCTGTATATTCCCTCCTACTGTACACTGCACGCACTGCTCTCACATCTTATTCCTTTGTGGCACAAGTGTCGTCTTCTTTGAGCTCTGATCACATAGTTTGAGAAAAGAGGAGGTGCTGTATGACAGAAGTCGTCCATATACACTTTCAGGTTGAATATGAATAGTGAGAGGTTAATGAAAGTTAATCATCAGATCCATGAGTGAGGGTTATCTCATTGTGATTATTAATCACAGATTATATGTTAAGCATAGCTAATGATGCCAGACTGTCTCCCTCTGAACTCTGAGCTTTAATCTGTTCCCTTGGCATCTGAGGGCTTTAATTGCAGTCTTTGTGGTTAGTGTCTCATACGATGAGGGTGGAGCCCGTAAGGGTAGAGAGGAGTCCTTCTTCTCAGAGCTTCATCAAGGAACTTCAAAAGATGAGGGAAGCGAAAGTGATATAAGCTGTAGCGCTATTGTAATTCATTGTAGCACCGAGTCTGCTGACCCGTGTGGTAAGTAACAGTGAAGCGACTGCAGAAATCTGCATTTTTATGGAGATGTCTAAAGTTTCATAGCTGCACACTTCCCGAGCGGAGAGTTGCGATCTGTTTTATTGGAAGCATTTTAGTTGAAAAAACACATGAGGACTTGGGCAGCAGTGAAATGTGTTTTTGCAGAAGATGTTCACACACACACACACGCATCAAAGAATTTGAAGTCACTGAGAAAATGTGTTTTGTGTTTCATGCCCCCCCTCCTCCTCCTCCTCCTCCTCCTCTTCCTCCTCTTCCTCTCACAAGCTCAGTTCAAAATGTACAGCCATCAGATTCTTTACTGAAATCTTTCAAATCCTTTTTTCTGCACATTACAAGTGAAATTCACATGTATTTTTTAAAGCAACAATCCCAGCTGTAAACGGGCATCAAGATGCATTCACATGTATTAAAAATGTGACAGACAAAGGATTCGTGTTAATGCATGCAATGGGAGAACTCAGGCTCTGACCTATGATGTCTGAGATTGAGACACACATCATTGACTATTAATGCCCTCGGTGACTCAAATCACTCATCACTGCGAGAACATTAAGCATCTCCACGATTTGACACATCTTGATGTTGTGTAATTCCCTGTGATTACGAGAAATTGCCACCACTGCTCTGTTTCTGCTCTTGACAAGTCCATTATTGTGAAGAAATATGACTTTGGACGCTTTAGTTCCCGCCTATAGCAGTGATACTGTTTCTGTAAAATGCATACAAAGTCTCTCTCGGTGGACTGTAACAACACTTTATATTCAGTGCAATGCTTCCTGTTGTCTCTTTGCTGACAGCAAAATGTCTGAAATAATGCTAACTTCAAACATCACTAACCAGCTTTTCTCCTCTCTCTTGTTTTTTCTGTCTCTGCTTGCCTCTTCTGCTTTATTCTCTTCTTGCAACTTCTGCTTCGCTGCATGATCTGCCTTCATGTCTGTGCTGGAACAGAAACCAGAGGTTAGTATTTCTCTCTTTTTTATACTTTTACCCATTTGCTGCTTTTCCTGTGAACAGTTTACACTTTGTCCACACAGTTCAGAGAGTATGATGAATGTTTTTTTGTCAGACTGTAACCTTCAGATGAGTCAGGAACAACGGGTAGCCAGGGCTGGTGACTAAGCACAAGCCATGTTTTAAAAAAACACGTTACCATAATTATATTTCTGAAAGATATAACAAAAACATACTACACTGATCACACAACATTATGATTCAAACACGCCCTGTTCCCGACCAAATCTGTAAAATTTCTGCTTTAACAAGTTCAAGCACACGATGTTCACCTGCTGCCTAGTTTATCCAACCCACGAACAGGTGTTGTGTAGAGCCTGTACGTCAAATAGTCCAGTGCAAGTATCCCATTTGCCACTGTACTTTAGATTGAACTTTATCTGTGGTCTGATTCATAAGAACGCACAGGAAGCGAGTGTTTGGTGAAGCTTTCTCTCATATTTGTCAGTGATAGACATATCAGCACAACCCATTTTGATATTTGCTCTGATGTGCAGGGAAATAAGCAAAAAGTAAATTCAAACACTTTAATGAACCTGAAGCCCTGTTGGCCGATACTTATGAAAATGTGTGACCAGCTTTGACCTCGCTGAAGTACTAGACTGGAGTAGAGTTCTCCATCACTAAGCACATATTTCACTGCGGCTCTCACTTTTTTTTTTTTTGCGTTGTGGTGCGATAACCTCTGCTGCTTGAACTGTTTCACACTAGGAGGACCTTTCATCCTGTTAGCTCTGAACTTGAACTGGAATATTAGAAGTCCATATGAGACTGTGCAGCATTTCACACACTAGTTCAAAGCTTACCGCCTTACTTACTCGCCTTCTTTTCTTTAATGATGTGTGCGCGCGCGTGTGTGGTCTGTGTATTCAGATTTATGCATTTTTGAATAGAGTGGTGATTGTGTTGGTGGCCTTGCTGTAAGCATTCAGAAATATCATTAGTTGATTTGCTTCCCTGCTGTTTTTTTAATCCGATCACATTTATGCTTATTAGCTGACATGTTTTCCAAAGTTTGTTGCTCGGCCTTACAGCAGAGGCCAAAGGGCTAGTCATTAATTGATAGTTAAAATAAATTAAGTCTAATTTCAAGACAGACAAAAGCTTCACAAGTGGAAACATGTCGGGATGAACAACGCCGTGTCATGTGTTGTATGGTAGAGTTATTTTGTTTAGATTGTTGTTAGTTTTTATTATCACTGATTTTCATGCCCCTAACAACACGCTCATGTGGGCAGTGAGAGATAGTTTATGTTTTGTGTAACCTCATTGATTATTCTGTAATGGGACAGTCTAGTGTTTTTTGGGGGTGGTCGCACATGTGTGAGTAGATGGAAAATTTACTCGCACTGTATCATATTTTTGTCGCAAAATGCGACCATTTAGTCGCAGTCTGGAGCCCTGAAATAGCAAGATCATAGTACAGTTTATTAATTTAACAGTGGTTTTGAAACGGGTATTGTCCGATAGTCAAAGCCCCACATATTATTTTTTGTTAAACAAGAAATGTGACTGTGTTGTAATGACAGATGTAGACACATTGCATTGTTTTGTTTTATCAAACGTTCTTTGAATTTGAAGCACTGTCCCTTTACGAAAAGGTGTAGACGCTCAGTAATTAAAGGGATAGTTCAACATTTCGGCAAAGTCGCCCATTGCCATAATCCCTATAGTTTTAGGAGCAGGTTTGTTACCTTTAATTGTTGGTGGAAGCTGTTTTTAGAACGGCGGAGCAGAGCTACAAGCTGCTTAGCTAACGCTACAGAGGCTAATCGTATATCCGGATTTCCTGCATCAAACTCAACGACTCCAAAACGTTCTTGTGGAGAAGTTGTGACCTTGTTGTTGGATTGTGTATTTGATGAGCAGATTGCACAGACAAACCTACTGCTAAACCTATGGGGATTATGGCAATGGGCAAATTTGTGAATATAATAATGTTGAAATATCCCTTTAGAGTAATCAACTATCATGTCATAGGTACAGTTATTATATGGTCATATATCATATGGTTAATCACTGACGTTTGGAAAAGCTAAAAAAAAAAAAGGGAGAAGAAGAAGAAGAGAGAAGCTGCCTCGTCTCTCTCAGCCTAGATATGAGGAGAAAGAAAAAGGCAGAAACAAACAAGCAAATGCAGTGAGTGGACACCCAGAGGAACACTGACAGCTCTCAGAACTTTGCGCAGTTTCTGTGATTTCACAGAATCAGTCTCTGGAGAAGCTCTTTGAGATCATCAGTGTCAATAGATGGAGATAAAACATGTATAGCAGGGCTTTCCTGTGGGTGTACGCACAAAGAGAGGGTGAAAATCACAGAATGTTTTAGAGACACCGACAGATGGGAATTGAGGGATATGTGGAACCTGTCCCTCCCCTTTTTTTGGTTTTTCACTGTACAACTCATGTTTCATCTGTTTTTTTTTGTATTTAGTTGTACCAGATGTGAGTTTAACATTAAGGGACAGAGGGACACTCATGGAAACAAACCAGCCTCTCTTGTTTTGTTGTTAAGTTATTGATTCAGATTATAAAAAGAAATAATAATACAACTCTGTGTGACAAGGGTGGCACTCGCTTTGGCTCCACACAGTCCACTTTTAGATAAAATAATTGGTTTTATTAGTTTTAATTGAGCTATATTTCTTTGCTCTAACATGCTTTGGAGTAACATACAGTGTATGATGAAATCACACTCCAAGGTGTATTACATTACAAGGTGTTGCAGTGGAGTTTTAGGTGTGAGCGTAATATAAGATGCTTATTACCTATGAGTAGAAAGGCTTTAGGGCTTTAATGCCTGCTGCAACTTCATGTTTACATTTATAGTACGTCATTCCACATTCCATCTTTATTGACTCCTGTTTCTTGTACCACTTCGTGGCCTTTTATAAATACCTCTCTATTATGAAAAGTGAAGCAGACATTTCTGTTAGCCATTTATCTCCAGCAGTCATTTCTCCTCCTCCTTTGTCCGATGTTTATCCTTTAAAAAGAACACAGAACACCTCTACACATTTCTGTATGTGGAGTGTGCCATGTTTACTGTTACTGTATGGATATATAATGCTACTGTCGGGTATACCTGCATTCACGGCCTTAGGAGGAGTACCTTAATTGACACCTGGAATAAAGCAGGTATTTCTCTCCAGCTCACTCTGTTCATCAATGGAGTCATTGCCATAGTGCTGCCTGGGAAAATGAGCAACAACATGAAGAGAGCTGCCCTTTCCTCAGACTTCTTTTCGCCTAATAAATATCATCCAATTAGACGAGACCCTCAAAGATCTCAAAATCAGTTTGCCATTTCTCCCCAGGATAGAGGCATCTGCTAATAACCTACCTCTACTCTAGAGTAACGGCACTGCAACAGCGTTAAGAATGTATGTTAATAGCTTCTTTAGCATCTTGTTTATAAGTAGTTATAAAATGATAAGTTGTTAGTTTATTGATGCAAAGATCTTGATGTTGAATCATTGTGTTGTGAGCACATTTATCAGGAGTGTAGAATTTGGAGTTGTGTATTCATACATGAAATGAATCTACCTAGCATAATTCACTTTTTTATAGTGTCCAATATTGTCTGTGTTTTCAAACTCTAGCTGTTTTCCCTGGAAGAGTGTTTCCAGGCTTTCCCTCTGATGTGAATAAGTTTATAACTTTCCCTGTGAGTGATCATTTTACAGTGAATATATCTGAAGTCACTGTCTTTGTAACTTCTAACTTCTACGTTTGGTGATTCTGTCAGACAGTGCAGAGGTTATAAAATCAGGACTGTAGCAGCAGCAGAATGGAAAGTGACTGCTGAACACACAGTCTTAAAGATCTTTTTTTATTTCAAACTTGTTCTGCAGGAAATATCTTGTAAAATGAAAACAGTACTCGGCTCTACTAAGCATACCGTACATGTGAGCACAAAGAGAAGCATACAGTAGAAGCAAACACAAAAGGCTTAAACCAGCTGACACCAGAGAGAGTGCAAATAGTCTTCAGTGTTGTCCAGCTGACGTTGACTTTGTCCTGTTTATTCTGTGTCCACTGAGGATGCAAAGGTAACACCAATAGGGATCAAATTACACATAATTACTAACTGTTGAATAGAGGCTGTTTTTATAGAAACAAACAGGCTACACTCAATAAAATAATTATTCATGCTTCAATGTGTGTATTAAAACACCATGCTCAAGTAAACAAGAGTTGGATTTTAAATAAAAAGAAATGAAAATGACTCCAAAGCACGACACTAGCTGCAAATACCATTACCAGTTTTGCTAACATGCCCACACTGAAGATTAATAATAATCACTTGATCACTAATAATCATAATAACTGACCATGACTGGATTATGTACAGTAGGCTGTTGCCAATGCAGCTTTTTTTTTTTTTTTTTGTATAGATATGTTTGATAAGCGTAACCCTAAATGTGATTATTACAGAATAGTAACTGAGATAGTGTGTGTACAGAAAGCAGCACAGCTGGTGACCTGCAGCACTAATGGAGTCTCTGCTACAGCTGTGCTCTGCCTGGGTGAAAATACGGTGCTCGAGACCAAGTTACAAACCAGTCATGGCACAAAGCATTTGTGTAGCGAGTGAGTCAGAAGCTGTGAAACGTGGACCCGTTCATTGTTTGCTTTAAATCTTAAAACCGTATTGAATAGATGACAATGCTGCATGTCGTGGTGTTGCATTAGTTTGATCTATACAAACATTATACTCCTAATTCCGCCTTAAGGTGATTAGTTGTAATCAGCGTTGGTGTTTTCCTCCATTTTTATAAGACTGTAAAGGTTAATAACTTATTAAAATGAGGTCTATTAATGGATTTTATTTATTGGCCATGGGTTTTGAATCAGTGTTTGTAATCACAGGGAGCCATTACTTACCAGTGTGGTGTGGGCTACACTTCAGGATGAATACTTCTACAGCTGTTTGCATTTCAATGAATACATTTACACTATTACTATCATGAGTACGGTTATTGTGAACTTGAATAAGAAGACCCTGTGTCTGTTTTACGTTTCCTGCCACAATATTGAGGCTGTGTGTGTTCTCAGTGGAGGTCAGGCTCTCCAGATCAGTGTTGCCTGTTTAAAGGGAAAGTTGAAGACAGACAAGTCCTCTTCCCACTGCTGGCGTTTCTGTACGAGATAATTAGACAGCCCCATTTCCATGTGATTATAATGGCCTGGGAAAGAAGCATGTTTGTGTGGGTTTTTGTCAGTTAGCACAGGCATATTTGGGGGGACTACTTGATGGAAGTGATGGTTGTGTGTGGGAGGGGTTAAGCCTGTATGGGTGGTTGAGTGGCTTAGGAGAGCACATGAGTAAAGGAGGGCTCTTCTGCGTGGAGGTAAAGACCGCGGTCGGAGCTGACAGCTCGCCGTGACTTGTGAAACTCCGTCCGATGTGACACTTTAAACAGCGATGATCATTCAAAGTCATGCCTCTAGTCCGTCAGTCTTCGCCACAATAACCCTCTTTAGACTACCTCTAAATTAGAGCCACTTAACATATCCATATAGTTTTAGTTAATACCACTCTTGTATGCAAGGTGGGTGTATTTCTTAAGAGTGCAGAGAATTTGATTCGCTTTCAAATTACAATGAGACAAAAGGAGCCGAGGAAGTTGGTGGACACCATCATAGAGGAATTATGAAGAGACTGAGGGGCAGAGGAGGTGGGGATGAAAGGCTAGTAGGTGGTATTTTTTAAATTAAATGTCTGAAGGAGGCTAAAAAGTCATGGATTTCATTTTTTATTTATTTTTTTAAAAGTTTATTCATATAGAAGCGAACAGACAAGTGATGCTTACTTACCGCTGACAGTAACACCAATCGTCAGTGAGTGCGACCGAGCTGATCCACAGCCAATACTGATTATTTCTGGCATGGCACATTATACAACAAGTCTCACACACGCCGTAGAAGTTCCTCACAGCTGACATGTTGTTTTGTTGTGCGGTCCTGTTGCGTGCCAGCACACTGAGCAGCAAGATGGAAGGCAGGACTACACCACACAGCACATTACTGCTTCTCTCCACAGCCACAGAAACCCAAGTATTAACCGCAGGACTTCTTGAGCTCTCAATACTTAAGTTATATAGTAATTACCACACTACAGCTGCACCTTGATGGAAATAATAATAATTTATTTGAATGCAAGTGATATATGGTTTACCTTTTGCGTTCACTTGTGGTAGGAGATGGAATTGGATGCTTAAAATGATTTCAAGAGCTCCAAGTACAGTTAATTTTGAAGCACTCGGCGAGTGGTTAGCATTTCTGGCCACTTGTACATAATATCTGCTCACATCAAATGGACTTTCTCACTCTTGTCTTGCTCTTACTCCCCCTCCTCTCACCTCCCATTCCCTCCCCTCACCCCACACACTCACTCTCTTTATGCTTTTGCGGTGACATTTTGAAGGAACACCATTAGTTCTATAATGACTGTTCATGTGGCTGCAGAAAATTTGTGCCATTATGAGAGATCTCATCAAATGCATAATCATTAAAGACTCTTTTCATTGTTGTTGAAAGGGAGGGTCTGATCACATAATACACACAGCGAACAGATGGCTAATTTTTTTTTTTTTTTTTGCTCTCTCTTACAATGTGCAGCCTGCCATTTTCATATATATTTATAAATTTGCCCATAATACGACCACATTTGGCTCAGAAATGTCCGACGTGGTACGGTTAATTGGCTGCTCTTGTGCAGTACTTTCTTACTTTAAGCAATCACCAGCACACACGTTTTTACCTCGACCTGTGAGAATGTCACACATCACACGGTTGCCACATGCACACACGCTCAGTTTCTTCTCTTTACCTCTTCATGTGTGTGGTCTACTGTCCTCTATTTGTCTGCTTTCTCTTTCCCCCTATTCTGTTTCTTCCCTTCCCCTCTCGTCTGCCTCAGTTTTTCAAGCATCAGCACCTCAATTTATTCCCAATTTGTGTTTTTATGTTCTCATATCACCAAAGTAATGGGCTTGCTCGTTAAAAACATATTTGCTTTTGCGACTTATTTTTCTGCTGCGATTTTTCATCCGCACATGTACATTTTCTGAATGTATGAATGAAGGGAATGGGGAGGGATGGGTGCAGCAGACGTGTTTGCAAAGGCAGAGGAAGAAGTGGGGAGGAAAGGGGGAAAAAAAAGGGAAAATGGCAAATGACTTCAGAGATGAATGATTTAGACCGTCATCAATCCATTGAATGACTTGGAAAATGTTAGGGTGGGCTTAACAACTGTTCAGATCGGACTGGTGCTGTCACATAGTGAAATGAAATGGAGATAATAATGCTTCATACCTGATATGACAGAGGAGTCAGAAAATAGCCATTTTAATACAGATAGACAGACACACACACACACACACACCCCACCAGACCATCAGCAGGTCTTTAACAGGCCTTTAGGGGGCACTACTCCACTGAGAATAGAGGTGTTGGTAAACTTCATCCCCACAGGCCAGTACACAATGATTTAACAGCAGCGCCTCAATAATTATTAATCTTTTCATGTAACATATTTAATTCAAGTCTATATTTGTGAATTTATTTTTCAAATATGTATTTACCCCCCTCAACAGAGAAAGAGAGAGACGCAAGTGAGTGCAGTCATCTCCTCCGATGCTTATGCAGGAGCAAATTTGTAGTGGTATGGACTTTAAAAAAAAAAAAAGGTTTTGGTAGAGCAGGACTAGAGGAGGAGGAGGAGGAGTGAGAAAAAGCCTAATGAAGTCTGTTAATTTGCTGCTATCAGAATGAAAGTCTCAGACTAATTATGGCCCTGGGTCATCTAGTCTGGATCACAGGGAGAGGTGGCCCCTGCTCGGTTCTCTTTGATTGGCTCACTCAATACACAGCTCCTCACTTTATTACTCTGATCTCCCTCCCTCTGCCTCTCTCTTGCCTACTGGTACTCACATGCACAACTGGATGTGTGTGTGTGTGTGTGTGGGGTCGAGGGGGGTAAGTCAGTCAGTCAGTCAGTCAGTGAGTGTGCAAACACACCAGTCAGGCTGTCATGTCGGTGTTGGTCAGGACTGGTAGAGTGTGTGCGCTGATGAGGCAGCGAGTTAAAGGTGAAGCCAGGTGTGGATAGTCGGAGCAGCTCCAGTCAGTGTGCTGGATGCTACTGGGATGTCTCTTGTGCTCTCTGTCAGGCTTGACTCAAGTTCAGGACTTAGGTGGATCAGAACCATACAGTGAGTCAACAGTCAAACCGCACGGCTGCTTTGACTCCTCGTATCCCCTCTGTTGACTGTAGAGTTGACAGATGTGTCGAAACGGTGGATTTTTTCACTTGCTGCAGACAGCCCCCCTTCTGTGCATCAGATGTCTCATAGTGGATTTTGCTTCAGGCGCTCGTGTGTCTATGTGTGCGTGTGTGTATGCATGTATGTATGCGTGTGGTGTTTGCACATCGAATTGCGAGAGCCCTGAATTATCCCTGCTACAGAAACTCCCCTAATAGCAGTGATTTAAACTTTACCTGCTTCACTGCCCTGATTGGCTATTGGAAACAACACAGTGATTTAATTACCCTTTGAAGACTGCTGCCCTGTCAACTTTCCCCTCGCTGCGAGCTTGTGTATCTGCCTTCTCAGGGAGAGATGATCGCATCACTGTAACATGCCACAAGTAATGAAGCCTCATCAGGAGAAAAAGTCAACTCCAGGGTGTGATATCACCTCAGGAAATAAGATAGTTGGACAAATATTGGATAAAATGACGAGACTAATAAGCACAAACATACTCTGTCTCTCCCTCCCACTCTCTCTTTGCCTGTCTCTCTTTCACGGCTGTCAGTTTCCTACTTTGCCTGATAACTTCTTAGATGTTGGTATTAATAATCAAGTATACGCTTCTTTCATTTGACACTTGTGTCAGGATATTGTGTGTGTGTGTGGGATGGTAGTCCCACTAAGTTGTCTTTGATTAGAAATCCTGATCAGATGTTGTGCTGTGAGTGTATGGGGCAAAGGAGGAGGAGGAAATTTTGGTGCGTGTGTGTGAAGGGATGCACGGCGGTGGGGGTGGTTGGTGGTTGGTTGGTTGGTGGGGGGGTGGGGTGAGGTGGGGGGGGTGAGGTGTTACTTGCTCGTCTCTGAGGCCTGCCTGTCATGTACAGCATCAGTCATGCTCTTTCACAGCAGTTTTATTTCATCCACCATTCCCTTTAGTGCTCTGACGGCACAATTCACTGATACCGTCTTGTGGGAAGTGCAACTGTTCGGGAAACGTGTGCGTGTGTGTTTGTGCGTGCACAGTGTTACACATTGTCATATTTTTGTCAATTGGCTTTAAACTGTGGCAGAGATTCGATCAAAGCCAGTCAGAGGAATTATTAAAAGTGTGAGAGGAGTAGATAACTCTTTGTTGCCTTATCTGACCCTGTGCATATAAACACTCAGAAAGAGAATAAAACTTTTCCGTCGTTGAATAATTTATTTTTCATTCAAGAAAAGATTGGAACACAAATTGACATATTTATTTTGTTATTGTTGCTCAGTTGCATTTTTTTCCCCACCCTAAGTAAACTACACTGGGGGCCAAAAAAAAAAAAATCCCAGTGGCAGTCCTTCCTCCTCGCTCTATTTTTCATACTTATCTCTCCACCCACAGTCTCGCCATCAAGCTGACATTTATCACAGGCCTCCATTAAGAGGTCTTAAGTTGGAAGTGCTTAAACGGAAGACGGCTAGCAGTGTGTGCACTGTGACAGCAGCAGAGCAGGACTTCACATTCACACTCTCCCACTTGTAATGCACTGCTCTCTCCCCTCTCCTTGATGGAGGCCTGTTTAAGCCTGTCTGTGTTATCTGATCTCAGCTTGTAGCTCCTAACTAGTTTGAATCAACGGCTCCATTTGTAACTTTCTGTCGTGTTTACTCGTTTAATCAGATTCTTTCTCTTTATTGCCTGGATCAGACGACACCAAATCAGGCAATTTTTTATGTACATCGATTAATGTTGGGAACAGACATGTTCTTTATTTTCACATATAAAAGAAAAATATAAATTCCAAGAGGATGCGAAGGAGAGATGCTGAAAAGCCCCTCCAGGGGCTTGTGTAGTTTCTCTCTTTCTCTTTAGACTACATATTCTAGTGTATGATTACAGTGTTGTATATGCAATTTGTAAACCATAAAAAACGATGTTCACATAATAAAGCAAAAAAACACAATTTGTAGGGATACAACGATACCACTTTTTTTCAAACCGATACGATACCGATACTTGGATCTGAGTACTTGCCGATACCAAGTACCGATGCCGATCCTTCTACCACAACAAAATTTGTTGTAACAAGCCTCTGATATAAAAAAAAATACAACAAAGAGGCAAAGCCACCCTCTGATCGCCGTCTTCATGCAGAGCAATTGCATGCACTGGTATCGGTGAACTTTAGTGTGTATGAGTACATATACTACAACAGTATCGGACCGATACCCGATACCAGTATCGGTATCAGTGCATCCCTAATAATTTGTCATATCACTAAAAACAGTGCATTTCAAGAACTCAATTGTGAGAAGCATTCACTCACATAATAAGGGATAGTTCAACATTTTAGCAAATTGGCCCATTGCCATAATCCCTATAGTCATAGCAGTAGGTTCGTTACCTTTACTGTAATTGTCGGTGCAAGCTATTTTTAAAACGGTGGAGCAGAGCTGTGAGCTGCTCAGAGTTCAGCTACGGAGGGCCATTGAATTAATTAAAAAAAATAATAATAATGATAATAATAATAACGGACAGACAGGTCCATATGGAAAGTGTTGGTTGATTAGAAGATTGAGAACCATTTAAAAAACACAATCATTAAAACAGCACACAACAACAGCTACAAACATAGTGCAGCCATGTTTCGTTAGTTTGAAGGAGTGACTTCAGTGCGCTCTTGAGCTGCTGTGAAGATAACCTTAAAAAAACTATAGGCAACCAGGGCCGTAGCCAGGGTTTAGAAATTGTTGAGGTCCCCCTCATGATGGAGGCGTGAGGGGTGGTGTATGAACATGTGGAAAATGTTCAGATTATTGTCATAAAACTGCGCCTCACTTTGGGCCACTCTAGCTAGTGGTAATTTTATAGGCTGTACATAATTGCATCAAAATGCCCCACAATTATATAACAGTAAAGTAGACTTAGACTTTTTGAATGTCCTGTGGTTTTCAGCCTTTTATGATTATATTTAGCCTTTAGAACATCAGGTGTTTTCTCTCCATCACATAAAAGAAGTAAAAAAAGTATTTGCTCCCTTCCGGATTTCTTACTTTCTTGCAGATTTGTCACACTTAGCTTTCTGTGTTGCTTGTGTTGCTGTTCTGTTTGAGATCTCTCAGCCTTGGTACAAGACACGACTGGCGTGTTGACGTGGCATCACGTAACGCTGAACATCGTCACGTAAATTAACGGGTTGACTCGGGTCTGGTGTTCCCACTGCAGCCAGCCGATCAGAGCTGAGCCGATTGAAGGTTATTTTAACCCAGGTCGCTTGCAGATTTGTTTGACGCGGGTCGGTGCGCCTTTCCCACTGCCACCAAAAGCCCATTGTTAAACAGGTTTTTGGCCAGTGGGAAAGGAGTATTAGATGTTTTTTTTCTCTCCTATGACTTGAACCTTGATGTTGACCAATAGGATCAACGCTGACACTTGCTTCATGTATGCAATGTAAATCAATGATTTTGAGGTGACATCCGTTAACGTACCTCATGTTCTCTCTACAGACGGAGAGAACGTCAACTGTTCCTGGGTTTCCTCCATTAAACCCAGGAACAGCTCCTTTTTCTTTTTTTTCTTCTTCGTATCTGAGCAAAAGACCGCTAGCATCATACAAACACTGCAGGAGCCGTGGTGACCTGTGAACTTGTGCAGAGTCGTGGTCAATCATTGGTCGGGGTCATACTGACTTGTAGTGATGCCGACAAAAATATATCACTGAGTATTTAATCTGGCTCAGTGACCATCATGAAAGACAAAAGCACACAGGTACAGTTCTTTAGAGTGCCATCCCTGAGCTCTAATTAATGCTACGTGCCGCCATTTGAGCCTGAAACATCCACAGCAGCTGCGCTGAGCTTTCGTCCTTCGCCGCCGTCTTACTTTTTGCTCGACCTGTGATGTGATGGGATGCAGACTCCCCACTGCTCTGCACTCACAAGTGTATCCTTATCTCCCCCACTTCCCGGGTGATAGCACAGTCTGATAACAACAACAGTCACTGCTTCGTCTGATTGATTAACCAGTGACCTCTCACCCCCTACGGGACATTTTAATTGGCTGATGTATAATGAGCAGGCTTCCCTGAAGAAGAGCTGTTTTAAGGCCAGAGCGGATGAAGGGGTGACGCTGGAAGGGGGCAATCTAATTAGCTGATTTAACTGATAACACCTGAGGCAGCGTGGTGTGAGAGTGTGTGTGTGTGTGTGTGTGTGTGTGTGTGTGTGTGTGTGTGTGTGTGTGTGTGTGTGTGTGTGTGTCCCATTGCAGTGTTATGTTAGGATAATTTATAGTTTAAATGACTCGACTAAGTTTGCTTATACACTTGGAAACAGAGTGGTTGAATCTCTGCTACTGTGTGTTTCTTGTTAATGTGTGTGTGTGTGTGTGTGTGGGTTGTAAATAAATGAGATTCTGGGAGGTTATGATGAGTAGATCAATGCAACATCTTAATGCTGTAAGCTGCAGGCTTTAGGGTGCTGCCTTCTTACCCTATATTGCATTCAATTGTCCAATAACATCAGACGGTCCAGTTCTGCACATTTGTTATTAAAGGTACTGTAAATATTTACATTTTTACCATCTTTTTATTGATTTAATTCCTGCCTAGTCATTTAACATACTTCATACTTTAATTTTTGAAATGATTGAGAATGCACGTCACATTCATTGAGACGTAACGTGTTAATGTTTACACGAGTGGTTTGAAGATAGTAAAAAATAGTAGATCGCAGGCGTTCATGTCCAATGTCTCTTCTCTGTGGGCAGTTTGAGCAATTTGTTCTGTATCTGCCATTTAACCTGTTGAACGTTTTGTTTTCTCTTGTTGAACCATCCCTTTAACAAACACAGGTTAGGAATAGACTTTCGACAGTTTTTGACAGTTATGACAACATGACATGTGCAAGAATAATCAACACTTCTCATCAAACCCACGGTTATTTCTTCCTATCTATTCTATTATATCTCAAGCGAAAACAAGCTATATTTATTTTATATTGCTTAATAAATTAATTTGTCAGGCATCAAGATTTGGCTTGACATCTTTTGAAACATCTTGAACAGTGTTTAGTCTATGCAAAACATGAGAGAAGAAGCCGAGTTGTACAGTATCAACCTTAACACCCACAAACACCTACTGAACATGTCATTACCAGGTAATTTTATCTGTGGACCTGGAACTCACTCAGTGTTTGATGCATCTGACCTTGTGTATCTGTTATGATAAAATATGTGGTATTTATAGCTGTTTTTTTTCTATTAAATCTTCCTGTAGTAAGTATACTGTACATACAGTATAGTTTAACCGTGGTGATGCCTCTTTTCTTTCTCCCCTGGTTCTGATTTTATCACTCTATCGTTAACTTGATGATATTTACAGATAAAAGTGATAAATCAAACATTACAATAGTTGCTATAGCCAAACTAATATAAAGATTAATGACTCAGCTCTAATTTTGACCAGAATGTACAGCGAGTGTCAGCGTGTTATTTGCAATTATCGACCAATATAGGGTTAATATTTAATTCAATTAGTTGTTAAAGTGTTCAGGTAATTAATTGCCCTTTTTTCCCCCCTTTTTCTCATCCTCCTCTCCCATGGTGCACATTTTCTCCTTGTCTGTATTTTGCATTGTGCCTCTCTCCTCACACTGAAAGACTGTGAGGAGAATGTACCGACAGTGGAGCCACGTAAGTTCATGGATAGCTCAGTGTGTGGCCGTGTTTGTGTATTTCTTGTGCTCGTGGGTTGTACTGTCGCAGGTGTGCATGTTTGTGGACGGGAGCTAACAGTCTGTGAGCTCCCTGCGCCACGTAGGATCTTTCCTGAAAAGAAGTGCCAGCCCAGGAGGAAAAATAGAAATACCTTTCCAGTGGATTAAACCTCCTCTCCTCTCCTCTCCTCTCCTCTCCTCTCCTCTCCTCTCCTCTCCTCTCCTCTCCTCTCCTCTCCTCTCCTCTCCTCTCCTCTCCTCTCCTCTCCTCTCCTCTCCTCTCCTCTCCTCTCCTCTTCTCTCCTCTTTCCTCTCTCCTTCCTTTCCTTTTCTCCTCTTCTCCCCTCATACGCCATAATTACAGCACCAGACAATTACCCAGCATACTCCTGGGATGCACATTTTGTTCTCTTAATCTGGTGTTTTAAATAATTAAAAACCAACCATGAACTCCTTTTTTGTGAGTGTGGCTCAAGAGGGTTGTGTATAGTGTGCACATACAGTATATGTGTAAGTGTGTGTGTATCTTCCTTCATATTGGTTGATTGTTTTGCTGGTTATAATAATCCTGAATCGCATGATGTCTTTCCATTCGACCAATAGCACCGTCACAAACCCACCCACCTTTGCTCCATGTGACCCAGAGTAGATTCACCTTCACCAATAACCTAAATACTGTGTGCGCAGTATTTGTGTTAATGGAGCAGCCGTGGTTCACCCCATACTTTACTCCCAGTGGTGTGATCACAAACACTCCACCATAATCCCCTTCTCCATGCCTTTCTAGCAGCATGACATCCAGTCATGGTGGACTATGTCATTGTTCACCAAGAAAAAAAAACAAACAAACACACAAAAAAGGAGCAGATGTTTCACACGTTTGTGGGCGAATCTTAAACAGCTGACACCTTACAAAAAGAGAACAGTCACACAGCTAAATGAATAAATAAAATCCAGCTGGACGATCTCTACATACCATTTCACTTCCTTTCTTTGTGTCGTCCCCAGACACTGAAAAAAAGAACAAAAAAAAAAAACGGATGTCTAAATCTCATATAATCTTGCTGTAAATGAATTTTTGTATATCGTATATAATACATGTCAGCAGCACTCCAGGTGCATGCATTTGCGCAAATCTTGTCTTTGTGTGTTGATAATAATTCAGTATTTTCTGTCTTTATCAGCCAAAAAGCAAGAGGAGGATCTGGAGGATAAGAAATCCATAAAGAAGAGAATTAAAGAGCTCAAGGTGCTCGATCCCAAGATTGCACAGAATCTGTGTAAGTATTTGTTTCCTCTCAGCCCACTCCTACTCCTCCCCAAGGACTGGCTTTATGCACATCCTCGTGTTTTGATGCTCATGTGCACAGGACCTTGCCTCACTTTTAACCCCTCAGCTCACTAAAATTACATATAACAAGTAACCTGAAGAAGAAGAAGAAGAAGGTGGGCAGCCAAGGAGTTGCACCTTTTCCTGCTGCTATAGCAATTAAAAAGACACAACACTAACCGTGCACTTGGCCGCTGTTATCTGTGACTCATGTCTTCTCACACACACACACTGAAAAGATTAACGATGTTAAGCCTCCATTAAGGGAAGAAGAAACAGGAGGAAAAAATGTTTCTGTGCATGATCACATTCATCTGTCTGTCTGTCTCGTCCTCTCTCCCTGTCTCTCTCTTCCTCACTCACACTGACTGATGCATGCTTGGTTTATAATGACCGTTTTAAAAGGACTCAGCATTAATGAGGAACCAGCTGATCTCTTAAGCACTCCCAGATCTTAGTACCTCATTGGCTTATATCAAGGGGAGCTGTGACCTTTGTTTCATGGATTAAAAAGAAAATGAGACTAATCAGCCCAGTAACAGTGATAAATCATGCAGCGGAAATTATAGAGCGGGAATGAGGCGAGACGAAAAGTCGGCGGTTTGTGTTTCACCGTAGGAGGTAAAGGGTCTGAGCTTTGATTGAGAACGAGAGTATGTATGATGCCGTTAACACTGCAAATGCATTCAGTTTCTGTCCTTTTAGCACTTAACAGAGCTCACATTTAACAAGAAGAGGAACCAGTTATTCAGTCAGACCTCTAACGAATGTATGGGGTTATTTTTATCTTCTGACTGCACAAACTTTGCTTGAAGTCGCCTCAGTAATTGTTCCTACCAGTGCATCTTATTGGTCCATTTGCTATGGTGATGCACTGTAAAAAAAAAAAAAAAGAAAGAAAAGAAAATCTGTCTAATGTGACTGGAAAGCAAAGTGCAAGAAATAAGACGAAATGAAAAGAAGTTTCATCATCATTATTTGTTACTGTATATCACAGGATGTAGATACTATGTGCACTCCTGAATACAAAGATATGAAATGATAATCAAGTCGTTATATTCTACCTTCAGACTTTCCCCCCAATAATCTTTAGATTTTGCATCATGCGGCTCCTACAACAGTCACACATCTTTAACTGTCAGGTCTTTTTTTTCTTTCTTTCCTCCTGTCTGATCCACTGGTTAGACTAATGACTTATCCTGACAAGGAATTTGCCATTCAGTCCCTGGTGGTAACACTCTTGCTTGAGGATCTCATGCTTGCTCAACCACTGTAATTTCTTAAATCACTTTTTCTAAAACAGTTTTATGTCTGGCTAACTTATGTATTGATGTATCTAATTTTATTTCTCCTCGACTCTCAGCTCCCTTATTCTATCCTTGAACTATTCTTCTTTTTTCTTTTAATCTTACATCATTTTATTTTCTTTTATGATTGCTGTTATTAAATTCCATGACAAACTTACATCATTACTTGTCTTTTTTGATTTTATTTATATATTTACCACAGCAATTGTTGCATCTTCTGCTTGTTTTGTTTTTTTAGCCATCTTCCTGGGCTCCTTCCGTATGCCTTATAAGGAAATCCGTCGCATGATAGTGGAGGTGGATGAAGAGCAGCTCACTGAACCTATGATCCAGGTAAAGCAAAAATATTTATAGCTTCAGATACATATCTAACATGAGCCGAGTGAACTGACTTACCTACCTCTTGTGTCCATGTAAACAGATCTGAAATAGAAGAAATATTGGAAATATGCCCGATTTAAAAATGCGTCTGTGTTTTTACTGCCGCTCTTCTTGTCAGTTGCTCAGACTTACACTTCAACTCCTCTCTGTTACCTTGATTAGTTGTCTACCTTGAAATGCCATATAGTCTGTGGCTGAAGTATGAGGCATCTGTGAAGCTAACAGTACAACAACTGTTGAGTCTGTCTGTCTTTCTCTCTTATCAAACTTGCATCACTCGTTTTTAATCGCTTTTTATGAGAGAGGTCTGCTGCTGCTGCTTCTTGTAGCTGATTTCAGGCTTCTTGTCTTTCTCTGTCAGCCTTTCTTTATCTGCCTGTCTGTACTTGTTGACTGAAGAGGTTTCCGCTTCCTGTTTTCTTGTTGAGAAATTAGCTACACTCTTTGACTTTATATATCACATAAAAATATGATCCGATAATATTTTTTTCGCTACTTTATTAACACATTGGGCTCAAAAATACACAGAAATCATCAGATCCGAATTGAAAAAATATACTTCCCCGAGCCACGTCACAAGTCCCTGGTATATTCATCACGTATATCAGCTTATCCGACAACTTTTCCCCAGATAAATGGGAAGAAATGCAACGCCTGCCCCTCCCATCCCAGCATATTTTCAGTTTTACGTGGTCTATCAAAGTCAAATAAAAATTGTGAGAGAGTGGTGGTCACCTAGTTTCTTTCTTTTTCTTTTTTTTAATGCCAATTTAAAGACGTCATGTGATCTGATTACGCTGGCGGGATCATAGATCCCAGAGGGTCAAGTCCTGAAGAGGTTTCTGCTTCTTGTTTTCCTCAGGTCTGAACTTTGTGACTGTTTTACTTTAGAGTTTAATGCTGAACCTAAAGTGGCTTCAGAAAGTGTTGAGACCTCTGCACTTCATTGTGCTGAGTTAGCCATTAGCGTAGTTTCAAGCATGTTGTTAAGTTAAATTACATAACAAATCAAATGTGAAATCAAAAAACCAAAACCCCTAATTTACAAAAGTATCCAGAGCCTTCATTTAGTACTTTGCAGGAGTCCCTCTGGCAGAAATTACAGCTTTGAGTCTCGACAAGCTTCGCTCACCTTGATTCGGGCAGTTTATCCCATTATTTCGGACAGATCCTCCCCAGCTCTGCCAGGCTTGATGGGAAGTGTCTGTGACCTCTCATCTTCAGGTCACTCGACAGATTTTCCATGGGTTTTAAGTCTGGGATTGGATCGGTCCAGCCAGAGTTGTCCCACTGTTTCCTTGGCTGCTTGCCTCGGCTCTTTGTCGTGTTGAAAAGTGAAGTGTTGCCCTGGTCTCCCCTGTCACTGGGACTCAGGACTCACGGCCATAGCGTGATGCTGCCACCACCACACTTCACCATAGGGATGATAATAGCCAGATGGTGAACAGCGCCTGGTGTCTGTGTGCCAGACTCAGTGTTATGGGAGCTCTGTTTTAAAGATTCAATTTTTTAAAATCCTTTATCAAACCAGAGCACCATTTTTTTTTTCTAATTTCCTTTTAAATGCATAAATATATTTCTGGCCTGACTCGAACAGAACGTTTTTATGGAGGTTTTGCCCTGACAACGAAATGCCCTACTAACCTCTGTCTCCAGCTCGACCCAGGGGATAGTTAACAACAACAACTGGTCAGTAGACCGCAGGCTACTAACAGGAGTGGAAGGACAGGGAAGGTCAGCTGTGTAGGATTGGGCAAACGAGCAAGGAAATTTTAAAATCAATTCTGAAGGACACAGGTAACCAGTACAGGGAGGCTGGAGCGCTGAGATGTGCTCCAATTTTCTAGTTTTTTGTCAGGACCTTGGCAGCCACATTTTTGTACAAAACTCTGAAGTGACCTTAAGGGCATTTCAGGGAATAGGAAGAACAGCCTTAAATGGCTCAAAGTGTACAGTCGAATTTAAATCATCGTCTACACGTCCCCAGAAATGTGAAGAGTTGATGGCTTCGAATTTGTGCTCCACATGTTGAGGAAGTCGACCTGTGCATTGAAGGAGTTGAGCTTGTTTTACTGATGATTAATTGGTGTGTGTGTGTTTGTGTGTGCATGTTTGAATGTATGTGCACATTAAGCTGAGCTGAAAAACAAATGAGCGAAAACAAATCTTAGCTACGGATGTACATTTTAAAGAATTCATTCGATCAATGAATTGTTAATTAACAACACGCGAATAATTAATGGTCATTAAGGCAAATTCCATTATAGTGCATCAATAAAAAACACAAGTAATGGAAGTGGCAATATTTGTCCGGACTCCAGGCATCAGGAGCAGATTTTCAACCCAATTTAAATGCATTAGACCAATATATTTACCACACAGTGGAGCTATTTGTCTAGATGGCTCTTACATTCAAATGAGAAAGCAACAAAATCAATGTGGCTTAAATATTTCACCGTTTATTCCATTTGGTTGTCTCAAGATAAACTTCAAGTTCACTTGTCTGTGTCCATATACATTTATAAAACCCAGGGCTTTAGTGCTAAAGTGATAGTCAAAGATTTGATTTGATTGGAGTTGGAAAACTTTGAAAGTCACGAACAGCGACGAAACTCAGAACAGCAGTCGGTTGGATTTCTAAACAATTGCTTCACAAAGTATGATCGTCCAGAGACTCACTCACTCTGAATTACATAAAAAAGAAACAACACAACACTACATTGCTGTTGAAATCTAGATGTAGCCCCCCGCCCTCATGGATAAACCATTTAATAAGACCTGATTACGTTAATTTTGGTCTCGTGTTCTGTACAAGGTTAAGAAACCGAAGCATGAAAACGCAGAGGATATACAGAAAGGTACTAACCAAGTACAATTAGTACAGTCTAATTAAATATGTCAGTCATTAAAAATTTATCACCACAAGGTTCTTCCTGAGTAAATGTGCACCGGTTGCTTTCTGTACTCGTCTTTCCTCTGTGCCGCTTCTCACCACTTCTTCTTCTCCCTCCTCTCTCTCCTCTTTTGTAGAACCTTGTAAAGCATCTGCCGGAGCAGGAGCAGCTCAACGCCTTGGCCAAGTACAAAAACGAGTACGCAAATTTGTCGGAGCCTGAGCAGTTTGGGGTTGTGGTGAGTTCACGTAATCGCACACAAACATGCACACAGAAGTGGTGGCTCCACCACCAGCTGACTGTTGCTCAAACAACAGTTATATCACACACAAAAAAAAAACTTTTTTCCTGTGTTGTAGTGCTTCTGTAGGATGGATGGATGGAAAACCTCTGACATTTTCTATTTTCTATCAGCTAACTTGAAATTCTATTTACGATGATTGCAGTGAGTTCACAGAACATAAATATGCATAGCTCTATAAAGCTGCTTATCTTAACCTTGTAGTAATGTAAACTTTTCTTGTATTTGCATCATATCTTTCCCTCAGCGTCTCTTTTTCTCCTTCAACATGCAACACACACACATGCACACATACAAATGGACCACTTTCATATCCTAATCCTGAGCTTTTTAAAATTCTATCTTTTTAAGCCTTAAGAGGAAAGACAGGACACCTGTGGACTCCCGTGCTAATTTATGCACATTAAAGAGCAGCAGTTCTGCCTAATTATGTCTGCATCGTTTTCTTAAATACTTTTCAAAATGAGGTTTATTCAGAATTATGCATGAGGAGTGTAGCACTTCTTGTGTATTTTGTGATTCTGCCTGGTAACTAAGTTACTGACAAAACATGCCATAATCTGCTTTTGCCCCGTGCACCCACCTGTTTGTAATCACCCATGAAAGAGAGTCTTATCGTTGAATAGAAATGCAGGGACTGCATAGTTGAGGCAGGGTGGAGTGGGGTTGGGGTGGGGGGAAGGGTTGAGCACCAGCAAGCTCAGCTGTTGCATATAGTTCATCAGGGAGACATAGAACAAAGAGGAATGTGCTTATATAATGTTGTGCCGCTGCTGCGCAGGAGGCCTGTGTGAGCTTCACCTATCACAAGAGCTCATGTTCAAAGGGAATTTTTAATTTACCGTTAAGCAAACACATGCATTTTTATTGCCAATATCCTCCATCCTCATACTTAGTTTGAACTCCACCTTGTCAGTGTTGTTAACAATACAGTAGACCTGATCATGTTAAAATAAAAAATCCTTATTTGACACAAAGTCATTACAGTCACTGAGAGTTTCTCCAATGCAGCGACATGAATAAGTAAAATGTTCTTTGTGAGAAGAAGTGAAAGGAGAAAAAAGCTCTCCTTATTGTAATTATATTCATTTCCATGCATACCCATGTAATTAGATGTCATAATGACTTTAACAATCAACTTCATGGGGAGGCTACAGTAGCTTTTATTACTGTACATCAGTTCATCTTTCTGACTTAAAGACTTAATTTCCATCTGAATTACTGCATTTACCAGCATGTGCAACTACCGGCCACAGCCACAGTGGCTCGTTCATTTAGGATTTAAATTGTTGTTAATTTGGCAAATTATTTACTTACATTTCTACATTTTGTGTTTGTGCTGATTTGATTTAAGGAATCCATTAGAAACGAGATGGTTGATCTCAACATGCTTATCCTACTGATAAAGTGATATTATTTGTTTTACGCTTTATCGTGCATAAGTTTACTTTTAATTTACTGTTCTTACATCTGCAATATGTCAACACTTTACCATCTCACCGAACTTGCTATTTTTCCATTACTCCTTCTTTCTAATCCATTTTGTCATGTTTTTTTTTTTGTTGTTGAATCTCCTCCATCAAGTAAATACAGCCTTTCACAGTCTTTCTCATTTTTTGCCCATCGCCCGTCTTAGCCTTCTTGGAAACAGCTGCGCACATTCACCGGGAAGGCGCCGTGGTGCATTTGCTTCCTTTCTTCTTCCCCTGATTATTATCTCCTTAATACAATATCCTTTTCACACAATTTACCCCATCATGAAACATTTCAGCTTTGTGTGTGGTTCTTGTGCACCTTGCATTTCCC
This sequence comes from Decapterus maruadsi, assembly GCA_030347415.2. Taxonomy (NCBI): domain Eukaryota; kingdom Metazoa; phylum Chordata; class Actinopteri; order Carangiformes; family Carangidae; genus Decapterus; species Decapterus maruadsi. The sequence continues at coordinate 27,992,261 of CM064900.1, forward strand.
CCCTCATTTTGTCTTATTCCTCCCTCCTCCTTCCACTCTGCCCTGTTTCCACTCTCTGCTCTCATACAAACACACAGAGAACATGCACTCTCAAACACACACACACGCTCACTCACTTCCCGACTGAAATAGTCATTTGATAACATTACAGTAGCTATAATTAAACCCTTGATGGAGGACATCAAACCGCACAGCCAGCTGTTGTGTGAAACAGACAATTGGAACCTGCGCCCTCCCCCACCACCCCACACACATACACAATCACTGTTGTGACCAGGCTCTGGGCCCAATGCAATATTTTCCAATTTTCTCTAATTGTATGAGAGTGGTAATCCAAGGCAGCCTATTGTATATTCCACCCCCTCTGCTGCCTGCCCTATATGGACACTAACTCCACAATTAACTTACCAGACCTGGGTCCCAAATCAAATCACTGCCAGCATCTATTACTACTGCCTAGCAACACTTTCCAGCATGCTGGTTGCATAAATGTCTTTTAAATTAGATTTGCTGAATGTGAGAGTGTGCCAAAAGTGTGATTGTAGTTACTTAAAGTTTGACTATGTTCTTTGACTTTCTTCTTATTTTTGACACAATTTTCCCTTTGCTCTTGTTTTCTCCCCTCCTCTCCCTGCTTCATCTTTTCTTGTTATTCTTTCCACCTTTGTGCTTCTGTGTTTTTTCCTCCTCCTTTATCGCGGCCCCCCCCCCCCCCCAGATGAGCAGTGTGAATCGGCTGCGTCCTCGCCTCAGCCACATCCTCTTCCGCCTGCAGTTTGAGGAGCAGGTAAACAACCTGCGCCCAGATATCCTGGCTGTAAATGCCGCCTGTGATGAGGTCAGGAAGAGCAGCTCCTTTGGCCGGTTGCTGGAGCTGGTGCTGCTGCTGGGGAATTACATGAACGCAGGCTCTCGAAACGCGCAGTCTTTTGGCTTCGACCTCAGTTCCCTCTGCAAGGTGAGAGCAAAATGCTGAACTTCTCATCAGCTGTTCACACACACACACACACACAGTACAGGATGTAGAGACCATCATCCATCCGTTAGCAGTGGTTCAACTAAAGTAATGTAGGGAAATCAAACAAGGCTTATACGATTTACTTTTCTACTTATCTTGTACAGTTTCCAGTTGAATTGTGGTGACCATAATCAAAAAATACATAATGTAAATGTAAATTTGATATGAACACCGCTTACAAAGTGTATTGAAGCATGTCTGCCACATTCTTGGTTCGCATGTCCTCAAAAGTTAAAATTCTCACATGCATTGTGGATACTATTTTGTGCAAGTGTTTAGACTTAGGGGGGAACTCTGCAAGATTTGCACCACAATTGAACAACTTTGGAGTAATTGTAATGATTAAATGACTTGTTACAGGGAGAATGGAGGCTCTCTGCCTTCCACCCAGAGTCTCTTGGCCAAAAAACAACTTTACAGAATCAGAGCCTCCTAGGGATGGGTACCGATTTCTGTACTTTTTATTGATACCGACCGAACTCCCACCAAAGCACTTAGTATCGATTCACTTGCAGTCGAACGGTACTACATTTCGGTACCTGAACCTATGAGTGTCAGCAAGAGTGGATACAGGCCATGGGAGTGTCTGTCTGACGTGAATATAGAAATAGAAAATTTTACTACACACACACAAAACAGGTGTTGTTGTACACCGAGTATCGGTACCGTATCAAGTCAAATGTGAAAAGTACCCATCCTTAGAGCCTCTGGCCCAGTGTCCCAGGTCTCGTCTCACCAGAAGCTTGGACTGCTTCAATAATCAGCAATCTCTTGTTAACGTTACCCACCTGGGTAGACATGGCGTCATGGATTGCCTTCTTACCTGCTTCAGTGAAAACAAATGCACAAAATATATGCACTCTGTAGGAGGAGCTCCGAGGAGAAAAAAAACAACAACCAGAACAGCAAAAAAGCGCATAGTTCCCCTTAAATTGCAGAATGATTGTCGTGTGTAAGGTTTGTGTGTGCTGGATTATCATAACTGTGCATATCTACACCTGTTTATCTCTTTGCATGTAGCATATTTTTTTGTCGCCTTGCCTGAGACCTGTCAGCGACTGATCTGAAGTGGCTGCTCTGATGAGACAAAGTGTTTCATTTGATTGAACTCGATCAGGCCCAACAAGACGATTTTTTTCTTTTTTCTCCCTCTCTCTATCTGCTGAAATCTATCAAAGCAGCCAAACTCAGGGAATACTTTGTTCTCTACTCTCCTGCACAGAATAGATAACTCAGGTTATGGCTACTATTCCCTTTGAAAGTTCACACACACCCTGCATGACTGCCCAGGCATAGTGGGGCAGAGGCACAACACATGCCCATACCTGTAGCGTTTATATGGCATGAAGACAGAACAGTGGGATTTCCGTATACGATAGCGATGGCGACAGAGAACAGAGTGTGAACCTGGAGTGGGAGGCTCCTCCAGTGGTTACACTTACAGCTGGGAGCACACGCACTGCAGTTTCCACAGTAACAACCACTGCAGCCATTCATCACTGCCACATCTCTGCCCTGTTAGACTTGGGTGCTTATGTTCATATAAACACTAATGCACGCCAGAACACAAACATTTTATTCGCTGCATTAACTTGACAGTAAAATAATCAGTTCATAAAAATATCAAGAAATAGTTTTTTTTCTCTCCCCGTGTGTTTAGTATTTCTATTCCTAATGCTGCTGCTTTCACTGTGGCCTGCTTTTTGTGCTCAAATGTCGGCAGAGCGAGCTGTGTGTGTCGATGTCAGAGGCAGGACACACAGAGGAAGACATCACCTTCATGCCTGCTCCCGAGTTTGACAACTTAATTCCACAGTACAGAAAAAATTGCACCCATGCAGCCCAACTGGAAAAAAGCAAAAAAAAAAAAAAAAATGTTTATGTTGTCAGCTATGATTACCATCCATCTAAATTCAGAAAGGGACCTTTTGTGAGTGAGCACTTGAAGCTTTTGAAAAAAAAAAAATGGGAAAGCAGAAATGAAAAGAGAGATGAGAATGTTTGATTAGAGGAGATAATACAAACATGATTAAACCCAGCGGGGCTGAGTGCACTGCTGTCTACCAATAGATCACCTAGAGAGATACACAGCAACGCACTCCACAGGAGGGATGTGTGGCGGGGGGATACTGAGACACATCTTTGAATTAGACTGTAAAAGAGCGATGATGGAAATTTATCAGAGAAATTGAAAAATTGTTGTATGTGTGTGTGTGTGTGTGTGGGTGGGGGGCTCCGAGTGCAGCGGAGGTCATGACATTGTGAATATGCTTCCACCGAGGAGGAGACACCAAATCATCCACAGCTACTGTCAACACTCAGCGTTTTACAAAAAGCCACTGAGAGCTGTTTATTACAGTGGCTGGATGAGGACAATGACACATGCTCCTTTTGTCACACAACATCCCACAGATACAATTATAGAACAGAAAAGCTGCTGTTAATTTTTTTACTGTGCTCTAAAGATCTTGAAAGTGATTTGCACAAACAACAGCACACAAATTTGCTCATTTAAAATAGAACCAAACCAAAAAAAAGCTACACTACAGAGCTTAGCCTGTGACATTTGAAGTAACAAGCAAAGTCTGAGGTGCCACTTGGTGCTAATATCATGTCAGTCTGTCTTTAATTAGCTCTGTTAATCCTATATTGACACTAAATGAGCTGAAATAACACAAATCGTTTTACTGCCAGAGGACTTTGTATGTAACTCTGTGTGTGCCTGTGTTAATATGTTGTGTGTTTGTCTGCAGCTGAAGGACACAAAGTCAGCCGACCAGAAGAGCACGCTGCTCCACTTCCTGGCACAAGTGTGCGAGGAGGATTTCCCAGACGTGGTCAAGTTTGTCGAGGATCTGGAGCATGTGGACCGAGCCAGCAGAGGTAACACACATTAATAGTTACCCACACGTCCTACACACAGAGGGACACAATGGTGGGTAGGGCTACAGATTCTGGTTCACAAGGTCCTGATTCGATCCAATATTGATTGATTTACAGATATTTCAGTTTTAACATCAATTTTGCTTGGTTATGAGCGATTTTCACAGAACCAATGCCAAGATGGAACTCTCTAACCTGGTGCATCGTTAAAGATATTAATGTTTACATAATAAATTGACCCGAAAGCAGTGACATTAATGCACATTTATCTTGACCCAGTCCAGAAGTTGACAGTGCAACTCTTCAGTACAATTGCAAGAACTGCAATTAATATGTACAATTCAGCAGTGAATGGACACAAGAAGATGTACAGTAAAAAGCACATCAGGATTCAATTAATTGATATCAGATCTTTCAAATGAAGATCGATATGAATCAGAAAATCAATTTTTTAAACCGAGCCTTAACGGTGGGAGATGCTACTAGTCCGAGGTCTTACAGAAACACGGCGTCTACAGTACGTCTCTGAGCTGATATCACAGTGCGATCATTGCTGTTATTCTGGATTCCTGCTGGGGTCACCTCAGGTTCTTTAGCCTCCTCGGCACACAGTGATATTCATCCGCTGCCTCTCATATCAACATCCCTTGCAATATTTACCAGCAGGGATTTTCCAAATAGTCCTACAAATGCTAAATTAGTAATCAAATAGTTGGACTGTTCTTTGAGCAAACAAAAGGAATACAGACTCAAAACTACGTCTCTTTTTTTCCCCCCTCTATGTTTTAGAGCTTTGTGTGACAAACAAAAGACTCTTTTGCTTTGAGTTAAAGAGAAAAAAAATCCTTTTATGTCGTCCTCTGTTCATGTTGTTGTTTAGACAACTGAGGACATGCTATTAAAACAGAAAACTAAATAACATTTCAGAAACTTTCAACCACGTTGGCCTCTTTTGTTTGACGCTGGTCATTAAGCTGCCTTATCGCTTGACTTAAACATCAGTGGTCAATGACAAGTGGAAGGTGATTGGAAAGGTGAGCCTAATGAAAAGATAATGAGCTGTGTGGGTTGTTCGGCTATATGAAGAAGTGATATCAGGAACTTAATCACGCCATAACATTGTGTCATTTCACACACAACACTTCAGCCTTTGAGCTCCATCAAAACAAATTACTTTTACCCGAGACACCGGGTTCAAGATCACAGCACCCACTCGCACGCAGCGGTATTGTCCAGCATGAAGAGGCGATTCAGTCGTCAGCAGAGTGAAGTTCATTTATATTACATTTCATTAATGTTAGAAAAAAGATTGACAATAGATTTTATGATGTATGAGCAGAGATCCAGTCATTAAATGATGTGAGCTTAATGCATAAACATAGTGTCCTACCTAGGCAGTGTTTTTCCATAGACAGAAATGGAACAGTCTTTTTCTGTATTCCTCTGCTTCACTTTGAGCTTCACTCTTACCTTTCTACTTTTGTAGCTCTCTGGGGATTATTCTGGGATTAGATGCTTGTTGATTCTGTAAACACGCATTGTATTTTACCAGCTCTGTGTTTGATCTATGCTACACTCGGCTCATCTGCACTGCTGTTTGATACTAACATTAATCTTCTGCTGTAGCACATCTACATCAACAGAGTTATAAGTTCATTTTTCAGGAGAGTAGGTCGGGGCGAATGTATCTTAAGCCACCGTGTCGATTCCGAACAAATTGGCTGTTTTCTCCGTTAATTTTATGCACAAGCTAAACATGCAAAATGCGGCCGCACGATCTACATCTGGTGGTGGTGATGAAGGTCACGGTGAAGTGGGAGAGCCTAGGTGGTCAGAGGAGACTGGGGCCATATTGTTTGTTCAGAAGAAACTCTCAGGAGAAGTGGTGAGCAGCGGCCTGTGCACAATGTGTGCGTGTATGTGTGCGTCTGCAACTATATATGCATGTGCGGTCGGTCGTACTGTCACAGCATGTTTATTGCCGCTCCAAAGAAGATTTTTTTTTACCCACTGCTACAGTCCCAGCAGGAGGGAGTGAAGAAAAGAGGGTGAGGAGGAGAAAACATGGTGAGGATGAAATGTGTGACTTTATTGTTTTGACTCCTCCGTGTAAGAACCCCTCCAGGTTTTGTTGGTGCTTTGATAATCTGTTGGATAATGACGCTCCTGTTGAGTGTTTCATTTCTGCCGCCTGTGCTGAGTGTCCACAAGCCCTTGGCCAGGACTCACAGGTACAGGGATGCAATCAATGGAAAGCTCAATCCTCGGATCCTCTCCTCAGGCTCTGTCCATTTTCCTACTTCATGGACGTCAAGCCGAGTATACGCTGTATTCAGGTGTTAGACGAGTCCTCTTTTTCCCATCACTGTCTTTCTTCCTCTCCGTTTTTATGCCATTAGATGCAAACACTAAGTGTGTCATCTCTCCATATCTAGTGTTCAGACACACAAATCCCATTTCGTCTTTGTAAACCATGCTCTTGAGTGACTTCCTTTTCATCTGGTCTGACAGCCATTTGGGAGGCCCGAAGACACGCTAAAAGGCTGCATTACATTCATAGACATTCACCAAAGAGCTTACTTGAGCATGAAAACAAGGTTGGATAGAGGTAGCAGTAATGACTTGTGCTTCTGTTGAGAAGCCGCTGTCTTTTGACTGTGTGTAACACAGCCCCTCGTTTCCCCCGTTGCCAATCTTGCCTCTCATGGAAGCAAAAACTGCAGCTTAGTTCAGGGCTCTTTTTTGTCTGCCTTCTTATTTCTGCTCCCCTCTCTTCATTTTCAGCAGCACTACAGTCATCATTTTCTCCTGACATGGAGGAGCGGTCCTTGTGTGCTGCTCCTCTCTGGCATTTTCTGTCGCTCTCTCTCTCTCTCTGTGTCTGCCTGGTGGTCGGTCTGTCTGTCTGTCTGTCTGTTTTTTTTCGGTTATCAATCTCACTCTCTGTCCCTTCTCTGTCATATTTCTATTCCTTTGTCCCTCATCACAAACACATGTGCAATGCATGACAGGCTCTGGCAGTTGGTGCTGAATTCATGGTAAAAAACATGGAGGCTTTCAGGAACCAGCCACTTAACCAGGCTGCTTCAGCTTATAACCAGTCAGTGCTTCCAACCTGGGGCTCTAGTTTTCTAATATTTTAGGTCTGAAAGAAGTAATCCGAAGATTTTCTTTTTAATGTCTCCTGTTTTGCAGTAGTTCTGTCTTCTCCCCGCATTGCCACGGCAGCGATGAATGGGAGTGGACCAATCTTGTGCTGTTTTTTTTTTCTTTCAAAGTCTTGCGTGAACTAGGGAAGTCTATTTTTACAGGTCATCATAAGCTCCTGTTTGTTCAATAAAGGAGTATCAACTCGAAGGCACAACGTTTTCGTAGCAGTCAGAGTAAGTCTGGATATTATTTATTGTGCCGAAACATACTGCACCGTCAACTTGACTCTTGCGCGAGACTTGGTATCACAGCTCCGTTTACAAACATGGAAACATGGCTTTCTGTAAGTAAACAAACCCCTCGACGTACGTTTAAATCGCCATCTGACACTGTCAGTGGGGAAAAAAAAGTTGTTTTCGTGGGATGTAAACAGCCTAAACAGTGTAAGATCAGTCCACTCCCATTCATCGCCATGGCAGCAGTTAATGGGATGGACACAACTACTGCAAAAAAATATTCAGATTCCTTTTTGTAGACTTAAAATATTAAGAAATTATGGCTCCAGGTTGAATTTGACTGGAAATGTCCTTTAAGCCATATTAAATAAACAGAGTTTCTGAATTAATTTTATTTTGCAGAAATGATTGGTTTTGGTCAAGTTGCTCTTCAAAGCTTGTGGGGGTGGGGGAGGAGCGGAGGAGTAATTACAAAGTAATGTGGGAACTCTATAGTGAGTCGGGGCTCAAGGCCTCGCTTTGTATTTTAGCCATATGCAGTATGAGTGATGATGCTCAGGTGGAGGGAATACAGAATGAGCTTGTGTAGAGTGCAACTTGCAGATTCACTGACCTTCAGGCTCTCCATACTCCCTTTGTATGTAGTAGGTGGCTGCTCAGCACGTTGAGTGTGTGCACGGCACGTTCAGGCAGGTTATTTCTTTCTTTCTTTGTGAGCAATACTATTGTCTCGTTCCCAGCCTCTGGCACCATCAGTCCTGGTCACACTTGTCTGTCAGGCGTTGGCCTCAGAAGGCACAGCCACATGTTTTCAGTCTCTTCATTTCCATACATCAAAGGATGATCTATAGTGGATCTCTGCGTGGAAGCGGGGACTGTTTGTGAGTGTGTACGCACGGTTGTGTGCTCCACTCGGTCTCATTTATAGCACAGCAGGTTGGCGGAGTAATAAAAGGATGTCAATGGGGGATTTGACCTCTACAAATATTGCAATTATTATTCTGCTAAAACATCCTATATCTTGCTGCAGCCCCTCTGGACCACAGATGTGTTCCAGGTCCTGCTGCTCATAAAAATCACTCACACCTTCACAGGCTAAAAGAAAAGGCAATGGAAGCATGGAAACACCCTTTCATGTTCCCGTGCTCCTGCTATGCTTTTCACCGTTACCACAGAGTAATTATTCCACAACTCTTAAGCTCTCTGTGAAAACTGCGTTTGCACAAAGCTTCAGCTTCTTCTGATGTCGAACCTGTTTGTTCCATCTGCTGTACCAGGATCTTACTGGATCTTTCCCATCCAGGATTGTCTCCTGAAGCAAATACCTCAGTTTTTTGTCACCTGTACAGTACAGCACGTCTCGTCATTCATCTCGTGTTCACATACCCCTCTGTGTGAGAGAGCCTCATCTAGTTTGGATTGTGAAGCTAAAAAAAGAGAAAATCCCAATCTGTTTTGCTCTGTGTCTCACCCATCCTTCCTTGCTATTTTCTCAGTCTGTGCATCATCACTAGGTTTTAATCATGTCTATTAGCAGACTGCCTTTCTGGCGTCCTTCCACTTGTGCATGCTGCCCACACCCCATTCTGCAGATCTTTGGTTGCATGGCTTTCTAGGAGGCTTTTATGAAAAAGAGATAAAGATTAAAATGGAAATAATAACAGTGGGTTACGATTGGCTACTAAAATGCTGACATTTTACATTAGACACATTTTCGTTGCACCTTTTGGACCTGCAAAGATAGATTTTTTGAAGTGTTAGCAGCTTTTTATATATATCTGAGCCACGGAAACTGGACAAGTCACTCTTTGCAAAAGGCACATAGTGTACAGAACAGTTCAATACTCTGGTCTATTTGTATGTTGAGGAGCTCTCAGTTTGGCTTATATTACCCTTCCTTAAAGATTAAATCAGGGAAATACATCATAAATTACATGCAAATGTGCATCATTTTCACATTAGGGTTCCAGTACTTAATTATCACTTAACTAGCTTTGAAGTTTAACTCTGTTACATTTTATGTGAAATATGAGCAGTTTCAAACAAGGATATAGTTTACTTTATCACAGATACATTAAGACTCAAGACTTCACTGATGACTGGTATTAAGTTACCTGTTCTGTTTACATAGCACAACCCACACTAGTCCATTATAGTAATAGTATACTATAGGATACTTTATAGTATACTTTGAGGAACCAGGACATGTGTTAAACATAAAAAATAAAAACCTGTATGTATTCAAAACATTTCTCCCTATTACTTTCATTATTTCTGAAACAAATTAAAATATATACATGTACATAAATACATGGGATATTAGCCCCTACTAACAAAGATATCTGCTTTCTCTCTGTACTGCCTAGATCCATAAGGTGATTTCTTAGCATAATAAAAAATCAGCCATTTGGTCTGAGGGCCAATTGCTCTGTGAATACGGCTTTGATTGGTCACAGTGGTCACAATGTGCTCTGACAAGATTTTTAAAGGAACGGTCTGCTCTGGGTTTTTTCAGTTTCAGCCTTCGACTGACCGTTAACCATTAGCGCCGACGCTTTACATGAGAAACAGGGAGAAGTTGATGTGTGAGAGTAAAAAAATGCGACAAGGAAAAGCATGCCGTGAGTTAAAGGAACTGGAGCTGCAGTCGATGTTACATGGTGATATTTTCTAAATGTACTTTCTTACTGTACTTGTCTGGCCTTCTCTTTCTCTCGTTCATCATTCACAGGAGAATTTAAAAGCGCCACCTGACTTTTCCCTCTTAGACTGCATGAATGTGGATTTTCTCTATATAGTCGCACACTCACCTTTACCTGCTGTGAAAAGAACATACGCTCCATTAAACTTTGAAGAGAAACTTCAGCTGTTGCAGACTCTAGGATATTTCTTTAGTTAAGATGTCTGATTGAACAAGCGTCTGTCTGTATGTGTGTGTTTGATTGTGTGTGTGTGTGTGTCCCCAAGACACTATGTTCCCATCAGCAAATGAGGTTTATAATATAAATGCAATGAGAAGCTTAGCTACATTTAAGTTCTCTCTCCCCCTCTCTTTTATTTTTTTGTAAAGCATGTATTAGGATCAAGGGGAAATTTGAAACTACTTAAAAATAAGCAGCTTATGCCTTTTTGTCAAGCAGGGTCTAATCAGGGTAATTTAAGCCATATGCTATATTCAGTGACTAGCTTAAAGTGTCAGCCGTGACCACCTTAACCGAAAGTTATGGCTCAGCGTCGCCCTGCTCTCCCACCTGCGTGATCGATGCACCTGTTGATAAGATAAAAGATTTCCACTTCTTTAAGGTTCTTTGAGACTTTCTTGCTCTGTGTTACTGAAAAGACTGTGAAAATACACGAGAGCACACGGCACAAGGTTTCTGCTTTCTCTGCAGCATGCGTGTCAGTAAGGGCACCGTGTTCTTGTATGAACTAAATTGTTTATGACACACACACATGAGCATATAAGAGGCAAACATTGAACGTACCTTCACTTGATGTTTGTTTTCCTCACACGTTGTTTATTCCCATGGTGTTTCTGCCAGTGTGAACCCATAATAAGCATGCTTTCCATCTGTGCCTGCTTTTCTTTTCTGTGTTTTTATTTTATTTTTTTGGGATGTTGTTTTTCTCTGATTCTTTCAGAGCATCAACATAATAATGCACCTGATTGTACCTGTAATTGAGTTGTCCTCTGTCTCCCTCTTTCTTTTCATTTCCATGTGGGTGTGTTCCTGTGTGATTTTTTTTTTTTTTCTTTATGAATATGTGCGTGTCTTTGTGATGTGTGTGTGTGTGTGTGTGTGTGTGTGTGTCAGTGTCTGCAGAGAATCTGGAAAAGAGTCTCCGGCAGATGGAGAGGCAGCTGCTGCAGCTGGAGAGAGACCTGGAGACTTTCTCCTCCCCCGATGACCCCAACGACATGTTCTTCACTAAAATGGCTATATCCTTTTTTATAAGCCCAGGAATTCACTCAGCAGTCCTGGCTGTTCGCTAGAGTTTACTGTAATGAATCAAAGTGAATGTTTTTTCATGTTTTCATTTTTCACTGCGGTGCTGTGCTGGCTGGCAATAGAACAGGTTTTCATAGCCGAACACGTTTTTGAACTTGCGGTACAAAGGAGAAGGAACTTTGAAGTCTTTGGTCGGTCAAACGTCCAATTTTTGAAGAGTTTTGTACTGAACACCTGGGTTTGTAAAAGTTGCTTTAACTCTTTGACTCCAAGGGCAAAAAATTCAACACTTTGTTGTTGTCGAATGTGGTGTTAATTTTTTATTCTTTGTCTTGTATACAGTACGATACATAAAAAAAAAAAAAAGAAAATGTTATTTGAGTCGATCATCTCTCCTCTTTAATAATACCAACTGGTGTTACAAGTTGTACCAAGTTGTAAAGGTGACTAATCGGGCTTTCCAACGGTATAAGATAGATACAACACCAGTTGGTATTATTACAGGGGGAGAAATTATTGACTAAAATAACATTTCCAAACTTTTTGAAGAGTTTATATGCATATAAATGGTTTTCCTGCCACCGTAAATGGACTTGCACTTATATAGCGCTTTTCTAGTCTCTTGGACCACTCAAAGCGCTTTACAATGTAATGGTCACATTCACCCTTTCACATGCGCATTCATACAGAGTTAGGCACAGCGCAGGAACTAAGCATTCACACACATTCATACACCCACTGGACACATTGGGGGGCAAGTGTTGGTTCAGTGTCTTGCCCAAGGACACTTCGACATGTAACCACCGACCTTCCGGTTAGTGGACGACCCGCTCTACCTCCTACTGTCCATGATGTGTATGAGTGACATCCCTTTATTTTTTAACTCGTGTTATTGTATCCGTTCTCCTCTCAGCTCTGTTTTGAAAGGTACTTCTTTACACTGAGGACAACTTCAAAATCAAGTGAAGGGTAAAGAGAGGGAGAACTGGGACAAAACCTCCTTCGTCTCTGTCGCTCTCATTCTCTCATTATGTCAGTCACGGTTTGTGTTTTCGTAGAGACAGAAAGAGAAGAAATTTAGCTCATTTTACCCAATTGTCAGTTTATTATAATTAAGCCGAGGTGCTAAATTACTATCACATAAAAAACAACAACAACAACAACAAAAAAACACAATTCAGCTTCACTGTCACCATCTCCTTATATAACCGCCTTCATTCCACACCCTGATCCTGTGCTGACAGCTGTCACGTACGTCTCAGACCAGGTGTGGAAGCATGTGTTCAATAATACACCCTGTACCCAGCCTCCTTCATGTAGTTTTGATCAGTAGCCTTGGGGCTGGGCCGCTGATGGCTTGTGTTGTGGTAGTTAGCAGAGAACCTGAGCACAGCACAGAAAGGTTCACTGAGAATGGATTTGACAGGTCTCGTCTGTCGCTGCTTCTCTTTTCCAACTCCAGGTCCACTGCAGCAAACGTCTTATCGTTAGTAACAATACTGATTAAAAACACCAACAACTCGCTGCCCTGAAATAGAAATGAAATGGAGATAAAGTTATACAAGGCAGACAAACACACTCACTTAGACACACACACACACTCTCTCTCTTCTGGGCTCAACTGTGTCACAAACAAATATTTGTGCTTAGTCTGCTCAGATGTTGCATTCACCCCACTATCCCTGTGTAAACCCTCCACTCTGCACTGTGGTCATATTTTTGAGACTTTAGTCTAAACACAGACAATTCGACAGAAATATGTTCCATTCGCTGGAGCTTTTGTCGACTGAGACCACAGAGCAGTTATTGTCTTCATCGGTAACTAATTAACAGTCACAACCTTTATTTACAATGTGAAAAAGAGTTCTAAGCATCATAAGAAGTGGAATTAATTGGAGATGTATGTATGTGATTTGCACATGAGTTTATGGGCTGTTTGGAATTAACTAAATCAAAAAATATGCCCATTAGGATTATTGTAGAAGAAAAAAACAAAACATCAATTGAATAAATAACAAGAGGAAAATACAAAAGGCATTAGAAAGCCATGTTTGTATAAATCAGCTTGATTTGTATTATCTCATATTAGTGATCAGCGCTGAACATAAGAAATCTATGAGGCCTAATTACAACAAATGAAATACACAGTCACTGACTTGGAGTTTCACGTTGGTGACAGCGAAGATTACATTTTCACTTCATGGATCAATTGAGTGTAGTTATTGTGTAACTGGTCTGATGTTGCACTTCATGATGCTCGCTTGGCTCGTAAACTTGGCAAATGAAGACGAGAGAAAGAGGATGGTGATGAGCAAATGAAGAAAAGGAGGAACAGGAGGAGATGAAATGAGATGAATTAAAGAAGGGGAGTGGAAAAAAAAGAAAGCAAGAAAGAGAGGATAGAAAATCTTAGGAATGAGCAGCAGAGGGAGAAATCGGGAGAGAGGGAGGATGATACTTATCTATCATGACTGTCTGTTTTTTTCCCTCCCCCTCTCTCTCTCCCTCTCTATCTCTGTTGCTCTCCATCACCTGCTCAGGCGATCCTCATGCCTCTTTCCTCCGGCTCCTGGCTTGGAAATATATTACTGACAAGTCAATCTGGGAGCAGTGCCTATTGAACAGCATTTACCCAGCTGTGAATAGGTAGTCCCATCCCCGGCCAGATTCAACTGAGGCCAGGACTCAAATAGGTCCATCAATTGAGCAATAATGAAGGGGCACAATAGGAGCCAAAGAGGCTTCCCACACCCTTGTGACACCTCACACACACACACGGTTGCTTCTTCTTATCTGCCATGAGACGAGGATGTTGGGGTCGTTAGCTGGCCCCGCCGGTTGCAGACACATCGTTTTCTTTTTCTCTTCTCATTGACTTCATTCACAGAACGTATCCAGACTCTTTAAAATGAAGCGTATTGATCCAAAGTGATTCAAGCTCTGATTTTATTTCCTCATCGTGCACCAGAAGCTTTTTTTTTTGTTTTTTTTTATCAAACAGGGACCGTCACGTTGAAAGGACAGCTCAGGATATGGATTTTAAGGAAATAGGAAATAGATAAAAAAAACACTTTCTTCACAGACAGGATGATAAATTAATGGTAAAACCAAAGTTAAACAAGTTTCTGTAACAGAAGTGATGAACCTCGTTCTTCCAGATACCACCTTTTTCCGAACGTCAAAAACGTACGCCGGTTTTTCCGGTTTTGGGTGGGATTTTATTTTTACCTTTCCATGGTTTCGGTAGTCGCAGTAAATGCATGGATTTTTTTTTTCCCAATGAAAATCTGGGTGGAGATCTGGTGACTGTGAAGATGGCAGCATATGATTCACATCATTTTCATACCCGTCAAATTGTGCAGTGACCCCATGTGAACTTTTATATAAGGAATATCACACATGAGGAAGACTTTGACCTTTGTACTATTAAAGGTTGCCCATTGGACTTGAACTAATTTCGTTTACATTTGCAGTTGATAATTGTGCATGTCAGATACACCCATGCATGTTGCCAGCAGCAGCAGCAGCAGCAGCAGCAGCATCAGCATCAGCAGCCAGACATGAGTCACAGGGCTGCAGGGGGGTCACAGCAGACAGTATCAGATCTTCTAACATCATAGTTTACCGCTGACAGTCTGACTCTCCTGCTTCACTTCCTCGCAGCAACAGATGTGAACTCTTCCCCCTGTTCTGCTGTCAGATTGCACTTGCGGCTACTTTTTAAACGTACAGTTAATATGTGATTGACGTGCTATTGACCTTGACCGCTTCCTCACAGCTTCAGCAAGGTTGCGGGGGAGCAGTACGGCAAGCTGGTGATCATGCACAGCAACATGGAGACGCTGTATCAGAACGTGCTGGAGTACTTTGCGATCGATCCCAAGAAGACCTCGGTGGAGGAACTGTTCACTGATCTCAGCAACTTCCGCTCAATGTTCACCGTGAGTATCCTGCCCTGCACATCGACTCACAGGAGAGGCATGAATACTTTGTTTTCAGAGCATGAGTGGAAGTGAATAATTAACACGTTACTGTGAATTGGGTGATTCTCAGTTGGACTGAGGCCGATTTTTTTTTGTATATACACAAAAAGTCAGTGTTAAACACATGTTACACTTAAGCAGAAATGTGAAAATGTGTTGGTGGTTTGATTTTGGCATGGACACATTAAGCTACTGAGCAAAGATCGCTCTGTGCTTTTTATACTCTAATATTATTATTACTTTAAATATTTGGAAAAACGAGTCCTGACACAAATACTTCTGCTCTAAAAAAACCTTTAATAAGTTGAGTTTGGGTTCGTGGGATAAAGTCAAATGTTAGCTTGAATATTGTGCTGCTGTTAATCTTTAAAGATCGGTGCAGGTTCAGAAACTGTTTTTATTCACAGGCTGTATCAGTACAGAACCTCGTCGTCCCTTTGTGGTTTACACATCAGTGTCCTGTGGTATAATGCAAAGCAGAACAGTGCCAGTCCTATGTAATCCAGTCCCAGCCAGACATTTATGTCATCACTGAGCTCTGTGGCCTTATCAGTCTGGTGCTACTGTGGAGCTGTGGAGCTGTGGAGACCCACTGTGTTTAATCAGCAGGATTAGTGGCACAGGCCACTGGGCGCGACAGATAATAGTTGCTAATTAGCCTACTAAAGTTCCTGCCCTGCCCCCAACTTAACATCTACCACACACAAATGAATTTCACGCCTCTTTGACTTTTTTCCTGCACAGTCATTAGTTATGCTTTAGATTTGCTTATACTCCAAAGCTTTGTCTTTACATTTGCCTTTTTCAGAGAGTTTCGTTGCCGTCTCATTTCTCTTTTGTATCTACGACCGTGTTGGAATAATCAATGTTTCTTTTGAGACCTCACCTGCAATTTTATACATTTTTTAGAAACTTGCATTATTCTACATGTAATCGTTTTAGTGATTTCTACATGCTCAGAAATGGTTGTAATCGGAAACTGAATAGGTTCAATCTGGGATCTCGTTCTCCCACCTGGTCTGAGTAGCCGACCTGATGTTGACGTTTCCTGCTTACTGCGCACCAACAGTGAGTAAGCACAATAAGTACTTTTCATTTTCATCAAGTCTGACATGAGAACACAGAGTGTTTTGTAAACCTCTCAGCAGCCCAGTCATTAAACTAAATAACTGTATTCCTTAGAGCAGCTGTTTTCAAAAGTGTGGGAAAGTGAGCCCCCTTAGAGAACATGAGGACAGCCGAGGAATGAAGCTCATTCAGCTCATTTCAGCTAACTCCACTTGTTACGCACCACCTCTGCATGTTGAGCCCAGCCGGCCTCTGAGAGGTGCATATTAATGAAATTACTTCTCAAAATAACAGTGAGGTGCTGTGCCGCTGACTTCAGACCAGAGCGCAAGGGTATTTCCTGTTTTAACTACATCGGTGCTGGATGGGAAAAAAGAAAACTGAGTTAGTCTGAAATTAGCAAAAGTACCTTTTTGTTTTTGTTTGTGTTTTTCCCATGCATTGCTTTTAGCAGAGTTTAGCTAACTAGAGTTTTTATCAAGTTTTTTTTTTTTTTTTCATTGAAGTTCTGATGCCACCCTCCCATTAATGCGCGCCTCCCTGCTGCCTTACCTCACACATGTTCACACGAAAAGCTTCATAAGCAGCCGTTCATTTATGGACGCTGGCCTTGAAGCATCGGCAGCAGCGAGCGTCACAATGCCAGCGTTCACAGCGTCAGTGTTGTAGTTGAGAGAAGCTCAATTGATTTGATTTATTTCCACATGTAACGGGGGCCTGAATAAGATCTGACAATATCCCATATCATGTGAAGTAAAGACAGCTCCGACACTTTGGCTGCCTTCTGCAAGCGCCTGCTAGATAGTGGTGTGCGTCTTCACTGGTGATCAATTATGGTCCACCAGTCCACGATTTGGTTCGATTTGATTATACGATGCATCTCCGCCCACCATGCTTTGGAAGCTTTCGACACTGTAGCTGCTTTGTAAGTGCCGCTGACGCTTTGGTCAACCTCTCACGCTCTCTCCCCAGCTGTCCTTTCAAAATAAATGCATAAGAAGCCTGGAAAAACGGACTTGTGAGCTGATGGCACTGAGAACTTTAGCAGCAGTGACCGTCACAAAATTCTCTACGCAGGAATGAATTATTTGAATTTTATTGAATCTCGATGCATCTTTGGAACGATTGTTTTCAGCAGCCATACGACTAGAGCTGGGAGGCAGCGCAATGCCAGCAAACAGAGCGCCCGCAGGCGTCCACTGCGCTTTTGGTGTGAATGCACAGTTAGTGTATCAGTATTTTTTAGGCTATTGATAGAAATCCAGTAAATGTGAAGATTAAGTGCAACATTCAGAGGAAAACCAACTTTCTTAACCCCTTCATCTGATGTTTGACATCATTTGAAAACACTTAACACTTAATGTTCAACACTTAACCTTGAGTCCAAATATTCCACCGGTCCTGCCCTCTTCATATCTCTCAGTATTTATTCTGTCTGCTGTATGTGGCATCTGACCTGAGACTGAAGAAACTACAGTATTTACCCAGAGGCACACAGGCAGTCAGAATAAAAAAAAATGTTCCCAGATGCTTTTGGTTCAACTGTTCCTCTCTTTTTGTCCCTTGTGCTATTGATCCCAGGACTACTGTGCTGTGATTCTGCTTCTGTGTTCAGATGTGAATCAGACACGGAGCAGGTTAACACTCCTCAGTATGATCGGGAATGCCAATACAAACTGCTATTGTATACAGTAATCCTTTTTTATTTTAGCACCAGAGTTCAGGGTGGAGTTTTTGCAAAAGTGTTTCTGTTCTGACCAAACATAACAGTTAATGACTTGGCCAGTGAAAGGTGAAGAAGGCCAAGTGTTATAAAGACTAGCGTTATATGGCCCAAACTCCCAAGGTAGCCATTATTCCCCCGTGATAGGTCAAGGTGTAAGCAGCTTACACCCTTAGCGATTTGGTCAAATGGTCACATCACACAGACGTATCTCAGGAGAAGCCAAGGCTAGGTCAATGAACGTAGGCATACAGTAAATCTCAGCGCCGTAACCTCTCAAATCTGTGTCAGCATTTACCCTGCCGTGCCAAGGCCCATGCTAATAGGTGCACACCGCCGTCTCCACGCCGACCAGCGCCTGGAGTGAACCGAGCCTTGAACTGAGTGTATGTTGCTCGCATAGTGTGTGTGTGCGTGTGCAGGTTTGTTTGTGTGCGTATGTCATTTTGTGTTGGCAATTTTTTATAGGGAAAGCTGCTTAGGTTTTTCACACACAAAGATGCACGCTCACACACACACATATAGCATGCTCAGTCACCCGTAGGAAGGAGACCCAGGGCGAGGCCGCACATCTGACAGGAATCCAATTGAGCGTGTCTAATGGCGGACATCCAGGAGTGGAGGGGGGGGGGAGCAGACCTGCAGTGATGAAGGAGAGTGGAGGGCAATTTCCTCAGAGAGCAAGCTCTCTCTCTCTCTTTCCTTCTCCCCCTCTCTCTCTCCATCAGCTTATCTTTACAGTGAAAAATAAAGCTTCATCCAAGAGCAAAAGAGCATCACATGAATATATATTTTCAGTCTCTTCTTCTCCGTCTTTCAAAATCAATTAGTTGAGTTAATTTATTAATTTAAGTTTTTAGTTCATTCTTGCCACAAATGTTGACTTTTGGTTTTGAAAATAACTTCTGGTGTTAAAACATTCACACTTCTGTAATTGTTCTTAAATTGCTAATTGGCTCTGTGATTAAAAACATCCTGTTTGCTCTCGCTGTGATCACAGCGGTTTCAGTTTCACCACGGATGTTTTGATGCAAAATCCTTGAGCTGCTCTTTTCTGTTTGTGAAGTTAACGTGTCATCCTCTCTTAAACAGACTTACAACATGTGGTTATCGACACATTATTGACTTGATTGTTTCCCCGTGCTGCTGCCAGAGCTGAGTAAAACGTCTTTTTTTTTTTTTTGCCTTTGCAGAACTCTGCATCTGCTTATTCATATTATTTAAACCATCTTCCATTGTTAGCAAACCTTAGTTGTTTGGTCCAAACTCCAATTAAACAACTACAGCAGTAATTGTACTGATGTATTCATGCCGTGGAGATTTGAAGCTGTTACGTGTGTTATATGTGTTTATCTTAATCACTGTTGCATTGGGGGTGAAGTGAGAAAATTTGATGTAGACATTCATGGTCCCCTCAGGATGAATTATAATAACTCTGATTTCTTGACCTTTGATCCAGCAGCATCATAAGTAATTTTGTTAATGAGTACATAATTGCAAAACTAATGACTTTCCCATCATCCTCAGCTTTGCGCGTATTGCTAATTAGCACATTTGCGTCATAGGTGCACAAGGCGTCCTGTACTTTTCTCTTGCTTTTGTTTACAAGACAAACTAATCATACATCTTTTAACAAGTCCTTTTAGTTCAGAAATATATGTTGTTTATTATAATCGATAATCAATCTGTGTAGCTGTCTGTGTAGATTACAGTTATCTAAACGCCATCTCTGTTCTGTGAGGATTGTGGTAAAGTATGTTTACGCGCTGCTTTAGTAATTGAGTTCGACTTTTCAAATGAGAGGTTCAGCTTGATGGTAAAGGGGAGAAGTGTCAGATTTTAGAGCTCACATCAGTGAAACCTGGGACTGTTTAATTGTACCTTATTAGAAATATATTACATGTCAGTACGTTTGTTCTTTTCTCTTTTCTTTCTCCCCTCATTCCTCATTGTCTCTGCCCGCAATTTACCAAATTGGATGCCCATTAAGAATAGTCATTTGTGAATCAGTAGTTGTTGCCACGAGCAACCGGCAGTCATTCCATCAAATCAAAGTTAATTTTGTGGAGGAGTTGGTTTCATTTAAAAATAGAGCTTCAGTCACAGTCGTTTGTTATTCATCTTCCTTCCCCCCTCCTCTGTCACTCCTACAGCTTCTGTAAAACCTTCAGAGTGGCTCTCAAAGGTGTCATTAGCGTCTGTTGTCTTTTTATATGTTAGTTTAGATTGATGTGTAATGTATGTTTGTGTGTCAACAAAGTACAATCTTCTGGGAAGGAAAGGGGGGGGCTGGATGTTCATAAATGGAAAACAAAGCATCAACCACAGAGAACAGTTGATTGAAGAGTGATGGAGCTCTATCACATTTGGATGTTATATACCGTTACACCCCTGCTGCCTGTAATTTGCAGCGTTTATGCAGAATTGTCACTTCGCTATAATTCACACAGCTTCAATTCAAGTTGTATCATTCCCAACAATGGTCATTTGTATAGATATTTAATAACAGGCGGCTGCTGCCTCTTTATTTTATAACTGTAGCTTCCTATACACTCCACACTTCACGTCGTGCGTGTGCTTTTGTGTGCGTCTCTTCATGCTGGTTTGGCATTCTTCCACCGACCTGCCTGTCAAGCTGGGCTGTGTGAATAACGCTAGAGGAGGGAGAGACGAGGAGGAGGAGGAGGAGGAAGAGCTGGGTGTTGATAAAAGCCCAGACTCCTTTGCTTTAAGTGACTGGCTATTGATCAGGATGGCAATCATGCTAGCACTCTATTAAATCATATGCCGTCTGTCTCTTATTGAGCTGTTATTGAGCTATTGACACCGTTGTATGGGTTTAACAGCCTTTTGGCACAGGGATTATAGAGCCTTCTCCAGAGTGGATGATATACCGCAGATACCTCCATACCTAAAAATTCAATCAATCAATCTTCAGCGACAGGCAAGAGGGGATTAATGACTTTTTTGAACATGGCTACATCAGTTTACTTAAATGTCGATAATACCCATAGACAGCCCTATCCCAAGACCTTGGTTAGTCTCGGCTTGCATTTGAACAATTGGTTGCATTTGGCACTGCAGATTCCACCCCATAAGTTATCTAACACACCAGGATCCACTCTGACTTCTAAACTTAACACACAGAACTAAAGTTTCCTGAAAAAACTGCCACACGGTCAAAAAAACTTCAGTCAAGCTCAACGTTTTCTCATTGTCATTTCGTATTGTTGACTTGTTTTGTCTTCTTAATTATTTCTATAGAAGTATGCACATGGACTCGTCATTCATCACTGTGGCTCTATAAAACAGAAAAGAAAAGATGAATGATTGCCCATGTGATTGAAGCTGACCCATCAGCAGTTCCTTGAGTTGCTGTTTGGTCATGGATCATCATTTGAGTCAAACTACATTGTACGCTGAAATAAAGAAGCGCCACATTTATTATATTGTAATTCTGTTTTTCCATCCAGACACTGAAGGTACAGAGAGAAACACTTTAATAAATAATACTTATGTATTATGTACTAATACACAAGTGCTCAAAGACGCTTACATAAAAATATCAGCACAATTAAAATACAGAACAATAACACAATTACACAAACAATGTAGAGGGTTCAACGGAGATATACAGTAAAATGAGAAGAGGATAAAAGAACAGAAAATTAGACATATTTAAATTACAGATTACGGTACTTTTTCTAGATGTGCTGTACTGTATGTCCAAGGCGAGACTGTTAATGCAGGGAAACAATGATGATATCATGGTTTGAAAACCAAATTTAACTTATTCCAGCATATAGTTGGATTCTCAGGTCAAATTAATGGAGATGTTGATTTGCATGTGATCCAAAGTTAGTTCCAAACATCTACCCACCCAGCAGCAGCAGCAGCGGCAACATCTGTGTCCAGCTGGACATCCACTGCGCAGCCTGTTGCTTCTGAGTGATGCTGCAGTTCCCAGTGTTCACCTGCTGTTAATTAAACACACAGAGCTCCCACAGTTGCCACCAGGTGATGCTGAAGTTGTTTCACTGACCTGAACACCTACTGTATCCACAGCCGTGCAAACACACACCTTGCATACATTTAGATTTTTTGGGGGGGACTTTTTCTTTTCTCAGTTATTTTTTCCTAGAACTTTTTATAAAAAAAAGTGAAAAGCAAAGAAAATATTGAAAAAGACTAAATAATTGTTTTCTCGCTGACTGTGCAGGAAGGCGACGACATTAGAGTAGACAATTTTGTTTTTGAAAATATTCCAGCGAGGAAAGCTTTTGTTACCGGGTGGTGCGTGCACATAATGTGTCAGTGATTGGAGTGAATATCAATCGGAAAAAAAAGAAAATAGAAAGAAAGTCTTTCATTTTCCATCTCCCTTTTGCCTCAGCCAGGTGTCATAGCATATCTTCACCTCATGTGTGTCTTGTTTCAAATTAAAAGGCCACTGCAGCCACACAGCAGTAATTGTGTATAGAGAAGAGAAACTCTGGAGCAGCAGCTTTTCATTTACGTCTGTAGGTCATTGCTCCATCACTCCAGCTGTTTTCACATCTAATAGGACAAGAGTGAATATGTATCTCAGAAGCTTCATTTGACTGTAACAGCGCCTGATGAAGATGTCTGCGGGGTTTGACAGCTGCCTCTGCCTTTGACAAGCTCTACACCACTGTAATTAACCCCACTTAGCAACCCCTCTTGTTTTTCTTTCTTTCTTTTCTGTCTTCTCCCCCTCCACACAAAAACAGCAAGCGCTGAAGGAGAACCTGCGGCGGAGGGAGTCGGAGGAGAAACAGAGGAGAGCGCGGGCGGCGAAAGAGAAGGCTGAGCGCGAAAAGCAGGAGAGGCAGCAGAAGAAGAGGAGGTTGCTGGAAGTCAATGCAGGTAGAGATCTTCACTCTCACTTCGTTTAAGCCTTTTTACCGGAAACTGTGCTGAATCAATGGAAGGGGTCAAACAGTAGAAGAGAGCACTCTAGGAAATGACTTAACACATTTATCAAAGACGTTTTAGTCCCATTTAGACACCTGGTTTCTCGCCCACAGCTACACTCAAGAGTATTATCTTTACTATCACCGAGTTTAGTTTATTCAAACATGTGCACATAGGACATAGGATGTCATATTATTTCGAAGAAGAAAAAGTAAGGTTGAAGCTCATAAATGCCTGAATGGCAACAAAGGCATTAAAAAAGGAGGATATATCACTCAGTTCATAATAGCCACACTGAAATTATGGGCTTGACTACATGAAAAAACTAGGGCTGTCAGGCGATTAAAAATATTAAAGGAGTCATCACCTGGTTTTTTACGTATCCAGCCCCCCTTGGATCGCTTTGGATCAATTCGTAAAACTTATTAGAAAAAAAAAAAAAAAATTTAATCAAACATTGAGCTTGTTCTGACCCTTTTTCCTAATCACGTAATTTTGAATCCGGATGTGCAATGTATGAGGCACGCGTTGATTCGCCGCAGGAAGGACAGAGCCGGGGGGGCTTGCCTGCATGCAGACTCCAAAACATAAACAGCCCCCTGGTACCGCTTCGGCGATTTCAGGTAGCGGACGGGCCGGGGTTGGGTGGTGAAAGAGGCAAGTAGCCTCCGCCGGTGAGGTCACCGTCGGAGCAGAATCAAAATCTCATGCTTTAGGAAGGCACACCATTGTGTGCTATTCCTGTTCGGAAAAAGAGCCGAAGCGAAAAAACGGCGCCGCTTTCAAAGTCCAGCTTTTCAGGCAAGTTTCAACTGAGGTCAAACACCAATATGCATGTTTTAACAAGAGAAATTGCGATTTCCGGGTGATGACTCCTTTAATCTAATTAATTACAGGATTTGTAATTAATTAATCTAATTAATCGCATTTTAATCTCATATCTGCTAAAGGTACCCAAATAAAGACCACGTTAACCGGTCTGCCTGGTCGCACATCTTGGTTCGTGGGGCGCCGCTGCAGCGCTTCAGTTCGGAGTCTGTTCAATTCATGCGAGCCGCGAGCGCCGTTGTCAATCTCAACGGGCCAAATTTAAAATGCTCGCGCATTGAATTGCCACTGAGAATCTCAGAATTAATTGCGTTAATTTTTATAATGCATTAATTTGCAGTGTAATTAATTAATCTTATTTATGTGTTAAACTGACAGCCCTAGAAAAAACATACCTTCTCATACCAGGTATGTTCTTTATGTTAAAGGAGAATTCCCGAGTGCTGGGTAGCCGTGGTGTAACTCCATCAACTGCATCAATTTTAGTCGCGTTTTTTGCTTCTCCCAACACTGGGTAACCATCAGGAAAACAATTTAGGGGTCAAAATTGGCCGGAATTCTCCTTTAACACACACTGTCATGTTAGTTTGTCACATGATGTAAAACTTGAACCATTTAAAGGTAACATCACAACTACTCTACAGCTGCCTCTGCAACTACATCCAGTGAGTTACACTTCTCGCTGTTTTTGCTCCAAGACTGATGATTCAATCCACAACAACTTGATATTTCACATTTGCAGTTGATGTCAGATTCCTCACATTTTCTTCCAGCATTTTATGTTGACAAGCACAATTCATGAACAAGGCCGCGAGCAAGAAAAAAAAAAAAAGAGGGTTTTTTTTTTGGTGTTCAGCTGCTCGGTGGTCATAAAAAAGCAGCCAAATGCAGCGTGAAAAATCACTTTTTCTAATCCATTGAGTTTAAAATATGCTTGTCACAAAATGTGTGAGAGAGTAGTCGTTTCCCAAGTTAAAACATTTAAAAGAGGTTACCAAGGAGATGATGATACTTTGTCATGTGTTATGGTAATAGGCTTCCTGCCTCAGTGGCACCTGAAGCCTCATGAAGCACTTTGTGTTGTTTGACACAGTTTCTGACCTGCATGCATGGACTTCCTTTACCTAGAGTGAGTGTAGAGGCATACAGCTCACTCTGTTGCTGTGAGTGCAACAGTTTGCAGGCTTTATGATCAATATGTGGCTTAGTGATAAGAGTGTGATGAGTTGTGTAGCCTACAATTTCGGAGTTGGATCGATACACCTCTGACGTTTTGTAATGTTTGTCTCCTTTGATTTTTCCACTGTGCTGGATGAATAATTTTACAGATTACTTCCTGTAAGATGTTGTCTCTTTTTTTTCCACAACAACCTCTACGTACACCGTAATGTACATTCTTTTCTAAAAACTGTCCATTCATTGTGTCCCTGAGAGACGGCGCAGCCACAAGGATAAGTCTGTTTATCAAGCAGGTTCTGCAGGTTCAGACATCGCTATGAAGAAGGCAATGTCTACCTTATGCCAGAGCATCTGGTTCCAACTGTCAGTTGTCCCCCACCCTCCTCCTCCTCTCCCCCTTCCCCTTTGGAGCACCACTGATGCCAGAAACTTGTTCAACACTGCAGCCTCCAGACCCAGTTCCAGTGCCAAAGCCAAGGCTGGCAGAGCCGTTGAGCTTGGCAGTCCTCGCTCTGCACCAGCATCTATAGCTAACACGACTCTGCCAGCCACTGCAGCTCTCCCGTAGACGTTGAGAGTGCAAGTAACAGAACCAACCACCCCCCCATCCAGGCCAAAGCACTGCTGTGGGTGTTCTGTCTCGCCAAAGCAAGGCCTTTCTTGGCGAAGACATAATACAAACTGGACATCCCTCAGTTGAAGCCATTTCCCACAGAGCGCCTGAACTTTTATAGCACCGATCTCATCCAAACGAAGGGTCACGTCCAGTTGAAATTAATGAACAGGATTCTGGGGGATAGGTTATGTACTGTGTGTGTCAGTCCAATAGCTGTATCTCACCCCTCTGTCACGCTGTGGTTATCTGAAAACACCAGCAACAGAGTTAAAGCCAAAAAAAGAAAAGAACTGCCACTAATAGGCCAATACTTGTAAGGGTTGTGTTTATGTAAGGGAGGCTTGGGTGATATCCATCAACTGGAAATGAATGGACTTGTTGCACATGTAGCCTTAAGGCACTGCTCTATTTCTGCAGGTACTGACAGGCACCGTATCTGTGTATGTATATGTATGCATGTATATTAATATCCAATTCAGTGAGATTGTGAATGAGAGACAGAAAGAGATGCATTTTACATTTTTACATGTTCAGAGCCGTCCTCATGCACGAAGCTCGTTGGTGGTAGCATCGTGCTTTTTTGGATGCTGCTCTGCAGAAGGCCCTGGAGGCTTCTGAAGGTGGGAAAGTGTAAAATGAATCGAGCAGATTTTTCAGAGCAATCCTCAACAAAAAAGACTTGGTGCATTATTTATGGGAGCTATTGTTTGAAACACAATTTAATTTCCACCAACACTGGCTTAAAAACAACTCTGTTAATGCTCTGTTGATGTTAATCAAGCCAAGGATTTGTGGTAGGACTTGATAACTGCTGTTCACTCGCAGCCTGGGCTGGCAGGAGGTAAAGCTTTTAGCTTGTTATAACCTATTTTCTAAGCGTTGAAGCTGAAATTTCTGCCTCATAATAATCCTTATATTGTCAAGAATTTGTGGCATGATATTAGTGCTTGGATTTTAATCATTTATTCACTTACAGTAAAGAAACAGAACAGACCTACATACCTTTTATTGACACTGTATATTTGTCTCCCTGTGTGAGTTTTAATGAGTGTTCAGTCTGTAACTCGCTTAGGTCGACAGCTTGTACTTCTCTTTCCCTCGTGCTTGTGTGTATGTGTGTGTGTGTTTCACTGTATGAACTTTTCTGTTTGAGAAAAACTAGTTCAGAAATAAGAAAATCATAAGAATAAACTTCAGCCAAATTTTGTCAGGAAGGCTTATACAAATATGCCTAGAGCTCGAAATTTATTTAGATACGCTCAAATTAAGATAAAGCTAAAGGCAAACTCAGTGACATCCCCAGAAAGTGATGTTTCTGGCAATGTATGAAACATGCACGCACATGCACACGCACACGCACCATTGCACACTGTTGGGATGAAATGAATATGTGATAGAGATTTTTGGCATTGTGCTGCCAACCCAGGACAGGATTTACTCACTCTCTTTCTCTCTCACACACTCTCACTCTGTCTCTCATTCTGTCTGTCTCTCAGCCTATTTATTAACTAAAGAGCTTTCTCTTTGTTTGTCAGGATGGATTGTCCTCAATGGAGATTTTCTGTGTAATCATCTGATTATCCATCAATTCCCTAAAAAGCCCCAGAGAGCCTGCATATCCACATTATGCTGAAGGGCACGGCAATGAGAGACAGGGGGAAGGAGGAGACAGAGTTGGAGGGACGGTGGGGTGTGGGTTCCTAGAGGAAATGATCAAAATGGATTTTAGTTTCTTTACCTGCGACAGGTATCTGCTTTGGTTTGGGTTTAGCTTTGCATACTTGTGTATTCCTGAAATGTGAGGTATCCTTTTTTTCCCCCTCTCCATCTCTTTTACCTGCCACAGACTGGGCTTCTATCTCTACACCATAATAATAATATGCAGCCGGGTGGCGTCATCTGCACTGTGCATCCTGGCAGTCTGAGAGAGGAGAGCGAGAGCATCAGCTTGCCTTGCATGCATTTGCATAGAGCCCTATGGAGATTGAAATTCAGATTGAATAGGTGTTTTTTTTTCCTTTTCCTCCAGCAGTGCCTGGTTTGTGTATGACAAATCTGTTGCATTAACTCCCAGGGTAGGCCGGGAGCGGGAATGTTTGTGGAGCGACAAATTACACATCAGAGCTTTATTTAACATTCTCTACATGGCTACAAGCAATGAACTATTAAGATGTCAAATAGAAGAACAGCCAGGGATGCAACCCTGCATGCAAAGATGCTAAAAGCATGGGAGGAGCATGAGAAGGGAAAAATGTTTATGCGAAGTGGGAGCTAGTATGAGATACTATATATATTCTCATGGATGGTGGAGGCAGAGTAATGCCCTCTACAGCATTGCATTAGCATTAGCACTGCAGTAGTGAGCAAATCGTTGGATTAGATGTTATGCCACTGTGTTCAGTTCCTGAGAAAGCGTGCTAACAATGTCCCCACGTCCACAGACTGTTGATATACCTGACGTCCCATGAGCCGACACACAGTCCGTTTATTGTTAAAAAGCAGCTGTGCTACAGTAGATGTTTGAAGAATGAAAAATGAGTTCACTGGCCTCTGTGGTGTGAAAGGTTTTAATAACTCTGCTGGACCACACAGTCGTTTTCTTTTTGTTGGAACCAGCGATGGTCTTATGCGGTACTGTAATGTCATACTGCATCACTGCTGCTGCACAGATTATCACTACAAATTGGAGGTGGAAAACATATTATATAAGAGTGTGTGTTGCAACTGTTAATGATCTTGTTTGTCCCCGAGACCTAACCCGTTCTCAACGTGACAGCAGACAAAGCCCAGAGACCCTTGACATTGTTTCAGTTTAAGCACTTATTATATTAGTTTCAATATCCTCCAGTGCCTCCTTATCACAGAGTGCATGTGCATTAGTTAAAGGTTAAAAATTCAAATTTCACTCTTTTTCTACTCACCTTCATGTCGACTAAGGGTTGGGAGAAGTTTCAGAGTCATCAGTGCCTTTTTGAAGTTACGGGGGGTCTGTGCAGCACTGCATGTCCATATGACGATCGCAAACGGGGCTCACTTTTCTTCATCCAAAAGGACACACTAAAAACCATCTAAATACCTCCACACAGCTTGTCTCTAACGTCCCTCTCGTATTTAAAGCCCTGACATGAGAAATTGTTACAATTTTTTTTTTTTTTTTAAAAAGTCAATATTTTAAACTTGTTTGTAGCGGAAGCTTCCAGTGTCTCAGTTCACTGCTCTGCTTATGTCAGTGCAAATCTCGCGCAGTCTGAACTGACACTGGGGGAGATGTGAACAGGGTGTCATTTGCACTGACACAGGCAGAGCAGTGAACTGAGGCACTGGGAGCTTCCACTACAAACAAGCTTAAAATATAGACTTATTTAATTTTTTTTCGGAACAATTTCTCATGTCGGGACTTCGATACAAGAGGGACATTACAGATGAGCAGTACGGAGGCACTGCTACACAGAGCCCCCTGTAACTTCAAAAAGGCACGGATGACTCTGAAACTTCTCCCAGCCCTTAGTCGACATGAGGGTGAGTAGAAAATTAGTGAAATTTGAATTTTGGGTGAACTATCACTTAGAGTTAACCTTTGATAATGCTAAGACGATACAACTATCCACTGCACTCAAAGAAAGAAGCAAACATCAGATAAACATCCCAGTTTTATGTTTATGGATTAATAACCTCAGATTCAACTCAGAGTTGGAAGAAGAATAATTTCATGGGTTTTCTCTATGAATATTAGCCTAGAAATCTAGACGCACCCTAGCGGCAGCAAATATATTTGCTCCGTAGGTGGGTCTAGAAACGAGCCATAGGAACTTTTTGAGTCTCGAACACCGATTGTGTTCACCAATCACAGAGCTCTATCTGTTTAGAGAGTTGTTGGGCGGGCTTAATGCGGTGACGACATACATTTTAATTGGCTTGTCAGGCTAACGTCATCCTGCTCTTTGCTCTGATTGGTCGTAGTGCTACCCTATTGCGTGCAGAGGCAGTTTGAAAGACAGCCTTCATCCCACCCCCTGGATTGAGCCGAGGTCTACATTGAAGACTATACATTTTAATGATATACTGTAGTCTATACCTCCATCTTCATCTTTCTTTCCTTCCCTTTTCCTTTCCTTCTTTCCACAGTCCTTTTTCCCTTCCTTCCTTCCTTCCCTTCATCCTTACTTTTTCCTTCCTTTTTGACCCAATATGTTCCCTCCATTGTTCTATCTTTCCTTCCTTTTTGACCCAATATGTTCCCTCCATTGTTCTATCTTTCCTTCTTTTTTCCCTTCCTTCTTTCCTCCCATCTTTCCCTTCCTTCCTTCCTTCCTTCCTTCCTTCCCTTCGTCCTTCCTTCCTTCATTCTTTGACCCAGGAACTCGCTGTAAAGGATTTTAAGAATGATTCAAAATGACTGTGATTAGGCAGTCACTGTATGTAATACTTGTGACAAGCCTAGCAATGTCTCAACCTCGTTCGAGTCTTTTTTACCAAAAGCACTTAAACACACAGATTCACACAGCACTGTGAAAACTTTAATAGTGTTATAAAATGTATTTGCGTCTCAAT
This sequence comes from Decapterus maruadsi, assembly GCA_030347415.2. Taxonomy (NCBI): domain Eukaryota; kingdom Metazoa; phylum Chordata; class Actinopteri; order Carangiformes; family Carangidae; genus Decapterus; species Decapterus maruadsi. The sequence goes on from CM064900.1 coordinate 28,022,381, forward strand.
TGTGGCAGTATTTTGTGTATCTCTGGTGAGGATTCAGTGAGTTACTTGTTGCTCAGCAGCAGTGAAACAGTTCAGTATTTTTTTTGGAGAGTGAGAGAGAGGGCACTGTGTGTTGGAGAGAGAGGACAGACTAACCTTATTGCACCATTTGCCTCCTGAGTGTTCAGAGGAACACGGTGGTCAGCCTGCATTCGTTCTACTCAGGCATGTCATTTTCTTTTCTCAGCTTTTCCAGCTCGGCCCAATTGACCCTATTTCTTGCCTTGCTCTGGCCCACCTCTGCTACTCACTGCTACAACTGGGTCATTGTCCTGATGATAAGTGCCACATCCTGTTGAGTGAAGTGGTGGGAGGCATTAGTCCAAAGTCTGAATAGCGGGTAGGCATCGACACACAGATAGGCTGTGTGTCCAGACAATTGAAACAGCCAGGCTCTGATTAAATAGATGGTGATTGAAGCTTCACTACAGACGGGGAGATAACTGCAGCCTGCACCCGGACCTGGAGGTTTAGCTATGCTCTGTGGAGTAAAAAGCCTCTTTACCGCTATCTTCTTGTTGATATGACACACACTGGTGCATCTACTTCTGTACATCTAACCATACATTTCCAGTTTTTTTGTCCTCTCTCTTTAATAGAGGACAGTCAACCTATAGGTGTCGCAGCAGAGAGTTCATTTGGCTCAGCTCCTGTTTATCCTTTACCACTAAATCATGGGAATTGGAGCCACAGTGAAGAAGTGTGTGAACACAAGGCACACATTATTCCTTAAATAGACATCAGTGAGACCCAGTCTGGCGTGGAACGTCTTCATTTTTTGTGTGCGAAAGTTAAAGAAAAATGTGCACATTGCACACCTGTCATGAGAGGTCTGATCCTCGACGCAGCAGAATGGAATAAGGCAGGCGAATTGTTCACATCAAAGCCCCAATCAGGAGCTCTGCTGCCAGAGCCGGGATACCACTCTTCACTGTCCCGTTAGTCTCGCTGGGCTTTGTTCTGCAGCCACATCCTCCTCGGCGGCACCGTTCACCAGCAGAACGACTGTTTCAAACCCATTTCACAGCTACCGGCTTGACTAATATTCCTCTGCCATGTGTTCCTCCTCCATTGCTATCCATGTGACATGTCTGTGATCTCTCTCTCTGTAAGTTTGTGAGCATGTGGGTGTGAGTATATAAATATGTGTTATGATTTTGAGTGTAGGGTTGTCTGAAAGCACCACTTGTCTACATTCTATAAAGCAGTTTTCTGTCTCGGCCTGTCTCCGCTGCTTCTGATTGATGTGTAAAATTGGACTGTTTTTGCTCCCATATATTCCTGAGGCGGGAGATCTGAGTGGGTTTTGTTTTTCCTTGCCTCCCGAGGCACACAAAGTGTTTCATGTTCTTGTGGGTTGGAGTCAAACGGAGTACTACACATGAAGGCTCACACTGCAGGTTGCAGTAGATTGATCTGCTCCTTTTTTTTTCTTCTTTTTTACTTGTTTTCTGTGTTCCATTTGTATTTTTGTGTACGTGTCTGCGTGTGTTGTGGGGAGTGTAAAGCTCGCTGACTGTGATGAATTGCCACAGCGGTGGAGACAAATTTGGACGTCGAGGAGCGTTGGTTTTGCTCAGAGATTCGTGCTTGCCTCTCCGCTCTGTGTAATGATGAAGAACTACGCACATACCAGCCAGAGGAGGCCTGCAACTGGTGCGAACGAAAAGCACCAGAAATGCACACACAGAGGCAGGCAGGCAGGAAGGCGAGGAAGGAAGTGGGCCATGATATATCCACCGTGTGTTTGTGTTTGTTGTGCCAACCTGGCACCGGGGCCTGGGTACCACCACAGCCCCCTCCCCCTCCTGGGGATCCTCTCCTCTCAACAGCTTCACCAAGTGAGAAGTTAAGGGACCGTGTGCTGTGGAACTGTTCGACTGTAGGTTTGCCAAAAAAAAAAAAAACAGCATGGCACTGTGTGCGTACTGTATGCATGAAAGAAGATGGAAACTTGAGTTTGCAGGCCCCAGCGGTACGGTGCGATTGACGCAGTCATAGCAAAATGGCTCATGAAAAGGTCTCAGGTTGAAAGAGATGAGAGGCGCTTGTAGGCATCTGACTGAGGTGACAGTGTTTCAGAGGTTGATCACTGACTGCAGTCCCACTCCGCATTAATAATGTTTGAAATAGACCGAACCTGTCAACATGTGAAACGGATTACACACTCAGACATGTGCTCAAATGAGTGGCTTTTTGATTCCTCTCAAGTGCGGAAATGGATATTTTACTGTACATATCCTGTGTCCAGACCAGTCGTTGTAATTGATTGTAATTGATTGTCTGGACCACCGTTACTGTTGATCGTATTGACTTGAAGTGAATAATCCTATTGTCCTTAAAGCCCCCATGAACTGAAGGATGTATTTTCCCTCTTTAATCCTATATTCACATGTTAACTCTTTATTTATGTCTTGTCCTAATTTTGCATCCAATTAAAACTTGAATCCCTCCATTCCTCACTACTTCATGAGGTCTTAAACATTACATATTTTATTCAAAGAGTTTATATCAGTGCTAATCTGTTGTCTGGAATTTGTGAGGAATTTGCCTCAGTGTGAACTCACAAATATTTAGAACCACGTGCAAAAATAACAAGGCAAATTCCTCTGAACTCTTTTTAATGTGGCATTCTGCGGACATTTCTTGTAAATAGCAAACCCATAGTGTTTGTGTCATCCTTGACCAAAATGAATTTGCCCAAATGCTTTCTGCTGTAGTGATCACATTCATGATTATTTAGAAAGTTTTCTCTCCAGATACCTGAGAGCATCCTGCCTCATTTACACGCACAGAGTCGTGTCAGCTCCTCCTCCAACACTGAGGAAGGATTTATAGCAGGGTTGTTCCACCAGACTGCATTAGCTAATCAACTCAATCAAGTCGCTCTATTTGAATGTAGTGTATGATAATTGGGAGACTGCACTTTTACAAGCAGGGGACACTTCTTTTAACAGTTAATAGCATTAGTAAAAAAAAACAAAAAAAAAACAATAATAATAAAATAAAATAAAAACAAAAACAAAAGACAGTTAAGAGCAGTTCAACATAAATTAGCATTAACATTGAACTGCTCTTAACTGTCTTTTGTTTTTGTTTTTATTTTATTTTATTATTATTGTTTTTTTTTGTGTTTTTTTACTAATGCTATTAACTGTCACCATACATGTGTATATGTTTTTAAATTGCAAGTTTGTATTTTACTGTGGTGAGCCGAGCTGGACAATAAAGTTTTATTGTATTGTATTGTATTGTATAAAAGGCAGCAGATATCTATCTATCTATCTATCTATCTATCTATCTATCTATCTATCTATCTATCTATCTATCTATCTATCTATCTATCTATCTATCTATCTATCTATCTATCTATCTATCTATCTATCTATCTATCTATCTATCTATCTATCTATCTATCTATCTATCCGTATGACACACTCATTGTTTGGACAGTAAAATAAACAATATTTAGTAGCTAATGTACATGAGTGCACTTCAATTGTTTTTTTAATGACAGCAATGAAACTGATAATATTGCTATTTCAAGATACCGCGGTATTACCGTATTACCACCACCCCGCCCTACTTCCTGCTAACAACACACTCAGTCTGACCCTATTTTCAGTTTGCATGGGAAATGGTCTGCTGTTGTTGTGGGTTGTAGTTCTGCCTCTGTTTAACAAAAATTGCAAACAAAAAAAAGTGATTGCCATACCCCATGAGTGATTTAATTTGTGCTTGTGCCCAGTTTCACAAAAATGGAGCCCTGTGTGTTGATATAGCATCTGGTGGTTTCACAGGGTTCCTCCTCTTTGTCAAAGAATTAGATTTTTTTTATTTATTTATTTTTTCTCCAGCATGTGTTATTGTACCACAGGGAATTGTCAGACAAAATGAAAGCAGTGAGAAAAACACACAGAACCTCAATCAGAGCAATGTCCTCCAACCTTTTACTAAATCAGTCATGGGACCCAGCAGTCACACTACGGCTGATGGTACAACCAGACGTTTTTTTTTTTTTCCCACTACATCATTCTCTAATGAGTCAAACTGTCTAAATGTCACAGTTTAACCGCCTGTGAACGTAAACTCACTTTATTAGGGACACCATCCTCCATCCTGGGGCCCTCCCTTTGCTCTGAAATAAGCCTTAATCCTTCATGGCATGGATTCCACAAGATGTCAAAAAATCGTTCTTCACTATTCGGGTCGGGTCCGTGTTTATATACTCTAAGTGCATCGTACAATTTGTTCTGATTTGTCAGTTGCACATTCACGTGGCCAATCGTCCGCTCATCTACATCCTCAAATGTGTTCTAACTGAATTCACATGTGGCGGCCACTAAACTACACTGAGCTCATTGTTATGTTCATGAAACCGGTTTTGCTTTGTGACACGGTGCATTAGCAGTGGTGGAAATAGTCGTTAGAAAATGGTAAATTGTGGCTATAAAAGGATGCAACACTCAAACTCAGATTAAGGGCCTCAAAACCTGCCAAGAAACCAGCACCACCACCACCACACACACATATACACACACCATTACAGCGGCGGCAGCAGCCTGGTCTCTGTGGGTCCATGGATCCATGCTGTTGATGCCAAGTTCTTCCTTGATTTGTCAGGATTGGCTCGGTTTGTTCGATCTTTAACCGTCCAGGTTTTGGCGAGCTCGCCTCGGACTTCTCCCGTCGTCTTTCTCCTGTTCAAGCTGCACAGCTGTAAAGAGCAGTTATGAGCGTCACCGTAACCTTTCAGCCAGCTCCGACCGGTCTGGCCACACTCCTCTGACCTTTCTCATTAAGAGGCCTCCTCTGTCTGCCTCGATCTGCGGGTCTTTTTTATTGCACTGCTGCCGATTAGATAGCTGCATGAATCAGCAAGTGCACACAGGTGTTCCTAACAAAGTGTTTGGTGAGTCCACGAAAAATGCATGTTAATATTATTTTTTTATGGTCATGGTTGAAGACTTTGTGTTCTCCAGTTGTCTATCTGTCTTTTTGTTATGTACATATGTCTGTCCCAGTCTTGTGTCAACAGTCAGGGAATTCATTAAAATGTACCAGTGGACTCAATGGACTGATTAGTCACACAACCATAACACTAATGTCAACAGCAGTGATAATGACATAATTTAACTCAAATGTATACAAGAATTAAATGAAGTCATGACATTTCATATAACAAATGCTAAAAGGTCAACTTCACAGTGACATCTTCATTTTTGCACACTTTGCTTCTGGTTGTTATTCAGTGTTGTAGGAGATTGTGATTGGAGGCAGAAAAAAAGTTTGTATACAGTATGTCTTTGAAAAGAAACATGTTGCAGTTCTTCCATTTTTCTTTTTAACTTGAGCTGAAGTTTAGTTTTGTTGTTTAGTCCACTGTGTTACCACAGTGGACTAAACAACAAAATCAGATAAATGCATGAAATGCAAACAGAAACGTTATAAAACCAGTGTGTCCCTTTTGAAAATACACATACTTAGGTGGCCAGAGTCCAGAGGCAGACAGCTCTCCACATCAAAGATATATAACATTACAGACGGAGAAAAAAACACCTACGCCTTCACATCCACATTTGCATGACAACCACAGTGTAAACTTTTTTATTGACACTGTGTGTGTGTGTGTTTGTGTGTGTGTGTTGTCCCTGAATGTTCCCCAATACCTGTTATCTTGTTTTTTTTTCTTCTTTCCCATCCACTAGAGGCTGTTTTCACTGCAAATCACTAGCCAGGTCCATCACTCTGCCTCAGGTGTCAGGGCCAGGTTTTCAGCTGCACCAACACAGGGCATGATTTACATGTCATATCTGAAGCTTTTCCCTTTTCCTACAATACATCGACACTCTGGTAGTCGCCTCGCCTCTACAAAGCATGACCTTGATATTTTGAGTCAAGAATATTCTACAGTAAAAAAGCTGTGAAAACACCATATTGCCAAGTCTGAGGTTTTTCATTTCAGCTTGTCAGTGCATGCTGCTGTACGTTCCTGTATATCAGGGGTCATCAACTATATTTGTCGAAGGGCCAGAATCTTTCTCAACAGACACCTTGGGGGCCGACATTCAAATAGGCCAAGATTGAAATTAAAGTCACCTTTTTGCCAAATCATTTAGTTGCTAATATTTTATTTTACCTGTAAGCTCATAGTTTTCATTTACATATCTTTGGTGTTTTGTATGATATAAAATGAAAAATCTTGACAGCTGACTTTCAGATACTCCCATGCTGGAGCTTTACACTGCTGACCTGGCCTGTGATTTTCAGCCTAGCCTACATATGAAAGGAGGCTGACAATCGGTTCTGATTGATACAAGTCAGTAGTCCTGAAATGCTTGTTTCTCTTCTATAATGCACATTTTACATCTTGGAGGCGACATGTTTCCACACACGACAGAGCTCAGTGGGAAACAGTAGGAGAGACACAGGCCGAGGGTGAACCGGGACACAACACCGGAGGAGGTCCGTACGAAAAAAACAACTGAGTGGCATCAAACACGCGTCGCTACCAAATTGCTTCTGTTTTGAGAGCGTGCATAGCGCGCATCTACACTGAATGGGTTTAAGTGCACAACGCATGCACAACCAACCACGGCGTTTAACCTCCTCGCAGCGACCCAGCTGGCCTCTGCAACAGGCAGGAAAACCCTGCAGTCCAGCAGCTCCCCGGGTTCACACGGGTTCACTGCCAGAATTGACGTGGTCGGCGCGGCTCGCACAAAATAGAACAGACGCCGAAACTGGCGGTTCACGGCGCGAGCCGACCGCGGAGGACCGCGACGCTCCGCGTCTGGACTGAACACAACACCGGTTCCGCTTTTTCGCGGATGCATGGTGCTTTGGGTATGCGGTGTTTCCTAATCCCAGCAGGGGCTCATGGCACACACAAACACTTTGAATTTCCCAGCACATTGACTTACAGGCGCACAGAGCCCGATAAATACAATACTTGTAAACTATAAGAACTCAGTCGCGGGCCGGATTGGAAGGCTCGGCGGGCCGGATTCGGCCCGCGGGCCGCCAGTTGATGATCACTGCTGTATATGTTACTGCAGCAGTTACTGCTGCTGCTACAACACCCTTTCATGCCTTTTTTAAGTCACCTTACAAAATGCATGACTGAAATAGCACAAGGTTGCGAACACCAGGGTGCACGTTTTCACAGCAGTTTGTCCGCAGGAACTTGCCAAATTGTGCATTACTGGATTTGCTTGGAGGGAGTTCCATCATGTTTTCGACACTTATTGGCCTGCAGCTCTGTGGTAAAGTGAATATACATATCAGATAGCAGGTTGCTTGTTTAAGCCTTCTCGTGTGATGTGGTGATAACGTGTCCAGCTCTTGTGAGCTCCAAATCGGCAATCACTAAAGCACAACCTCAGAGACACTAAAAGAAACTACACCTTAACTGATTTTTCTCCTTTACCTCTACTCTGTCTTCTAACACCCCCTCATCCTTTTTCCTCCTGTGATTTTCAGAGAATGATGAGACAGGTGTGATGGATAGTTTGCTGGAAGCCCTACAGTCAGGAGCTGCATTCAGAGACCGCAGGAAGAGAGCGCCAAGACCCAGAGGTGAGTCTCATATCCTTCACCTTCACTTATACGCAAACAAAGGACGCACGCATAAAGCTCATTAGCTTTATTGTCTCAGTGTCAGATACTCAAAAAACATAATGACTGCCTTGATGCATTTTTTTTTCTTTTGCCAAGGCTGAGTGAATTCAGTGCATCCACAAGCTCTCATGCCTTGGCTCAAACACTCCCAATCACTTGCAAAAAAATGTGTTAGCTGGTTGTTTGTACACATGCTTGCTAGCAGCACAATGCCAGAGAATCTGCAGCCTGACAACATTTCTACAACTGTTTGATGTTTGGATCTCGGTAAAAGGCGATACACGCCCAGTGATGTGTGTGTGTTTTTGTTATTGTTGTTGTTCTGCCAGTCTTAAATCCAAACACAGCAATTGAAAAACTGAAAGAACAAACATGTGTTGTGATCCCGAGATGGGATCTGTCAATGCATTGAATGGATTTACAGTTAAACCTTTGGAGGAGCGACAGTGCTGTATATTTGGGGTTTGATGAACCTCTCAGCCGTCGCTCAGTGGCTGGCGAACGTTCCCTCTTAATTATGTTTCTGATCCCTGTCTAGTTCTGTACATGTTGGCGTTATTTGTCCACTGCCCTCCCTTACAGATAACCAGCAGCAGACCATCAGCCCCAGCTCCTACCGCCAGGTTCTCAGGCCTGTTAACCATGGTAAAGCAAATCGCTAAAAAAAAAAAAAAAAGCCTCCAGCATGCTCGCCTCTGTCTTCTGTTTGCTTTGGATAACCGCCTTATCCATCTCATGCATATCATCCAAATTGCGGGTGACAGTTCATATGCGCTGCTTTTTTTCTCTGTGTCCGGTGACCTTTTATTTTTTTTTCCAGTCGTCCTTTTTTACTGTTCTGTGACCTTGTGTCTTGCCTTCTGCTGGTGCCCGTTGTCCTCTGAGAGTGTGAAAGGCCGTTGCTGAAACAGTTTGAGGCTGTGCCATGTGCTGCCAGTGAGAGAGGCAGAGTGGAGATTGGGTGAAAGCAGTGTGTGGGCAGCTCGGTTTGATAAGGCTCCTAAATTGTTCAGTAACTGCAGCACTTTGAGCTCAACCCTATTGTATGCCTGTGAATGCAGGTGCGCTCTTTGACATTTTTTAAAACTGTGTGTGAAGGAGGTTAGTCGAGTGTCGTGGAATATTGTGGACAGAATAAAAACGTTTTTTTGTCTTGTCTTTTCCACTGATGACCTGTGAACTGTGCCTTATTTTTCCTTGAAGAGCGCTGCTCTGCACTGAGATCAAATACACAGAATAAATAATAAATGCGTGGTAAAATATCAGATTTAATATACTTGTAGCTTACAGCACTCAATTGAATGGCATTCAATGTTGTTTAGAAAAGAAACACTAATTAATATTTTAATCTAAAAAGAGCAAGGGTAACTGTCTCTATCTGTGTGACTTCCTGAGAGTGCAGATTGGATGTGATACTAATGGCAGTATGGCACCAAATAAAATTGTCTTGTATTATTCATAGTTGTGAGATATTGTACTATCAGGTCTCAATAAAGTAAACAGTAGCTTCTTCTTTTGTCAAAGGTTTCTAACCAGGCACTTAAAAAAAAAGACGCTGTAACCGTATTACCTCTTATTACTTGTAATTGGAATCCCAGTGGGCTGGGTACAGGCACACATGAATAAAATTATTCACGCTCAATCCACCCACATCATTGATGGCAATGATAAAGGGCCTTGCTCTGTTGTTCTGCTAGGACTTATCTGAAATTAGATTGGAAAGGGACGAGGGGGAGGGCGATATACAGGGTGGGAGGAAAGAGACAGATAGAGGTGGCTGCGACGTAAGAAATGGAGAGAAATGGTCTAAGGAAGAAAGATAGGGCCAGTTGGTAATCGTGAAAAAAAGGAGTTGGACTCAGATACTGTTTGTTTGGTCAGTAGGTAGAGGCATGTCCCCAGTATGTAACTTATTTGGCTTTGGCTTTTTTTTTTAAATTAGAAAAAATCAAACATTGCTTTCATAAATACGTATTTCACTGAAGTCGAATCACACCTGCAGACAAATGAAAGCTTTCTCATACCTTGGAATGAGTTGTTACAAGTCGTTACAAATACATAAGTGGGTGACGCACCAAACCTTGGCTGCCATGTTGCATCGCCATTTTTTACATTCAGTGGCAGCGTGACCGTAGGTAACCATGGAAACTCAGTGGAGCTGTCGGCTCGGGGAGAAAGTTTTCCAGGTAGCGCCTGTTAAAACTGTCACCACTGTGTAGTGTGAGGAAGGACGGAGACACTGATGTTGCATTCAGGTGCAGTCAGACACCACAGACGGTAAAACGTGGGTCAGGTAAACAATACGACATCACCATGACAACATATTGTTACGCCTGTATTGTTTTGCCTCGACGCTTGTTTATCCTGTTACATGCAGCGTCTGTTGTCTGTCTGACGTCTGCCTGATTTCACGTGAATGTAAGAATACATTCCGATATGCAACCGCACCGCTAGATGGGGGTAATTCCTGCACATAATACCTTTCAACAAATTTTAATTTTTTGTGAAAAGAGCCCACGGTGTGTTGTTCAGGTAAGAAGGTGAGGGCCGCGGTCCCCCCGCCCGCCACCCCCTGCTGGCAGCTACAGACACGGCCTTGTTGACTAATAAAGCTCAAAGCTTTAGTCTGTCACTGCAGGCATCATACTCACTGCCAGCCTCCCAGAGCAAACACAGCTAATTACTTTTCTCTGCCCGGCCCCAGCACCAGCTCAGCCCTCTCAGTGCCCATTCATCTTAATTTCCTCCTCTCTGCCATCTGCCTCCTAAATAACACTCCTCCTCATTTCCCTACCATCCCATATCCCCGCTGTCTTCTTCTATACTCTCATGGTCTGACAATGGCCCTCCCCAAACATAATTGCCTTTTATTGGTACGGAGTCTCTCCACTCCTCCTGCCTCACCCCCCTCCTCTCCTGTTTCCCCTTCTCTCCTTCTATCACGAGGAGATCCGGGGCCTTAATTGTCCCGGGTTTCGCCGTCGGAATTAGCGAAACCCTCGGGAAGCTCTGGGTTTTTAGTTGTGAGGTGATGAAGTTTAGTCGGCGAGCGGCACAGGCTCTTAAACAGCTGCCTTCACTTTCACATCACATCACCACCACCTCCTTTTCCCACAGTTTTAAATACCCTTTAATAATTGATCTCAGGGGTGTTGATACACTTCAGTGGAGCAGGAAAGAGAATTAAAACAGAAACATCTGTAGCAGGAGATACTGTAATTAGTGGTGAAGGGGAGACATTTGAATGGTCCATCCGAACATGCATGGTGCCATTAAGCTGCCTCACCCAGGGAGACGTAAGTGCCCCGAGTCTGTTGTCTGCAGGAACAAATCAGATGGCCGATAGAAGCGCTCCCCATCACAGGACTTGGATGAGACCGTGGAGTAGTTTGATGATGGCTGCGACGCTTCGTAGTCATGATGATGAGTGTGATTGCCTCGCAGTTGAAAGTAGGATTAAAGAATCCCCTCGGCTGTTTTCCTGCACATCAAGGGGACCCTCCCTCCCTCCCTCCCTGCCTCTCTCTCTCCCTCCTTTCCTTCCTTCCTTCCTGCTCTCCTTCCTTTTTCTACTCTCGGGTTCGAGTTGAGGTCCTTGGCCCGAGTTCCCAGCATTTTTCTCAGCTTCCTCTGTCTCTCATCTCCTCTCCTCCCCTACCCTAAATTGGCTCAGCACACTTTAACATGAGCCAGCAGCTTAGGTGTTTAGCTAGGTCTGCAGTCTCCCTCAGCACACACACACACACATATAAAAGTGCACAGACACACCCGCAGACTTCAGGGGATGAAGGTAAGCAGGCTTTGTGGGGGCTGTGGTCTGGGTTAGGATAAGGCTGTGGGGCTCTGGGGCTCCTCGACAGTCTAAATTGGATTGGGCTCCACAGAATGATGGATCGATGGTGGTTAGCCACACAGGTGTAAGAGACTTATTGAATCTATAAAGCAGCCATAGCTTTTTAACTGTGTCCTTCTGAAAACATCTCTCCAGGCACTGCCTGGTCATTGCAGCCTTCTTTGCAAGGCCTCATCACAGCCCTGCTGACTCCTAAGCCAGTGTGTGCACATGTGTTACTACTTCTCTTTTTTCCCCCCTCTTTCTCCTTCTTTTAATCGTTGTGTTTGACCGAGAGCGAGAGCCTCCGAGTGTGTGTGAGGCTGCACAAAGCAGAGGAGCATTAAGCATGTTTGATATACTGTAACGCTCTGGTCCTGGAGAGCATGAGAAGACACAGGATCCATGAGGACATAAGTGGTCTCTGTCTTTAGGAACAATTACTTCAGATGTCTTTAGTGACAGACGACCTAACAATTATCATGTGTGATATAGCTCTGAACTAGAGCTTGAAATTGATGTAAAGGTCACGTCATGAAGTCAGTGAACCCCTTTATCAAATGGAAACAGGAAACAGGAGTTATTTTCCCCTTCTTTGCACTTAAAGAAAGGGTTAAAGTTTACACTCTAAAAGAAAACCTCTAGTTCAGTGATTCCCATCCTTTTGTGGCTCGTGACCCCATTTTGACATCACAAATTTCAGGCGACCCCAAGATACGCCAGCTCAGATATTTTTATATGCTGCATTTTATTTTAACACGATTTATATTCGATAAAGTGAAAGTATAGAATACAGTTGTTTAAGGTTGTCTGTGGTGTTTTTAATTATATTTTTTAAAAAGAATAATAATTACTTACAAAATATTTCTATCAGTATTTTTTTTTTCAATTACTAAACATTTCAGGCCACCCCACATGGGGTCCCGACCCCAAGGTTGAAAAACACTGCTCTAGTTATTGGAGATCTTTTTTCTGCCTTACGTGTCTTCCATGTTTTTTTATGTTTCGGTTTATTATGTTACATCCATGGCTCATGCAAACAGCTATTCAGCGCAGATTTTAACTGACTCAAGTAGAGGTGCAAAAAGGTAGAAGGAGATGACTAACAGGCTTAATTTGAGACTCAACCCACGGTGTGTTTCTGAGGCTGTGCAGCAGAAAATCATTAAGAAGAAACTAGGGAGGGTGTGAAGTGAAGTTGAAATGAAAGTTAAAAAAAAAAAGGGAAGTTTGTTTCCTCCCAACCCGCTGTGTGTTCTGTAGAATCACATGTGAGAGAGAAAATCAGTTGCCACAGCTTCCTCAGGCTGCCATATGCAAGTGGAGTCAGTCTGTTAGATCGGCTGCCTCTTATAGACTGCTATGTGTTTTACTCTGCAGGCTACTGTATCTTGCAGATTGCATGTGTGTTTTTTCATTCCTCTTTCACATATCAGTGTCAATTACGGGAGAAAGCTTCCCATCCTTGCAGAGTTTTTCTCTCTAAATACTTTTTGACTTTGTTTTGTCTCTCCTTTATCTCCTCCCTGGCCTTAGTGCTTTCCCCCCTCAGACATGACATAAGCAGAAAAAGAGGAGGTTATTAAATCATTTGAGTGAGCTCAACACAAAAATAGCAACACAGATGCACTCCCCTGTGTGACTTGATGCTACACATCATTGTTCAAAAGAAGCTCCTACTGAAGTATCTGCATTTGATTAGAATAAACTCTATCTCCCACTTCATCCTATACGGCCTGTGCACTTTTCATTAATGTAACAGATTATCGCCTCTGCTGCTCCTGAACACAGTGTTGGCTCCACTCCACCTTTCACACATACACTCCTGTGCATGCACACTGTCAGTTTTAATGATGTGCAGACATGAGGGTTAAAGGCCGGCTCCGGGTCGGGGCGTTAGTCGCCGACAGGTGTACTGTTCCCCGTTTTCATGTCCGCAATCATCTGACCACTCGGAGTCACTGCGCCTCTCTTATCGCCGCACTTGATTGGTGGTTTAGATGTTTTACTCTTCATGTAGACAAAGGCAGATCCAGATGGGAGAGTGCACCTTGACCTGCCTTTGTCTGTCTGGCTGTCTGGCTGTCCGTCAGTCTGAAGTGCTGTGTGTGCGTGTGTGAGTGTGTGCATGTGCACACCTGCATGTTTCAGCCTGTGCACACATGCATCGAACAGATGGAGCACGAGGGCACCTTAACAAAGTGGCTGGTGTAATTAGGTCCAGCCTGTGCAGTGAGACTTGTGGAATAGTAATTGAGGGTTGTACATAGGGATGGGTCCCGAAATCCGGTTCCGATTCTGGAACCGGAATCGAAACGCCAAAATTCAACAATCGTTTAAAAATGCGCATTTCGGTTCTTTATTTCGGTTCCTGGCAGTCACTCACACACACGTCACACAGCTGATGAACGGTGATTAATGTTATCAGTTAACTGTCTCAAAACCAGTGTCGCCGCCGGCTTTCTTTTTCCTTTTTTTCCCCGCGGTCGGGTTGTGAATTAATTAATTAATGCTCGTGAGTCCGGCCGTGTTGGGTCCGAGATTCAATCAACACGCTGCTCTGGTTTTACCGTTACTACCGGCAGTCTGCCCGTTTATCACCGATAAACACAGTAGATGAAGAGGGAAGTGACTGAGTGGGTCGGTGGCGTGGAGCGGTGCGCCACTCTGACTGCAGCCGAGGATCATGCTCCGTGATACTGTGAGACTGGCCGCCGGGCGGGAGCGCTTTAGGACGGGACTGGGGCACAGCAGCACCTGCTAATCGCTAATAACCCGAAAACAGCAGTGACACGTGCTTTCACGCCGGAGTCTCCAAACCAGAAACGTCTGGAACAACGTCGGAAAAGGTCGCTTTTGAAAGAAAAGAGAGAGAGACCGTGGCGTGTACACAACAACAACAAAGCTGACAGCGAGTGAGTGAGAGTCACACTTCCTGTATATGGCCCTTCAAATTAAAAGCCCTATAGCCTTTTCCTGTTCAGTCATATTGGTTCTCACTCAATTTTGACAAGAAACGGCTCCAAATGTTGTTGTTCTTTTCCTGTGACCAATCGACCACGGCCACTTTATACAAAACAGATGAGCAGACAAGTCATATATCTATTTATTTACTTTCTAAATAATATTAGTATCGGAATCGGAATCGAAAGGAATCGGAATCGAAATGAGGAATCGAAATAGGAATCGGAATCGATGAAAATGCAAACGATACCCATCCCTAGTTGTACAGAGCAATGAAGGAAGGTTTTTCTTTCTTTCTTTCTTTTTTTTTTTTAAAGAAAAATCTTTTATTCAAGATTCACTGCGAACAATGCTGCCTTTTTTGGAACTCCCTGTCGTAGCTAAACCTACATTACATTTAGTCACACATGGAAGCTGCCTGGTAGGAAACTGTCTGATCTAATGGCAGCTACTCTTGAGCGAGTTAGTGATTTATCATCCTGGATTTTATTCTACTAACCAGAGACTTGCAGACTCAAGATCTCCTCTCTTACCTGCAGACAAAGCTGAGATAACTGAGCTGCATGTATTCGCAAATATATCACACATGGTCTTGAATTAATTAATTAATTCAGGCAGTAATTTGTATAAAACACGTTTCTGTCTGAAAATAGTAGATCATCATAGTTGTCTATGTGGCCAGAAAACGTTATCAGCATGCTGCTCACTTGTTTTGTTGCCTTAGAGGTGAGAACATGGATAATGAAAAACAGCTTTAAATGGCTCCCACTTGTACCGTTATAGAGATCCAGCCTCCTCAATGTTCTCAGGTCTTTTCCTGTGTAAAGCTGTGAATTTTGATGTAAACTCATATTGCGGTGTTTAAAATGAATAGCGATTGTATAAGCTTATACTCGGAGGGCAAAGCCTGAAGAAGCCCCTTAGCAAATATACCCCTTATTCATAAGGTTTTAAGCTCTGTAATCCATGCCCAGTCCAAAATGTAAGTAGATGAGAAAGTGAAATAGTTTGCTGTGTATTGAGTGGATTGGGTGGAGGGGTCGGTCGGTGTATGGATAAGAGTCGAGGAGTGGACACACATGCATGTACATACACACTGCCACCAGGCTTAGCTCCTAAATAGAAAACAGATGATAACCAACACCTCTGCTCCATGTCGCTCCCCTGTACATGCTATATATATATATTTTTTTTAGCAAAGTCTTAAGCCGATCAGTCTCCTCAGATATCCACGTTTAGCGGGATTATGAGGAAGCTGGACTGTAATAAAGGCTGTGGATCGTGAAATAGAAAGTGGTGTTCAGCATGTCGAGCCAAGGACCCTAATCAGCCCATTCACACCAGCTCAGGCCACTAAAAGCAGGTGAAGCCGCTAACGCTGGATTGCTATTCAGTCTGCTCCCGAGATCCACGATACACTCCTTGTACGAGGAGAGCAGCCAATGGGCAGGAAGTGTAAAGAGTTAGTCCGGGTCCAGTTTAAATACACTGTGACTCTTTATAGGACTCTTTTTTTTCCCTTTTTAATCCCTTTCAGATCTAATATATTATCATTCCATCCTCTCTTGCTTTGTCTGTCCCTTTCTCCATCCCCCTTTTTTCCTGAACCTGTTATGTACATTGATAGAGGCTAAGCTCTTACATAGTACTCTAGTTAATAATGCAGTGAGAAATGAAGTCATTTTCACCCTAGCTTTGTGCTAATTAAATTTTACAGCACCCTTATCGCCCAGCCACACACATTCCTGGTCCTCCCACATTTCCCAACGCCAGCAGCCATATCACATAGCCGTCAGGGAGAGAAAGAGCCAGAGAGATGATTATATGAACTTCTGTTGTTATGGGAGGGAAATGAGTGCTATATCTCCCCTCTCTATCTGTGCCCACTACAAAGGGCGGTGCTTGAGTTTTGTCTCTGCCTTTTGCTCGTGTGAGTGCTAGAAATGTCCCCTCCACTCCTCCCTCACCTCTCTCTCTCTCTCTCTCTCCGCCTCTCCATCGTGTCAAACATTTGTGCTCTTTCTTTATTTGTGTATCTTTTCAGCTTTTCAGGCTCTCTGGCTCTCTCTGCTTCCAGCAAACATTTTGCAACTGGTCACACCGTGGGGCCTTGGCACAGGAAGAGCCCACGTCTCTTCTGTTTGCGCGTGTTGCTATGGTTGCCAACTAAAGCTGTCTTCCTGACTCAGAGGTAAAGAGGAAGAATTTAGGTAGGAGTGATGAAAAGGAGGCAGGGTAATGTACGATTTAAAATTCCTCTCACCTTCCTGCAATAACCGATGTGTAAACAGACACGTATCCAGGTATCAGTCTCTGGTGCACCCTAGAAAACAGGAACAAACACCAAAAGGCTCCTGTCGTTGATGATTCCCAGGACCGCTTTAATCTGTGGTGATAAAAATGATCTCATTCCTCCAAACTGTCTCATCTCTCTGTCGCTCCCTGGCTGTCATTTCTGCCGCCACTCTGCTGATCCAGAGGCTCTAAGTGCAGCGGCAGGGGTTTCCACACCGACAGAGCTGGAAGGCTGGCCCTCAGGCAGAAGGATCTGTTTGATGCAGGATTCACTTAGAGAGTGGGATTTGGGCTTTGCTGATCAGCCATTATACCGCCCTTTTTATATCCGTACTCTCCGTCATTCGCACATTTGACTGTCAGCACGTACTCACACATGCACACAGACACACGCATCTATCCCCTTGTAGACTCTCAGCCTTGAGGCACAGGGCCATGTACTGTATGTGTCTCTGGCCTCTGGGCTAAAGAGCTTCATTAGTCTGGCACTAGCTTTGATTAGCATCCTCAGGGGTACAAATTAGCAAACAAGCTCAAGTGATCCTGTGAAGAAGGACTCACTCTGGGACTCTCAGCAGATATAGTACGAACACTTCACATGCATCTGATTTGGCCTGCCATTCAGGACATAGTAGGGGTTTTTTTTATATCAACTGTTGTAGACGTGTTTTTTTGTGCATATATACTGTATATATGTACATATATACACACACGGAGCAGTTGTGAGAGAGCTGGGAACACCAAGAACATGAAGTAATTACATTTCCGTTTGTATCCCTCTTTGTGTCTGTCTGCATGCATATTTGTTTTTTTTCTTGCCTTTTTTGATGTGCTTATGTCACATCCCTCCAGCACACACATCTGAGTATGAATGGCTCCATTCACTGCTCCAGTGAGGGCTTTAATGTGCAGAGATGTAGCCGGTGCATGTGCTTTGTCCGCGACTCTTTTTCATTCAGGTGAAAATTCCTAGAGCCGCTGCTTGCTCTATAATAACCATACTTGACATTTCCCTCTCCTCCAGCCTGCGGAGACTAGCAGATGCTTTCCATTCCAGTTGAACCCATTAAGGCCTTCTCTTCTCTACTGCATCCACTGGCCTGTCCTTTGGCAGGGCCCTTCTGAATGTCAAAACTCACTGTTTAGCATCACAATAAAGGAGATACGAGGGCAGAGAAGTAAAGGAAAGAAAATGGCTGCTGGCTGGCAAAGGGCACGAACAAAAAGACCATTTAAAAAAGCTTACCACTGGTCACTCGGTGCTTGTAACAGCCAGGACGTTTTTACTCTGTTTATGAAACATGAAGTTACTGTACTGTAAATCTACACTGAAGGTACTTGATGTAAGAATGGGAAGCAATTTATATGAAGTAATAACTTTTTTTGTTGCCAACATATGAGCAGACCTTTCCAAAAGTTTCTCAGTTGGCTGCAACAGTCTGTGGACTGACTTCAGAGCTTCCAGGAAAATAGAAATTTATAGAAGTTATAGAAGTGCCAGCGCCTCGTTCCTTAAGTTACCTTAGAGGTAGCTTAGTTAATTTCAACAACTGACTGATGGACTGGCCCCAAGAAAGAGACTGAGTGGGTTATACAGACCAGAATATATGTATGCAGTGTTGTATGGGATTATAATGTAGTCTGACCAGCGTCAACAGGTGATCTAATAAATAAATACAGCAAACAGCCGATCTCTAATGGCCACAGTCCCACACACCATGTCAGTAAGCACACTGGAAATACAGTAACAGTTAGATTCTAAAACCAGTGAGTGAGTTTTTGTTTGTTTTTCAATTTATACCATTCATAACAGACTTAACCACTGTTTCACAGTCCACCCAGCCCTCCGTTGTCTTGGCTGAAGCTCAGATTACAAGATGCAGCAGGATGCTAACTGCTGTTGGCTTAATAGCCTCTGATGCCTTGTGTTTTTGTGTCGAGTGTTGACATTACTTCAACAACAGATAGAATCTATTAGAAACGCAACAGTAACACTGGCAAATATTTGATTTTTTTTTTTACAAAGCAGCTGACATTTGCTTTGAACTGTAAACCGATCCATACCAAACTATATAATTATTTTGGAGTTGTTTTCTTCACGGCTCCTGTCCTGTTGAACCTAAGGTTGTACAGTTATTTTGCTCCAAAGTCGTATTAATGTTACATAACAACATAGCAGACCAATTATGACATTCTTCTTGCAAGACACATACTGGTACTTTTATCTCACCACTGCCACAGATTATTTTCATAATCTGAATTATAGTTTAAAATCAGATCTTTCTTCTTGCTTCCCTTCGATTTGTCAAGTGATCGACTAATGTGAAGTCTGAATTATCGGGGTCAGTAAAAAGAAAAAAACAACAACATCCCTTATCAGTAAATTAATTAATCCAATCTGAGCTGAGTGGGAATCTGGGTCAGAATTTTTAATAAATTCAACAGAAAAACATTTTATTGACAGAATATAATGAATAATGTAGGGATTTATACAATACTCTTTCGAAAACAAAACGATAGAATAATTGATTACAGTAAATCTTAATGTCTTTTTTTGGTTATTATTATTGTTATTATTAACCGAATGCTTGATGATTGTTTAGGTTTTTCATGCGGTAGCGTGACATCTGTGGCTATAGTCTTGATTCGTGTACAAACCTGATTATTTCTCTAAACAGGGAGGTAATTAGCCTGGATAGTTTGAATGGTAATTACAATGTCAGACAAAGAGAAAAGAGGCTGTCTGAATGTATTTCACAGATAGTTCTCTGTTTGTCCACACAGGCTGACACACACAGATACTAGCACTCCTGCACACACAGATTCTGTTCAGCATGCAGGCACATCTCCACCCAGGCATGATTATTTATGAAAATTGTTTTGATATAACATTTGCAACCTAAAATAATAGAAAATTGCTCACATGTTTCTTCGGTATGAAATTTTCTGGTTCAGGTCAGAACGTGGAGAAGGTGGAGCAGCAGGGATGTCGGGATGTAGCTGTTTTTCTGTTTTGTGTAGTCATTACTGTCAATTTCACTTCTGTTTATCATGGTATGTCCACGTTTATTACATACCGGTACACAGGCACGCATCTCAATTCTTCCAGAACTAACTTATTTAATACCCGTCTCGTTGTGGAGAAGCAAAAATAGATCAACAAGCTGTTTACCCACAGCCCAGTGGAGGAGGTGTTGTACTGCTACATCCTTTCATTCACTTTAAACTGAACTTACTTGCGATTATTAATAGCAGAATTGAAACAAATAAATAAATATAACAAAATATAATCTCATTTTAGTGAAGAGAGGGTTACTGAGTGTTTTCAACAAACTCCACTGACAAGATGCAGGCAACCCAAGCTGGCCTGTTATAGTTCTTACAGAGCCCTTGCAGTATTTCTGTAGACAGCATAGCCTCAACATGATATTACATTTTTGATGAGGTGCACATCGGCTACAGCTGCAGCAGAGTCAAGTGCATTTTTCTACGGCTGCTGTGTATTTTAGCCCCACTGCTATAACATTTCATAACTCTTAAGTAGAGTTGGATTTTCACCAATATTCTCCCAAAATGTCAGAATAATGAATTTCTGGACTGCTGTTGTGTAACATCGCTGTAGGAGTGAGTTTTGGCTTCTTGACTCTTAAGACTTGGATTAGACCGAAGTGGAGACCTTTTCTAAAGATAGCACCGAAAAGTACCAAAATCCTTATTTACCAGCTGCAAGCACACACATATACAGTGAAGTGGCCCTTGGGTGAGATCTCCTCTGATTGTTCTCTCTTCCTGTAGACAAAGTGTAAGACTCGCCTGCGTACAAGAGTGTGAGAGGGTTAATGAACAAGGCTTATCTGCCGAGGGAAGGTTTTAGAGAGAAGAGGGCCGACTGTCTGTAAATCATCCATCAGCCTCTCCTCCAGCGAGCTGAGGCTTGAGCTCTGACAATGGAAGGTGTTTGGGGCTACAGCGGAGGGGGGGTGGGACATGATTTATCAGTGGAGGTGAGTGATTATACGCAAAGCCTTCCGTACGTGAGCGGGACGGGCAGAAACTAAAAAGATGATCCCGTATCGTTTCATGAAACATGCAAAGAATAGTCCATAGGTTCCCTGTGAGAAATGACCGAGAGACGACAGCATGAATAAATGAACCGTCGCTGTGTTTAAGTTTGAATGGAGAGAGAAGGCTGTAAAGGGTTCAACTTCAAGAACCGACGGTTTCTTTTAAAATATTTGCGATACAGATGATTATTCTTGATGGCTTGATGTCATTTTCTAGCCAATTACTATAATCATTGGCCTTCCAGCGTGTTACGCTGCTGTGTCACATTTGAAAAACATCTTGCTTGGAGAGAAATGACAAAATGTGGCACTTTTTCCTATTTTAATGGATAATTATCTGTCTCAGGTATTAGAGAGGGGGGAAATGATGAGCACCAAAATAGATCAGGGAAAGAGAATAGTCTCTGATCTTCTCCTGGCAGTGTAGTGGAATCAAATAATGAAACACTTAATGTTAAACCGTTGTGCTTTTCATGTGCAAATTCAGCTTCACACATTGACAGTTCACTCTGACTCTGTGGATGATTGGTTTGGATCTTACTTATGTCATCTTTTTCATTAGATGTAAGTCATTATCTTTTGTTTTGTCCCAGTTCCCAAGACTGAAGGATTCGTACTTTGATGAGAGGGGGTAAAGGAGTTGACATCTGCTTTAGTAGGCTTAAATGATCTATTTTGAAGATCCAAACAGAGATAAATAAATACCAACAAACAATACAACAGACCAACTCACCTCTGTCGCAGCTTTATCAAGATTTCAGAGCTGGTTGATCGACGCCTCTGAGGCAGAGAGAGGGAGCGGCACGGAGGTGTTTCTTCCTGCAGACTTGTTTGTGTTTTAAGTGAATTTTCCTTTATGAAATTCAAGCCGTAGCTGTTTCCCTGCATTGTTGAGTGGAACAGGAGCAGTATTGTATATTTTAGCTTTTACCCCTCCAGTACTAGACACAGCCTCAGGCGTCAGAGGCCCGCTGCACACAGCAGGATTGTCCAAACCTCACATTGATGTATTGCTCTCACCAACATATGTAATCGCACTATACAATGCAAATCAATGCAAGAAATAGGGTTTTGTTTGAGTTGAGAGGCTCAGGGAGAATCAACATCTTTTTTTTCTGTTTTTTTTTTAATTGTATATAGGCGCAGTGATGCCTTCATATAGAGCCCACTTTTACACTTTTGTCCTCGCATTGGCATCAACTCACAGGTGCAGGAGCTTCGGGGTAATTTTATGGGGGCCGGGCCTGTTGGCATAG
This sequence comes from Decapterus maruadsi, assembly GCA_030347415.2. Classification (NCBI taxonomy): domain Eukaryota; kingdom Metazoa; phylum Chordata; class Actinopteri; order Carangiformes; family Carangidae; genus Decapterus; species Decapterus maruadsi. The sequence goes on from CM064900.1 coordinate 28,044,451, forward strand.
GTCTCCATAGCGGGAACAATCCCCAGGACTTTTACAGGGGCTAAACAAATCGCTGATGAAAGACGCATTCAGAGCTGAGACTATTTGTCAAGGACTTATGAGCTCTGGATATTGTCACATTGGAAGTTATGGGATATTCTCAGCATCGCTTGTCATCAATAATGCACATCTGTCTGATGTGCTGATGATATAAAGTTCACCTCTCATTCGTCGTGTCGGTGAAGCTGCAGGAATCTCAGGTCCTATACAGTAGCAGATAAAACCGAATCAGTCTTCGTGGCTCAGTTCCAGTCGGTATTAACGTTGTCCTGGCCTCCGGCTGTGAGACGGTTCTCTGCTGCCTCACCTTCTGGGCCGCCTGAGATGGCCGAGACAAAAAGTGATATGAGCAGAAGAAGGGAGGGGGCCGGTATCCTGAGCTGGAAGTTAAGAACAAATGGAGAAAACAGTGTTAACAGACAGGTGTCTATTCCTCTCCTTTTTTGTCACCCCCCTCCCCCTCCGTCTCTCACTTCCTCTCGACTCTGATGAAATTGCCGATGATTTATACCAAACGTCGGCAGCAGGCGCAGCAGACTGTTGTTTTGTCCCTGTCAGAGGGAAGCAGAGCCCGAGGTAGTCTGCTTATCAATCAATCCCTCTCTCCCTCTGTCTCTCTCCTCTCTTCCAACCCCTGTTATCAATATACAAAGCTATACTAGATCGCCACCTCTCCAAACCTACGGCGAAAAGTGGTTGTCATGGAGATGGTACTGTATGGTTGCAGAAACCTTAAAGGTATCGACCTGTTGCTGGCAGAAATGTGTTTCTGTGCCGAGCAGCAGCGTGTTACTGTGGTGTTTGTGGAGGTGCTGGAGTCGAACACCTGCGTGACGTATGTTTCCTCTCATTGTTGAACACACAGACGAGCTCTAGATAAATACCTCTCTACTCCACTCATTCAGATGAACTGAACTGTGTTGATTATTTAAAGATTTACAAAGAAGAGCCACGCTTGGTTAGTTCCCCATCAAACCCTTGACATGGCATTTACAGACAATAATAGAACGTATTCTTGCGTGATTACTCAAACCCTATTGTTAGTTTATGACGAGGTCTCGCTCCTTTGTTACTAATTTCTTGGGTTGTTTTTTTAGATTGAAGACGGCGGGGGTGATGCCGGTGTTGTCACTTGCTCTCAGCCACCAAAGTAAAAACTCTGCACAGGATGAAAGCAAGCAGCAAGTGACCTGAACCACAAAAGGCAGTGAACCGCGCGGCTGTCGGCCGTGTTTGGAAAAAGAAATAGAAACCTTTCATTCTGTGGTGCACAAATAACTATGATCAGGTAGAATGTGGGAAAAAAAATCGATCATTAATTGTTCTGTAAGAACTCTGTTGTTCCTGAGGGTGAAATCAAGCAGCATCTTTACCGAAGATTACTGTTTATTATTACAATTAAATGTGTGTAGCATTATATTTTATTATCCAAAACATCTTGCGGATGTTATTTTCCTCCCAAGTTTTTTGTCACCATTGTCAATTCTAAATATACAGTACAGTGTTTCCGCTAGGATTTTTTTTATAAACACTGGTCTGTGTTGAGACTGTTGCTGTTCTGTCACCTGAGTCAAATGATGCTGCGGAAAAACACGCTGTGGTCCGTCATTGAGGTGCAAAGAGTAGATACTGAGCGAGATAGCCATCTGTAGATCCAGTGCAGGAATCTGCTGTGAAGGAGACATGCGGTGGTGGTGTAGTTGCGACAAAAAAATAAATACAGTAGTGTTGTGGTTCTTTAGACCGGGTCTTGTTCTTGACCAACTCCTAGGTCAAGGTTTTGGTCTGGTCTTGGAATCAACTGTATTCTTACTTGGTCTAAGTACTGTAATCCTAACCCCCCTCGGTCTTGTTCTGGACTTGGTCTTGACTCGGTTAGGTGGTCTTTATAGCTCAAACATACACCATGTCTGGACAGTGGAAAAACACCATGAACAGAATTAAAGTAGTATTGAGAGTTCATTTCACCTTATTTGCTATTTCTTTTATACTAGTGAAATTGGGTTATGTGCTGTTTTCGTGCTCCAAATTAACCTGGAGGTCACTTGATGAGAGTCTGGTATATCAGCTCTCTTCACAATTCAATGAAAAATAATTTCCTCTTCACAGAACTTACTCAATATTAAAAGAATAGTTCACTCCAAAATGATATTTCACTCATTATTTACTCACCCTCACGTCGACTAAGGGCTGGGAGAAGTTTCAGAGTTATCCATGGCTTCTCTGAGTTACAGGGGGTCTCGGCGTAGCAGTGCATGTCCATGTAACGGTTGCAAATGGACACCGGCGGTCTTCGTTACAAAAAAACACACCAAAAAACATTGGCTTGTATGTAATGTCCGTCTTGTATTGAAGCCCCGAAATGCGAAATTGTCCCGGAAAAAAAAAAAAGTCCATATTTCAAGCTTGTTTGCAGCGGAAGCTCCTCTTCCTGACATTGTCCTGCTACGCCGAGACCCCCTGTAACTCAGGGAAGCCACAGAGGACTCTGAAACTTCTCCAAGCCCTTAGTCGACATGAGGGTGAGTAAATAATGGGTGAAATTTCATTCTGGGGTGAACTATTCCTTTAAGGAATATGAACTCATAATATGCACTTCAACAACACTACAAGTGTGGACTTTGCTATAGCAACAGAGACTCTTTTCTAAAAGCAGATTAATTGGATAATAGCTTTTTTCTTTTTTTTCTTCTCTTTTCCTGCTACTCCACTTGCTTGTCATCAACAATTACCGGTTCTGGCAGAGTAGATTGTCCGTTCTGCTGTACCTCGTTAAGAGAGAACTGTGCTTTAGTACCCTCAATTTAGCTTTTTTTAATAACCTTTTCTAGGAGCACAGGTCTACTTGAGGCAAACACTTCTAATTGAGCTGCAGTCTTCTCCTGTTGCTGTATTTTGCTCAGTGGTCTTTTGCTGTCGTTCATTCTGTTTGTATTTGATTTTATATGACTGTCGAAGTTAAAGATACAGTACAGTTAGGGCTGGAGATCTTTTATCTGGAGCATTTTTTACTCATTTAAAAAAAAAAAATCCTCTTCTCACCCCGATTGTAACCAAGTACCAAGTGCTTTTTCACAAAAATGAAAAAAGTCAGTCACCTGTGGACCAGACTAGAGCACTGGAAAAGAGAGTAACAACACCGTCATTGACTCCCGTGGTAAGGGTTTTGCGCCCCGAGTGGCAGGATATGGGTATTGCAGAAGTGCCCAGAAAACCCATTGACCCATGATGCTATTAACATGGGTGATCTATAAATGTCCTTAAATTATTGAAAATACCACACTTGCTCATTTACCAACAATGCAGAGTTGTCAGTTCCTAGGCCCTTTTGCAATACCCATATTCCGCCATCAGGAGGCGCTTCCATTGGATCAATGCGTGTCTTTATTCTCTTTTCCAGTGCTCTAGACCGGACAGGCCTGTAAAAAAAAAACATTCAATCATTTTGAACGCCACTTTAAAGTCAGTTGGATCGTGATCCGTACCACTCTTCATGTTCCTGTGCTCTGGAGGCGTGGCTTCGGAGAGAAGTCTGAGGAAAGTGGCTTGGACTTTTGAATTGTGTGTTTTTAAACTGTAGCCTGTTTCCAGGATCTCCTACCCTACTGTGCCTTTAAAGCCTGATTTATGCTTCTGCAGTCTATGGTCTGTGTCTGTGTCGCCACTGGCTTTGTCACCCGTCCATTGAAATACGATAGTGTCCAGTATTTGATGATTCTGGGTTCGACAGTGTCAGCGCTAATGAATACCAGACTATAACTATGTCCGAGTGTTTCCTGTGGCAGACAACCTCTCCATTCACAATGAAGCCGGCGCTGTGATTTGTTTATCAAGGTTTTTGCCTTTATTGGATAGCATACAGTGAGAAAGACAGGAAAGGGGGAAGCAGAGAGAGGGGGAATGACATGCAGGAAAGGCGGGATTCGAACCGGGGACTCTTGCGTTGAGGACTGTAGCCTCTACATGGGGCGGCCGCCTTAACCACTACTTGAAGCCTTGAATTCTAATGAATTAACTGTAGGTACATATAAATAGCATATTTCACTACAGTAAAGAAGAAAATACAAGTAATATTAGTATATATAATATTTAATATTGTGATTATTCACACAGTAGTATTGCGATTAATCAAGATATTAATTTTAAATCATTTGATAGCCCTCATTTTAATATAACATAAGTCATAGGTAGGTTGAAACTATGTGCTGTCATTCTTGGTCAGGTCTCTCTTGCAAAAGAGATCCTTGTATCTCAAAGGGACAAACCTGGTTAAATAAAGGTTATAATAATGATAATAATAGGCTTCATAAAGAAAAACAGTGTAATGAACCAATCAGTTTCATATTGGATTCAATCAAAGTGTCAGAAGGCTTCAGATTTGGTCTGGTTCACTCGTCCTTGGTGTATTGTACTGTATGCTGTAGTATATATATGTAGTATATGTGTCAAAGCACCATGTCTTAGTCTTTATTAAACAATTTCTCTCTTAGTAATGTAATTTTAATGCCTTTCACAACACATATGTGTGCGCACCATGCATATACGTATGCATGGTGGGAGTAACAATGTGTGGGCCCGGTGACAGCGGCCTCTCATGGGGGCTCATTAAATAGAAAGAGTGAGTGTCACAGCGAAATATCTTGCATACGATAGCATCTATCACACATGAAAGGGGACGTCTCTTCTATATGCCATCGAGAAAAATTGTGGTTCAAATATCAGGATTGTATTCTGGTCAGGTCCCCCGGCTTCCATTCCAGCAAAGTGCACAAGACAAGTGGTTTATATTAATCTTGTTTATCCAGAAAATTATTTTTTGCAAGGGTAAATAATATGCAGCTCCGGTGCTTTTTAGGGCCTGGAGATGGAGACCACTGAATTGGATTTCTTGACTGGTTAGTTCTCAGTCACTCTCAGAGGCTCAAACATAATGCGATCATTATGGGCTGTAGCCACAGTATTAGGTATGTGTGATTAATCCCAATTAAAGGGTAAGTGTTCTGGCTGAATGAAAACCAGCTATGAAGACAGACATTTTCAGGTTTAAGAAAGTAAAATTCCACCATTCAACTTCTACAAAGGTTCACACTTCTCCTTGAACATAATTTTTTCAATGTTCATTGGGTTTTTCTCTTTTTTAAATTAATTTATGTTCTATTCAGCCCTTTTATAACTTCTTTATATTGCCTCATGTTTTTAACTCGCTGTTGTTCGTTGCCTCACCCCTCACAAGGTAATTCACCTTCAAAGTTCACTGCAAACAAATGACAGTTTCATTTGAATAGATGTTAAAGTTCATACTGAGATTCAAAAGTCTTGAACAACTAATTTCATCATTGCAGTGTTCTCTTACATTTGCATGCTGTGACTTCCAATGCCTCTGAGATAAGAGGCTGACGAGGAACGTGCTCCATTAGTCCTTGGTGTTTAACTCATATTATTTTCTGTTATTATTAAGTGTTTAACATTTTTCATCTTGCATGTGTCTGGTCACACAGTGAAGGAATAATGAAAAAAGGAAACAAATTGTATGAGATGTAGAGAAGAAGCAGTAATGTAATGGAGGCATTTGAGAGGGCAAATTAAGTTGTGGCTCCCTCTCTGTGAAGTGTGATAAGTTTACTGTGTTCTCTTTTTGCGATAATGAAAACACTGTTTAATATGAATCTATTAAAGTTGCAATCACAAAAACAAGGAGCTCTGAGAAAAGGAAAAATAAAAGCAGATTTACTCAGGGCATCCTGCTGCTGTGGTTTACTCAACCAAACGCAGGCAGAGTCTCTAACAACCTAATCTCTCCTCATTCGCGGCAGATCTATCTAGTGTAATATCTGCTCTGCCCAGCTGGCATCCTCCTCAAGTCTTTGTTTCTCCATTTGTTAACCATGTTTCTCCCTCAGACGGCTGTGCTAAAATACCGGGGAGGCTTTGCACAATTTTAAATAAATAAGTCACAGTCAAGCACCACTATAAATCTGGGAAAAACCCAGACGGCGTGTGTATTCAAGATATTTTGCAGTGTGTTTCATCATTAACCTATCTGTATATGTAACACAACCACAAAGCTGTTTGGTGAACCTTTTTCTTTTTTTTAATTATTTTACTTTGAAACCGGGATGAAATGGTTCACACAGCACTCTGTCAGTATTCCCATCATGTTTACACTAAAGCGTCGTAACAGACGGCACCGATGCATGATGGTAGAAATGACTGAATTAAAGCTGCAGCTGTGGGAGTGACTTTCACACAGGTTAGCATCTTATTTAAATGTGTCACATGCATTTTTGTGCTTTTAATTTAATTCTATCCAAACTGATGCAACATCAAGCACATTTCTAAAAACCCCTGTTGCTACAAAAACCAGTTTATTTCAGGGAATTCCTTCATATGTTTATTGATTTGTTTTGTGACCTGCAGCCTTTAGGTCAATGTATGTTTTATCCAGAACACAAAACATTCAGTAAAACTCATTTAAGCAGTTACTCACTTAAATAAAACTCTTGTTGTGTGTCCACAACACCAGCGTCTCTGCTGTGCCGTGGATAATGTCCATCTGTAATAATAATAATAATCATCATCATCATCCACCGGCCTGAAAAGTGGAAGGTTTTCCAATGTTTCACCAGAATTAGTCACAGATTTTTGCTCTTTCCAAGCGAGAGAGAGAGAAACAGTCAATGTTTTATTGTCTGTTAAACTTCAAAAATGTTTGTATTCCTGTGAATCATTTCACTGCTGCTGCAGCTCAGTGCTTGTCTAGTTGGTAACCATCATTGTTGAGACATTTCATCCAGTATGTATTGCTTCATAGAGCAGTTTGACGGTTAAGACTTAATGTTCAGGTAGGAATCAGAATATTATTTTGTTTAGAGTGTCCACAATAAATGAAAGTCAATGCCATTTCATTCATTCATTCAAACCTTTTATTTTAGCTTCAGAAATCACTGAGATTTCCCTGCAATGATGTTGATACAGAGAAAAATACAAATCAAACAAGACAATACTCAGTAAAACAGTTGCACACTGAAGTGAAGTCTTAAAATGTCCAGGAGTAATGAGAGTGTCAGTCTTCAGTATCTTTTTAAGGTAATTCCATGCAGTCGTTGCACAGACGCTAGAAGCACATTTTCCAAGTTCAGAATGAACCTGTGTGACTTGAATTTCCTAACAAGGATAGCTGGCTGCACAACCTTTGTGTGTGTTGGTCAGATGTGATGCTCCTCCTGTTTCCACTGAACGATCCATGAGACTGACGTGATGTGTGTGTGATGGTCCGTGAAGGTGATAACAGTTTCCGTCTCGCTCCTAATTGGTAAATATGATAACTTCACTTCACATGTTTGTGTTGTTAGCGCTTCAGTGTTGGAACTGTGTGAGTGTAGCAGAGCTTTGATGTTCGGACCGGCCTGAGGCTTTGAGCGTCGATGCAGAATGTATTTTTGTTAAAGTGATATTGAGGTTATTTGATGTGCTGAGGTATTTTACACATAGGCAACACATCACCTGCAGGAGGTTCAGATTGGCATCCTCCCAGTTTGGAGAGAGGCAGTCGAGAGAACTGGCAGAGCAGAGGGTGAGCCATGTGCTGCTGCAGCCGCAAATATGTGTGTTAGATAGTTTTTAGTAGCAGCTTGAGTTTGAATATTTCCACCATTTTATCCCTCTGTCCAACAGCTCTTTCCTTTGTGAATTTCATTTGGTTGTGTTCCTCTGGTGCAAACGAGCATGGCCGCTGTGTGGTTCACCTGAATACTGTAATCATCTGGACTTGACTGCACAAGTTAACCCTTCTGTTGTCTGACCCAATCTGTTCCATATGGTCCTTCTTTCCTCTCTTCCTTTTGTCTCTCCATCCATCCCTCCTTTCTAAACTCCTTTCCTTTCTTCGTTCCTCCCTTCCCCCATCCCTCGCTCCCTTTCTCTCCTTTCTCCCTTCTTCCCACCATTATTTCCCTTCCTTCCTTCCTTGACCCAATCTGTTCTCTTTCTTTCTTTCTTTCTTTCTTTCTTTCTTTCTTTCTTTCTTTCTTTCTTTCTTTCTTTCTTTCTTTCTTTCTTTCTTTCTTTCTTTCTTTCCTTCCTTCTTCTTCCTTCTTTTACCCAATCTGTTCCCTTTGATGGTGGGAAGAAGGAAGGAAAGAATTCCTTCCTTCCTCCACCTGTCTTCCTTCTTCCCACCATCCTTTTCACTTCCTCCCTCCCTTCTTTCCCTTCATTCTTCTCCCTTCCCTGAACCAATCTGTTCCCTTCCTCCGTCTTTCTTTCCTTCCTTCCTTGACCCAGGAGGACAAGAGGAGGGTTAACTTACAGTAACATATGAATTACAACCTACAGCAAACTTTTTTTCTTTTCTTTTCTTTTCTACAAAATAAAGCCTCATTGTTTGGCTGTGACAGCTGACTAGCAGCCGTCTGTCACAGGAAAAATTCATGAGAATGCAGTGGGACGGCAGGCAGTTGTGTTCAGAGGTGGGAAGAAAAGAAATATCATCAAAGAAATTCTAAAATGTCAGGGGTCAGGAAAAGAAAAAGAAAAAACGCACAATAAGAAGAAGAATGAAGAAATAAAGAGATTTTAGGAGGTTAAGAAACAAGCAGAACCAGGGTGAAGTAAGTTCATTCAGCAGCGTGTTGGGTTTCTACCAGTGATCAGACCTCGACTGAGTGCAGGGTCCTGTTTCTATACCGCCATTGATTTAGATTGTGTATTTGTGCTTGTGTGTGTGTGTGTGTGTGTGTGTGTGTGTGTGTGTGTGTGTCCCTGTGGGTCGTAGCTAATCATCAAACACTGGTGTGGGCCAGAGTTTGCTCATGATAGTCTGCCAGCCGATGTTCATTAAACATTTGGCGCACGACTAACTGTCTGGACGCTGGGCGGCCCATGCCAGCATGCGTGTGTGTGTGGTGGGTGTAGCATGTGTTTATATATAGACTGTTCATAGCAAGACTTAAAATCTGGCTTAAAATCCATCGCCACCTTTTGCAGCCTGATGCTTTTTGATACTCTCTCTGAGGGAGACACTGTTCGGAAGGTGCTCAAGAAGTAATCGTAATCGATCCCCGAGCTTCAGAGCGCCTTCTTTCCCTCTAATGAATTTACACTCGTCGGTTCCTACCTCGAGTATCATCAGATGAAAAAGACACATTCAGCCGTGTTCATTAGCCCAGTCCACTTTTCACTTCCAAGTCTGACATCCTCTGCCTTTTACACCCCGCTCCACTCAGCCCACTTCTCCTCTAACATCTCTCACTACAAAGGGGAGTCGGGCCGAGGTCAATGGGGACGGTGCAACAGGCGCAGCACTTGACACACCGCATCCACAACAAGTGCACATTTTATGACAAACAATTAATCCTTCCCTCTCTGTGATGTTTCCACGCAGTCCACCTCTGGTTCTCTCACAGCATTATACAGCTTCCCTTGTTGTGTTGTGTTGTATCAGTAATGTGAGCCTCAGCGCTATTGTTGTTCATTACAGCATTGACATGTTTCATGTTTTTTTTTTCTCTTCTTATTGGTACATAAATACATCAGCACTTTGTCCCTGTCACTCTCTGTCTCCTACTCTCACACACACAATCTGTCTTTCTCTCTCGCTCACACACACACACACACAGCGTTCCCTCCATCCAGTTCCTATTCCCATGTTGACAGAGATGACAGTTGAAACCACTCCCTAACTGGTTGGCCGTCAAGCACCATTTTGCCCCTGTCATTCAAATGTCTTCACCTGACTCTGTCTATGTCAACCCATCTCAAATCACAGTGACAAGATTCCGACTGACTGAGGCAGCAGCAACATTATGAGCTCCTGAAATATCTTCAACTTTTGGATGAAAAAACGAGACAGAGGAAGCTGATATCCTGTGGATTGCAACATAAGGATACAAAGATGGAAAAAGAAGACAATTAACAACAAAGTAACCATTGTACTGCCGAAACGGGAAGATCTCCAGCACACCCAACCTGAAGCAAGCAGCAAACCAACAAACCCTGCTAGCCTGACACCTGAGAGGAGGTGAGAAAAGAGGGTGAAAAAAAAAAAAAAAAAAAAAACCCAGAAGAGGCTGGAAAAGAGGAAAAGAAGCAGAAGAAGAAGTTTCATCTGCAACATTACAAAAGGTGAAACAAATCTGTATATATATTAGCTTAAAATCACAAATTAGCTTTGTGATTTTAACAGTTGGCAGTTAAGATAGAGTGTTGCCAGTGTGTCACCATGGAAACGGAATCCAGCTACAGCAGAGAGGTACAATACCCTGTTAACTGTAACAGTGCTAGAGCCAAGAGGAAACATAAAGAAACAACACTGTTGTCAAACCCAGAACAACTGTTTGCTGATTTCATCTTCTGCAACGGACAGAAGATAAAGAACAATGTCCTCTTCCACACGGAGAACATCAACATGTGGAAGGAGATCATCTGTCACCACTACAAACACATTGCCAAAGAAGGCATTGGTCGTGGTGGCCGCCTCACCGTGTGTCAGGATGAAACCCTGGACACAGACAACCCTCTGCTCACCTTTACCTACTACATCAGGAAAGGTACCATGCTGGTGCAGGGGAACGAGGCCAGCCTCAACGCCTTCGAGGAACTCTTCCCCATGATGAAAGCAGAAGCCGAGAGAAACCGACCCACCGGCAGCAACACTGTCAGAGACACAACAGCAGAGCAGGAAGAGGAGGACGAGGTCACACAGCCACACCTGAAGCCAACAACCACCCCACCTGGCCCCATACCTCCAACACCCCCCAAGCTCCTTCAACAACTCAGAGACAGCCTGGCCCTCCTGGAGCTGGACTTCACAGAGTTCAGGGAGCTCACTTTGACCAAGCTGGCTGAGTCCAACACCATCCAGCTGAGACACGAGCTCCAACAGCTGAAGCAAAGCAGCCAAGAGGCCATAGCCGAGCTGAGAGAGGAGAACCAGGGAGCCAGGTCAGAACTGATGGAGACCCAGAGGAGACAACGACAACTGACACAGGCCATGCGTGAGCTGGAGGAGGAGAACACCAGGCTACGAGCCCAGGCTCTGAACATCAAGCAGGAGGCCGCCAGCAGAGAGCTCAGCTTCAGCAGAGAACTACAGGAGATGAAGGAGCAGCTCCAGGAGAAGAGACGCCATGTTGCTGTCCCACCTTCCCTCCCCCCTGCTGCCAAACCACCTGCTCCCTCCGACACCAGCAGCCCCCCCCTCTCACAGCCTCCCCCCACCTCTCCGACTCCGACACCCAGCGACTCTCCTCCTGACACAGACCCCCTCCCGGCCGCCCAGCCCCTGTTACACGCAGAGCCCAGACCTGACCGACCAACCAGACCAGAAGCCCAGGTCGTCCTGCTCATGGACTCAAATGGTAAATACCTGGACACCAAACGCCTCTTCCCTGGCCTCAACACCTCGGCCAGACGCTGCAGAAACACAGGCCATGCCATGGAGCTGCTCAGGCAGGACACGCTGGGGAGCCCCCAGTACATCGTGGTGCACACAGGCACCAATGACCTCCACACCCTCCACCGGGGCACTGCTGAGGCCATGACCAACGTGGCCCAGAGGGCCTCCAAGGAGTTCCCGGACAGCAGGGTGGTCATCTCTACCCTTCTCCCCAGGACGGACGTCCCTCCACATGTCATCCATGACATCAACATGGAAATCTCCAGGAGCTGTGCAGCCCTCCCAAACATCCACCTCGCCCACCACACCAACATCGGGACATGGGACCTCTACGACGGACTACACCTGAACAAGGCCGGGGTAAGAACTTTCGCCAAGACACTGAAAGACGTCACACTTGGTCGCAACCCTGACAACCTGGTCCAGACAGCAGCTGTTCCCAGGACCTACAGACCATCCAGGTCCCAACAAGGAAACCCAAGGAACTTTACCCCCCATCTCCCTGCGGCACCACGCCCCCCAGCAGCCCTCCACCCCCGTCCTACACCCCACCCTCCTACCCAAACCAGCCACAGAAGACCCCCCCAACATCACCAAGACGCAACATATGCATCTATATCTAGACATCCTACCCCCCCACCCACTACACCGATGTCTGAACTAGGAGCAATCAAAGACATGCTCCACACTCTGTGTAACAGGCTACTGCAAACATGAGGTACTCAGAGATACCTTACACACACATACACATACTGTACACATACACACACACACACACACACACACACACACATACACAAAGATTAGTAAATGTATTATTACTGTAAATTAGTTGCTCCAGGTTTAGTTTCCCACCTGTTTCGTTTTGTTCATATTTTAGTTGAATTTATCTCTTCTCTTGTTTTCTCTGATGAAATCTTTCACAATAAGTTTCTGGAATATTCAGGGTCTGTACTCTAGTACGTTTGGTCTTAAGACCACAGACCTGGATATGTTAAACAACATAAATGATATTGATATTTTGATTTTAATAGAAACATGGTGTCAATCTGATGCAGTTACTCAGTGTCCCTCAGGCTACAGGGAGATCATTGTGCCTTCAGTTAAACTGAGCACAGTACATCGTGGTAGAGACTCAGGAGGAATAATCATCTGGCTTAAAGCTGATCTCAGCAAACACATCACAGCTGTAAAACAAAGCAAAAACCACATTTGGCTCAAAATTAATAAACATGTGGGCATTTGCGAACAAGATCTATATCTGTGTGCAATATACACCCCTCCATCAGAGTCACCATACTACGAAGAAGAGTTCTACAACTCTCTCTACACAGAGATATGCCATTTTCAAGCCCAAGGCAAAATACTCCTGTGTGGGGACTTTAACGCACGGACAGGTTCAGAACCTGACTGTATAGACCACACAGGAGATAAACATGTATTCACACAGTCATTGCTAACATCCTCATGCACAGTCATGAGAAGCAATCCCGACAAAACAATTAACAAACAAGGGAAAGAGCTAGTGCATCTCTGCAGAGCATCAGGCCTGTATATATTAAATGGAAGGATCAGAGGGGACAGTTTGGGGCGCTTCACCTACTGCTCAGCTCTTGGGAGAAGTGTGGTCGACTATGCCATCTCAGACATTGACCCGTCTTTGTTTAGCGCTTTCACCGTCAGAACACAAACCCCCCTTTCAGATCACAACCAGATTAATATTTACCTGAGAAAGCACAGAAGTGATACAATTAAGAAACAGCCCAATAAGCTGTACAACTTAAATCAATCATACAGATGGGCTCCAAACAGTGCTGAACAATTCGTACAAATTCTAAATTCAAATGAAATAAAAGATGCAATCAACTCATTCAACAATTTCCATTACCAAAATAACTCTGACGGTGTTAACAAAGCAACAGAAGATGTTAACCATATCTTCCAAAAAGCTGCTCTAAATGCCAAGCTTGGGAAAACAAAGAAACCCAACCATCAAAATGGTAAACAAAAAACCTCTGAAAAAAAGTGGTTTGACAGCGAATGTAAAGAAATAAGAAAACGCTTGAGACAATTATCAAACCAGAAACACAGAAATCAATATGACCCAACACTACAACAAGAATATTTTGAAACTCTGAAACAGTATAAACAGACCATAAGACTAAAGAAATTTTACTACACCAACGAAAAGCTTCAGGAAATTGAAAATGCAGTAGACCAGGGTCAGTTCTGGGACATGTTGAACAATTTAGAAACTGTAAAGCCACAAGAATTAGCAATACAAGATGGAGACATCTGGAAAAACTATTTTAATGACCTTTATAAAAGTATCTCACCTGAAGATCTGAATCTAAATCAAACTGAAATTAAAACAAAGCTAGAAAACCTTGAATCAGCTATCAAGACTAACCAAAATCCCTTAGACTATCCAATTACACACAAAGAGTTAACAGACAAACTGAAAACTCTAAAATCAAAAAAGGCTTGTGGCACAGATTCTATCAAAAATGAAATGCTAAAAAACAGTACCCCTGAACTACAGACTGCAGTGCTTAAGTTGTTCAACATGGTTCTGACCACTGGCTGCTTCCCTGATGTCTGGAACCAGGGGCTGATCACCCCCATCCATAAAAATGGAAACAAACTAGATCCTAATAACTACAGAGGGATCTGTGTGAGCAGCAACCTTGGGAAAATATTCTGTAGCATCCTGAACTCCAGGATGCTAGCCTTTATTCACGAAAAAGATATACTTAGTAAATGTCAAATTGGTTTTCTTCCAAACTACCGTACCACTGATCATATATACACTCTCCACACCTTAATTAATAAACATGTCCACCAAAAAAAGGGAGGAAAAATATTTGCTTGTTTCATCGATTTTAAAAAAGCTTTTGATTCAATTTGGCATGAAGGACTTTTCTTCAAAATCCTCCAAAGTGGACTGGGTGGTAAAACATATGATCTCATTAAATGTATGTATAAGCACAACAAATGTGCCGTGAAAATTAATCATCAAAGAACAGAATATTTTACTCAAGGACGCGGTGTAAAACAAGGATGCTGTTTGAGTCCCACATTATTCAACCTGTACATAAATGAACTGGCAGAGCAGTTGGACCGCTCAGCAGCTCCAGGCCTCACACTCTTCGACACAGACATTAGATACCTGCTCTATGCAGATGACCTGATCCTGCTGTCCCCAACCAGTGATGGTCTCCAACATAACCTGACCATCCTGGAACAATACTGCCACAACTGGGCCTTGGATGTTAACTTCAAGAAGACCCAAATCATGATCTTTCAGAAAAAACCCAGACATCTTGAAAACAAATACCAATTTACTCTAAACAATCATCCAATTGAACACACTAAACACTATACTTACCTTGGTCTGTCTATATCTGCATCAGGAAGTTTCAATATGGCAATTAATACACTCAGAGACAAAGCACGCAGGGCAATGTACGCATTCAAAACCAAATTAGGCAACATTAACATCCCAATTAGAATATGGACAAAAATATTTGATCATGTAATCACACCAATAGCTCTCTATGGAAGTGAGGTCTGGGGTCCTCTCAGTAAATTAGAGTTTGGCTCATGGGATAAACACCCAATAGAGGCCGTCCACACAGAATTCTGTAAAAGAATTCTGGGTGTTCAGAGGAAAACCCCAAACAACGCCTGCAGAGCAGAACTGGGACGTTTCCCATTGCTGCTGAACATCCAGAAACGGGCAATGACGTTTTGGACACACCTAAAAAGCAGTCCAAACGACACACTTCCATCCAAAACACTAAAAACCCAAGAGCTGAACCCAGAAAGCAGCCCCCTCACTCAGCTGATGGTGAAGCTAGTTAACCAGGCTCCCATCAGCACAGCCCCAACACAACAAAACAGAATCAAACTAATTATCAATCAATCAAAAGATTTATATTTGGAACATTGGGAAAATGAAACAAAAAAGCAAAGCAAACTAAATTGTTATTTAACACTGAACAGAGAATATGAATTGGCTGAATACCTGCACTCTGTCAGGAACATAAAACATAGACGGATCCTGAGCAGATACAGGCTCAGTGACCACCAGCTGGCCATAGAAATGGGACGACACAGGCAGTCATGGCTGCCCAGAGAGGAGCGTCTCTGTGCTCACTGCTCTGCAGGAGACATAGAGTCAGAGATGCACTTCCTCCTTTACTGCGACAAATATTCCTTAATAAGAACATCCCATTTTAAGGAAATATCCAACAAAATCATAACATTTGAGCAGCTAAGTCCAGAGGAGAAAGTAGCAGTCCTGCTGGGTGAAGGGACAGCAGCTCCTCTGGCTGCTAAGTACGTATCTGCCTGTCATAGCCTGAGGAACACACCACCAGAAACCACACCATAATGTAACATCCAATGTTACATGCATGTGCTGATTTAATTTGTAACGTCGTATATGTATATATGTAATGTTATATATGAAATGTTGTAAAATGTCATGTATGTAAATTATTGTAATTTTTCTGTATGCTTTGGCAATAACATACCTGTGTTCATGCCAATAAAGCTCATTGAATTGAAATTGAATTGAAATTCATTACCTCAGGGTCACAGCTGTTCCATTTCAATTCCACCATGTCTGTGTGCTTTTCTGAACATAAGAAAAAAGAAAAAGAGAAAAAAAAACTGAACTTACAGTGACTGAGAAGATCTGCACTCCTCCAAAAGAGAAAATTACAGGCAAATTTAGAGGAAGAGTTTTAAGAAGATTCTCTTTTTTTATTATTTCACAAAAAATTATCCTCATTAAGAATCCGATGGTGAAAAGAGGAGAATGGAGACATTTCACAGCTCTCTGCCTCCTTGTTTTTTGTGTCAGTGAACATTTTACTTTAACCCTTTACTGACACCACTGACGAGCTGTGTCTGAACAAACTAAACAAATATTCATAGTATATCTTTGTATGTGTTTTGAGCTTTTCATTCACATTCACACAAGTTAAAAACTCCGGCCAAAGTGGAAAAATAGGGGAAAACTGAGCATTATGTTTCCGATTGTCCAACGTTTTTTCCAGGATTCTGATTGGCTAGCATGGCTGTATGCCTCCCGTTACATTGCCACCCATAGGTCATCACAATCAACACAGCACCTCTGTCTGCCCTCTCAAAGTGAAAAGCCCGCTGTCTGACTTTTAACAGCAGCAGGGCGGGGCGGGTTGTGAAAATAGATGCGGTGGTGTGGGGCGGGCTGGGGCGGGTCAAAATACTTCATAGATGCGATACCCATGGGTTGGAAAAAAACCCGACCCGCGCATCACTAAGGAGCAGCACAGATCTGGAGTGGGCGATGACTAAACCTGAAAACTATTTCGCCAGAAGGTGTTTTGCTTTTTGCCACAAGGGCAGAGTTGTCTTTGAACGATCCAAAAAAAGAGATGAGAAAGAAAGGTTCTTTTTGCGGATGCTTGCATGAATATTACTGCACACAAGAGAATCAGTATCAGTTTTTATCCATTCATGAACGGTTCATGTCACTCCAGTGAGCGAACAATGTTAGCACAGTGATGAGGAGACAAAGGCCTGCAGCACTGACCTCGTGTGGAGAGATGTTTTGTGTTGGTTCGTCGGCGAAGTCCTTTTCACTGAATGTGTGTTTTATGCTGAACTTAGCGGCTGTTGTTGATTGGTCTTCTAATGTCTCAGCTCGGTCTCTTGACGACGTTTGAAGAGATTTAAATAGCTTCAATACAGCTCACGTTATTTTATGAGACGCTCCACACTGCGGTTGGCGTCGCAACTGAAGCTCCAAAATCCTGATGGGTTAATGTTCAAATTCAGGCAATGATATCGTTTCAGTTTCACATGACTTTTTTCTGCTTTAGCTGAGAAAGGACAAAGGAAAACAGTTGGCTTTGACTTGTGATCTTTGGATCTTTGCTCCTTCAAAGTCCATTGTACCAACAACAAGTCTAGAGTGCAGCGTATGATAATAAATGTATTTCTTGGAAAATGTTCACTTTTTATATTATCTTTTTTTTTCTAAGAAACTAACCTGACATTTTTCTGGCACATAAAAAATTGTTATTCAATATTCATTGTCATACATCCTTCAGGCTATAAGTACAAGAAAAGTCTTTTCTTTGTGAGGACCATCATCTTGATATCACTTTTTTATTATTATTTTTTTTTTTTACAATTTTTCACCACCTGTAAAAAGACAGCTTATAAACCAGCTGTGTTCTCTGAACTCTAAAACCCTGTCACGACTCGCTGCTCGACTGGATCAAAGAGAAATGGAAACATGCTGTTGTTGTTTTTTATATAAGGAGTTAAATAAATGGAGCCATTGCTTTTAAACATAGGTAAAAGAAGGAAAGGGGGACTGAAGGAGAGTCGGAGTGATAAATAAGAGATGACAGGAAGGAAGAGGAGAGGGGGAGAAAATAATGTAACAGGGCCAATCACGCCCCAGTGGTTCTACTAATCATGCAAACAAGGTCACTGTCCGCCAGAGCCAAACTGGCAAGAACCACGCATACATTTGAGGCATTGCTCTCTCACTCCTCTCTCTCTCTCTCTCTCCCTTGTGCAGTGTCTTTCTCCTTCTGATTCGGTCACTCTGTTAATCAGTCGGACATTCAGCAGGCAGCTGCCCACACACACACAGGCTCACAGGAGCACCACAGTTACCAATGGCTGTGCACTACACTACATAACATTACATTACATACACTGCATTGTTTATTTAGACCCTTATATGAAATTATATTTAAATTCTATTATAGATATGGAATTTCTTTTTTTGGATAAACCCTTTCAGATGCATCATCTCGTTTTCCAGACATACAGACATACAGTACAGTATACAGTAAACGAACATGGATTCAACGTACAAGCATGTACTCAACAATACAAAGAAAAAATAAGTAAAACAACAAAAGATTCAATTGAATTAAAAAAAAAAAAATATATATATATATATACAGTGCAACATCAAAAGGACAGACCACAGTTAAAGGGAAACTATACAAGTCTGGTCTCTTTCCCCTGTTTTGCTAACCCTCTGCCTGGCCATGTGCATTTGTTTACAACGAAGCCAGAGAAAAATCAGTACATGGTGAGCATACTGTAAGGTGAGAAGACAGAGCATGCATCGAAAAACCAAAAGAAGGACTAGATCTGAGGTTATTCCAGTCTGCTGGTGCTTTAAACATAAAAGATCTTCTGCCAAATGATTTATTGACATTTGGAACAAAAAAATAGAGCTTGGAAGAAAGTCGGATATGATAAAATGATGTATACGTTCTAAGATACTGCTGTATCACCAGAGTTACCAATGTACACTACATTACATTACCTTACATACACTGCATTGTTTATTTGAACCCTTATTTCATTAGCAGTGTAAAAAACAAGAAATAGCACTTCACTTGGTTGCAGTTGTTGCAAATATATATAATTAGCTGTTTAATATTTCATGTCATTGTCAATAAACATTTTTAAGTTATTTATTGTTGATTAGATACAAGAAGCTACACCTTTGGGTATTCCTCACTTTAGTTTTGAGGCAAACTAATCAAGAATCTAATCAGTACATTCATTGATAATGATTGCAGCCCCTGTTTTACTTTTCACATCTTTGACTCTTAAGTCTTTTTTAAAATCTTTTTTATGACTGTTAAACGAGTTGTGTGGTTTTCATTTATTACTCATTTATTAAACGCAGTTTTCATTTCAATCAGGCAGAGAAACTGCAGACCGACTCTGGATTTGCATATTATTCATAACACACAGCGAAAATGCATGTTCTTCTCGGGGCTGTAATGATAAATGATATAAAACACCTGCTGTTTCAGTTTCATTTTCTCAAGCATGTTTGTAATCATCAAATCCTCTCTCTCCTTCCTGCACTCACACACGCACACACACACACACACACACTGACGACACACACACACACACACAGTCACAGCTCTCTTGACAGAGAATCTCATGTTTCCCTGCTTCCCTTTAATTGGCCGCATTGTGGAGGAAAGGCAACGATGCAGTTTTTAAGTGTTAGTCGACATTTTTATGTAAAGTCCAGTAGAAAGTACAAGAGAGTAAAGACCCTGAAGGCTCAGCCATCACGTCAGGGCATCACTGTCTTTTTCATGCCAGAGGCCACTGCCCACCAACATTCGACTCAGAGTATATTTCCTTGTTGGTAATTAATTAGCCGAAGCACAGCTTGAGCTCCGAGGAACTGGTAGAAAGAGTTTCATAAAGGTTATAAATGAAGCCGCTGCTGCTTTTTCCCTCTGTTTGCTTTGATCCGCAGTGGAAAAAATGTTATTTTTCACCTTTCAGTCTTTCTCTTTCTCATCAGTTCTCTATTGGGTTTACATCATTCTCTCATTCAGGATGTTGCAACAGGGTGATAAGAGATGTTTATCGTTAGGAAATGTCTCCATGATGTCATCAGAAAGCATCACGTAATGTTATCACATCTGTTGGCTACTTCCAATTAGTTTACTCACAGAGCAGGTGTCAGTTAAATCACGAGTGTGTGTGTGTGAGAGATACCAAATGAAAATGTGAGTTGTTTCAGCTCCTCTCACAGTTACCTCTGCACCACTGTCACCGTGACAAGCTGTGCACTGGTAGCCGCAATTTTGTGATTTCTCAAGGAGGATTAGATCCAGCCTGGGTCCTGTCATGGTCAACACCCTGATGACAAACTACATAAATGTGAAGAATCATCCATCACACACAAACACACACTGACCAATATTGTCCCAATGCCCTGCAGGCAGAAGCTTTGTATGTGTTTATGGCCTTAAGTGCTGTTGACAGGTGAAAATAAATCCCACTCTCCTCCTCTCCTTCCTTGTGCCCTTTCTGCTTTTTTTCCAACTTCTCTCTCTTTTCCCAGCCCAGTCGTCTGTTTCATCATTCATACACCCCTACTTTCCCTTTTTTCGGTTGTTCATTTTATCCTCATTGTGTGTGTGTGTGTGTGTGTGTGTGTGTGTGTGTGCGTGTGTGCGTGTGTTCTTGCATTCAACATTGTCACGTATCCATCCTGGCTGTACATGCTGAATTCCTCCCTGATGCCCTCCTGTCACCGCTCACAGCCAGATGATAAATGAAAGGAAATTTGCAAGAAATCAACATTCCCCGGCTGAAGTATCTACTAATTTAATAAAACATTCATATCAGCCATAATTAAAATTTGCTGCCGTGATTTTTATTAAAGTTAAACTCAACTCGTTATTTTGATATAAAACAACCCTAGAGCCCTTTTCTTTTCTTTTTTTGGTAACTCCCGTCTGCCCATTCACAGTCCACTGGGCAGATGATGAAGACCTTATGTTCTGCTTCTTGTTACCACTACATACAAATGTCAGAGCCTCTGTCACAAAGGCGCTTTGTCCGGTTGCCACTGAAATACCTCCTGTGTGACAGGAAGATGGGGTGAGGGAGGAAGAGGAGCAGTAACAAGGGAGATGTCAGAATTTGTCTCAGTCCTCAGATATAAAACGCCACCAGCTTTTTTTTTTTTGTTTTTTTTGAAAGTTGGCGTCACAGAGTTAGAATTTCATTGCATGGTTTTACTATGTACAGTACATGATAATAAACATCTTGAATCAGAGGAGGAGATGTTTGCATGATGTGTGCTTGTATGTCTGTGTCCTCGAGCTATTTCACTAAAATATACACATGTTGAGGCGTTTTCAAAGAGGTTGTCTAATCATCAGATTACAAAAAGATCCACGTTGTTGGTTGTTAAGGATTTGTGAGCTGGAGCCGCATGTGCACAAGGTGTCTTGTTCCTGTTGCTATGGTGAGCAGGAAAATTGATGTGTATACCATAAAGTATAGTGAAGGGTTCAATGTCTTGAAAAATTAACACATCAACATTCACACACACATACATGTGAAATCAAGTGGCATTAGTCATGCTGATATAAAAAAAAAGGAATTCTTGTTTTTCTTTGTTTTGTTTTGTCTTTGTAGCTTCTGTGTTTTATTCACATCAGCAGCTATGAACATGCTGAGTGGAAAAAACATGAGCTCCTGAAAGATCACCTCTCTCTTTCTTCTCCTCCACCCACCTTCAGCAATGAAGCCTTAGTATAGTCACCATGGAGCACCGCAAAGAACGTGTCGTCTGTGTTTATTTCAACATTTCTGCTCCAGGTGCATCTGACCGTAAAGTCGTGTGTGCCTCTGTATTCATGTATGCGCTTGTGTGTCTGTGTGTGTGCGTGCGCACCTGAGCCGAGTATTCAGGTGAGACCTTGGTGATTACAGCCAGGTTCAATTCAGAAATATCTTTCATGGGCAAGGAAGAAAGGCAGGGGAAAAAAAGAAAGAAATGTCATTTGTAAAGCTTCCAATGCCATATTCAGGAGGTGATGAGGACATATTATCAGTGCTGAAATCATTTCAAATTCCTCTGTCATTTTATTGTAACTAAAAGGTTATTCACTCATAATGAAGTTTGGAAATTAGCATCAACCTTAAATATCTAAAGGCACTTCACAGAGTAAAATCAGCTCAACTTAAAGCCCCTACTGTACAAATAACTTTCATTTTGTGCTGATTTTGGCGACCCCTGTGGACAAAAGCGGTAGTGTTTTGCCAGAATGAAGACTGTATTTCCCATGAGCTCTAGCGCGTATAGTTGTAAAGACGCTTATCTGGCTCGCGCATCAGGACTCCAGCCTAACGTTTTGTAGCAGTTTTAGGCAAAATACTCTGGAAATGTATTGAAAGGTGTTCAGAAATGGCCATTTGTCCTGTTTGTCACGCCTCCTTCCACAAGTTGCCGCACAAGTAAGGAAAACAAATCTGATTGGTCGTCATCAAGCAGGCGGGATATTCAATGTTTGGGGCGGGACTGAGCTCGGTGTGTGTGTGTGTGAGTGTGTTTAGCTAACGTAGCTAACTGTTAGCTAGTGGACTTGCTACGTTATAGCATGCTAACTCAGCTAGCGAGGCTAAGTGATGGAGCGCAGGGATCTGGAGGAGAGTTTGTGTCGGTGGTGGTGGACGTGTCTCCTCGTTTTTCTCAGACGTTTGATTGACGGATGACGGATCCAATATCATTGGCTGATGAATTGTGAGCAACGTGACACATAATTCATGCGCCTGCATTATCCAATGCAAAAAAAAACTACCCCACTTTCTTCCCGGATTTACTCAAATAGAATTTTGCTTGCATCAGACATCGTCTGATAGATGAGTGATTACACTAATTTTAAGACCCATAGTGGGCTCAAATTCAATTTTCTTTTCTGAATACCTTTAAGATACTTTAAAACAGCCTCTAGCAGGACAGCGAAGCAAAACAATTGTTTTGTCTGTGGTCCGACCCGACCACTGCCTCCCAGTTTCACTATTTAGAAACAGCTTATCTTCACAACGATGGGCTCATTTGCTGTTGCAGCTCACACAGAGACATCAGCAGAAACCAGAGACTTTTGCATATCCAGTTAAAAGTTCCCTGTAGGGGCTTTTAGAGTGATGGTCAGGTGTCGTAATGTTATTAATAATAATACAATGTGTGAGTGTTAGTGCCACATCTGGATCGTGCAGCTGCCGAGCCAGAGCTATCTGCAGTATGAGGACAGGCAGAGAGAGGAGGAGACCAAACTATGCGAGAGGGGCGACTCAAAGTTAATGACATGCAGCAGGGTGTTAGAAATGCATGGGGAGGGTGAAAGAGAGAGAGAGAGAGAAGTGCTCAGTGCATCATGGGAGTTCCTCCCCAGCAGACACGGCCTATACCAGCATTACTGAGGGATGGTTCAGGGCTCATCAGAGGCAGCTCTAACTATAAGTTTTTATCAAAGAGGAAGGTTTTAAACCTCATCTTAAATGTAGAGGGAGAACTCCACCGGAGACGGGTCTGACAGCTCTCTGCTGCTGCTGCTGCTGCTGCTGCTTCTATTCCTGCAACCACAGAGAGAGACAGTCTGTAACGTACAATGGAGTCTGATGTCTTTTGTTTGTAAGGAGGTAATTTTAAAATCATATTTTTTTTAAAGTGCAGAGAGGTTCACACAGGAGAAATACGATATCTACTTCTAGTTCTTATCAGTATTCATTCTGCAGGAACTGGAGCCTTTCTTACAGTTACTGCAGTTCATTGTATGTACATGCATTGACACATGACTGCACAGGAAAAATAATGCATGTATGTATAATGCATGCAAGCATCACACTCCTAAGTCTGTACATATGAGTAACTCCAGTAGCATTGAACAGGAAGCAAACTTTTAGCTCTTTAGTAAACTAGTCCCTTCAGATCCTTAGCCCACACTCCAACTGTGTCCAACTGTGTTTAATTGCAACTTCCTGTGTCCCACTACAAAATGGTCCTAGTTGTTACATATTCAACCAATCATCATCAGAAAACAGAAAAAGAATGCTGGCAAAAAATAAGATTTTTTTCACACTTTGCATTCGAGTCTTGGTGAATATTTGGCATCATAATTGGCACAAATATTATTATAAATGAGATTATTGTTGCAAACCTGCATTAAACTAACTGTATGTGTACGCTACACTGTACACTGGTGTAATACCAGAGGATCTCACCAGTTATGTGAGCTGGTTCTCCTGTTATCTTCCTTCTGGGTTTAGAGATGTCTGATTATGTCCAGACTCGAGCAATTCCAATAACAATGTAAGCTCGGCTTCCTCGGCCAAGTGGTGTGGCGGATACGAAATCAAAGTGCAAACAAGATGTGATTTGTGCATGCACAGAGCTACAGGAGAGTGACTACTGCAACCGTAGTCATGTGTGAACTCTTGAACTGTCGTGCTGTCTTTTATGTTAACTCTTTACCTCTTTACTATTGTTCGGTGTAATTGCATGAGTGGGAGGCAGCACTGATTGCTTGGATCTTGTTGTCAAAAGTTCAGTTTTCTGGATGACTGGTGTCTGTTTGTGTCGGAGGATGAACTGATGACATTAAGTAAAAAAGAATAGACTGGTATATTCACAGGTTTGCAGTCAATGGTGTTACTTCTCTGGCTCATTTGGTTGGAGAGGAGGATGAGAACAAAGTCTTGATGAGTTCATTATCTCAGCTGAATGAACATGTGATTTACCCCACAATTAAATGTGTTGATGAGTATGACTGCATGATCGTTTCTGTCACAGCAAGGTGAAAAACTCTACGATTTATCGCTGATCCTTACAAACAGTCATTTTAAATCTCACTGTAGGAACAAAAAACCCACATCTGGATACAAAGAAGAATTATTTATTAAAACCAGGGTAATTTATTTTTGTATTAGTCTCATTTGCTCCCATTAGCTCTTGTGTTGGCACCTGTTGCTTGTTAGGACTTATGGAAGACTTACTTCACTCTCGCTCTCTCTCTCTTTCTAAAAGCTGACTTGTATCCAGTCCATCTGCAGTTTTGCATAATTTGCTTTTACCCTGCGTCTCTGTTGTTCCATTTGCTAAATGTGGCACCAATTTAACCGAAGCTAAACTCTCAGACTCGCCTGGTGTTTCAGCCATAATCACACCACAGTGCCCCACCGCCGTACACCAGTGGCACCAGTCATTATTTGTTGGTGCCTTTACTTATGCAAAACAGATTCCTCACCATGCTGATATACGTGCATCTTTCCAGTGGGTGTATTTTTATTCATTTTATTTTGTTTGTGTTTAAATATGTTGAATTTTAAGTGACCTCCCTGACTGGACTTTTTCCTCTCTGCTGAAACATAATGAGACAGCCACAGTGGAAGAGTAACTGTCATTTAACTAAGTTTCCAGACACACATGTGCCTACACAGCCCTGCTCTCGCCCCCCCATGTTTTATATTTCTCCTCTGATCAATGCTGCCGACAGACAACCGCACCAAAGCGTTCCTGATTGTTCCCAGACAGAGGGTGTTACACGCTGTCATTGTGCTTTGTCGTTTTCTTTTTTCTTCTTCTTCTTTTCTGAAGTTATTTACTTGTTTGTTTCCCCCCTCGATTTCTTCTTTGTTCCTGTGTGTGTTTGCTGATTGGTGTTGTGATAATTACAAGTAGGATTTTGCCGCGGGCGATCCTGTGTGTCCCGATGCCTCACACTGAGCCATTGTTCTTTCATTAGCTAATTAAAGAAAACAAACACACATCTAGACGTTGTTTCGTGCATCTGACTGCACTGAATAAACGGCACCGCTGTGACAGGTTTATAATGCAGCTGCGCGTGTGTCGCCGACACCATTCACACCTACATAGATCAAAGAATACTTTAAGGCAGCGATTAAACGCTGTTCGATTCCCACCTGAACGTGCTTACAGCATGTACAAATCCAAAAGAGTACGATGCTGGTTTAATGCATTTTAGCAGCCCCTCGGCTCCATTTACACCAGCTGAAAGAAACTTTACAATTGCGTTAAAAAAAATGCAGACTGAGTGCAGTATTCAGTTTCAACCACACAGAGTTTGAAACATTTTGATGTTGTTTTTGTTGCAGGTACAGGGGGGAAAAAAGGCAGTAATTCCATCTCCGGCTGAGAGAGTCAGACAGACACATCTAATGTTACCAGGACAGATGTTATTGTGCATATTGTGACAGCTTAAGTGCAACTTCTTTAGAAATTCATTATAATTTTCAGAGTCTGACTGGTCTTGGTCCTCCGCTGAGCTGAAAATCCAGGGCAGCAGAGCTTTTATTTATGAACAAGTGATGGTCAACACTTCTGTACTTTCCACTGAGGTGACAGGATTGGCAGATACAAGGGACAGAGAGATTGAAAGAGAGGGAGAGATGTCCACATTATTAGCAGCTTTAAAAAAAGAAAAAAAAAAAGGTATAACTGCCATGTCAGACTTTTCTGATACAGAAATGTCTGCATCGATTCAGCTGTGTGATTCCCTTGCAGCTTTGCCCTGATTCAAGCCGTTGGAATCGATGCAGCTGTATCGTAGACATTAAGCCCGGGTACATCGATCCCAGTTGGTGACTTGTGACACCCTCTGTGTGTGTGTGTGTGTGTTTCTTTTTATTCAACAGGGCTTGTGGATTTTTAAGCATGACCATGTACAAAGAAGGAAAATTTACCTCACACCACAACCCCCCCCCGCCGTCCTGCTCCACATCGGCTCCTTGTTTCTGTAGGTCAAAGAAAACATGAGCACTGAAGCTGTGAAGTCATTTATTTGTGTGTGTGCGTGTGTGTGTGTGTGTGTGGGAGCCGAGCACTTTGTCTGCAGGACTCTGTGACTCTCTCTGATTGTCGATGCAGTCATGTATGGATATGTGCGCACACAGTTTCTCTTTCAAGCCTCTTTGTCATACTCAGAGCTTTAACAGTGTTGCAACCCGTTTGCCAGTGTTGCCTGCTCTCCTCCAGCCGTTTACAGTATTAACCCGTTGCACTGTCCACACGGCGGCTGCTGCTGCTGCTGCTGCTGCAGACTCTTATGGACTGTGTGGAGACGCAGGACATGTCAGAGGCGAGCGCCGATTGCTATGGGCCCCATGGGAGCTCTCGCAAGGAAACAAGATAGATGACACACTTACAGTGCAGCAGCACTCTCCCTCAGGCCAGATCTGTTAAGGATGCTTTTGTGCTAAACCATCAATACATGCACAGATATTACACACACACACACACACACACACACACACATGCTGCGATTCCAGTGGCAGGATTATTGCTCACACTTGGAAGTTAACTAAAATAATCATTTATTGCCTGCACTTACACACCCACACACACTTACGCGCCCACGCACACACACGGAGGTCAATGTTACAGGTTCCACTCAGCTGGAAAAAGTTATCCCGTGGGTGTTTACTAACAACACAACGGAGCTCAGCGGTTTAAATCCGTTTTTCTTTTTGCACGCTGGCGTTCGTTCACGTTGATTACAATCGGCGGCACGGTCCTGATCTCATCAGCACCACTGTCCTTCACTCGCTGACGTCTCGAGGTGCGTGATGAACTACAGCTTTCTTTGTCCAGATCTATACACTTGGAGGTGATTGGGTTAATGCGTTCCCCTGAGCCATGACGCGCACCTCGCCTCCTGTTCCTCCGCATCATTTGTCTGCTGCATTGATTAGAGGTTCATTGAGTTGAACAAGGCCGACCGACCGGCCGACCGACTGGCCGTCACTTCTGTGTGAGCGCGTAAGAGATCTGAATGAGTGGTGCATTTTGCTGCACGCGCTGCATTTACATCCATGTGTAAATGTGTCATTATTACATGTTCTTCAAAGAGCT
Source organism: Decapterus maruadsi (assembly GCA_030347415.2). Classification (NCBI taxonomy): domain Eukaryota; kingdom Metazoa; phylum Chordata; class Actinopteri; order Carangiformes; family Carangidae; genus Decapterus; species Decapterus maruadsi. The sequence continues at coordinate 28,072,110 of CM064900.1, forward strand.
GTGTGGACCACCGATGCATGTATTTTTAATTGCCAGCCCAGTGTGATAGTTGGAGGAAGGGAAGAGAAGAGAAGAGGCCCCTGGACAGAGGCTGGGCTAAACTCAGCCGTGCTGCCCTGTCACTTCATTTGTTTCCTCTCTGACGGCCTCCCTCCCTCCCCTCTTCCTCTTGCCCTGTCTCTTTGTTTCTCTCTGTGTTTGTCTGAGTGGTGCTAGCTGACCTTCACTGGGACACGGCCATGATTCTAATTGCAGTGATATGTCAGTGAGCTCCAGTGGTTGCAGGAGAGCGTAACCCAAAGCACTGTGGTGGTGGTGCATGGGGGGGGGGGCGGTAGTGGTGGTGCCGCTGTCTTCTCGCTGATGAGTCAGAGCTGAGCTGCTGCAAAAGAAACGACAGCAGCACTCTCACACACAAAACACTTTGCCAATACCGGATTTTCTCTGGAGCAACATGACACTAAGGCACTACCTAACTTTGTGTGTGGGTGGATGTGTGTAGAGTGTGTGTGTGTGTGTGTGTGTGTGTGTGTGTGTGTCACAGTAGGCCCTTCAACCATAAATACAGTGGATCGCAGAGAAACATGTACAGTAGAGCCTGTGATGTGACCCATAAGTCTCTAATGGGCTGTTTTGAAGAGCGGGATGTAGACTCACCGCCTGCTGCTGTCTTTTCTAATTAGTGAAGCCAGAAAATCCAAATTTGTCTCCACTTAGCTAGTTCACTTGTGTTTCATTGGGCAAGAGCCACAATCACATCTGTGTTTCACTTTGAGCAATGTTGTCATGAGCGGCATGGAAATATAAGAAAAACGTGCACGTCCGTTGTTGATATTATGGACTGCGTTAGCTTGGGGTGTTGATTGCCTTTTATCTCTTCTACCTACGCAGGGTTAGCATGCCATGCAAAGATCTAGCCGTTTTCTATTAATGATGTTTATGTGTTCCTGTATTTTTATTTATATTATGTCACCAAGGCTCTGTGTTTCACTTCCTTGGCTCGTTTCATTCCATTATGAGTTGATTTGATCTAATTTCTTCCTGCCAAGTGGTGGGTGGCCGTGTGCAGACGCTCACTGCCCACAGGCTGCTGCATGTGTGTGTCAAGTTTATTCATCAAAGATTTTTATCTGTAATCAAGTGGAAACATAAAATTAGCATATTATATATTTCGGGTCAGCACATTAAGTATGAACCTCTTTGTTTTCCCTGTGTTGGTAGATCTCATCAAGGCTTTTTATGTGAATCTAATTTTTTGATTCATTTGATATCGACCTCCATTATCACATGCAATACATACATTTGAAATCATTAAGATTAAATAGGGTGTGACATTGACATTATTTAAACTTGTAATACACAGTCAGCGTGTTCGTCCTGAGGCGATATCACCGACCACACCATGTTCAGAGTTATCAATATTTAGATTCATAATCTCTTAATCTCTTTTTGCACGGGTGAAAAGAAACTAATGACGAGTGATTTTGTTAACAAGCGACAGAGCTGAATCGCCTGTGTGTAAACTCTATTCTTCTGTGGTTTCCTAATTATAAAACTCACAATATTCAGCTTTTTAAATGTCGTTTAGTTTAGTTTAGTTTAGTTTATCCAGAATTGATCAGTCACTGACATTTACACGTTGTGCTCTTCGGTAAACATGCTGCAAAGTCTTAGCTCCACTCAAAACACTTTGAGGAGAATGAATTATATGAATTTGCTCAAATTTGGTTTGTGACATAATACGTATCTACATAAATCCATGCTTAACACTTAGGCAAAGCCTTCAGGGTCGCTGTGGGCATGAGGAGAGTGAAATTCATCACACACAAACTCGATCTTGCTGCCCTTGTCCGTCCAATGTTGATTTTATTTATTTATTTATTTATTTATTTATATTTTTAATTAAGAGCCTGGATCAATGTGATCTGACAGGCTGCACTGCAAATTTTGCTGCATTTTGTCAAATCTGATCTTTTTTTTTCTTCTTTTCTTTCGCTCACATTTGAGGGGAGAAGAAACCAGTTTCATTCTGCAGAATCTTTTCTACCTGTGTGATCTCCTATGAAGAGATGAGGTTGAAGGACATCTGAGGAGGAGGAGGGGAGTGGGGAGTTACAGTACAATTACCAATAACGGGAAAAATTGTGTTACACACAGACTGATTGGAGTTGAGGTGGTGAATGAGATAAAGGAGGCAGAGAGAAGTGTGCAGTTGTTTGAGAGAGGGAGAGAAAAGACCTGTGTTGATGGAGACAGGCTGGTAACCAGATGGGTTTTGTCAGAGAGAGGAGGGAACAGACAGAGGGAAATGGTTAAGAGATGGAGGCTGATGTGGCTGTTTGTAATGCGATATGGCAGATGCGATTTTATTTTTAGGACACAAGGCCCCAGAACGATAGGTTTTATAGGGTTTTGAGTGGGTTGATCTTTTTAAATATTCAACTTCAATGAAATATGAAGCATGACTTCGGGCTGTTTGGAATTCATAAGTCTGTTTGGCAGGACTGGCTCTGCATATTGAGAGCTGTCAGAGTCGGCCTGAGTGTTAAACACCAGCCCTCAGCTGGCAGTGGGAACAATGGCAAGAAAGAAAGAAAGAAAGAAAGAAAGAAGAAACACCTTAAAGGAATTTAAGACCAGGCAAATAATAGAAGACTGGAGTCAGAAAGTTGAAATATTAAATTACCTTTTTTTTCTTCTAAGACAGTGGATGGTTCTACTTTAGGTGTGATAGTTAAACTCACCTTTATGAATTAGTGTTGCCTTGTCCATAGAAGAAGTTAAACTATCCTGATGTTTCTATATCTGTCATGAGTAGGGCTGTCACAATCATGAGACTTAAGTTGACGATTAATTAACAAACAAATAATCGCAATTTACGATTTAATTGTCCTTTTCTGATCATTTTATGGCACTATTATTATAAACCTGAACATAGTTGAATAATATAAGAAGAAGAAGAGCCATTTATTGCCTTTGCAACTAAATATGTGATTCTAATGTTAGTAGATGCTCAGCGAGTATTAGAAATTAGGCACCTTGAGATAATTATCCACTGTCATTTAACAATAACAGAAGTTGACTGTGGGATCTCTGTTAGTTTCTTCCAGCTGTTTTAATACAGGTGAATGGAAACGATTATGCAAAATGATCAGGATTATGTGATGAGTATGGATAAAACACCTGCGTTTTGGTCAGATATTGTTTTAACCTCATGTTGGGTGAATAATAGATTTTTTTTGCAGCTTAAGCAACAGAGAATCACAGTCGACTCGACATAAAAAAACAGCCTGTTTTATTATTTAAATCAGCATCTGTGTGATGAAAGAAGACGTAAACAGGATTAAGAATCCACACAGCTTTTGACAAACATGACAATTGTTGATACGTTTTTCATTTTTGACCATATAAAGCCTCAAGTTGAAACTTTTAATATAAATTCAATCAGACAGAACAGCTATGTCTCATAATTGAACAAAGGAGAAACACAAAGAGCTAACATAGAATATGAATTATATTGATATTCATATTCAAATTAAACCTTAATGTTTGTTTTTACTTTTTCCCCAAAGTTTTATTTCCAATCTATTTTAATTGCTGAGGAATCCATCCGAGAGGAGGGGGAAAAAAAATAGGATTGAACATGTCTCTCGGATACAGATGGATTATTCAGGCTGTCAGCTGTGTTATCTAAAGTGTGCGTGTTTGTGTGCACGTAACAAACACATATCAACATAGTCGTTCTGCTCCTCTTCTGTCATATTAACTTCTTATTCAACCAGTTCATTAATCCACGTAAGCGAATGATTGGGAGCTAACAGAGGAATGTATGATATCTGTCCATCGTCTCCTCTGCAAATACATGTGTGTGAGTCCACTTGGTGTTTTCTTTGTGTCTGGCAGCTCGTGGAAAGATCAATATTTTCTCCTCTCCCAGTGTGACAGATGTACACCACTGGAGACAGAGGTGATAGAAAACCTTAGTTAGTGTGAAGACACTGAGGAGGAAATACATATGCATTAGTTCCTCTGACTGTTGGGGATATTTACCAGCGGTAAAGCACACAAACAATAACAACAGCAACAACAGGTAGCAGGACCGGAGAACCAGCACATGTTTAATGCATGCCAGAGGCAGCAGGCTGCGCCGGCTCTACACCTGTATGAGGGAAGTAGCCAGAGCTTATTAAAGCGGTTTGTGTGTCTGTGTGTGTTTCTCTGCTTCAATGCAGAGATGTGTGTCTGTCAGGTTGTCTGTGTTTGTATCTGATGTTTGCTTCTCTGTGTGTGTGTCTGTGACACAGAGTGAGAGAGACCCCGCTGTCCCTGTATAAGGAAACCTTGTCAGTCCATTACCCTGCATGTTGCTATAATGAGGCTAAAGCAGGAGTTAGGGCCTGGGCCTCTGCAACCATCTGCCAGGTGGATTCAAACCTTGTTATACAGGCAGACACATTTGTTTCTACTGTAGAAGGATCACACCTTACCTGTCGATGCATGTTTTCCTTTATTTTGTTGCAGGTTGCGCATTTGTGTTATTGCCTGTGACTGTGCCCTGAGGTGTAGTGCGTTTTGAAAGATATGAATTCATTTTAACACCAAGTGCGTGTGGGCTGGGTGTAAAAAAAAAAACAAACTTTTTCTTACTTCATGTCTGTGAGGTTGAACCAACAAGGAAAAAGTCAGATTCATTAATTCACCTTTCACATATTTGTTTCCCCTGCAGCAGCGTTGAGCGGTGAGATTATATCTGCTTTATGTTTGATCAACACAGTAGCAATTACACTGTAATGATCATAACAGCTTGTCTCTCATCAGATACGTGTGTTTTTGCTCCATCAGCAACAGGCAAACCTTCAATTACGCCTCGCGTCTATACCGCCGCCTGTCCATCAGTCTACTGTTTGAAAGCGCTGCCACAATGAATTTGGCACAATCATCGTGACGCTGATGTGCGAAGCGATGAAAAAAAAAAGTCACAACAGATTCAGAGAGGTGAAACTCGGCATCCGTTGTTTCTTTTAATTTTGATGATGTTCTGAATGGAGCTTCCTGTGCAGCGGGGGCCGGTGGGCCGGCAGCAGCGGCACTGGTGGCAGGGAACCAGGCTCACTTCTGAGGCATTGTTAGACTCACCAAGGCGTGCTAACGCAATGTCATGCTTGGCTGCAGCTCACAGTGGCTGGGGTTCACACTAGAGGGGCAGAAGACTTGAGGGACATCCAGCTCAGCCCCTTTCATGTCCTCCCGTCGCCCTTTTTTGGTTTAAAGCAGCAACCACCAACGACACCAAACACCTCACTCATATTTTTTTTTTTCCATGGAAACTTGATTTTAATATTGCTGCAGATACAGAAGACACGTGTTGACGTGCATGTCACGATGCTTGTGCACTGACCATGGTCGTGTCCAACTGAGGAACATATACAAAGATGTTTATGACCATGGATTTCTTTGTAGGTGACTCAGATGCTCTGGTGCAGCTTTCACTTAGCGTGCTCATAGATTTCCTCTAAGGAGGTCTTTATCATTATTATAGTGGTTATGATTTCAACTCATCGTTTGTTTTACACTTGAAATCACAAGCTGCTTTTATCTCCCAAATATTAAACCAATTAAAGTCTCTAGTTGTGTGAGCTCGACTCAAGAAGCAGAAGCACATGAGCAAGGATGTTTTTCCTAAAATTAGCTGTGGGCCTTTACAAACCAACTGCACCAAAGTGGTGATTGAGAGGGGTCAGCATGGCTCTTTTTTTTTTCCATTGATCATCATTATCACTTAATCAAAACACATGCTTCTGGCAGACTTCCTCTGGAGCTGCGTTTAATTATTATTCTCTTTATTCATGTAATATGTTGTTCAAACAGTAACAAATTCCAGCCCATTTCTCCCTCGATGAGAAAATCTCAGCAGAATGTTGTTGTTATTTTTTCTGGCTTGAAATATAAATAAATAAACACCCTTCTGATATTCAATTTATTTCTGTTGATCCACTGATCGATGAATTGTTTCAGCTCTGTTTGCCCTCCCTCTCCCCCTCCCAACCAGCTGGTGGTTTACCCAAAACCAACAAAAAAGCAAAATGCCATTTGGTGCCTAGTAAAGAAAAATAAAAAATAAAAATCTAGACAAGAAGACAACAACAGGAGAAAAAATCCACAGCCAGTGAAGTCATGAAGGCTCGTTGGCACACAGAGTCCTCAGCAGCTTCCAAATGGTTCTGCCTTTCCATTCTTCTGTGATCTATTCCTGTGTGTTTGAACAAAGATATTTGGGATTGTTAAATCTGGGAAAAGGAGAGACGGAAGAAGTGGGAGTCAAATCACAGCTCAACAAAGGAAAACACTTCGATATGCATTAGAGCAGGACGGGGCCTCAGTTACCTATAACAGTGCTGGTTTGCACGTTACCCACAGGGATTATTACAGAGCTGTTTGAACAGTCTATCCTCCACACCTCCTATTTTATCTTCTACTTCTTCTCTCTTTTTCTCTTCTCGATTTTACTCGAGTCCAAATCACAATCATTGCCTCCAAATCATGCCACTGTCTTCTGGCTGTTTGTTCTGTCTATCTTCTCCCGTTTCTTCCACTCTTGTCCTCCTTCCACTGCCTGCTGCTTCTCCTTATTTTTTAATCCTGTCTGCTGTTTTCTCTCTCTCTCTCTCTCTCTTCTGTGTGACAGAGGAGCTGTGCAGACTCCTCTGCACACGCAGTTAACTGCAATGAGCAAGCAAGGGACAAAGCTTCAATGACTGGTGTGTTGCCAGGTAATGATCTTTAATTACAGCCAGCCTAATGCACACGGGCAAACTAACAAGCTGTCTGCTCGCTTTTACCTTTTAAGAGACTTGCGCGGTGACATTGGCGTGTCACACATATTTATGACACTGTGCGTTTTGCAGCTATAAATGCAGCAGCTCTCCTATGGGGACACGCAAGCACACATTAATGTGGAGTTGCAGAGCGGCACACGTTCATAAAGAAACATCAACGTCTGTAGTCTGAACTCGGTGGCATTGTAAAGCTGTCTGTAAGAAGTGGAAGCCTGGGACCCTTCAACCTCTACTCCCCCGCCCCCCTCCTTTTCAATCACTTGTGCCATTCTGAAGTAAATAAATTGGCAAATGCAGTATAGACAGTCAGTCACAGATAAATGCAGTCATTAAGCCCTTTCATCTGTTCACATAGGAGTAGAACCGCCATGCTAGAGAGTTTCCCCCCTGTATCTCAAGGTGCTGCTGCCGCTGCTGCTGGACGGAGAACGGCTGCTTTATCAGAGGAAACGCTCAGCTTCCATTGTTCAACTCCAGCACCAGCCAAAGAGAAAACTCAAGAACATTTGTCCATTTTTATTCACAGAGCGAAGCGGCACAGTGGATGTAGCTTTACGCCTCTAACAGGCTAATTGCTGGCTGTCACCTACTCTCCCACTCTCAGTATTCACCCGACTCTGAAAAGCTTCATTTTACACTTTACATTTTACGGAAAGGAGGAGGAATTATTAAGTAGTTAATCAATTAGTGGATTTACAGAAAATGAATTGGTAATTGATAAATTTGCTTGAGTCGTTTTTCAAGCTAAAGAGGCCAAAGCATTTTGGTTTTGGAGTTCTCAGTCTTCATTTTCTGTTTGACTCCGGACTGGATGAAATAAGACAGGGTGCTGCAGACAGAAGACACAGGTTTATGTAAAGGGCATTTATCACAGTGTTTTGACAGATGATCAACAGAGTGATTAGCCCAGATAATAACTGTCAGATTAATTGATAATGACGATAGTTCACCAGCAGATTGAAAGACCTGACTTTTTAAGACGGTTGACCTTTGCACCAGCAGCTAAAAGCTTCTGTTGCTGAATATTAACAATTAAAATAAAGTTTTCTCACCTTTTAAACAGGATGGGAAGTTCAGCGTCTCAGATTTTACAAATCTGGTTTTACATCATTGGAGGTTTGGGGCTCCAGAGACTAACATTTTTGACTAGGAGCACAGTGGCCACCAACAAAATTTTAGGAGCGCAAGCAGAAAATTTAGGGACGTACACCGACATCGACTTGCAAAGTAAATTTTCACATTTCCTCTAATTTTCACTGTATTACTGATCAATACAGAATTTATAATGTTTTAAATTCACATTTTGGTGTGCAACAGTATCTGACAAATAACAGAACAAGTTTTTTTTTCCGCATTTTGTTATTTTCCCCTACAGGCCGATTGTCATTAATTCCAAAAAGAACACATATGGCCAATAACACGTTAAAAGTCATTTAACACTCTTTTTGGACATCACATATCATAACACCCATGCCGGAAAATGGACCCTTGACCCGTTCAGCAACATGATGGGAGAGAACAATACAAGGAGAAAGGCCACAGATATCTACAGACTTAAATGGCAGGCGTCCCCAACAACCACGGGCCAGAGCGACACCTGTATCACAGCCTCCTGAATCTGGCTGTCTTTACACTGCATGGTTCAAGTGGCCCAATTCCGATTTGTTCCTCTCAAGTGGCTCAGATCGGATCATCTGTAAAGACAAACACCAGATTTCGTTTGAGAAAGGCCCAAAGCTGTTAAAATGAGACTCTCTAACGAGGACAAAACCTTCGATCCATCATCTAAGATGGGTATCAGAGTGCACAATGTTGTTACCTGGTACAGCTGAATATCTGGGCTTGGAGGGAGAGCCTGAGCAACTTGAGCTTCATACAGTGAGGCAACTGTGTTCATCATTGTTCAGTTACCAAAATGTCTGTTTATGTTGTGAATATGCATTAAATGTTACCATTTTAACATTAAATGTTACCATTTCATGCATCGTACCAGAGTTACTGTAGCTAGGAGCTTAATCCACCAACTGAAGTTTAGTTTCTCCATATACATCATATACGTCATGACCTGATCCCTGTGCAGTTAAAGTGATGTTGCTCTTGATGGGGGGGAAAAAAAACAGGGCAAATAGTCGTCATTAGACTGAACATGCAGCAAACTGTCGAACCATCTCTCTGTGCTGTGAGTCATGGCGGCTGCAGAAGTGGCTGTTTGATCTCGCTAACTTCAACTTGTTGTGTCAGTCACTCTGCAGAGAGAAAAAGTCACTTCACTGCCTGTATTTTTTGCGAGTCTGCGTGACTACTCTCTTCTTAAAGTGATCAAATACAGCAAACTTCATAAGAGTGGAGAGAGAGGGGAGGGAGGGAGGGAAGGGAGGGGGTGAGAGATGAGAGGAAAAGCTCATCTGCATCTGTATTTGAAGTGGCAAATGCAAATGGACCAAATGATCTGACAAGAGGAAAATGTGAATTCCTCTCTGCAGCTATTTGCAGGCTGAGAAGAGAAAGCATCGCTCTGTTTTCTCTCTATTGGACGAGGCCGTTTACATTCCTACAAAATGCTATCCATCCTGTCAGACGTTTAATAAACCACCATGACTCCATCTTGAAATTCCTGATATTTTCAACACAGTCAGAGCAGCGATTAGTCTGTTTTTGGTTGATATGTTTTTTCTTCTGCTGCTGCAGAACAGAACCAGTGTCAGAATATGGTTGAAAGGCTGGAGGCTGAGAGACGTTACAGTATAAAGAGTTTAACAGCAGAAAGCTGAGAGCATCAAGACGCACAACAAGCTCAGTCTGCCACTTCTTTTATCATTGTTTTTCAACTTTCTTCTTCTACGTCACTCTGCCTCGCAGCAATGCAGAGGACAGCCGCCGACTGAGGCCTGTGATCGACTGGGAGTTTAGCACAGATCGCATTGTGTTCATGTTGTAACAGGCACTGGAAAATACCAGTCTCCTGGCTTTTCTCATGTGTTGACTGTTTTTTTTGTGCTCTAAATCTCTTAACTGCTCTTCATGTAGATGAGTTCATTGTCAGCCCGGTGCTGACAGGCAGCGGAGGTGTAGGAGTCGGAGAGGAAGCGACAAGCGAGCGCTGCTGCAGTCTAGACTTCACTTTGAGTCTCGCTGCCTCCCAACCCAACTTCTCTCAACTTAAAGAGAGCGCAAGTGGGAGGAGGGGGAGGGAGGGGGAGGAGGGAGATAAGTAAAAGCTCATCTGCAACAGTCAAATATAAATGGAGCAAATGATCTAACATGAGGAAATGTGAACTCCTTTCTGCTGCTATTTGCAAACGCAGTGAAGGAATACCTCTCTGGCTGATGTGGGGCAGGGAGTGTATTCCAGAGAACTGAATCTCAGTGAGATGTGATTTTATATCTGTAGCTAACTCACAGTCAATACAAATACGGTTCATATCTAAACTGATCCAATACCAGAAAATGTGATGAAAAAGACCATAAAAGACCCAAATTCTCCCGATCAATGGAAATAACTAAAGCAATAAGTGTTTTTCTATCAAGGACATGTTCTCATTCAGTGTTGTTGATAGAGATGATGTAGATGGATGGTGATGACCATGCAGTCATGATGAACAAACACACTGTTGCCAAATGTCCGGGCTGATGGTCCAGTACTGTGTCCTTTCTGTCATTGGTTAGTACTGATCAGGAACTCAACTGATTTCATGCATCAAAGTGTTTAAGTACCGTAGTTCCCACTGCATGTGTGGAAAACGTTGTGTGGCGTCTCAGATGATGTCTGAGAGTCAGTGTTGGGGGCGGAGTTACAATCCTGATTCTCTGACGGGTATTATGGGTAAAGGTTTTAAGATATCCACAAGTTTCCGAACGTCATCTATGGTCAAAACCGGAAGCCGATTTTGCATTTCCGGTGGAATTGTATGTTTACGTTTCCATGGTTTTCTGTTGTTGTCAGTCATAGTTGCCGTAAATGCATGGATCTATTAACGCTGGCTTTTTTTGTTAATAGCTGGTGTGATGATCCATGCGTTTTACAGATTTACATTGTAAATAAGAAAAAAAAAATCAATGCATTTACCGTGACTACCAAGAGAGCAAAACTGGCTTACGTTTCTGACATTCGGAAAAAAGGTGGATAGCATCAGATTCAACTCATAAGACCAACCTTGAAAGATTGTAACTCATTTGAGAGCTCTATGTTTCCTTATTTTTGGCACAGAATTTGTCCAGAGTTGTAGATTTGACTACAAAGTGTTTCCCACACAACTTTCACACACAAAATTTCTACATAGCCTGGGTAAACCCAAACAAAGCTCCTTAGATCCGTCTGGAGAAGAAGCTGTTGAAGCCGACCTCCATGTCAGTTGTTTTTTTGTTTTTTTTACATGGACGGGCTTAATTCAGTGTCGAGCAGCTTTTATTTTTGTGCAACATGGCGACCACCGAAGAGCAGCTATGGTTTGTTTCAGCTGTCGCTCCGATTTTGAGAGGCTGTGATACTGATTACTGACTTAAAAGTGGACAATAAACAGCATTCGCACTTCTATATGTCATCTGGATCGTTGCTCTGATTAGGTCCAGGTCCGACTCCGTCCAGTTGGTTACGCGTTACGTGAAAACACCTTGGTCAACTTGATTGAGATGCAGTCTGATGTTTGCTGGGCCAACTACAACAGGCTTGGTCTGCTGTATCTAATAATCAATGGACTTCAAAGGCGGTAGCAGTGTCTTAAGTGTGCAAAGGTTCATCTCTTTATTTTGAGTGCATTGGTTTAAGCCTCGTGTGGAGGAATCAGTGAACAGCTTCACTGTCCATCATTTGTCAAATAAGGTTCCAGGAGAAGTTTGTGTATTTTAGCTCCTATAAATCTCATTGTTCTGCAGTGACAATAAAGATTAATCCTGATTCTGATTCTGAGGAAATATATCTGATATAACTTTCTGTTCCTGGTACTTGAGATGAAATAGAAAGTGTCGAATTAAGTCATTGAGGATCTTCCGTAAAGAAAAAAAAGTTAAAGCTAAATTGAAAAGTACTGATTTGAAGTGTCTGAGTAATTTCAAACTCAGAATGCGTATCACACATCTGACTCTGTATCAAATCGTCTGGGTGGGGTGGAGGGGGGTAAATACGTCTGTCGACCGTCTCAGCACGTGTTTGGGTAAAGACAACGGGCTTCATCCTCACATTCCTCCTCGTCTTCCACTCTTTGAATTGAAATTCCACTTGACTCGTTCTGCCATAAAAATCAATGTGAGCTGCTGGTTAAAGAAGCGCAGCCCACGAGATGAGACGTGTTTTACATCTCTGCAACGTGTTTTACAGCGCAGATGAAGGCGTGTGTTGAGGAGCTAGCGAGGCTTCAAAGGACGGGGCAGCTAGGTGTCACAGGCGGGCAGAGCCGAGAAGAAACTGAACTTGCCAGCACTTTGATCATGTTCACCACTAAAGGCCAGAGCCCTGTTAGGAAGAAGAGAGACGCACTTTCGGATAAGAGGTCTGATTGAAGTGTGGATTTTTTATATTATTTTTTTTTTAATCTACTTTTGAAGTCTAAACACACAGCGATACAGCACTTTGTATTTCTGCAGTGTGTGTTTTACATACAAGGGCAGAAAATAATTAAATGATAATTCATGCTAATACTTATTAAGATCAATTCAAAAGTGAATTTTTACATTTTTAGTCCAAACTGATGCGAGACGATGTGAGATAGCGCTCGTTTGTGAAATGCTGTGAGTCTGAAAATTTTCAACACGAGTGTAAACAAGATATTAAAATGCAAATTGCTGATACTACAATTGATAACCCCCCCCCCAAAAAAAAAAAAATAATCAGCTCTGAATCTGCAAGTGTGGGATTTTGCATGAAGGAAATGTGTGTTTGTGGGGCAAAAGCACAAAGGAGCAGGCGTGAAAACGGGGTGGGGGGGGGGGGGGGGGGGGGGGGGCAGATGAGAGGCTTTTAGGGTGAGTGGGGGGGGGTGGGGGGGGGCAGATGACAAGCTTTTAGAGGGAGGAGAGAGGAGCAGCACATGATAAGGGAGTGTGGAGCAGGAGGATCAACAGTGGGGGAATAATTGTCATCTCTTTTTTCTTTTCTTTTTTTCTACAACTGAGGCCTCAACAACAGGAAGGAGGCGAGAGTGTGAGATAATTAGAGGAGACTTGGCCGTAAATGTTCAGTCACAGCAGCAAAGAAACACTCTGCTCATTTTGTCCTTTTAAAATCCCAGTTGCTTCTTGTTTGCCTATCAAGTTGTAGTGTGTGTGTGTGTGTGTGTGTGTGTGTGTGTGTGAGTGATCTCCAGCTTCCTTTTGCTTAATTTTGCAGTCACTTCCTTCTCGTCTGCTCTCTTTCCTCCTTTTATCCTTATTTATTTGTCAGAGGTTGTGTTCAGGGACGTTCCTTGTCATTCGTCAGCGCAGCCCATAAAACACACTGTCATGACTGACTGGCCACGCTCCAAACTCATTACCGATTGGCTGACAGAGCGGGTCGCTCTGTTCTGCTCTGCTGTGTTTGACTCCTGTTTGCCAGACATTTCAGGCTCAGGAAACTTTAAATGCGCCGGTGTCTTTCCTCCTCGCGCCGTTCCTCTCAGCCTGACGCTCAAGGTCACATGAATATGGATTTACCCTCTCTCCTTCCTTCCAGCGCACACATACTGATGATGAAGTCTAAGATCTACTCAGAGGGATTATAATTCAGAACGTAGGTCTGATCTGGGCCGTCGCTCTGTTCCACTCTCTGTCTGGGTGTGTGTGTGTTTTAAGTCGGAAACCAGAGGGGAGGGGGGGAGGCTGAGGAGGAGAGAGGAGAGCGGCGTGGGGGAGTTGAACGTAAGAGAAATAAGAAAGATGAAGAGGACTTGTGTGCGAGCAGAGAGCCGAGATGAAAAGCGGAGGAAGGAGAATGGATGATGATGGTGGAATCAGGGGAGGTGGAGCCGGGTGGGAGGGTGTCATGTAAGAGAAAAGGGAAAGAGACTGGGAGATTGGAAAAAGGGGGCGACGCACAATGTTATTGAGTTTCTGTTGCGGTTGATCAGCCATATCCATTTCATCATATCGAGCTGGCCGCATGCCACGTTCTGCTGCAGAAAATGTGTCCTCATCAGTGTGTGTGGATATACACACACACAAGTCTGCACTGCCACTGTGTGCGTGTGTGTGTGACTAACTGTGTGTACACTGAGCTCATGTGTGTAAACTCTGCTCTGTTTTGCATGTGCCCATGACTACAGTGTTTCTTGTTCCTCTGCTTCACTAATTTATGTTTTTAACCCATTTCATTTCATCTGTAGTTTTAAAGGGATAGTTAAACATTTTTGGCAAATTACTGTAGGAGGTAAATTCAGAGACTGTTTGCTGAAAAACTGCCCCCAATGGGAACATGCATCAGCGGTTTTGCATGAACTTACCTTTAAAACAACTCTTTCTGGTAACGTTGTGTTATTATCTCATAGTGTGGTGAATGTGCAGGTCACAACTTGTCCACCAGAGCGTTTTGGAGTTGTTGGATTGTGTATTTGATGAGTTTGATGAGGGAAACCAAGAAATCCCATGAGCCTCCGTAGCGTAGCTCTGAGCAGCTAGCGGCTCTGCTCCGCCACTCTAAAAATAGCTTGCACCGACAAATAAAGGTAACAAACCTACTGCTATGACTATAGGGATTATGGCAATGGGCCAATTTGCCAAAATGTTGAACTATCCCTTTAATTAACGAGCCACTAACGCCTCCCTCAGTCATCGTCACCCTCGTGTTCACTGTTTTGTCTGTTTTCCACTCACAGAGAACAACAAGGCTCCTTTGCAAACGTCTCAGTCCCGGCAGAATATAAACGTGGGCTCGGCGGTGATGAAAGCTCCGCCCACTAAGGAGCAATACAACCAGTCTGAGGGACATCCGTTTGCAGCCAGGACCAAGGCTGCTGCTGCTGGGGGGGTGGACTCTGGGTACAGGAGGCACAGGAACACCCCGGGTCACGTGGGCTACGGGCCGGACAGAGAGAGAGTGGTGGTGGCGGAGAGAGAGACGGTGAGAGTGACGGAGAGGGAGAGGGAGAGGGAGGTGGAGGCTTCGGAGCCGCCGTCCGTCCAGACCTCGTCCTCCGGAGCCGCCGTCGGCAGCTGCAGCACCAACGGAGAGTCGGACGTGGAGGCTCTGCTGGCCCGACTCAGGGCCTTATGAGGCTCAGTACTCATCTCTGATGTAACACACACACACGCAGCCGGTTTCAGCACAAGCACACACACACGTTGACATGTTGAATGTGACCAAAAGATTTCAGCATCTTTGTAAACAATGTAGATCTATTAGGAGAAAGTTATTAAAAATTAAAACTTTTCAGGCAGAAACAGCACAATTAAATAATAAGTACGAACATCATCGAGGGGAAATAGGGATTTTTATTTTTAAAGGCTTCATAATATAAATGTGTTTGAAGCTGTTAATCATTTGAAGACCATGTTTTTAAAACGCAGTGGTACTAAAATAAAACTCTGGCAGGTAGAGCTGGTAGAACTGGTCACGGCTGATCCAACCAACGTCCTCTGAGGTTCATGCAACTGGGACTGATTTGCAAAAGTTATAAATTATTATTATTGTTTTGTTTTTTTTAAACAACAAAACAAAACCAATAAATCAGCCAAATCGATTCAGCAGAGTCTCCACGAGATTCTGCAAAGTCACTGCCAAAAACGTTTGGCTCTCACATTCCTGACGACGGGAACAACTTGAGTTTCTCTTTCAAAGTAAAAGATTGAATGTTGCGAAGCACTTTCTATGTAATCCAGCAATATAATGATAAAAAAAGTGTCACATGTTCTTTTCACGTTGGCATTTTCCTGTAATTGCTCTCTTGCTTTTATTTCAAACCTTCATCTTATTCTACATTCATATACGTTTTTATTTCTACATTAGTTATTTTTGTGTCCATTAGTCACGTACTGTCTCATATCTGCATGTGTTTTTCTTTTGCTGTTATTATTTTTATTTTCTATGTTTCTCTAGTTTTTCCTTCTTTGAGTCTTTTTTCATTCCTCACGAGTCAATGACGCGTCTTTTATATTCAAAACATTCATCTAATTGATTGTGTAAACCATTATAAAAACTATAAACATATGCACACAAAGGATCAATTATACGCATATCTATGAGGATATAACAGTGTTTAGATGTCATGACGCATTACTGTTGATGCAGTTTATTTTATTTTTTCATCTTCATTCCAGCTGAAGTTACTCATGTCTTAAATATATATGTTGTATCTTTATTCATATTGCTCCCTTTTATAGACACATTTACAATAAAATAAAGCAAAAAGTGCTAAAGTGTTGTTTTTTCCATCGATGACTCTATTGAACATGTCAGTGTTTTTGTTTTCCAGCTTCTTTAACGTGTTGTGAGACCAACAATGTCCTGGCTTCTGGGTCTTCTGGGTCTTCTTAATCTGATCAAAGTCCAGAGCAGAGGGACATGAAATCTTTACAAAACCTGACAATTTTTAGAAATATATATCTTTGTTGCGTTCACAAACACACAAACACAGACTGAAGGCTCGGTGCCACTTAGCAGCGCTCAAAGAACCAAAACACGACACTTTGATCAACATGAGACGATAAACACGGCTCAGATCGTCTGGTGCCCAAACTCTCCCAAGTGTTCACAGTGTTTTCACAGTATTTTTCTTTTTTCAAAATTTTAATCTGTCTTTTTCCACATCTGCTTGTCTGTGAGATGGAAAATATTTCCCACAGCCGAGTCCTTGAGTCGTCCACATTCCCACACATTGTCCACACAAGACATCACAATCAGTCACATATTTTATTTTCAACAGCTTGTGATGGTTAAATCAATGACTTGTAACTCGTTCCAGGGAGAATGGAGGCTCTCTGCCTTCCACCTCGCATCTCATGGCTGAAAACCAACCTTCAGAGCCTCCGACCCGGTCTCCCAGCTCTCGTCTCTGCAGCGCCGCAACACAAACATAACCCATCCCGTAACGCGTAATCTCTTGTTTATGACACATAAGACTACACAAATATACACATTTTAATGTCGTATTTGATAAATAACGTTATCCACTGCTCCATGGACTGATTCTCCACTGGCTTCGTTAAGAACAAATGCACATGGTCGAGAGGAGGGTTAGCAACACAGAGAAGGCGCCGGACTTACATACAGTTAAATACAGTCTGCTGCCTGTGAGTGTAGTTTATATGGAGGAGGTCATTGTGTGTTTTTGTTGTTGTTGCTCAGTACATCATTTGCAACATGATGAGCTGAGTTTACTTAGCCTATGATTCACTTAAAGACTCATAAAATGCTACATAACCATGTGTACACAATAAACGTCATTTAAAAAATCCAGATTTATCTTAGTTTCAGTCTATTTGCATTGTTAAATAAAATCCACACCTAACTCAGAGCGTGTGTGAACTTCAATCACTCAGTTTTTATAAATTAAACGCCTCATTTAAAGTCACCGTGCTGAACGTACCCCGCCCCTTTAAAGTGTAAATCTGTCAAATAAACATACAGTCTCATATAATGTGGACAGTGACAGAATCTGCAGCCTGACAGCTGGTGAACATCTTCAGCAGTGGTGGTGGGGGGGGGCGACTGTGGCCGCGTGGAGGCAAACTCGTCCCCAGAGAATCACTGAGCGGTTGGGGTGAGCAGAGTAACTGTTGCCCCGGCTCCTGCAGTGGCCTCCGTTTGGGTTCATCCGTCTGCAGCACGTTTTTCACTGAGCGGGTTTTCAAAATCAAACCGACACCTTTCAAGGTCTTTCATGGTTTTCCTGCAACGGGGTGTTGCAGCAGATGCCTTCAGTGCATCAGCTTTTTCTTGTGTGTGTGTGTGTGTGTGTGAACGCTCTGCTTCATTTGGTTGTGTGTGTGTGTGTGTGTGAACGCTCTGCTTCATTTGGGGTTTTTTTTTTCATCTTTCTGTCATTTCTCACTCTTTTTCCAGTGCCACAGAGAATTAACTCCAAATCTGTGTCGCTGAAGTTCTCTCCTGCTTCGTGAGTCGTATTTTGATGTAGGATATTGAGCGATAAAAGGGGGGGGGTTTCTCCTTCTCCTTCTCCTTCTCCTTCTCCTTCTCCTTCTCCTTCTCCTTCTCCTTCTCCTTCTCCGCTGTTGTGCTGTAATGTTAATAACAGATAATTAATATGCCGTAAACATGTTTCTGCTTTCTGTAAGTGATTCAGGTTCAAAAACAGCAAAATGCTCCATGCGTTCAGCCTCTGGTCTCCCTCACATCTGAGCAGGAATCTACCCTGCATGCTGCAACTTAGAAGAATCATTGCAACATAAAGGCTCTCCTGTGTGCGAGTGTGTGTGTCTTACTCTCTCAGGTAAGAGCTGTGTGTTTAATTGCGATAAGCCAGAGTACATTTCGCCCACATCAGGGCTGAGAACCTGCAGCTGCCTATTTATGACCAATACGTCCTCTTTAATTGCCTGCGTGCTTGCAAGATCTAAAAAATTATTACGTTTGGTTACAGCATCTGTGTGTGCATGCGTGTGTGTGTGTGTGTGTGTGTCTGATCCTTTTGAAAAGGAGAGCAGGAAAATGACCAGCTCAACTCATCGACACCACAAATTGAGAGGAGAAAGCGAGCATAAGGATTGTACTGTAGGATCTTGTTATGCTGAGGGAGCCCTCATTACTCAGGCCTGTGTTCCAGCCATGAGGTTTATCTATGGGCCTAATAAAGTGGAGCAAAGCATATTGTGGAGCAGATTGCGATCTGGGCTTCTTTGATTGGAGATGAAGTTAAAAATGTGTCTGAGGATTTGTAGGGGAGGGGAGGGGGAGTACAAAGCAGATCAACAGATTTGTCACTATTTCTTTTCCCCAAGAGTCAAAGAGTGAGAACTGCTGTATTTATAACAGCCTGTACATGAACATATCACACTGTGGAGTTTTATGGTGCAATAATCACTTTCTATTTTTCAAGTTTTCTTGGCGCAATAAGCTGCCGATTGTGTCAGTCACAGTTTCTAGAGAAAAGTTTCATAGAGAGACTGTAGCCGTCCGTCTGTCCATCTGTCCGTCTACTGTGTTGGAAATGCAATTGTGTCTGGATTACGCTCCTTTTTCTTTTTGTTCTGTTTTTTTTTTTACACAGCATTGTTGGCTCAGGCTGCGTATCAAGACCTCTATCACTGGAAATGTTCAGCCACAGCACTGCACCCTGTGATTACCTGCGTTTTAGCCTTAACGCCGCTGCCCAACACACAGTCACAGCAGCGAGGCCGGTACGATGGAGGAAAATTGACTCGGAGCCTGAAAAGACGCCTCAGGTTTATGGCTGAAATGAGAGGAATCTGAGCTGCTGCTGCTGCTGCACCTGCTCTAAAAACCCAACCAAATGTAGGTGCTGCATTGAACACAGATGGGTGACACTTCCTGTCTCATTCTTTGACGTCGATTCGAGACCGTTTTGCAGACTTTAGGTTTTTGCCTTGGTGGTGAAAAGTTTGCAAATACACTCAATATGAATATTTTATAGTTGTGTTGTAAAAGAGCAGAAGCCAGGGGCTCGATGCAGAGAAATGATTTGTCAGCATTTTGACTTTTTTCCACAAATGATTGTTGTTGCTGCTAAATGTGTGAACACTGGGCCTCTAATGCTCTGCTTGATTACTTATTTGCCAAGTGAAATCGAGCTTCACATTTCCCCCTTAAACATTTTTACTAATTCACATAAACTGTACATTCTCAACTGGACTCGGATCATGAGGCGTCATATTTTCATGAAAGACATGAAACGTCTTTCATGTTCCTGACGGTCTCCTCATTAAACATTTAGCTTCTTTACAGTACATTTGATCATTAAAGCAGAAATCCTTGAGCTGTTTCCAATTGTTTGTTTTTTTACTTCCAGCTAATAATGAATTCAAAGTCCAGAGAGATTTTAAATCTTTTTTGATGATGTTTTCTTGTTTGTTTTGTTTGTAGCCGTGAACCTGCAGCACACAGCGTCTCTCTCTCTCTGGCAGCTCCTGACTTGTGGGTTCACAGTCTGAGCAGAGTCACCTTGTTGTTGGGCTCAGATCCAGGAGGAGAAACCAGCACCGTGCTCGTGTCACTGGGGGACGTGTTGCGTTCAATGTCACTGTTCTTTCTGTGTTTATAGGAGAAGCTGGACTGACGAGGATGAAATGTCCACATGTGGCTGAGCAGCCGCTGAAACCAACATCTGATTCTTCACCATCTTTATTATTATTTCTCCTTCATTCCTGACGACCAGCCTCTCTCTTGCAGCGGCTGAGTTGCCCTCTCTCTTCTTCACTGGGGCTCCCTCCATCTGTCACCGCAGGTGTGTTTTTGTGTGTCTTCTCTGTGTTTCTTTGATCATTGTTGCATTACACCAGTGTAAATTTTTGCCCTCTCCCTCTCAGTTCTTTGTCTTTGTTGTTTCCATCTCTCCTGGTTGTTTTGTCGATGTTTTGTTGTTTTTTGGTTGTTAAAAGAAATGAAAGATGGAAAAAACTTCCCCCTCGCTACATTTCAAACAAACACAACATATTTGGCAATCATGCAAAAAAATATCAGCACAGATATTGAATATATCCCCACGATCTGTCCCAGTGTGCTGATTTATTCCCTCTTCAAACAGCTGAATGGCGTCCCGTGGTCTGAACTTTCTGCCTGTTCATTCATCTGTAGTCACAGCAAATTTGTGCTCTTTGGTTCGCTGCTGTTCTTGTCAGCAGCAGCTGATCTTTATTGGATGTTTTCTTGGTGGTTTAATAAGTTTGTCTTGCAGAAATGGAGTCAAACTCCTGCTGAGCATGTGCTCGAAAAACAAGACTATAAATAGGAGATAAATTAAACAATGAGTGTCAGTGATGCTGAAGATGAAGAAGATAAAAACTGAGCTTGTTTCTGAAAATCGGGCTGATCAGTAACAGTTGTGAAAACACACACTCACATGTTTGGACAGAATATTAAAAAATGACAGAGAAAGGTCAAGAAAAGTCAGATTTGGAAATGTTGAAAAAGCCTTAAAGCGTCAATTAGTGTCTGAAACTAATGACTTATTATTGTGGAAACTGTGTTCAAGGATATTTGGTGCACAAAACCAAATGAGAGAAATACAATAATTAAAGCTGATTTGTATTGGTAAAATGTTGTTTTCCACAGCCAGTGTCGGTGTCAGTCTGAGACGAGAGGTGGGATGTGTTTTCAGGTTTAGGCTAATGTTGTTTCCGTTCATCGTAGATTCCCTCAGGGCCGCGGCACCGAGCAGAGTGACAACTGTAAACACCCTCGGTACAGTTGTGCTTTGTTGGCAGCAACAGAAGTGCCTCACATCTGGCTTTGATCACCATGGTGACGGTGATGCAGAGAGTGACAGGGCAAGCAGAGCGATGGAGGCAGACTCTCAGGGGAATCATTATCCTGTTTAGTGAGCCTAATGAGAGAAAAGGTGTTGTATACCAGCTAACTGCTGTCCTTGTTTAAAACATAGACACACACACACACACACACACACACAACCTAACGTGCACCACCTAAAGCTTATGTAAGATGTAAGTTTAAAAGAAAAACAGGAACACAGTGTGTCTGAGATGCAAATAAACTCCACATCCTATAATCCTCACCGACACACATAATTACTGTGCTGTTGCAGCCCTCAACAAATTAATGCACTGTAAACACTTAACAAAACTTGAGAAATATTGCTAGGAGCTGTCAAAACATGCTTCTATTTAATATAATAGGTCTTATTCTTTGAATATGCAAGATTTATTCATTTTATATATGTAGAAAGTTTAAATCAGACAGTTGCAGCGGGAGAAATTTCAATATAAAGGTAAAGACGTGGGAGAAAAAAAAACTAGAACTTGATTATTCAAGATATATGAGAGAAATGAGCAGTCACACAGTACCGTGTGAAGGTGTGGTTTGCTCCTCCTTTAGGTTATCACCAAACCATGACACTTCTTTACACATGTGGGACAGACAAGATTTAGTGAATTGCGGGACTTGTTTGTAGCTGGCTGCTCTCAGCCATCCCATGAAAACTGTTAATACCTCGTTAATGCAAGGAATACAGGTACTGTATGTAGCCCGGGCCGTGCGAGAGCGGCGCCACTCCACATCGGAAGACTCTGTGTTGTGTTTGTTGTATTTATGGCTCGGACCACACCGTTTATTGATCATAAGTGCTGGCAGCTCCACCTTTCGGCAGGAAAATAAACATTAACCATAAGTAAAGAAAAAAAAAGAATAAAGGTTCACAGTAAGCCTACAGCCTAAGAAATACCTGTAAGTTAATGCTATAGTGATGAAATGTCCATGACTGCTAAACCGCTGAGGGCAAAAGTGATATAGCAGCGGCATCTATAAATACTGCCCTACATATACAAGGAATTAATTGTGTTGAATCAGCGGACCACTGATCCCTGAATCAAATCAAATCGAAATTGTATCGTGACAGATTTCGTGATGCCAACAAACACTGATTAAACTTTGAGTGATTTACAGCCGTATGTCAAAGTATCAAAATGCTCAGTCCACAAAGTTTCTGGTGTTGCCCACCCAAAGCTGACCCCCTAGTAACACCGACACGCAGAGAGCCAAACACTGTGTCAGTGACTGGCAGCTACAAGCTAACAAACAGCATAAACACATTAACGATGCATGTCTGTAGAGTCTGACCTTGGACTCTTCATGTGACGCATGTGATGCTGCTTCTGCTTCATCCGTCACTGAAACCCTGTCAACACACAGACTTTCCATTAACAGAGCTACATTACTAGCTGTAGCACTGTGTGTGCCACCGCTAGCGTGTCTGCTGAGTCCGAGTCTGCCTTTCTACACCAGCAGGAATGAACAGATAAAAAGTAGATTGTTTTTCCATTTAAATCTTTGGTTGTGCTCGGAAATGAAAACATCAAATGCTTTGTGTGGTTTGATCTGAATGGAAAGTGACTGTGTTGAATCAGCAGATGATATAGTCTCATATTATTCACTGATCCCTGCATCAAATCCAATCAAAATCCTATCGTATCCATACTGTATAGCTCAGTGGGTTGAGCAGGCGCCCCATATGCAGAGGCTACCGTCCTCATTGCAGCTGGCCCCAGTTTGAATACCGAATCAGGTGGCCCTTTGCGGCATGTCATTCCCCCTCTCTCTGCCTCCACATTTCCTGTCTCTCTCAACGATACGATCAATTAAAGGCAAAAAAGATACACACAGATTTTATGAAGTCAATAAACACTAAAATAATATTGTATCGTAATGAGACTTGAGATTTACAGCTTTAAAGCATCAATCCACAAAGAAACAACGAGCTGTCAGGACTTCTGTGATTTTGTGATGTCACAACAAAACAGTCACTTAGCCCCACCCACCTGGTCCCAACACCCAACCTTATAGGGTTTGGTCAGAGGAGAGGATCTCTGTTTCATTGAGTTTTGATGCTTAAAAAACAAACAAAACAGCAGGAAAGTATAAAATATTGGACCTTTAAAAACAAACTGTTGATAAAATAAAATAATTTATTGATTCATAACAATGTGTTTCTGCCATAGACCAGTGTGTTGAGGAAAATACCTCACACTTGATAAATATTTATCATTAAAATGATCCACACCTGTGATTTTATCGCCTTCAAAGTCTGTAAAAGAGCTCCTGTTGGGATTCTCTTAATGCTCAAAGTCGTCCTTGTTTCTTGACATCTTCGTCTTTCTTGTACAGAAAACCTCCTTTTTTATTTTTTATCGTTTATCTTTTTATAACCAGAGCCTTGAGAATGCATTTCAACATTTCTATTAGGGCATCACATCAATCAACCATAATCCCTGATTGTCCAATGAGCAAAGTCATTTAGTAAATTACCTGTTGCTGAGGATCCTTTTCCTGCTCCCGAACACACACACATGGAGGACTGCTTGTTTTGTAAAGCTGCGGAGACATTTTAACCCAAATATGTGTGTGTGTGTGTGTGTTTGTGTGTGTGTACAACAGTAGGTCAGACACCATGTGCTGACTGCTGCCAGACCGAGTGCTGTGGTAAACTGCCAACAACAACTGTGGACTGGTAAACAACTATTCAGCTGCAGTCCCCCCCCCTCCTCCCTCTCCTCCCCCTGAGACTCACTGCAGCAGGCTCCCAAATAAGAGAAGACAAGTGAGTATCTTCAAATTAGAGCACTGGCATTAACTTCTGTGCTCACTCACACACCCGCTGTGTGTGTGGAGTTGTGGCCAGCGGGAGCGGGAGCACTAACTGTTTCCTGGTGGAGCTGCAGGAGGAGACGAGGAGTTTGGCTTCTTGAACTTGGTCACGGAGTTGATGAGCGAGCAGCTCGGCTGCACCACAGGCTGTACAGATCACCTGGAGCATGCTCATGCAGGATGTTGGCAAAGACATGCAAAGACACTGTGTCGTTCAGCAGCAGCAGCAGCAGCTACACAGACAGACACCCCCCCCCAACCACCACCCACCCACAGACACACACAAAACTACCCAATCAAATACACCCGTTTTCCAGGTCGCAGTATTTACAGATATTTACCCCCCAAAAAAGAGAAATAATACAAAAAAAAACGAATCATCACAGTGGTCGTCACCTCCCGGCTGCAGAGTTCAGTCTTTTTTCCCCCACGGTGGCTTTTTCCAACCTCCACATTTTTTGTAAACAACACAGTTCAATACGAGGGAAGTTTTTGTTCATGTTCAGTTCCACTCAATTCACTTAATGTTGCTGCACAACACGACCGATACAAACCACAGTTTGAACTATTGTGCACCCCAAAAAAAAGAAGATCCCTACTGTTCCACTTCCTCTGTAGCAAACACACACAGTTTGTTGTTGTTATTACAATATGTTGAACATCATTATCTAAAAATAGATGTTCATCATCAGAAGGTTAACCCTCATAACTCAGACATGTGATAATCCGGCTGCGCCCCAGTGAGTCAGAAGCAGATAGTATGATCTTCTCGTGTCATGTGCAGCAGAGCGTGCATCTTTTTTTTTTTCTTTTCCACATGAACATGAATTGATGCCCTAATCTTCTTCCTTTTAGTCGATCTGCAGTGAAGCCAGCTGGTGACTTTAAAAACAAGATAAAAAAAAAAGATTGAGCCTTTTTTTTTCTTTAAATAGATAGATAAAGAAAGAAATATATATTAAACCTCCTGCTGAGTTTTATCATTTTACAGAGTTCTTCACTTTCCTCACCTGTTGCGCTTTTCATGTCAATAAGTAGCTGTGTTTTATGCAGAGCGAGAGCCGCCCTCGCTATGTGAGCCTGCGATCAATAAAGCTCATAAGTCTTTTCCTCCAGCCGAGCCGTGCTGCTGCTCCCTCCCCACTGAGAATCCCCCCAGCGCTGGCCGGACCAGACACAGCCCTGCTAAACAGGTGCCTCTCCCTGCATACAAATCCACAGTGAGCCCCACCCATCCTGCTCCACCAGAGCTCTGCCACATGCACTGCTCTGCCCCCCCCCCACATCTCCCCCTGGAGACTGGAGACAACCAGACAAGTAGATAACGTTTTAGTGAGTCCCGGCCAAGAGAGAAAGATTAATATGGAGAGCTCCATATTGTTTGTGTGTCTGTGAGCTTATACATGCTGATGAATGCGTTGGTTGTGTTTTCAGGCTATATACTTAATGCATGCGCTTACATGCAACCATGCAATGTTCATTAGACATGTTCGGCAAACTGCATTAGTTTAGAAGGGAGTCACTGTCATATCTGCCTAATGAAGGAATTAAGATTAAAATGAAGTTTGGGGCCAAAAGCTACAACATGCTAGAGAAATAAACAGCTTGTCTCATCTAATTTGCAAATCTTTTAAAGTGTTTTCAAATCCCTTTGATTTAGGACCTCCCTGCTCTGCAATGTAAATCAGCTGGTGAATAAATGACTTCATGGCTTCATCAATATGTATGTGTGTGTGTGCGTGTGTGTTTGTGTCACGCTCGCCTGCAGTCTGATGTCAACAAGATTTGGGACAAACTGGACTCGTTTTGGATAGATGGACCGGGGCAGGCTCAGATGAGGCTGTTGTTGCAGCAACACATGTTGGAATTCCCACAACATTATAACTTGGGATTACGTGACATACACATACACAGAAGCACATTACTTCTGGACCCCGGCCCAGATGTGGGACTATATCCCAACCGCCGTTACACATGGCTTCACCGCTAATAGGAGCAGGAAGGTTGTGGTGTGAATGAGGAGTTGGAATAGATGACAAAAAGGAGGGAGGGAAGGTGCTGACATTCGTGTGGGCAGGACGCCCGCTGATCCTCCCCGAGGTCTGAGAGTCGGCTCAGACAAAGCAACACGTGGTCGGCCTGCAGATGCTGCATAGAAGTCAAAGCCCCCTTTTGGTTGGAAGCCAGTGATGGAGGGGCCCAATTGCCCATTCATTATGAGCCATGCTATAGAGCATTCATGTGCAATTAGCACAGAGAGATCGGGTAAACGTGTTCATGTACGCACAAAAGGCTCATGTTGTTGACATGCATGTGCACGGACCGGCGCTCCAGAGACTGAACTTTGATGTGTCTCCTCCTTGATTGTATCCTCTGGCAGATAATGCTGCTGTGTGATTTGGGGGTGTGGGTGGAGGGGGGGATGGGTACAGAGAGGGGGTTGGAGAGAGTCTGAGTCAGCTGCAGCTTTGCTCTGGGAACAGCTCGTCTCTCCCACTCGTTTGAAATCGCAGCAACACGCAGCCCCATCATCTCGAGAATCGTACAACCACAGGCAACCTCCAGCACAGCGCACACAGCCGGCTGGCTCAGACCTTATCTGCAGCACCGAGCAGCAGAAGGTTCGGACGCGGTGTTTCATTCCAGCCGTGACCCAGTCAGTGTGATTGATTTTCACTTCAAAAGACAAAACTCAAAATCGTTTAAAAAAAAAAAAAAAACGCCCACATGTCCACAACATTTCTTTGATAATATTTTTTCCTGTGTGCTTCGGTCTGTACATTATGCACATATATTAATATTATACTACACATATTGTGGCGTGACATTTTTAGGGATCACTGATAAAGAGAGTTTTATATTTGGAACGAACAAATGACAAGTACTGAAGAATGACGGGAAGCGAAGTTGAAAAACCTGCTGCTAAATTATCATAATATACTAATACTATGAATACAGAGGAACATCTACTTAGTGAGGCAGGAGTGTAGGAGCAGGATGAATGGATTCAAAGCAGCAAAACAAAATCATTGTCAGAAACCATTTGCCTGATGAAGGCCCCAGCACAGAATAAATTGATTATTGCAAAGTTACACCTGCAGGAGTTTTGGAAATAAAATGAAGGGAACTTCTTTTCACTGAATAATAACAGATTTTTTTTCTTCCTCTGGAGTGTTTTGTTTTGCTTCATTTGCTTTATTATTTTATTTCACATTGTTACTGGACTGTGTGGGGAAAACAAAACTCCATTGTGACATGTTCAGTTTTTACTGACATTGTTTTTTCCCCCCTGAACACAAGAACAGTAATGAATATGTATCTGTAGTTGTCCATTTGGGCCAAGTGTCCAATTCTTAAACCTGCATTAGTTTATTTATATTTATATTACTTGCAGGTAGCTCTAGAAGCTGCAAACACAACAGTGACAGAAGGAGCAGATGTGCATGACTTCTTGACAATCTCTATTAGCTCCTGCTTTGGTCTCCACCTCCCCCTGAAAAATGCTCCAGTTTGTTCCTCACAAGAAGACCAAAAGTTGAATTCACTGATCTCTGTCTCCAGACATTTGATTGGTCAAACCGTGTGCTCTTGACTGGTTGGAACAAAAACCTGCAGCCACACGACCCTTTGTGGAACAGCCACTGTTAATGACAGACAGCAGCTCTTTTCCTGGACTGCAGGATTCAGAGTCGTCAGCATTTCCTTTTAGAAGCACAACTTTACGATGATGAACCATCCTTCCGTCCATTGTTGTCCAAAATTATGGAACTAAACAAGCTACCGTTGCCCATCAGACAAGCCTCCTCACTGTCCATTGTTAAAACTTGTCTTAAAACCATTTTTACTCCCTGGCTTTCAACTCCACATGAGACTCTGCTCTTGTTTTAGTGTTTTATGGTTTGTTTGTTTTTGTTTATTGTTTCTAATTTCTTAACAACTATTCTACTGTTTGTTTTTATGCCTTTAATGGTTTTATGTCTCTATGTACAGCACTTTGGTTGTTTTAAATAAAGTGGAGTTGAGTTGAGTTCCTACAGAGAGGTTAGGGTGTGAACCACTGCTCCATCGCGCCACCACCCCATAATGAACCATAAGTATGTCTATTTGTAACCTCTACAGCGAATGCTGAAGGTCGGTGGTTCGGTTCCAGACTCCTCCAGTCTACACGTCGACGTGTCCTCGGGCAAGACACGGTGAGTGTGTGTGAATGATTAGCCTGTGTGTGTGAATGAGAATTTGAGAATTTATATTTATTTAAGTGTCATACACCAGTTAAGGCGCCCAGCCTATAAGGGCTTACAAGACACATTTCTCACTCAGACAACATACCAAATCATCAGAGTACAAACAAAAGCAGACAAAACAAAACAAGAAAAATCACCTGAAATTCACAGAAACAGTTCAATTTTTCTTTTTGACCAGGCACTTTTTATAAAGGTAGCTATACTAAAGACCTCCTTTCTAAAAAACCATTCCAGCTTCGCCTCATCATCAACCCAAAATAACTCCGGCTTCATACCTTGCATTTTCTCATACAAAAACTGTCTGGCTTCGTCATATAATGGACAGTGAAACACAAAATGCAGTTCATCTTCAATAACATTTAAATCACATAATGTACATAGTCTTTCATCCTCAGGTACTGAGTTAAATCGACCTACTTCTACTGCCAGAGGGAGAATCCCAGCCCTCAGCTGGGCACATAAAGATCTCTTGGATTTATCCAATGGCAAAGTCACATAAGGTTCTGAACAATACACATTTTTCAGCTGGCAATAAGTTCTGAGCTTAGGTTTAGACCAGATATCATTAGCCCATTTTTCTTTATACTCAAGAAATAACTTATGCTTCACAGAGTTAACATGACAACGCAAACCATTAGTGAAAATATGCTGTTGATCAACCTCGCTAAAAATAGCTTTCATATCACGATACCAAGGATAGTTATGTGCTTTATCCCAGTTAAAAACTTTTTTGGCTATTCTATCCTCTGGCATGGAAGACAAGCGATTCCAGAGCCTAAGCATTTCCCCTTTCTGTTTAATCAAGCAAGGTTCCCAACCCATATCACCCTGGAGAAACAAAACAGGAGTAAATTTATGCACACCAAGAAAACAACGAATCGCTCGATTTTGAATAGCGTTCACTCTGGAAAATTCCTTACTTCCCCATATTCCTGCTGCATAAAGTAAAATCGGAGAAACACAGGCATCATAGAGCTTCGAGAAGGTGGCGTACCCTAGGTTTTTACACTTCTTCATTTTACTTATAACAGAGCCTAATGCTCTACCTGCTGTGTCAGTAAGTGTATTAATACCTTCTTCAAACTTAAAATGTTCATCCAGGTTGAAGCCAAGATATCTGTAAACATTGGTGTAACATAATTTTTTAACTCCCACAGTGAAATTAAAAGAACTTTGTTTTGCTCCATGTTTTCTGAAATGTATAACTTGAGTTTTACCTTGATTAACCGACATTCTCCACTTCAAACACCAATTATTAACAATGTCTAGCAGGGACTGCAATTGCTCCTCCCTCTCTGCCAGGATAACAATATCATCTGCATACAGAAGTAAATTTAATTTAATGTCCCCAATTTGCACCCCCGTGTTTTCATTTTTAATTTGCTGTGCTAAATCATTTATAAACAAAGAGAAGAGGGTAGGGGAAAGAACATCTCCCTGTTTGACTCCCACTGGAGTGGAGAACCAACCTGTTCGCATATCATTCACCTGCACACATGCAACTGGATTTTTATATAAAGCTTTAACAGCTTGGTAGAATAAACCATCCACACCTGCTGAAAGAAGTTTATATTCCAGCAACTCCCTATTAACACAATCAAAAGCTTTCTGGAAATCAATAAAGCAAACAAAAGTAGGCTTCCCCTCAGAGATTCTAGCTCTAATAACAGTACTCAGGGTGTAGATATGATCTAGACAGGATCTATGTTTTCTAAAGCCATTCTGCTCCTCCACTAAAATATTTTCAGTCTCTAAGTATTGAGACAGTCTGGCATTTAGAATGTTTGAAAATAATTTGTAAACTGTACAAGAGGCTAATTCCTCTAGTTAAGAGGGACCCTCAAGTCATTTTTAGTTGGCTTTGGGATTGGTTTGATGATTGATTTGTACCATTCAGATGGGACTGTACCTGATTTAAAACAAACTTGCAGAAGATGGGTAAGGAACTGTAACAGTTTTGGTGATTTCAGTGCTTCGTTGGAGAGACCCTCAATACCAGGAGCTTTTTTCATTTTAGCGCACTCAACAGCTTTACGAACCTCCTCAGATGTAATATCAGAATTTAGTAACTGATTGGGTTTATAATTTGTCAACTTAAACTTCTTTTCCTCTAACTTTTTTTCTCCACAAATATATTCCAGGAAAGTATCATCAAAATCCTCAATGTTATTATTGACAGAGAATAAGACAGCAAAATCCTTCTCCCATTTATTAAGCACAAAATCAGATTTATGTTCAAGATCACCATTATCCAGCAAAATTTCCATTGGAATTTTAAAATCTTTCCTGGGACCCAGTTTATTAATTTCTCTCCAAAAAAGCTGAGGGTTTTTAATTTGCAAGTGCTCTAAATTGAGAGCTAAGCTGCGATCAAATCTTCGTTTATAAAATTGTAACTTTTGATCGAAAAGCCCCTGGCACTGTTTAAATTCCCTTTTTAGAACTTCTTTCTGCGAATGACTTTTATTTTTAAGAAATCTCCTCTTGGCCACTTTTACATTTTTCCATAACTTGTGTAATTCACCATTCCAGAAAGGCTTGTTTTTCTTACATACATTTTTCTTCTTCTTGCCAGTATTCCCCATACAAGAATTTTTCCCACAGTTATCCATCTCTTCATACATCAAATCACAAAATTGTCCATATATTCTGTCAATATTAACCTGGGATTTTTGACAGAGTAAAAGGTCATCTATTAGCTGTTTCAGAGCCAGACAACACATATCAGAGGACAAAAATGTTGGGGGAAAATTCCTGGGTCTTTTACATTGGGCCGCATCTAAATGTGGGATTGGCTTGTCAGGATAATGGCTGGAATTAGCCAGGAAATTTAAAGAAAGCAGAGAGTGATCTGGTAATCTACATTTATCACCCAACAGTCCCATACAGCCAGGCCCTACATTTTCAGCAAGTTCATGAGAAGTCAACACCCCAAAATCGACACGTGTTAAAACAATCGTGAGCTGTTATAATATAGTCCACAACTGCCTTCCCCTTCGTTGAAATAGAGGTGAAATTGTCCTTTGCAGGAGACAGCCTGCCATTTAAGACACAACATTTAGAGTCTTTCAGAAATTCAAGCAAACTTTCCCCATGATTGTTAAACCCCATATCTAAGGCTGTTCTTAGTGCAATGCCATCTATGTCTGTGATGCAGTCCTCCTTATCAGAAATACGGCCATTCAGATCACCACATAGACCGCATCATAATTTACAGAGTACAGTTGCGCCAACAAGTGGCTGAAAAAGCCCACAGAGTCCCTCCCTCTCGACGATCCCTCAGGAGGCAAATAACATGAAAAAATAACAAAAACATACTCTGTAGAGCGATGAACAAAACGCAATCCAATAATACCATCCATGGTTTTGTCCACAATGTCCACTTTCTTCAAAAACAGTATTTTTAACAAAAATCCCAACTCCCCCAGAAGCTCACGGGGCTCTTATATGAGTGTTCCTATTGTGGCCAAACCAGGTATATTTGAATTATATTTGAATGATCATCAGGTGAGCGTTTCACCATCCTGCCGTTACCGGTTAGGTAGAAATCCTTCCCCACTGCCGGTAGCTCACGGAGCAGAGTGCGGAAATTCAACTCAATGAGACGTTCCGCGTGTGACTTTGCTGATCTTATGTAGACCCTTTCGTAGCTCCGGTTCTCCCGCAGTAGATGTTTCAACCGCAGTACCGCAACCTTCTCCTCCACTGTGTGGAACTCCACTTTGATGCTACCGGGTCTCGGACCGCGCGGTCTCAGGCGCTCCACTGCAACCAGCTCCGGCATCGGGTCACACCGCAGGCCCACGGCGAGCAGCTCTCTTACTTTCTCCGTCGCTTCCTCATTACCATCAGATGACAATCCCGTAATGATAATGGAGACGTCGGGATCAAACGTGGGCTTCTTAGATGTTTTGTCCTTCTCAATCTTTTGTTCAATCGCATCCATTCTTGCGCTCAGTATTCCCACTTCCACGTCCAGACTTTCTCTAATATCCTTGGTAATTTTCTCCATCTGTTTTTTCATTGCTTCCATGTTGTCTTCCGCCAGCTTCTTCATTGTGTCACGCAAAGTGTCCACTTTTTTATTCAGCTGTGTTTCAAGCGCTGTTTGCATTGTAGCCATCCCTTCATGAACAGCTTTAAACTCCTCTTGTAAGTTGATGTCAGTGCCCCGTCCTGACCGCAGTGCCGCCGCCATGGTCTCAGATTTGGTTTACCGGTCTACAGCCGGGCCAAACTTTTTAACACGTTATCAGCTACAAATCTCCCTTATTAGTAAACATTTACTTTTACCATTTGTGTTTTTCTGCTGTCTTTTAATGGTCTTTGTAGAGTTTTTTGTCTGTTTTCTGCTCGATGCTCTGTTAAGCGTGTTCTCTGGCGTCTGACGTCACCGGATGCTATCAAGCTTACAGCATTTAACCGGACTCTGCTCAGCATGCTTGGGACGCTGGAGCGCAAGCAGAAGGTGAGATGGAAAGATTATGTGAAACCGTTAGTACATGCTTACAACTGTACACGGAATGATGTCACCGGCTTCACACCATACGAACTCATGTTCGGCCGTTCACCACGTCTTCCTGTGGATTTGGCTTTCGGCTTGCCTGTGAGGGAACATCAATCCACTTCGCATTTCCAGTATGTCAAGAATCTGCGGTCCAGGCTTGAAGAAAGTTTCCAGCTCGCTTTGAAAAGTGCTGGAAGATCTGGCTTGCAATGTGGCGACTTTTCTTTTATATTTCCGTGATTGTGCCTTTAGACTGAGACAGGGGCTCGGCAGAGAGTTGATGCCGCAGCTTCTTTTCTTTGCTCTGAAAATCCTAAAACTGCATTTCTCTCTCCGCTTCCTCCACATCCAGAGCTGTAATTTACAATACAAGCGCCTCTTGGTTCTTCTGGACAGGTGAGAAACTCCTTTGACTGAGGACATGAGCCCCGTTTTCCTCTTGAGGTACTTTGTTTTGCTCTGGTGGCTCTGTGTTTGGTCCATCTGGGCTCATATGAGAACATGGAGTCGTGAGTATCCTTACAGCTGTGGGAGCGGCAGGTCTGAGCGAGGCAGCTCAAACACAACAGGGCTGAATGTGGATTTTCGTTGGTCTTCTTCGTGCCGGGGAGACGCTCGGTTCACAGGCCATGGTCTGTGATGACTCTGTATTTACTCCCACCTCTGGCGGCGTACTCCGCAGAGCGATGGGCAGTCTGATCATCTGCTGAGCGCTTCTGCCTTTGTTTGTCTCACTGTCCGAACCGAGCTTTGCTCTGGTGAAGGTCCTCCATTACCACCCAGTTTTCAATTCATGTTCTGTCTATTTTAGACTCCGTGTTTCCATAAAGTGGCGAGCTAGCCAGGAGTGGAGAAAGACCTGAATCAATTTTTTTTCTTTGTTTTTGTTTGTTGCTGTTTGGTATTTATAGATTTGGAAAAAAAAAAGAAAAAGAAAATGGACATATTTGAGAAACTTGGCATTAAGATTCCGAATGCGGTTTTAATAGAAGATGCGACAAAAACTGAGACAGATGATGAAGTAATTGACTTTCTGCAGCAATACGGTTCTATTTTGAGATTTGAACGCATTGATGACCCTCTTTCGCCTTTTTGTCAGACGATAGTGGTAGAATTTAAGTCAGGGGCTGCGGTAGCTGAGTTGCGTCCGTTATTACCGTACGTGTTTGATTGTGCTGGTGCTGAGGTCACTTATAAGATAGTGGACCTGGCTACAGTTTGTGCGCGCGAGGTAGGGAAGTCGCAAACCGCGAACTACCTCGCCGAATTGCAAAAAGTTGCGAAATTAACCGGTCAAGATTTTGCGGTTGTTCTTAATGGCGTGATGTCTCTGCTTGGTCAGTCAGTTGCCCAGATTAACCCCACTACCACCAATGTTGCAGAGGATGGGGAAAAGCCCACGCCACCGCTGGCTGCCACAGCCAGTCTTCAACCTCCACCGCTGCCGCCTGCTGCCACAGCCAGTCTCCAACCTCCGCCGCTGCCGCCTGCCGCCACAGTCCGTCTCCAGCCACCGCCTGCTGCCACAGCGAGTCTTCAGCCCCCATCGGTGCTCCCTGCTGCTACCTTTGGTCATCTGGTTGGCGCTGCTGTTCTGGGCCAGAACGCCGGACTACAGCCAAGGGTACAGCCAGCTCAGCACACTGCCAGACCCCCTGTGCCAGCCATGCCACACGCTGACCTCAACCCACCGGAAGTTCAGCGCTATGTGGTTGAGCATATTGTCAAGAACGACGATGGTGCCGCACACCCCTCACAACGCCTGAGAGCCTTTTCGGGTAGAGTGCCCCGATCCCAAACTGAGTCGGATTATGAGACCTGGCGTTCTGGGGTCGAGCTGCTGCTGCAAGACCCTGCGGTGTCCGACCTACAGCGCTCACGGAAGATCTTTGACAGTTTACTTCCCCCTGCTGCTGACATGGTTAAGCACCTGAGACCCAACACTCCACCCACTTCATTGTGTGCTATGGGATACCGGAGCGTCTCCATACGGACCAGGGGCCTGACTTCGAGTCGAAGTTGATTAAGGAGCTTTGCCAACTCGCTGGGATTGTAAAAACCCGAACGACTCCTTACCATCCTCGGGGAAACCCAGTCGAGCGGTTTAACCGGACTCAGCATGCTTGGGACGCTGGAGCGCAAGCAGAAGGTGAGATGGAAAGATTATGTGAAACCGTTAGTACATGCTTACAACTGTACACGGAATGATGTCACCGGCTTCACACCATACGAACTCATGTTCGGCCGTTCACCACGTCTTCCTGTGGATTTGGCTTTCGGCTTGCCTGTGAGGGAACATCAATCCACTTCGCATTTCCAGTATGTCAAGAATCTGCGGTCCAGGCTTGAAGAAAGTTTCCAGCTCGCTTTGAAAAGTGCTGGAAGATCTGGCTTGCGGGGACAGCTCTCCATTCCGACGCACCTCCACTTCGACACCCCGCTGTTCCGAAACACCCTGTTCCGAAACACCGCTGTTCCGACAGCCTCCGCTCGTGCTGACAGCTGACTGAGGGAGATGCTTTGGTTGGGCTTAGGCAATGAAGAAAGGAGTTGGTTAAGTTTAGTAAAAAGATCAGGTAGAGGCTAGAGAGGCTAGAAGCAGAATGAACGTTAGGTCTTTATGTCATTAATATGAAGTATTTGCTTGTTTTGCAGTTTATTATGCACATGATCCGTTTGACTCCAAAAAGGAAATAAGGATCACTGCGCACTGAGGGTTTCCCCCAGTAGCCTTTTCGAAATAGCGGTGTCTTTAGAAAAAATAGAAAACCCCGCTATTACGATGAATGGAAGTCTATTGTCGGAAAGGCGGGGCTTCGGAAAGGCGGGGTGTAACCCTGGCTTGCAATGTGGCGACTTTTCTTTTATATTTCCGTGATTGTGCCTTTAGACTGAGACAGGGGCTCGGCAGAGAGTTGATGCCGCAGCTTCTTTTCTTTGCTCTGAAAATCCTAAAACTGCATTTCTCTCTCCGCTTCCTCCACATCCAGAGCTGTAATTTACAAGAGCTGTAATTTACAATTTACAATACAAGCGTGTGTGTGAAAGGATCAATGCAACAAACAGTGTAAAACGCTTTGAGTGGTAAGAGTGACTAGAAAAGCGCTGTATAAGTCCACTTACCATTCATTACGTACAACTTATATCTCACTCTGTGCTGTGTTGTGTCTTCCGGGCAGTTGAACTGACGAGATGAGCTGGGATTAGCTCATTAACGTGCTACCGTGATAAGAAGAAAAGGTGATGGAGAAAGAGTTTAACGTTAGCGCTGCTCTCCTCCTCCTCTGGATCCTGGTGATTAAAGAAATGAAGTTTGATGCTGAGCTCACAACGTTTCCTCCAGACTGGTACGTAAACAACTGTTGATGTTAATGTTGTTTATGAGGCAGTGGTAAAAACTAAGAAGTAGCTCCTTTAATGAAGTTATTTTGAATCAAAGTAAAAATGTTTTGGGGGCTTAACTTAATCAAACCTAAACCAACGCATTGTGTTGTGGAGTAGTTGTTTTTTCTCTTGATTGCATAAATCTCATTTTTACATGAAATGACTGATGAGCTTTTTAGGATAAATCAAACTCAGTCACAGTTTTACCTTGGTTCTAGTTTCAACCAGTCACTGTTTTCATTGTTTTTCAGTCTTTTTATCAAACTTGCTTCTTGGGTTTTGCTTGCTGCTGCTGCTGCTGCTTCTATTGTTCATGTTTTAAATTAGTTTAAAGGCGGCCGTTCTGTCATCTAGCTTTACTGCAGCGTTGTCAACTCCCCACTTAAATATTATTTAGAAGTGACGGCTGGAGGAGGGAAAATTAAGCTCTTTGTGAAATAAAAATCCATATAGCCTATGTTGCCTGTAATGAATAAAGGCATACAGTACTGGCTGCCAGTTGCTTTATTCCTCCTAAATGGAGCTCCAATTAAAGCAGGGGCCCCTCTCTTTTTTTTCTTGCTGGGAAGAAGAAACCAGACTCATTTACAGTTCCACTTCCAGCATGTTGAGGAGTCAT
Source organism: Decapterus maruadsi (assembly GCA_030347415.2). Classification (NCBI taxonomy): domain Eukaryota; kingdom Metazoa; phylum Chordata; class Actinopteri; order Carangiformes; family Carangidae; genus Decapterus; species Decapterus maruadsi. The sequence goes on from CM064900.1 coordinate 28,108,900, forward strand.
GACAGATAAGGAACACAGCAGGCCATTACTGTAAAACAGCGACTGGATTGGAAAGAGACCCGGGGACAGCGAAAACAATTCCTGACATACAATTGATGAATAATTTCAATGCACAAAAGCAATTTACAGAGGACTGAAGTCACATAATGCTCTTAGCTTACAGTGCATTTTTGTGCTAAGTCCCTAAAGGCTCTATTTTCTTACTCATATGGGATTTAAATGAACTGTGTTCACAATTTCACATTGATGATGGAGCGAACATGTGTGTGTTTTCGATGTTTTTGTTTTTTTTGGAGGATGGGATTTATTTATTTCTCTTCACCACACGGAGCTTGAGCACTGTGTGTGTGATATTAAAATCAGTCAAGAGGGAGCCGTGTCTATGTGGTTTTAATTGACACCACATGTGAACAAAGAAATGACAGAGTCTGACTTTAACTTAATCCCCTGTGAAGAAACACAGGAAACAAGAGTCCTTATAACTCCATGTATTCTCATTAGCGTACACTACATGCATTATGTGTGTGTGTACTGTCCTTACTCGTCTCAGGTGCCTGTGAGACCAGAGGAGTGGAGCTAAGCCAACAGAGCAGCGCTGAGTGGCCTTTCTCCTGCCGTTAACGCTGCTTGTCTGCCAACATTACTGTGCATATGGTCGGTGTGTTCCCAGGCGACCGGGCCGCGCACAAATGCGCCGCATTTAAAGCTGCCATCTTCGCCTACGCAGACCGTTCAGGAGACACACACACACACACACGTATATGCAGACTGTCTCCTCTTCATCTGTCTGCCCTACATCCCATGATTCCAGTTGACAGCAGCAGACGTGTCACAGCTGGCTCTGAGACCAAAGTTGAACAAAGGCAGGTTAAGCCAAGTGGGTCACGTCTTCTTGAAGCTTCAATCCCCTTTTTCCCCCTCAGGGATTTTAAGAATTCTGTCTGTCTGCGTTAAATTCCTGGTGTCATTTGGTGTTATGGCCCATTTACCAGCTGGTAATGTACTGTATATGGATAAGGATATAGCTACAATATGGAGTGTGTGTGGGTGTGCGGACACACACATCTGCCATGTTGGCCTCTGTGTGAAAGTTGTGGATTTAAAAATAATCACCCGACCTAAACTAATATTTCAAGATTTCTCATGTTGATTGGTGATTTGTGTTGTGGCACTCATCAAAATCTAAAATTAATTGACTAAAACTGGAGCTCTCACGTCATTACTTAATTATCGCCTGCAACAAAACAATAAATAGGCCTAACAATAATGAAGCCATTCCCTGGATAACGGGAATGCGTCTGAACATCATAATGTTCGCTAACAGGCTCTGTTCACACAAAGCAAACAGTTAAATTTCCACACCTTTTGTTTCCATGAAAACAGAGCTTGAAGTCACCAAAACATGATTATATATGAAAACTTTCGAAAAATTTCATGTTCACTTGTAGACAGATGGAAACAGAATTTTAGGCTCCAAAACGTCACAGTAGGCTACGAGACAGAAAATGCAACAGCATTCAGTGCAGAGTTACTATCGGGACGACATGGAAGTTTCCCCATGTCGGCCACCCAGCTTATAACCCTAAGCCAACTGGCCTACAGGTGATTCCTGCTCAGCACAGTAGCCTTTAGCCAACCTCATCGGTAATGGCTATTATATGCCTGTCATGTTATCATGACAATCTCCAAGGTATCCTTAGATTATAAACTTACAAAATCCAGCCAGTATTTATACCGCTTCGTGTCTCCCTACATCTCACTCATGGTTGCGATGATGACATAGACTCTCATCAATCCAGCCTACTAAATGATTTTTGTTTAGCCTCCTATCTTTATCTAATTCTTTTTGTTCACATGTAACAAAACTTTTATGACCAAACATATAAAATAACCAACAATGGTTGTTCTTAAATTAAAGTAGTATGGCGCAAAGCCTCATGGGAAATGGGAAACGCGCTAGCCTATCACTGATAAAATTATCATTAAACTAGCGGCTACGGCTAAAAATAGAAGGATTGACAGAAACCAAACAGCAAAGCTGATCAGTCCTGCCCGTGTGTTACGTTAGCTATAAATTACATTAATTTTACAAGACAACACAGTCCGTGATAAGTGGGTCCGGTACGTCGGTACGCGGTACTGTTACTTCCGGATTCTAACCACTTCAGAGACGGAACCTTCAACCTATGGGCACGAAGCATGTTGATGAGTAGGACAAGACCCGAAAACCATGGCGTTTGCAGGAGTCACGAGCGCGAGTCCTTGTCCCACTTGTTCATCATTTTTATAGGCTACAGTCTATGATCAGCACCAGCAACCTGTTTGTCAAATGAGAGGGTGATCAACGATGTGCTTTTTTTCTTCTTGCCGTTATGAAACACAGCGCGAGTGCAGCCGAACAGCAGCTCTGACAGCTCCTCTGTGGAGCTGCAGGTGAACACTGGGGAAGAACACAGTAGCCTATCTTACTTTTTTTTTATATACTGTATATATTTTTTATATTTATATAGCGCCGTTGTTACAGGTGATCCCTTTACGTTTGTCACCTGACCGTCTGTCACTGGACTGCGCTGCCACATGTCTTCCTGCTGAGACGAAACGAACGACTGATATGACTGAAGGCACAATGTGTAAGTCTGCACGTGTCGTCAAGACCCCATAATGGACACATAAGTTAAAAAATATATATATTAATAGATAGGCTATTAGTCAAAGTTCTTGATATTGGTTAATGGTTAATCATGTGCATCCCTAATTAGAGAAGACTATTAGAAATGAATGCAACTGATTTTTATTTAGGCTTTTATATAGGCTATTTAATGATTATTGTTGTTTTATATGCAATAACTTACAAGCTTTATTAGTTTTAGGTTTAATATGTAAAAAGGTAATTTCAATAAGTTCTCAATAAACAACCATGTGGCCCTCGACTTGTAGGCCTGCCATTTTTTTAAAATTCTGGCCCGCAGTAGCCTATATTTGAGTTTGACACCCCTAACTGCTGTTGCCCACTTCTGAAGGAAAAACCCATATTTCTTCTTTTGCTATAGGCTAGCTAGATAAACGTGACATGTGTTAAAATGAACCAGAATATCTGAAATTGTGTCTAGCCTTTATAGGCTATAAAAAAATTTCACCCACATTTTTTATTTATTTTTTTGCTTCTGGCACGCATAGACTTTGCCATATGGAATGTCACATAAGGCTGTACAGAAATATAGACTGTAGGCTAAATGGTGTGTGTATGTGTGTATGTGTGTGTGTGATGGTGGGCCAGTGCAGTCAGATTTTTCCCGGTAGATTTTGGTGCCCCACTCTGCCCCTGATCAGCATCATGTGTGCCACTTGTGTTTACAGTTTGTTCGACTATCCTACTGTGACAACTGTGTGCTGTGTTTTTTCGAGGATTGTGATTGGCTAGCATGCTTCTCACACTGCTGCCTATAGGTCTTGTGTGCTCTTATAAGTTCTTAATGGCAATTTTATGCAGGTTTGTGAACAGTTTTGAAAACAATCTGTTGCGAACGATGCTATTATTGAAAAATATCAGTTTTTGTAAATACCTGGCGATGTGTAAATGTGGCCTAAGGGACATTTCAGTTCTGCAATGAATAAAGCTCTGACCACAGTAGCTGTTTGTCATCAGAGAGTTTGCTCATAATTTAGTTTTTACCAATCAACAGATCTTTTCTTATCCATAGAAGAGCCTAATATTGTACTTATAAAACAAACGATAAAATCCAAACCATTAACAGCTGCCCCATTGAGGGATCTCCAACTTGGCATCAAATATGCATGTGTGCAACGTTCGATGTGGAATCGAAGCGACCGGGAGAAAACATTAGGAGATTATTTCAGTTTTGTTGAAATGTGTAACATATTATTCGCATGAACAACCGTCCTGATGTTAAACCTGCAGTGAATACCGTCTGGACCACCACACTAGGTGCGAGCTGTGGGATTGTTGGACTGCAGCACAGCGTCAGATAACAAGTGTCAAGAGGAAATGACAAGAGGGGCTTCAGATAGGGAGAGGGAGGCTTATCCTGACTGGGCATCTGTGTTGAACCAAGCATGTGCCCAACCTCCGGACTGATGTGTACACAGGGTTTTTTTTTCTTCTCTACTCTACAGAGGAAGGGCAGTAATAATAGATGTTGGTATGGAAACATGGAGTTCCTGGTAAAACAGGCAACTTTCCGTGTCTCTCTGCATCCCTCAGTCCCACCCACTCATACACAAAAACACTGACTTCTACACAGCAGCTTCTGAATGTTTAATAGGAGGAACATCTGTGTCCCATCGACCTCTCCCACTGGAGGCTCCATCAGGTCTCTGAGTGCAGCCTCCATTCACAAACTCTCAAGTTTAGTTTAAAACAAAGAAACCGAGGTCGAGCCGTGCAAGTTCGTCCTGGTTCAATGTCTTTTTTTTTAATTGCTCCTTTTGTGTCTTATAGGCCGCTTTTTGTTTTGATGCCCTTAACAGAGGCATTGATTGTTGTAGATTTTATAATGTCGTCATTTTTCAGTTGCGTGTTATTTTGCTCCGGCTCTGTGAAACACTTTGGACAACATGTGCATGAAAATAACTAAAAGCTGAGTTAATTTCCCTTTTTCAAAAAAGTGAAGGGAATTCAGGAAATTGAGTTCAACGTGTTCCATCATTTCCTGACATTTATATTCTAAATGTTTTATCAGTTAATTGAACAACGGAACAAACTTTATTGTCGTTGTGCCACAGTGCATTAAAATGAGATTAAAAAGGTATTCTAAGTATGGAACAAATATCACAATATAAACACAAACACACAACAGGCACCGAGCCACCACAACCACCTTGTCCTTTAAATACCCAATCATTTCATTGATGAACTGATCGGAAGAGGAACTAAGAGTGAAAATACTCCGTCACAGCATCGTTGGTCTGTATAGAGCTGAAGTCCACAGGCATATGGCTTACTGTCTGAACAATATTGACATTAGCCAGCGGCCCTTTGCTGCATGTCATTCCTTCCCTTGTCTCCTCATTTCATGTGTCTCTCCAACATGTCCATTAAAGCCCCAATACTTGAAGAAGGTGCCCATCAGTCTTATCAGCATATTATTTGGTGTCATATAGGCCATGCAGTTTCCCAGATGGAGCCAACGTGCATACTACTAAAGATTTTTTAGGAATCATATGTATGTGGCTTTTTTCCCATCCCAAATCCTCCAGAAAAAACACACAAAAAAAAACCACACAGAGACAATGTGAGTTATTTGGCATAAGACAGAAAAATTCACGAGCACTAAAGCTCATAAAAATAGATGTGGTCACGCAGCTTTAGAGTTTAAATTAAAATTCCACCTGCCCACTTATTTTCTATCTGGTCATTGTAGCATGTTGCTGTGAGGCAGGAGGCAGCCTGTGCTTTTGACTACATTCCACAAGTGACTTTATCTGTGTTTGCTCAGGCCCTTTATTCGACAGGCTCATGGACAAATGCCTTTGTTTCACACACGCACACACAGACACAGGCACGGTGTGTGTGTCTCCACAGTGTGTGTGTGTGTGACATTCTGAAACAGTATATGAAAAATGTCAGAGCTGCAGACACGGGGATGAGAAGCGGTGAGAAGAAGCCCAGGAATTTTGGCATTAAATGGCTTAGAAAAAATAAATAAATCATAAAAATCCACTGCACATACTGGATGTCAGCCTCGGTTGTACACAGAGCACTTCTTTATGTTCTGCAAGCGACTTTAAAACCCTTATTCTTTTTTTTTTTTTTTAGAAAATTAGAGGTGGAACATTTCAGTAGAGGCCAAAGTGAAATAGCTCTGTTTCCGACTGAAAGCAGAGTAAATGCTGTCCATGCACAGTCGTTACACATGAACGCAGAGGTCATGTGCAAACCTGTTTATTCTCCACATCTTCAGTGTGAATGGCAAAGGGCCGCTGCTGCAGAGCCGTGGATGTAATTGCCATGTGAGAGGTTGGGCACTTTTTTTGTTGATGTGTCAGTTTTGTGTTAAGACCTCTGTGGATGTTATTAGTGTTATTTGGAAAGCTGGTTTATTGTCTGTGTGAACCAGTAATTTCAGTCATTCATCATGATGGGAAACAGTTACAGGCAACAGGCAAGCAGCATAAGAGAAGCTCATGTGCTTTACATGCTTTCCTTAAAATAAAATAAAAAAACATTCAACAGCTCCATCAGGAAGAGTGATGCTGCTGCTGTTATATGGCCCATGTAATAGTGATCAAGTGAGCTTGTCAGTCAGTTGCAGCGAGACTCACCAGATCAATCCTCAAAATCAGACACATAAAACTGTAATGAATGAAGACTAGAGATATGTGAAAGCTGAAAAGCATGGGCTTTAAACACATGATGTATCGGCTGTTTCTGGATAAACACACAAAGGATTTTACTCTCTAACAAAGAAAGTTTGTTTCTGTAGGAATCCAACATTGTCAGACACTTTAAACAGTGACAAAAACTTATTTTTTCTTCGTTTAATCACATTGCAGCGGCTGTTTAGCAGCTTCACCACTCTTGCTAAGTAGAGGACTGATTTTAAAAATATCTGGGGTGCTTTCAGAGTATGTCCCATATGGGCTATGGTAGCCGTGCAGGAGATTGCTGGCTTGACTCCCTACCAGGACCATCATTTCCCCTGATCTCTCTCCCTGATTCCCATCATACCTCCACTGTCCTATAGCATACAGCCCCCCAAAATTTAAATGGCAAGAACAAGATAAAAATGTTGAAAATACTTTGGTATTGCTCTAAATTTCAATAATTGCAAGCCCTTCCCTGAGCCTGCTGTTTTCTGTGGAGTTGCACTGGCATTTCATAACGTAGCTTTTTTCTCACTGAGATATTTACACTGGTTCAACTGGACCGCTGCACGTCTGACATTGAATGCTTGTTATGTTTGGACTATTGACAGTGACATTATCCAAAGCACGTCTTTACTCAGCCATTATTATTTTTTATTTTTCACAAGTAATGTCTCTCACTGAGATCTCTTTGTCTTTTGTTTGAGATGCCTTTGTGTTTCTCTACCGGATGTTTAATGTGTTTACCTTGAGTTCACCAAGTTCAATGCCTCTGGGCGATTCTTGGGCCACAGTATGGTGGCATGGTGTGAGGTGAAATTGTGCTCCATGGTTGGAGCTGTGAAGATGTGTCAGTGAAGTCTGGTTTGTCAAATAAAAGTAATATAATTCCCATTTTAAATAATACAATTCCTACTATTAATGTCAAACTTTTCCTTCCCTTGCCATGGCAACCCAGCCTGCAGAGCTAGCCTTTGCATAAAGCTTTGTGTTTGGGCCAGAGTCACTACATACATGCATGACTTGTGGGAGATTGCTTCCATTTGAAATGCATTTTTCATTTACATTTGAAATGCATTTTGATTATTTGACTACATGTTGTTTTGTATGTTAATTAGCTCTTTTAAACTACCACTCGTACTTGAAAGTGGACACTTGTAATGAATGCAATGTGCAGTTATGCACTTGCATGGAGTTATATTGTAACTTCCAGCTTATGGTTTTGGTTTCACGGCCCCACACCTTCACTATATTGGTTCAATCTCACTGCTCTCAATCATTTCTGTCTGCAGCAGGGGGAAACTACCGAGCCAAATATTTCCCTCAGGACACAGTAAAGACCAAAAACTGAGTTAAGAGAGTGAATATTGGACTTTACATTTGCCAAGTGGCGAGAAACACAACTCCAGATGAACGCTTTGGTTGCTCTGAAACTTCTCGATGTGAAAACTGACTGTTAGAAAGTTGGCCATATCATCTTAAAAGTGGAATAAAGTACCCAATGTCTCTCCTGACAGTCGCAGTGGTTCTCAGATGTCAGTCATTTACTTTCAAGATGCATGAAGATTCAATACTTTTCCTCATACGTCGAATATAGGTTTCAGATTAGATCTCCGGTGGAGAAATGATTACTGTTCTCAGACAGTTTTGTTCTTGCACAGAAAATAACCATGTGTAACTACGCTCTGATATTCATGACTGGGTGTGTTTCTTAACTACTCATGGGGGTTATTGTGGCATTATTAGACACTGCTCTTTTCTACCACCAACATGTTTCCAGGCCAAGTGGATCCATTCCCCGCTGGGAGCTCTCCAAGCCAAGGTGGAATCTAAGCCCCCTATAATCTGCCATGTTATTGAATTAAAGGCTTATGCCTGCTCTTCACAAGTATGTCAATGATTCCAGTTTCAATGGTGCACTCACTCATTTCCTTTTCAATTAAAAAAAAGGTAGATCCGGTGCTAAAATAGAAAGACATGCATGAGTGATGCGTAGGAGGGAGAAATTACAGAAGATGTAGATTTGTTGCTTTCACCAGACCTACATTGTATGAATTAAATAATTCAGTGTGTTTGTGCTGTTCTCGCAGCAGCTGTGAGGGTGGTGGTGACACAACCTCTTCAGTGACATTAACAAATAAGCACATCCGCTCTTCTTCGGTTATATTAGAGCCGTACCACACAACACAGACAACTCTAGTCTGTTTTATAAACACCAATAACACGATTAGTTCAATCTTCTGCAGAGCTACAGTTGGCCTGACACCAATTTGTATCATTAAAAGAGGCTACTTATATATAACTTTTTACACATTTTGAAGTGAAATCTTGTTGATAGTGGGTTTTTTTCCAGTGGGTGTATGTGGAAATTAGGAGCGACTTTATTTTTGGAGCTGAATCAATTTATGTAAGAATTATGTTCAGACTCTACCTCTGATGGTTGTGTGTTGTGGAAGTGGAAAGCAAACGGCATAACACACATAGAGTTATACACTGACATACTTTTTAATTTCTCATTGAAAGTAAAAAAAAAAGTAGCAAGACTCGTCCCCCAGGGAATTGACACCTTCATGGGGTGGACAGGTTTTTGTGTCCCTGGTGTCCCTCTGATCCAGGGAGTCTCTGCTACTGTCTGCCAAAGCAAATTGGTCCCAAGGGAGGGGCCAGACTTGAAGTCATTCACAAGACCCTAATGACACAGAGGAAAATGAAGCAGCAGCACCTCAACAGGAAAAGAGACACCAGGTTCCCTCCCTGGAGCCAGACCGGCAGGGGAGGGTGGAGCCAGGTCTGGTGGCCAGGCTTTGACCCATGGGGCTTTGGGATGACACAGCTTGCAAGAGCTACTGCTGCGTGAAACCAGCACTGGGGTTGTGATGCTTTGCAAACAGGCCAGCAAGCAGAGGAAGGCATGATGACCCGGGGCGCCACAGACTGGTCCTAGGGATGTGAAATGTCATTTCTCTGTGGGAGTAAGAACTTGGCTGCAGATAGTTCCTAGAAGAGCAGAGGACTGCAGTGTAGGCAAAAAGGAGGCTTGAGGAAACTTTTGGTCGGCCTCCAGGAAGTTCTGGTGAGGCGTACCACACCAGGGACAGGGTTGAGTGGTGCCGCCAGGACGAGGACAGTGTGGGAACCTCAGAATCATGACTCTGCATTTTTTTAGAGATAATGTAGTTGTGTTGGCCTCAGACTGTGACATTCAACGTCTGTAGCCTGGTGTGAAATGTCAGGGATAAGAAGCAGCACATTCCAAGTCTGAGGCCATGAACCTCAACTGGAAAGTGTGAACCGCTCCTTCCAGTTTGAGAGCGAGCTGCCGTCCCAAGTGAAGGAGTTTAAGTAATGTGGACGTTCCAGATTCAGTGCAATTCAAAGAATTTGATAGATGAAGGTGCAAAGCTTTTCATGGCTTTCAGTTTTAAAAGCAAGAAATCTGTATCACAGACCTGAGCGTAGGAGACTATAGTGGCTGTGCAACGTGTGAGTGGTGTGTGAGTGTGTACAAGACTGGAGATATTACAGAAACTTGTGGAGCTCCTGTGGAAAGTGACCAGGATGGTGACCATTGACTGTCTGTCCATCTGTCTGACAGGAATGAGAGGATGTGTGTTCATCTGGAGCAGTTTCTGTCCCATCAGACATGAGGCTGTATACGGTGTCGTATGCGCTTGAAAAATCCACAAAACTGAGCTGGAATTCAAAGCTTTCAATTCACCGGTTGTTCTGTGTTCCCACCCCTCACAGATACAAGCGGGCCTCCTGGGTACCTTCCCCCTGGAGGGTTCTCAGGTCCAACTGGGAAGAGATCTCTGGGTAGACCTGGACTCACTGGATGGATTGTACATCCCATCTGGCCTGGGAACGCCTCAGGATCCCCCAAGAGCAGCTGGAAAGTGAAGCTGGGGAGAGGGACATCTGGAAAACCCTGCTGAGCCTGCTGCCACCCAACCTGATCCTGGATAAACAGAAGAAAATGGAAAAAAAAATTGCATGTGAGCTCTTTTTTATACTGGCATTGAAACTCTCTTGCTGCACTCGCTAGAAACTCTGTGTTGCACATTTTGGAGTACTAAAAGGTTTGTATTGGCCTCTCATTAGATTGGACCAGGCTACCTAAGACAGACAAAAGGCTCTCTGATCAGAGGTAGCTCAGGAAAGATGAGAGAAAAAGCAAATGAAGACACAATGTGTTGTTGGGCCTGCTGTACTTCAGCTGAGGCCATGGCATAACAAGAGGAGCAGTGAATGTGCTGCAGAGAACATAATGTCTCAGCTGTAAATAGGACTCCGCAATTAAGCCTGTTGAGTGAAAATGTGCTCAGTGTACTGCAGACACTGATTCATGTTGATCAGAGGGAACTCGGGTCATTTTCCTGACAAAAAGT